>VDFB02271358.1:73299138-73646455 GCA_007258455.2 Sequoia sempervirens | reverse complement strand
TGCTAGCCTTCTAGATTCAGCATTCAATTCCTAGGTGCACTATGTTTAGCCTCTTTCAATTATGGTTTGCATTTGTTCATGAATGTTTTAGTTCATTCTTGCATATCTCACTGTGTTTTCAATCATTGCATATTTCATTAGTTTTGCATTCATAATCAATCAATTTCATTTCCTAGATGCATTTAAATCATTACATTTAATCATAATTCCATTTTACATTCCTTTATTTGAGTGAACCACCTCAATTTTAGGGTTCTATCTCTCTCCTTTTAGGTGAAAGATCTTAAGAGTGCAAGAGAAGTCCATAGAAACCCTCAAAATTGATGGTTCAGCTCCACAAACTCAAGAGGAGGCCACCCCCATTGAATCTGAAGATGTAGAAATGGCACAATTAGCTCTTGAAAAATCATATGCCCCTCAATTTTAGGAAGTTACTAAGGAGGAGCTGATGGAAAAGCTCAAGACTTATGAAGAAAGGATGGATGCTATTGTTCATTTGAATAATATTAAGATTGAGACAACAATGCTTGAGCACTTGAATAAGGGGGTAGAGAAAAGGTTAATTAGTATTCATGCCAATTATTCTTTAATGTTTGATGCCATTAAAAACTTTGATAGAGATAAAGAGATTGTTATTCCTTTAATGCATAAGTGGATTCCAAGGGCTCAAATGTTGAGGGATATGGTTGTTCCATCCTCTCGTGATGCAGATAAGCCTCCAAAGATACTTCCAACTCTAAGATTTGTAATAGACATAACTGGTTCTCAAGTGTTGATTGAACCCTTGGAGGTGAAGAATAAGGAATTGGTTAAGAAGTTTGATGATTGGAATTTTGGTCTTCTTCCAAACATTCTAAATGAGAAGGGTGAAGTTAAGTCCCTACAGGAGTGGAAAAACCAAGAAGTTCAAGTGATAACTTCCCAGGCTAAAACAATATGTGATGAAATGGATTTAGATATGTTGAGGAACAATATGGATAGGCTCATGCATAGAGGGGATTTCCTTGAAGATTTTGATGAGGAAAATCAAGTGGCAGTCAAGTATATCCCATATAGAACAAAGGCAGATGGTATTATATTGTTTTACTAGCCAACAAAGGAGGAGTTTTCACTGTGGAAGTCTAATTATATTGACATATTAGACATATAAATTGCTACAAGTTGGAGTGAATGACAACAATTTTGATTGGTGGTCTGCAACAATGAAGTTTAGCAAGAAGAGTGTAGTACATGACATTGAAATAGTACAAATCAGGCCTTAGATATATCAATGTTCATATGTTGCACTTTTTCAATTTTAAATATGGTGACAAGGATTGCAGACATGGAATTACTTTGGTGTATTCTCTCTTTCACTTTATGCTTTTCTTTTGCAATTTTTTAAATCACGTAGACTACAATGTTTTATCATGGAAAAGATTGTTTTACACTGACTAAAGGAGCCTTTTGGAAGGTGGGGAAATATTCATCAACAAACGGAAAGGAATTTTGTCTTATATGTATTCCCCCACTTGGAAATGCAAATATAACTACTCAATGATGTTTTGAAATTAAAATTGAAATGTAAGTCAAATGTCAATGTGACTAAATGTGTAATTTGGCTCGAAGCTTGTTTCTTCCTTGTTCTTATAAAAGGGAATTCAAGGCCAATTGCATGGGTCTTTTGTTGAGATATATTGTGTACTCATGTAATGGATTTTGAAATACAAGCACAGAGGAATAGGATTATTGTTGAGTCTTAGATTGAATTTGAGTCTATAATAAGTATAATAGTCTTACAAAAATAATGGCATTTGAATGAGAAGTGCAAATTATGAAGTAGATTCTCTCCTTTTGTATCTTGTCATACGAATTATTAATAAAATGATCAGGGATCCTTTGATTATTCTTCAATCATTTTTGTTGAATGTATGATTTTGTTTCTACTTTAATTCAAAGAATTAATTAAATTATTTTGATGAAATCATAGATTCATGTCACCAAGTAGAAGGATTTGATAAGTGGTTTATGTTCTAGGATATTTTGAGTTGTTATATTGTAATGCAATATCACAATAGTTTGTAAGTTCTAAATTGTTTACTATTGTATCATAGTTTATTTCATAATTGAATCCATTACACATGGATAAAGCGTTGTTCTATAACTCTGATTATCTTTGAAGTCATTAAGTCAGCCCTACCTTTCAAAGAACACAATCTTAAAGAAAATTTTCATACATCTTAAATTGTTTTGAGGTTTCATGTGAAGTCATCAATTCTCTACTTTGAACATGATTATTTGTTAAAGAATTTTCCATATTCTTGATGGATTTCATTTAATTTGCAATTTGCGAGAATGCATCTATTATTTACAATGTTTGTGGTAAATGGCACAAGAGTACCATTAAGTACATTGTAGGGATGACCCTCCTGGGTCCTACAAAGCCCAAAGTGTAGAGGGAAAGCATAGAAATCTTTCACCTAGTCGTTGGCCAATCCTCACAATTGTTGATCATTGAATTGTGGAAAATTCATAGACAATTGTTGAGACCAAGTTTTGTTCATTAAAAATCACCATGTACATTGTATGGCTTTTATATTTTAGATTGTATTTGATATTTTATATTGTATTCCTTGAAATTATGCATTATCTGATTGAATAAATTAACATATTAATAATTTCATATTTTAATTTTTTTAAACATGTACTCAGTGATTCATCACTCGACTCAATGCTTAATTAACATATTAAAAATAGGAGCATATACAACAATGAACATCAACAATCGGTTAATGTGTATCTAGTAGTTGAAACCAAACTTTTTCTTCAAATGATAAAATAAATAATACAAATAATTGAACATCAACACATTAA
Source organism: Sequoia sempervirens (assembly GCA_007258455.2). NCBI lineage: Eukaryota > Viridiplantae > Streptophyta > Pinopsida > Cupressales > Cupressaceae > Sequoia > Sequoia sempervirens. The sequence continues at coordinate 73,643,602 of VDFB02271358.1, read as the reverse complement.
TGAATTTTAGTTTTTTTATTGATTTTCACATGAAGGAATACATAGAGGCATTGGAAATGCAAAATCTTGCTCAAAGAAAACTCTACACAAAGCTAAGTTGGAACTTGGAAACTCGTATTATCAAATATCAAATCACTGTATCACCTTTTCTAGCAACTTCCACTATTCAAGTATTGGAATTGTCATTTGTTCTAACTGATGTTGTTTGACTTGAAATTTTGTTAACAATTCATGATTGAAATTGGAACCTGTCTTGAATTATACAGTCAAAATTGCATTCAAGGTTATCAATGGTTTGATGGAATCTAAATAGTTTGCCACATTTGGGTTTTTAGGAAAATGTTCTAAATCAATCTTCCTTGCACCCTCCATTTTCTTTCTAAAATCATCCTTTCCAATGAATCGCTCATTTGTGTCAAAATCCTTTGAAAAACCAAGCTCTGTGAAGTTCCTTACCTTTTCATCCAACTTCTTCATCTTGTTTGCAACTAGATGCACAAATTCCTTTGTTTCATGCATTCTCAAACACTTTTGAATGATAGATGACAACATCATTGAGGCAACAAGCTAATTATTAATCCCTTTTTATTTCAAATTATTGTCATTGGCTTTGTAGACTGTTTGTTGAACTTGATTTGTAGATTTATCTAATGCCAGCACATTTTTGTTGTCCACTAAATATTTGTTGAGCTTCTTATAATGTAGTCTAATAGCATCAATCAATTGAAACAATTCACACAAATGATCAATCCTCTGCATTATTTCATCCCAAATCTTTGGTTTCATATGCCTCATTGTTTCTCTACAAAATGCATTTAACTTATTTTAACAAGAATTAATTTCATTTTTTGCTTCCATCAACTCTGCAGTCAATCTTTCATTTATTTTTCTCTCTTTCTCCAATTTTTGTTCCCACTATTCATTTCCTTTCGTAATGCTTTATCTTAATTTTTCGGAAGTGGATTTTTCCTCATCATATTTCCTTTTTCTCTCATCTAAATTTTTCTCTAATTCATGCACTTCTCTCTCATTTTGTTTATCATCTTTTCTTGTTGATGTAGAGGCAATTTTTTTTATTCTTTTTTCTAATTCATTTCTCTTTTTATCTGTTGCTTTCCTCTTTGCTTTCTAATTTTCTAGGTCTACCTGTAACTTTTTTATTTGATTCTACAATCTTTTTTTCTCTCTCTCTTTCTTTAGTAATGATGTGTACACCAATTCATTGTTCTTCTTTAATACATTAATTTTGTCAGTATTTTTGCGTCTAGAAAAATCTAATTGTAAATTGCTCACCTGAAATTTAGATTGATCCATCTGATTTGTTGGTTTATTTTGAACTGTGGGAACAACAATTATGTACTCCATGATTTCTTTATTTGTGTCAAATGTGGGTAATACCATGGTTGTTGCAGGCTCTAAAGTTACAGTAGATGCACTCTCCATCAGTTGCTTCTTTTCTTTGTTATACAATTATGATTTCTTTTTCAATTCTTCAATGTAATCAAAACCTGGGGATGTAGGAACAATGGAATTCTTGAATGGCGAAGGAATGGTTATACTTGAAGTTTCTAATGCTATTGTAGCCACACTAATTGTGGGACTGGGAATGCCTAGAAATAACTCCTTTGTGGTGGAAATGGTAGTTGTTGTTGGATTTGGACCTGTCAAAATCCTTTGCCTCTTTTGTATACCTTGATCACTTGGTGTTTGTGTGGTATCTTGTATTATTGTATTCTTGTGTGTATTTTTTTGTTATAGCGCATGTTGACCACTAATAGTACTACTACCCATACCATCACCACCAATGGTAGTGGTAGTTACACTAGGTTCTCCACCATGGGCATGTCTTAGTTGTGATTGTATCTAACCTTGACGATTAGGATTTGAAGCTCTAACAAAATGAATTGTTTCAATTGTACTTGTATTCCCTTGGTCTACTTTATCAACTCCAAGGCCTCGCTTATCAACAGGTTTTCTATGGTCTACATCTATTACCATACAAATGCCTTGTCCTTGGGATCCCAAACCACCACCTTCATAACCCATTTTTTTGGCTATGGTTGCCCCTGAAATATATGCTTCTTTTGTGGCCTCACTTAAACCAAGTTTAACATAGATTTTTTCTTCCCTATCATCATCAGTTTCTTGATCTTCACAATCATTGGGATGCTCTATATTCCAAAATTTGCTAAACTCATGATCTTCTTCATTATCTCCAAATTTAGAAAGAGTTATTGGTTCACCTAGCTCCTTCCTCAGAGACCAAAAGGCAGTAATTTTTTATCGTGACCAATTTTTATCTATAACTTCCTTATCTAGAGAATCAAGCATTTTTACTCTACTAGATGTTTTATCACTTTTTTTATAAAAATTGTTGTACCTCCTGATTGTCTTTCAATGCAATGCCATAATTTCTGCTAACAAATGTTCAAAAGAAATACCTTTCTCAACAACACTTTTCTCCATTACTATTTTGACCTCATCCCAAGAATCCTTGTTTCTCAAGTTTTCAAGTAAGGGTTTACTTTGATGCTGAATTATACTTATATCATTTCTATTAGCCATAATAATTGATTTAATGGTGTCATATGGATCATACTACTAGTGATAGACAACATGAAAATTTCAAAAGATTGTGTGCCACACTAAATGCTTTTCTCTCGAATGTGAACCCTCCACATGAAAAAGGTAAAGAAGGAAATAAGGTTTTTCTTTGTTGACTGACAAAGTGTAGTTCATCAATACTATGCATCTGCCTTACATATTCCAATGTATTGAAATTTTGTATGGCTCTACAAACCAATCCATAAAATATTGGCACGGTATATTCTTCCATTAAGTACCAATCAACCAATTGTAAATTTATTTTCCTAGTTGAATGCAATAACTACATGACATAGGCAATCTAGGCATTGGAGTATTTGTAATTGCGTGATGTAATGGAGCCAAAAATTATTCTACAAAATAATTGTAGTTCATTCGAGAATCATGCATCCTTATCTCAGTGGTCCAATCATATACTGGAGACATTTTCTTTTCCTCAACATTACTATAGGGTTGAATCTGAAGCTTGTTGGTTTGAAACATTCCACTAAACTTGAATAGAAAAAAATAGCAGAAGTAGGTTGTGAACATAAATGTCTTAGTGGACTTTGAGTGTGCACCTCCTTTAATCATTAAAAATTGGTCATGCATGGATTCTACAATGTGCTCAATAAAGTCATATTTGACTAGTTGAGATGAAAAGAAAAATGGATATTATATACTATTTCAAGGAGGCTTGCACCCACTTCCCAATTGCTATCCAGTCCAAGGAAAAATGCTAGCATGGAAATAATATCCTAAAACCATGGTCTAAAAATATCAAAATCATAAGGAGGCTTATGATTACCTTTCAATTTGTTTCTAACTTGAATGTTATCCTGAACTATTTTATTTATGAAAGAATTTTTCTCCCTTTCATCCACTATTTCATAATCACTAGCAAGCTTTTCTAGGTCAATGTGGACATTTCCAAATTCTTCATTTGTAAACCCCAACACTTTTCCAATTTCTTATGCATTAATGGATAACAATTCTTCTTTGCTATCTTTATAAACAATTTCTCTTTTGTTATCATCATAATTTTGGGCACTGACCATGATAAATTTTGGGCAAGGGAAAATCTCATGTAACATCATGCGCCCTAATCTAGTTACCCACAATGCACTATAACTATTAACTTTCATTTTCTTTGCAACCTTATTCTCATATGAAAATCTAAGTTTTGAGGTATGCCTACCATAGATTTCAGGATCATAAATATCATGGTATTCATCAATGAAACCTGGGGTTTTAAGTAATCTAGCATAATGTATTTTTTATCTAATTTTGCTCTAGTGGTATTGGTGGTAGACATGCTTATACAATGTGAAATTGTGAATTCCCTTTTAATCCTTAATTTTTCTTAATTATTAGTTTGAAAAAATAAGATTTTAAGAAATGGTGAAACACAGCCATAGGAATTATGTCTTTCACTTACCCAAATTTTGATTCTTGAAAAGATTAATACTATTAGGAGTGGATAGGATTTGTTGGAAGTGGAACACAAAATCTCCCTGGTGCACTACAATGGACAATCTGAAATATCCTCATGCATTGACGCTCTCACTTAAAAATAAAATCACTTAGTAGTAAAAAGTTTTCTTTTTTTCAAATTTTGAACATTCAAGTAAATGAAACGTCAATGTGTTGCTTCCGGAATACATAATTAGTACATGGTTGTCCTGCATTGATAGCAAATTCTAAACCATTGATCTTTGTAAATCTAACGATTATAGGGTGATTCCTGATGTTTAAGTTTGCAAGCCTTGTGCTCTACACATTTCATTCCAAAATGCAACTACAACCATCCATCAAATGTTCATCAAACGATTGAGTAATTTATGATATAAACAATAAACATGTGTTTTAAAGTTGTTAGAGCACTAGAATTGACATCAAGGCCAAGGGGACGGTAACTTAACATTGCAAAGGACTTAATAAATTGAATAATGATACCAGGAATCAGGGGAGAAGGTCAACAAAAAATTAGAAATCAATAACATTTTGGTTAACCCTAGCAAGAGTGAGAACTTTTAGTGTTTATAATGTTTTGTGTCAATTTGATGGCAACTTTTTTTTTTCCTTTGTATTGCTTTTTGTTTTGAATTTGCATGCAAATATTTCATAAATAGATAATATTTAATTTCTTAAAGGAAAACAAAATGATTTAAATAGATTCATAGACACTAAACTCATAAAATAATTCTTTATTATAAATGAATAATGAAGAATAACACAACCATTTATTTTATTACAACTAAATTACAATGTTACATTATTACATATCAAGTTTTAAAGATGAGTAGAGCATGTAAGCTCTTTTTTTTATAAATGACATATGTCACTTTACATAGACACAATTGATTCCAAGTTGCTACTCCTGACAATGGATTACAAATTGATTCCAAGCTTCTTTTGGTGACAGTGTAATACAAATGCGGCTCTAAAAATAAATGCATAGGGCTTGTTTGGCTGACCATGCTAGGGAAATGGGAGCTATGAAGATTAAAAAATGTACTTATTGTAGCTTCCATGCATCTTGATAGCTCACATCGAGTTTTTGAAAGCACTTATCTCCATCAGAGCTCCTCATCCTAGTTCAAAACCTGTCTAAGAAGTCAAGTGAACCAGATCAACTTCTTTCCAATTCCACCCATTCTAAACTTGAAGGAAATTGGTCTTTTTCTCTATAACTACATAACTAGAGGAAAGAGAATTTAGAGTATCCCCAATAATACCACATCATCTTCTTCCTTATTAACCTTACCAAATGAAAATGCTTATGACAATTTTGAACATTGCACTCAATAGTAAAGCCTTTAGCCTTCAACGAATGATTTCAATTGTGCTCACTATCCCTACTTATGGGCCACTAGTACCACTACCATCCAGATCCTTGTTTACTTGTGAGTCATGTCAGGTTGGGTATAATGATAATCATGAAAACCAAAAAACTAACTTAATTGATTTGTGTAACTTAAATCTTACATTTACAATTACAATGTTTATTTTTATTGGCATCTGGCTACATGCAAATTGTACCTCAAGCTAACAAGTTGTCAAAATTGCCACTCAAATGATATGAAATCATTAAAAATATTGTTTCAATTGATCACTAGATTAATGGCATCATCATCTATAGTATGTTGCGTAGTTTTCAATATCAAGCTATCCAATCAATCGCTTCGAATGTACATATAATATTAATCTGTGGTACCGTAACCACACTTTCTTCAAAGAAAGACAATCTAGCAGATATGCAGAAATCAATAAAAAATACATAAATCGATAAAAAGAAAGAATGTTCCACGTGTCATACTTTCTTCCATTTTCAATATCAAGTTATCAAATCAAACATTTCGCCATGTGTCAAAAAATCCATGTTTCAACATCTTATTTGCTCTCTGAGATTTGTAAGTTTTAGATCAACAGTTGTAGGCTAGCGAGAAATGGCCCAAATCAACGCAACAACCATCAACTTGCTTTCCCTTTAACTAATAGACTAGCAACCATAATGTTTAGCAATAAACGGTTGCTCGATTAGAACATCTCGATGAATAATTTTGTGCATGTTCATACATCCTTTTAGTAGCATGTTGTTTAACCTTTCATAATTGTCGAGAAATATTTCACCAAATATTCCCATGCCCTTTATATTTTTATGAGTGGTGGCGATGACACCATGTGGCTCATGCCCGCTATCCCTCAAAAAGCTTAAATATGACAGTGGGTCCCCGCGGGGTAGTGGGGAACGGTTGAGATTCATTTGTCAAAGCACATCTTAATAGTTGAATAAGCAAAGTTTCAAAAAATACTTTTGTGTTATGGAAAGAAAGCAATGGACACCTCGATTTTTCTCAACACCACAAGGCAACAGCAAGCCTTTCATGGGGAAATCATAGGAAAAAGGTTGAAAGGGTTTTTGGTTTCGACTCACCCATTAATTCTATGGGCAACCAAGAAGGTCCTAGGAAAGGATTTTCTACTTGCATACCAAAGGTTTAGGGAAAACATAGACATTTCCACAATGTTTCTTGTGATGTTGTTATACATGGGTGTCTCTAAGGCCAAAGTGAAGAAGTTGTATTAGATGGTATTCACACACGTAATACTAGGGCAGATTGATGAGGCCCTTGACAATGTGTACAGAAACCTAATGGTGCCAATGTTGAAGAATTACTACATGTCGTTTGGCAACGGAGCTGAGGTCAAGAAATTTCTTGTGGTGAGATCCTTCAACCCAATGGCATTGGAGAAACAATGGGGTGAAATTAAAAGAAGCATCAACTTCCTGCTAAAGGTTGCATGGATGGTGAAGACCCCAGTCAAAGGGTGGGCACTAAAATACTTGGAAGAGAAAGGTCTTGTAGGAAAAATGGTTGCAGGCGATGATGATGATTGGGAATTAGGGATTGACGAAGAGTGGGTGGAGAACGATTCCAGAGACCTGGAAGCGAACTCCAATAGTCTTGCTCATCACACATGTGGAGCTGAGTGCCCTATGATTGCAAACTACCTAGAATATAGAAAGATGAAGGAATTCGATGTTGATGAAGACTAAGCAAGGTTTGGACTGTGCAAAAAGGGTCTTGTCTATAGTATAGTGTGTCGGGTCTAGGGTATATACATAGATATGTTTTGCTTGAGGTCGTTTTGTTTACAAAGGCCATTTTGTAAGCTATGATGATAGAAGGGTAATTCTGTAGTGATATTCTCTGTAAGTATGGTGGTTGAACATGACAGTATCTGGGGCGGAGCCAAATTGCTCAAATCAAATGTACTACTTTTTTTATTCAATGCAAGGTTTGGCCCCTTAGCATCTATTAATCAAGAAAAAAAAATAGTAATACAATGTCAACCATTTATTTTTGGAAATCTAATGGTTCTAGTGTTATTCTAGAGGTTTGAATTCACAAGTATAGTGCTTCAGACATGTGCTTTTGGAATGCAACAACTTTCCTTTAAAAATTCATCAAACAGTTGTGGGTTATATTGATTTGCACTGACATTTGGCTTCAGAAATAATGAAAATAATTCACCAATGAAAATATGTTTTTTGGTTTGAAAACATTTTTGAACCATTAATCAAATCAGTAATAAAATATCAACCATTGATTTTTGGAAATCTAACAGTTCTAGTGTTATTTTGAAGGTTTGAATTCACACTTCTAGTGCTTCAGACATTTGCTTCTAAAATGCAGTTCTACAACCATCCATCAAAAATTCACTTAACGGTCATGATTTGCGCTAACATCTGGCTTCAGACATAATGAATATGTTGACACTTGTCCCCATTTTGGATACTTTATGAATGAATTTGGATGTGTGGAAAATTTATCCTGAAATAGAACAATATGTAGTATTTGATATTTTTTCCACCCACGCTATGATTTATTATTGGCATACTAGTTTATTTCACCAATGAATTTTTCTATTGGTTTGAGATTATGTTTAATAAATGCCAATGGTTTTTTTTCTTCATTTGAAAAAAGGTTTAATTTTCCAATGAAAATATTTATTTATCTTTAATTTGAAAACATTTTTGAATCGCCAACAAAAATATTTTATTTAGTTGAGCATAGCTTTAATTCGCTAATAGAAATATCTTGTTGGTTTGAAAACATGTTTAATTCGCCAATGGAAATATTTTATTGGTTTAAAAATAGGTTTTAATCGCCAATGAAAATATTTTATTGGTTTTAAAAAAATTGCAATTTGCCAAGATTTTCCACAAACTTCTAGCGATTACAAAATATTCACCAATTGAGATTTTTTTTTCTCAAAAAACGAAAAAATAAATTCCAATAAAATTAATATTTTTATTGAGAAGTAAACAAGATTCGTGGCCGGTATTGGCATGGTGTAATGGTTTATCGGTGGCATTGTTGTTCTTGCCACCAAGGTTCAAACCCCGTTGGGGTGAAATTGTTGAATGGTTGTATCTGGTTCATAGCTCCAGTCAAAAGCGTTTACCCCTTGAATAAAAAAAAAAACAAGATTCGTCAAGATTTTACACCTTCGTTGAGGGGGGTTCTTAAAGTTATCCCTGTCGAGCAGGCTCATATAACATCATAGAAATGTGTAAATTTATTTATCATGACAATTCCATGAGTGTTTGTGTGTCATCGCCAGTCTCTAATTATGGTTTCAAGTTTTTCAAACGAGTTTTGAGGTTAGAACAAAAAAATAACTTTTTGGATGGCCCCAGTCAAAAAGAAGCTCCTGAATTTTGAGTTTTTTGTAAAAAATTTAATGATAGGGTGAGGATCAACATCAATTATAATTTCCCTCTATAAAATTTTGTAGCCCTCAAATGTCACGTGTGCCTCTGGTGTCGATTTCGTCTTTTACCTACTAAATTTTTAAATGTTCTAGTTTCACAAATTTTTAACTATGAAAATCATCAAAACATTTCCAATATTTTAAATAGTGTGGAGGGGGAAAATATTTTTTTTAAAATGGTTTAAATTACTTCTTTTGAAGAAAAACACATGAGGAGAGCAAATTAATTAAATTTTATAAATCTCAATGTTGAACGTCAACTTTAAATAGATGCCCATCACATGACTTACTGTTCATCGTAACTTTCCAAGCTTCCAAATGTATGATGTGTTATAACTCTAGAGATGCATTTATATTGGTCACTATTAAAATTATATTTTTCCTTCATGATAAATTTGGGTGTCGAATTTAGTACTCAAGGGTCTTTAGCTATAGTTTAATATAAAATTGACACAATAATGAATTAATCAATTATTTTGCATTGTACTCATTGGACCTAGTTTCATCCCTTTAGCATTGTTTGTCAATAGGCTTTGTCATTCTTTAAGACCCATACCCATAGTAGGATTACCCTCCTAACTCTTGTGGAGCTCAAAGTGTAGAAGGTTGGGTCTAGCCTTGTTCATTGGCTTTTCATTGTCCTTAGTTTGATCATAGGGAAAATCTTGATCCAAATATTTTTATCTTTAAGTTTAGGCAATGTATTCTCTCTTAGAATTAAGGATAACAAGAAATAGAACCAATACTCCCACCATAGAGTAGCATGAGACTTTATCTTAGATGCTACAACTTTGACCCTTTGTGGATCAATTTCCTCAATTCCTACCATGCCATAGTATTTTCCTAACTCTTGAATCTAATCCAAGGAATGCTTCTAGATTTAATTCGCCTTTAAAATCAAGGACCTTAACCTTAACTCTGGTTCCCTATTTGATTAAGTCTTTCCATGGGATTTATCGCTGTTGTACTCAACCTCTTTGAACTTTTGGTTCTTCTTCATAATCCTCACAAGGCCACCTAGCCTTCAGGGCCTACAATTTTCTAAGTACTTTATCAACTGCATTACCTCTCCATGGAGTATTCATAATGTTTCTTCTTCCCCAAACATCATGAACTCCCCTCTAAACCATTCAAGTTGTGCTCTAATACCAAAAATGATTTCAAACTTCAAGAACCTACAAATTAATCTCAAAATATACTATATTCTTACATTTGAAAATAAATAAATTTCAACAACAACAACAACAACAACAAAAATCATGAAAACATATATACCAAAAGAAATACATACTAAATTGTTCTTATATTATACTATTAACTAAAAAATGCAAAATAACTAAACATTGAAAATCTTGTAAAATATTGACTAATTTACATTAATTTTCTGTTGTTTTGAGTCTCCTCTATCTCATAAACTTTCTCATGATTATATCCTTTCGAGACTGACCGTCTAATCCTACGACCTCCCCTAACCATTCAACTCGAGATTCCCCCACAAACAAACTCAACTAAAAGCTAAAAATAGTAAATTACGGACAGATGTTAAGTGATGACAAGTCAAAACAAAACAGCTGAACAGAAACATAAAAATACTAATCTACAAGTCCTAAAATGACCAAACGGCCACTCAACTAACTACGGGGGAGGAGACTGTTAGTAAATTCTCCGCACCAGAAGCCTTGCTGTTTGTAGTGAGAAAACCTCGAGGAGTCATTACAGCCGGACAAAAGGAAGAAATGTCCAGATGAGGCAGAGGAGCTTCCACTTCCAGAATTTGCAACGCAAGCCGTATGCCAGGCCTCCTTTCCGCCGCCGGATGCGAACACAAGAGTCCCAATTTCAGCACTCTTTCCATCTCATCCGCTCCATAGTTGCCTTGCAGCTTGGGATCCGCGGCGTCTAGCAGGTTGTCTGTGGTGTACAAGTCCCACACCCACTCCACTAAAACTACTTGTTCCGAAGCCTTGGACTCATCTACGGGCTGCCTCCCGCAGGCAACTTCCAACAACAGAGCACCGAAGCTGAACACGTCGGAGCTGGGCGTAGCCTTCCCCGTGCGGATGAGCTCCGGCGCTATGTACCCGAGCGTCCCCACCAGCTGAGTCGTCCTCGGGTTACCGCTGTGGTCGTACAATCTCGCTAACCCAAAATCCCCGAGTCTTCCATTGAGTTCCGAGTCCAACAACACGTTGCTCGACTTAATGTCTCTGTGGACAACCCGCTTCTCCCACTGCTCGTGCAGATACAGCAACCCCGCAGCGACCCCCTTGAGAATATTGTATCTCTCAGACCACCGCAGCACCGCTGTGGGGCTTTCGAAGATCAATTTATCGAGGCTACCGTTGGGCATGTAGTCGTAGACGATAAAGAGCTGCTTCTGTTGCCTGCACCAGCCCCGCAGCTGCACCAGATTCCGGTGCTGCAGCCGCCCCATGCTGCTGATCTCCGCAATGAAACCCTTCATTCCTTCTGTGAATTCCCGTGTAATGCATTTGACGGCGACATGCAAGCCGCTGTTGGGAAGAACGCCATGGTAGACCCGACCATAGCCCCCCTGGCCCAACAATTGTCCTTCATCGAAGCCGTTGGTAGCATGGCTGAGGTCTTGGTAGCGGAATCTGTGGGGCCAGTACTCCAGCTCCCATTCTTCCACTTCTTCTCTCTCTTTCATTGCTCTGGCCCACTTCACAATCCCACTCGCGGTCAGAAAAACCAGAACGGCAGAGCCGACGGTGACACCAGCTATGAACGCCTTTGAGAGGCGGATCGATTTATCTTCTGCGAAGGAAGGGAGAGTGGTTACATCCAGAGGCGGCGCGGTTCCGTTGGTGGTAAAGCTCCAGGCCAGAATATAATGGTCTTCCACATTGTTCCCCGTCGCCGCAGAAAACCCAACGTACATCTCCTCTTCAACGATGGTCGACAAGTCTATGTCGAGAGAGATGAGGGGCTTTTGCGGTTTGGGTAGACCCGCGAATGTGATAGTCACGTTAAGCTTGGCTTTCAGATGATCGTAGTCTATCCAGGCCTGAATATTCCGGCCGCTTTTCAGGTTGAGCGCTCTGAGACCTTTACCTTCCCAATAACCGGCGAACTTTGCTTGGACCGATTGGAGATTATTTATGTCGACGCCGACATGGTTGTCGTTGGGGTCATGGAACATGGCGTCCTTCCTGGCGTCAAACTCGACTGCGAAGAGATGGTTGTAGTCTTGCCCGTCGCTGGTCATGTTGAGGAGGCCCATGTACTCGGCGTATAGGGCACCGTTGAGTGTGGGCGAAGGCGTCATGAGAAAGGCGATGCCGTGGCCGGCGGTGACCAAGAGCGGGGGAACGATGGAGAAAACGAAGGTGGTGCTGAAGGAGGAAACGGTGCGGTTTTCTCCGTGCGACTTCATCTGTACGGGCGTCGAATACAACGCGCGGCCAATGAGGAACTCCGAGTGATTGGTGAGCATGAGCACCGACTCGTACCTTATTTCTGCAACTCCCAGCAGAATGAACTCCTCCGTTCCATTGAAGTGGTTGAAGACGAAAGTGGTTGGCCGCGGAACACTCTCATCCGTTTTGGCTCCGCAAACAAAACCCAGCAAAAAGAGTAGTGATATGGGAACCAGACTCGGCCTTCGGTTGTGGAAACGAAGCATAATCGCTAATTCTGTATCAAGGGCTGACAGGGTTTGTCATCTCTGCATATTATGGTCGTGAAAACAGAATGACATTGTATCATGGAGTGTTTAGTTTATAAAGGTATTCGGATTAAATATGTATATTTTAAAAGTTGAGTTTCTAACTATTTTGTTCGAAAAATCGCGAAGATGACGATTATTTGATCAAAATTCATAATAGAAAAACGATGATCAACAAAGAAATAATAGACATTCAGAAGTAGAAACAGGGATTTGTTGGTTGGGTCTCTTAGAGTTCATTGTACTGTTTTCAATCTTTAATCTCATAGACCGCCTGATTTCATACACGTCATTAAAAAAATTCTTGCATTGATTCAAAACAGAGAATGAATCAGATTCGTCTGAAATTGCCATATCCCCACGATTTCAATATTTTTATTCTTGTTTCGTAGCCGGCTGAGGAGGACATTTGATGGCGAAGTTGACAGTTTGTCAACAAATTGCAGTTGTAGTTTTTCTCTATCAAGGTCACGAATGTAAACGTCAGACTTTACTTTCTTTACTGCTTATGCCATGATGGGCATAATTATGTTAAAATGTCTTATTCCGCGAGGCTTTTGAAGCAGCAAAGACTTTGAAGCCCTTTGGGATGTTTATTGGTAACGAAATTGAGGGAATATATGATCTGTATATATCGAGAATCTTTCAGCTAGGAAGAAATCGACTAGAACAATCTATGGGTTAGGTTTTTAACTCTGCGGCCCCGAGATTTTCTTCCTTACCTGCACAAGGATGTGACTGACGCAACTCGAGCAAATTGTCAAAGATTCCAATCTGGCAATTGTTTCAATGGTCGTGCCGATCTTTTTTTAATTAAAGTAACACTCATTTAGATGGAGTCGTTGACCATGTTTCATAGTTGTGATAGAATTTGTTGGTTCAATATTTTTTAATAATAATATAGCATTTAATTGATTACGGGGTATTCGTAACTGAATGAAGTGTATTTTTTTAGATATGAAAAGCAACAAATCATGTGATTAAAGATATCAAGTTTCCACAATCTATCATATTATTTGAGTATGATTTCTGGATTTGATTGTGTCGCTGTTTTTTATCATCAACGTTTCGAATCACACTACATGATCCATCATTAGGATGAAAGAGAGCTGTACAATCAAATCCAGAAATCATACTCAAATAAATCATGTGATTCAAAACGTTGATGATAAAAAATAGCGACACAATCAAATCGAGAAATCATACTCAAATAAATCATGTGATGTCATATTAGAGCACCAATAAAACATGATTTAGTGTACAGCTTCTAACTTTTTGGGGGTTTTTTTGACACTTCTACAAAAATCATGTTGATGTGGCATCATATTTGATGATGTGGCCTTGAAACCTTAGTTATAAGTAGGGGACTTGCCAAGTAAGTTGTGAAAAATTGAGAGTGATTTGAAATTGTCACGTAAGATTTTGAGAGGCACAAATTGAGGGTGGTCAACTATTGAGTCATAGCTCTTATATGAAAGATGATACAAAGTAATGCATTTAATTTTTGACATAAATTGTATGCAATTTTTTATATTTGTTATGAAAAAATTATGTGAAATTTTTCTATCATTTATAAATTATTAAATTATTTTTTAAACAAATATAATCATTATCATAAAGAAGCACAAAAAGAAAAACAATAAAGTAAATTTAATACTTATTGTAAAGTAGTAGAAAAATAGTCTTTTTTATTTTTTAAATGTATGAAAGATGATATAAAATGTATTTAAGTTTTTAAATAGATTGTATGCAACATTTTATATTTGTTGTAATAAAACTATGTGAAATTTGCCTTTGATTTATAAATGTGTTAAGCTTTTTTTTTAAACAAGTATAATCATTATTATCATAAAGCAGTAGAAAAATAATCAAAATAAAAATTTGTTTATAAATAAATTTAATATTTATTGTAAAATAGTATGAAAATAGTCTTTTTTTAGTCATCTTAGAGAGTAATTTAGGAAAAATCCATAGAATTTACAAAATTGTCTTCACAAAATCAAGAAAAAATCTTTCTAATTTATCAAGTAATGTTAATTTGTAAATTTAAAATAGTGTCATATTGAGGTAATGTAATTAGATTTTAAAAAATATTTGTAGACATTCTTTTGAGATAGTCCTCATCTTGTATATATAGAAATATATGCACCATTTTTTTCCTTGTGAGCATACCTTTGGAATGAGAATGTGGGGGATATTTGTATATTTGACACCCATTGAATTATTGACAATGTTATGATGGTAAACCTCTAATGGTCTATGTTTCCAATGTCTATTGTTTCTCCATTTATAAAGACCTATGATTTATGAGTGTTAGTGTCCAAGTCATTTTTAGAGGGATTTTTGTTGGCCATGCCCATCATGTGTGACTAGAGCAATTGAAACAATTTGTTTCATATTTTTTCCATGCAAGTATAATATAGTAGCATTAGAAATTCACAACAACAAAGAGAGGTAGATTAGGTGGCTTGCATTCATTTTATAGATGATAGCAATCACTTCTTCAAGCATGTCATTGATAAGTCTAGCTACAACCCATAAATTTGAATTTAGCATTACTTCTTGTTCGACACACAATAATTTTGTCTCTACTTGTTTATCATTTGAACTTGAATTTAATTTTCCTTTTTTCTATACAATAATGTATGTTACTAATGTAGCAATTAATTTAACATTTTTTGGTTATGTGTTACAACAATATATATTGAAAAACAAAATATACCTTTCTCATTTATTCAATGGTTGGTATTATGGCATGAGATGAATTTTTATTGATTCATTTTTGTTAACTGAACATTTCTTATATTTTTAAGGTTGTGAGTTTTAATTTGTGCAAGTTCACCCATGTTAAAAAAGTATGCCCATTGATATGACTGTCTACAAGCTTATCTAGAAAGTGTCGTCCCATATGATAATCCAACATAAATTAGAATGACTCATATAGGTGGCAATTTTCTTCAGTTTTTAATAAGCACAACAGAGTAACCACCAAATAGACTTTGATTATGATATGAGAATGCCTCACACAACCTATTATCAATGGATTTTAAACAACCTTATTCCTATTAAGCTTATTTTATCACTAGAATTCAATGAATGAATACATTATTTCTTAAAAAATTGAAAGAGCTTGACCTTGAAGATGGTTAATTTCTTCTATTGCTATGTGAAGTAGTTGGGTGAATAGTCAATGCATTGATGTTGAAAGCAACCATACTTATTAGAGAAATAAAAAGCAAGGGTGTGTGTGCATGGGGTACTTTTTTAGAGTGTTATCTTAATACCATTTATCATGTATGATCACTTTATTACTGTATTTCCAAGTGTATGATCATTTAAAATAGTTTTTGCATTCTGTTTTTAAAAAATGGTTCATAACAATGTTAAAATGGTCCTTTTATATTCCACTTTTATCTTGTGTTAAATTCTTATCATCTAAGAATGTCTAGGTCATCAAGAGGTTGATTCCCTAGATGGAGGCATGATAAGAGTTGTCACTCCTCTATAGCATGGTGTTCACTCTCCTATCCTATCTAACATAATACCATCATGTCATCATAAATATTTAATTTGGGACATGTTTGATCAATGTGACTTACATAATGGTGTTATCTCTATTTATTTTTTTACTATCAAAGGTTATGTCTAATTAGTTGATACATCTAGGTAAATATTTTATAAAATGATAATGGTATGGCCAATATATTTTAGTTTTTGCTACAACCTTAACCCATTGAGTGTATTGAAGATGGTTAATGTCTTCCATTTCTATGTGAAATAGTTGGATGAATATTCAATGCCTTGATGTTGAAAGCAACCATACTTATTGGAGAAATAAAAAGCAAGGGTGTGTGTGCAGGGGGTACTTTTTTAGAGTTTTATCTTAATACCATTTATCATGTATGATCACCTTATTATTTTATTTCCAAATGTATGATCATTTGAAGTGGTTTTAACATTCTATTTTCAAAAAAATGGTACATAATAATGTTTTAAAATAGTCCTTTTATATTCCACTTTTATCTTTTGCTAAAGTCTTTCCATCCAAGCATGTCTAGGTCATCAAGAGGTCTATCCCATAGCTAAAGGCATGATAAGGGTTGTCACTCCTCTATAGTATGGTGTTCACTCTCCTATCCCATCTAATATAAGATCATCATGTCATAAATATTTAATTTGGGAGGTGTTTGATCAATGTGACTTACATCATGGTGTTATCTCTATATACCTTTTCTTTTATCAATGGTTATGTCTAATTAGTTGGTACATCTAGGTAAATATTTTATAAAATTATAATGGTATAGCCAATATATTTTAGTTTTTGCTACAACCTTAACCCATTGAGTGTATTGAGATATATGTGTGGTAAAATTATGGCTTCATAACCCTTAATTATGTTGGGAATTGGGTATTTTATTCACTTTTTTAGAGTTCCAAAATTATGTATTTTATCTATAGAATAGTAAGAAACTATAAAATATAGTGTGGTATCATATGGTGATGACTTGGGTATGTTATTCAATTATTGATGTGGGAACATCTTAGTGAAACTTACTGCATTTTACCACATAACCTCAATTTAGATCATAACAAGGAACTAGAGATCTATAATAACCCATGCACAACATATTTGAATTTCAAGATGTGTTCAAATCAAATTGCAAGAATTATCACTATCAAAAGATTGTGGTGCATAGTAGTCAACACAGAGTTCACCAGGAAAAGTTTGTGAAACCTTTATGTGCCTTGGGTGATCCCACAAAACTAGTTTACAATTTTGTTGAGGAAGGAAAATTGCAAAAAAGCACCCATGAAGAAAATTTTGGGTTTTGGGGGGTTCGCACGAAGGGGGGTTCACTCTAACCCAAAAGGGGTTTGCTCGAATCCCTCTTCGAGCGAACCCTCTTTAATGATGGGGCCCACTTTTTGCATGTTTTCTAGAATTGAGACAAAGGGAAATTTTGAAAAAAGGGTGGTTCGCTCAAACCCTCCTTTGAGTGAACCCCCATTTGCTCGAAAGGTCAAGGGGGGTTCACTCGAAGGGGGTTTCAAGCAAACCCCCCTTTTCCCTCTTCTCCCCTTCTTGCACCAATTTTTTGCAAAAAATTGACTTTCAAAGCTCAAGTTGAGGATGAAAATGGAGGAAACTTCACAGACCCAACTGGATAATGGTAGTCCTTAGAATGAGCTATCCATAAAATATAATTTTAATATATTTTGGATTTATTACGTATTTTATTTTTTAGTTTAATTAAACATAGGTTTTTATCGAAAATCAAGCTCTCTGTTCTACACATGTGGAAAAATAGTAGATTATCAAAAAAGAATTCTAAAAAATATGTTTGGGCTAGGTATTGATGTCCTTATGTCGGTATTGGCATAGTGTGATGGTTTATAGGTGGCATTGTTGTTCTTGTCACCAAGGTTCAAACCTCGTTGGGGTGGTATTGTTGAATGATTGTATCTGGTTCATAGCTCCGGTCAAAAGCGTTTACCCCTTGAATAAAAAATTTAAAAAAGGTATTGATGTCCTTATCAATCTAGTAAAAAAATTGAATTTTGATACACACAAAAAAATTTATGTTGTTTACGGTCCGCCTATGTCTGAATTATAATTGGTTTGACTTCAAAACTTGATTAAGAAAAAAATATTCAATAAAACACTATGAAACCAAATTAACTTGTTATATATCATAGTTACAAAGCTAAATTTGAAAAAAAAAAAATTATCCTTCATAGAAAAAAGCTATGTTGTTTACAGTGAGCATCACTCCTTAAAATGGTGTTTATTGATAAAAACTAGTTTACGAAGGAGATGGAAAAGGAAATACAATCTGATTCAAAAAAAATTAAAGAATATATATTTAGAATCTACAAAGAAAGTGTCACAAATCACTAGTTCGCATCATCTTCAAATTCCTCATGGTTTAGTAGCTATAGGTGCCCAAAAGTGAAGATTTAGTTAAAAAAAATTAGTTCAATGTCTAGTTTGGCCAAAAATTGTAAACCAGTTTTGTAGGATCAAAACTCGTTTACAATTTTTGGCCAAACTAGACATTGAACTGAATTTTTTTAACTAAATATTCACTTTCAAGCACCTATAACTGCTAAACCATGAGGAATTTGAAGATGATGTAAACTAGTGATTTGTGACATTTTGTCTGTAGATTCTAAATATATATTTCTTAAAAAAAATTGAATAAGATTGCATTTCTTTTTCCATCTCTTTTGAAAACTAGCTTTTAGAAGTAAACACCATTTTTAAAGAATGATGCTCACCATAAACAACATAACTTTTTTTTCTATGAAGGATAAAATTCTATTTTTTTCAAAATTAGCTTTGTAACTATGATATCTAGCACGTTCATTTGGTTTCATAGTGTTTTATTGAATATTTTTTTCTTAATCAAGTTTTTAAGTAAAACCAATTACAATTTAGACATAGGCGGACCATAAACAAAACTTTTTTTGTATGTATTGAAATTTAATTTTTCTTTTTTTTACTAGATCAAGAACATCAATACCTAGCCAGGACATATTTTTTTAGATTTTTTTTTATAATCTATTATTTTTCTACACATGCAGAATAGAGAGCTTGATTTTTAGTGAAAAACCTACATTCACAAGAAATAAAAAATAAATATAATAATCAAATTAAATATATTTAAAAGTATACTTTTTGGGAAGCTTATAATAAGGACTAAATGCTTACAAATAATAAATATTAAATGAATTCATTTGATCACCCAAAAGGTAAATCAAAAGTGATTTTTTACCAACATTTTGATAGGTGTAAAGGAGACTCTGTTATAGGTATGGTTTAAAACTAGCAGTGTTCTATCCAAGGGGATTTGATCTAAGGTGGTTTGATCAAACCCTCTTCAATTATAATCCTTTAAATGAAACTTTTCAAGGCTTAAATCATTATATTTTCTAAATATATGTGATTTCAACAAAAACCAGGATGTCCCAAAAAGTGTAAACCACTATTGTGGGATCACCTCCTTGTGGTATCAAACATGACATATCATGAGGCATCAAGGGACCAAAGTAACCGTCAATTGGAATCATAACAAATTTTATTAGCTCTTGGAGCTTCACCATCATATTTAGGCTGACATGCATGTTTCACAAGACATCAATTTTTGGAACACCTTATGGTTGATGTATATCATTCCTAAAGCTTGGAGTTGATGTATAAGCATTTCTTGGATTCATTTGAAATAATTTTTTAATCAATTAAGGGGTATTTTAGTAGCTAGTTGGTAGATAGTTAGTGAATTCACTATTTTGATCTTCTGGAGTTGAGTTTCATTTCCATATCTTGTGTGTAAGCTTATAATAATATTGTGTCATCTTGTGAGATAATTTATAATGTACATGCGGTAGGCCGATGAGAATTTTGTAATTATTAATATGTTATTTTGAATCAATGGGAATTCATTTATGTCCTATCATAAACCTGTTGTGTTAACTCTCAACTACACAGTTGGATAGTCCTTCCCCCAGACCCTCCATCTATGACTACATAGAGTGGTGTCAGAGAAAAAAATTTAAGTCCTTTGGGGAATAAAGACATTCCAAATATCCAAGGTTCAACATATTTTTGACTTAGCCTAAAAGTGTTTTCCAATAGAGCGTCGACTATGAGGCAGTTGCAACCTTGTATCCAAATCATTGACTTGAGATGGTTGCACTAAATTTGAGGAAATATGCCACCAAGTATGCCTAGTATGGCCAATGTTGCTGGAAGAATGGAAGAGATGCTAGAAATGATAAGGAAAATGAAGATTTGATTAGATGTTGTAGACGAATATAGGAAAAGAGGGATAAATCCTAGACATGAGAATGAGAGTGATGATGATGAAGTAGGAGCTCAAGATCTAAATGAAGAAACCCTAGAAGAAGAAGAATTTAATTAGATCAAGATGTTGTAAAAAATTTCCAAAAATGGTAAGAGACCTAGAATTGAGATTTTGAATTATGATGGTAATTTGAATCCTAGAAAATTGATTAATTAGATAAATGATATGGAAGAATACTTTGAGTATGAGGAAATCGAAGATTCAAAAAGTTCAAATTTGAAAAAATTAAGTTGAAAGGACATGCTACTATTTGGTGGAAGGAATTTGTAGTCAAGGAAAAGGTATCCCTTTTCACACTTAATTTAGAAATAATTAATAATAAAATGAACTAAATGATGCCTCAATATAGTATTGTAATATGTATTTTACATATTCACATTAAATTTAGGGCCTTTTAATTAAAATGGACTTAATTGTGCCTTATTTTTGGTGTTGTAAGGTGTACCTACACTTTCACATTAATCTAGGGCTTCATTAATTGATTGAGGTTAATTTTCCCTAATTGGCCCCTTTAATTCAAATCCAAGCCTAATTAAATGCAATTTCTGAAGGATAAAACCTAGCATTTATAAATGCCATTACACAACACTTAACTTTGGAAGATGTGTGTCCTAGGTAAGTGACCTAGGACCCATTTGCCATAGGGAAAATGGTTCCTCACTTAGACCTAGGACCCCCCTTCAAAATATGCTTTTGGTGATATTTTAATGATTTGAAATCTACAGTTCAATGTCAGATTGTGATATTTGAATTTCGGGAATTAATGTTAAAATATGTATAAATAAGAGGTCATTTCACTATGTTTCACCTATATTTTCAAGTGTCCAAATCCTAGAGCAAGGTTTGTGATCAAGAGGAATTTCAAGGGCATTCAAGGGTAGATTTCTTTATCATTTGTTGCAGCAATCAAGATCCAAGCATTATGTCAAAGTTATGTGGAGTCATGCATGTTTTTGGAGCTAATGTGTTGATGTAGGTTTCATGATTCAATAAAGCATTCAAAGTATCATTTCAATAAAAGATTCAAAGTCAAGATCCACATCCATTGAATCCAATTCATTCAAGTTGCAGATATACAATCCAAGGTTCAAATAAGGTCTGGTGATTTGTTAAATAGATTTGTTCATCCATCATTCCTTCATGCTTTCCTATTTAATTTCAAGGTTTAATTACCAAAATGGGGTTTGACCAAGGAAAACCCCCATTCCCTAACAAAACAATATGTTTTCTCTCTTGGTGTGTGTTTGCAGATTTTAGGTAGAATCTATCTATTGAAGAACAAAAATTGTAAAGTTGTGAAAGTTGCATTTGTTGTCACCATTCTTGCAAAATCATGGAAATTGACCTATAGAATTTATTTCCAACTTTCTGACTGTGAGATTTGGGAATCTAGGAGTGTAGACACAGGAGAACAAAACCTAGAAACAGATTTTCAAGTACCCTAGCCAAGACCCATTCGCCATAGGGTGAATGAGTCCTTAGTGAGCTTCAAAAGGTGACTTTTGGTGAAAGGTACACATTGTTTTCCTCTTTCCAGGTCTTCCTTTTGATTACTATTTTTTTCATATTTGATTACTGCTCTTCATTTGCATTTTGTAGCTTGCACCTTGTAGTTTGTTTGATAGTTTTCATCTTTCTCCCCAAAGTGTTTTCTAGCTTATACCCATCCTAGCATAAAAGGGAAATCAAGAAATTCACGTCTTGGGTTGACTCACCTAAGGTTTGTTGGTCAATTCTTGATGTGGATCTCATTTTCCCTCTCTGAATTTCACTTTTCCATTTTGGGAAATTCCCCCTATCCTATTTTTCTATGTTTCATTTTGGTGAACCCGGCCTTGTACAATAACATTTCTAATTTTTGCAATAGATTGCATTATGTTTGCATTAGTTGCATTACATTTATGGTTCTTTAAATCTTGCATTAGTTTGCATTGCATATAGGGGTTTAAATTTTCATTTTTGCATTGTTTAAATATAAAAAATTCAAAAATTTGCATACATATTACATTAATTTTGCATAGTGTTTGCATGTTAGTTTAATTCTCATCATTCATATTCAAAAATTGGATCAAAATTTCATTTCAAAAAATGTCACATAGGTCATCATTTATCATTAGTTTTACTTGCATTTACACATCAAATTTTGGAAAATTCTATTATAGAATTACCAGTCTGAAACCTAAAATAGAGAACACATATAACCACTCAGAAATTACATTTTTCAATTTAAAAAAACCTATACAAGGACCTATTCACCACTGGGTGAATGAGTCCTTGGAGGCCTACAAAACAAACTTTTCTAAGCTTTTTTGTGGTTTTTTTGCACTTCCTAGGCATGTTGGTAACCTACTGTATCAGTTTGGAAAGTTTTAGGAATTTTTGGTTTATGCATATAGTTCAAATCATCCAATTAGTGTAGTCATTTTTTAATCATTTTAGTATCAAAAATCATCAGATCTGAAAATTTTTACATTCCTGGAGGGTAAGTGCACCAAGATGGTCGCACTTTTGTGGCCAAACAAGAAAAAAATAAGCCATAACGCGTTCGCGTTATAACGCGTTCTCATTATACCCACGCTATAACGCTGCTCTCAAGTATAAATGGCTATAATGCATTCGCTATGTCTTTTAAAAGCAAAAAAAAGTGAACCAAACATCATTTTCATTTCCATTTTTCCGCAGCCAATGCCCAGCCCAAAAAGCCCTATATATACTTCACGCTCTTGAGAGGTGATTTCTTCAACATTCATCAAATGTTGAATTGATTCTTTCACAAATACGGTCCTACTCCACAAGAGATGCAAGAGGTAAGTATTGTTTGGTATTTGTTTTGAATTTGCTAGTTTTAAATTGATTTTGTTTGTTTTAGTTTAGAAATGATTTTTTTTTTTTTAATTTATAGGAAATCCTCAACAAGAGGAGGAAAATCCTCAACCAAATCAGCCTCAACAACAAAATCAACCTCCCCCACCATTCTCTCAATACCCTCCTGGCACTCAAGAAAATTTGAGGAGTGAAATTGAAAACAATAGAAAAGAAGTTGAGGATCTTATTAGTAGGTTGAGTGATCAAAATTATTCAACCACATAAAGAATACATCTAGCAAATTCATTGAAGGATTTGTTAAGAAATGTAAATGCAATTACCCAACAAATATCTAGATGGAAAAATAGGAGGCAAACATCGAGGGCATATTATGCAGACAAATTATCATATAAACAAGTAAAAGATTTAAAGATTACTAAAGGCGATTTGTGCTCTCTATTCACTGACCCTAGAACAAATCAAAATCTCACCCTCAATGCAAAGAGGTTTCCTATTCATTGGTGCCACCACCAAGAGATTAGGAACCGTTTTTATGGCAATGGTATATGGTCTTTGATTACCCACCGTGCAATAACTATGAAGTCCCCCAATATTTTCTTAGGAAATTATACTGTGAGTATGTATTGAACCAAATCCTGAATTATTTTGATATGAGGGAGTTTCAGGGGAGAGGTGGGGGGTCAGCACAGGATAGGCCCGGTGCATAGTCGGATCCTACATGACAGGGGAGACAACCTCTCGCTAGGCCGCCTCGTGATCAGATTGTGATTCCTGCAGTTGCAAAGGAGAGTGTTGATGTAGAGACTTTGCAGGTGATCACATCCTTGACTCAGAGTGTCATCCACCACACTAGCCCCATTGTACAGCGCAATCCATGGGAGTCTTCAGGTGGTGGCCTTCGAGGCCATGTGTGTCGATCTTGTGGAACCACTTGTTCGTATGACCCTACCGACCCTCGGGAGGGTGCTATGCAGGATCCATATGCTTCTACGCAGCCTGATCCATATGCATGTACGGGGATGGAGAGGGCGGCTGACATTCTACATGATGCATATGGTATTGACAGTCAGGTAAAATTCAACATGTTCATTGAATTTAGTTTATTAAATTTCGATTGTGAAATGCAAGATTAACTAATTTAGTTTTATTATTTTAATAAAATTCTTGATCCATGATGTTGACCACTGGTGCAGTCAATCACCTTATTTTGTAGTACACCTATCGATTGGGGAATTTATGTAAGTTAGTAAATAATTATAAATTTATTACATGTGGTATAGCATTGTTTCTGAATGTGGTATTTTAATATGTGATTTTGGATGTTGAGCGGTGTTGTTGGAGGTTTCAAGGAAACAACTCTGAGTGCGAGTATATTTTCTCAAACTTTCACTGAGGTAATATAGAATAAAGAGAACTTAAAGTTAATGAATTCTAAGTTTAATCTAGATTTGTGTATATATAGTCATAAGAGTATATGGGTTCACTAGGTTATATAATAAAAATTTAACATGGAACTGACAAAGGTAGAGCTACATTCTACTCCATCTTATATAATTTTTTGTGATGTCAACATAACCAAGAATAAGACTATGGATGTCCTACATGATGTCAATGTAACCAAAAATAAAACTTCTATCCTCGACCCTATCTATCAGCCAAGACTCCTTCAATATCTCCTAGACGCTTGGAGATGCTTAAGACAAGGTCAAAATACCCTATATTCTCTTCATTTTGTTGCATAAGCTCATCAGTTTCCCTATATATTTCCTTCAATCATTTACATGGAAAAGAAGTTATAAGTACTCATTAAACTCTCTCAACTATTGGAGCCTCCTCAAACTTTCCCATAGGACATGGAAAATGCTTAGAAATGATTAAATTCCCTAATAGGGTGTGGGAGATCTTTTAGGAAAACATTTGACACTAATTTGATCCATTGAATTCTTCTTCATTCTTATATATTCCTAAAATATACCTTGCAATACCCCTATCATACCTAAATCTACTACATTCATGTCCTTGTTAGCTAGCTTGTAGGTGATATAGTATGGTCCATGAATTTTTATGTCTTCTTTTTTCATTTTTCTATACAGTCCTCTTTTATCTCACTACTAGGTCCTCACATAAAAAGAAAAGAAAAACATTACTTATTTTTCTCATCTAAGGCCCCTAAGGTTTTAAACCCCTTAGATGCAGGATCAAAGCACATCAACCATGTGGGTGGTACAAAATGGGACAAATCCCAAAAGATGATTTGTAGCAATGAAAGAGCTTTGGAAGGTAGAGAGAGCTACACTGTTGACTCAGGAGAAACTTCAACTTTCAAAAACAAAGGCAATTAGGCTGGCAGACTTGTGGATCAGGCCAGCATTTGGTGAAAGAGGAAGAAAGATGACTGGAACTCTTGAGGCCCACCATACTAGATTTTGATATTCAACCATGAGAGCGTAAGAGAGAGTCAGATATCATGTATCAAAACATTACATGCATCTTTTCCCAAAACAATGGATAAGGAGAGATGATTACTTTTCTTCATTTCATTTGCATAACCATATCACGGCGTGGGAACCATGAAGACCAAGGATGTCCAGTTTTATGTGGAGGTAATGGATGTGGTCCAAACTTTAGGAGGGGCAAGAAGGTCAATGTATGATCTTGATGAATGATAGAAGAGGGTTTGTTCAGATAAACCAGGGGCACCTAGTCATGAGTAGGGACCTATAAGTTAGATTGGTGAAGCAAAGCACCAAAGAGGTCTTACAAGGAAAGGCCTAGAGCAGGTACATACAAGGAAAGGCTCCTGCCTGCCTGCTCCTCTTCCTCTGTTTGAACCTCCTTGAGGTCCTCTACCCCTATTATATCCACCTCTTGTAGATGTTTCACCTCCATGCTCTGTGAGTTTTGACTCTCCTTGGTTTCTTTGGTCGTTGCCTCTACCTTGGTAGCCACCACGCTGTCCTCTTTGATCTCTTTTATCTCTGCCTTTGCCTCTACCCTTAGAAGTCTGATCTTGCTTCCTCTTACTCCTCTCTTCAATCTTTAATGCCAATTGATAACATTGGCGCACTATTTTGGGGCTTAAGAGAACCATCTCCTCTTGAATGTTCCACTTCAAACCGTTGAGATACCTTGCCACCTTGATACTTTCATCCTCTGTGACATTGGACCTCATGAAAATTCTTTGAAACTCCTTAGTATAAGAACTCACATCCTGATCTCTTTGCCTCAAACTATGTCTCCTCTTATGCAACTGAATTTCATAGTCTTTAGGTAGGTATGCTTCTTTCACCTTGGCAACCATTCCCTTCCAAGTAGAGATAGGTTGATTGCCTTCCTTCTCCCTCTCTATCTAAATGAATTTCCACCAAGTTAAGGTAGAACCTCTTAGTCTTGATTTAGCCACCTTTACCTTTTGTGCTTCAGTGACTCCATCACACTCAAAATGGTTTTCCATTCCCTCTATCCAATCCATAACTAAATCAGCCTCCATCTTTCCACTAAACAGTGGTACTCCTTCAAGTGCTTTTCCACTCAAAGTCGTCAATGCTTTCAAGAAGGGATCCTCCTTCAATATAGGGTCAGGTTCAGGGATTCTATCCTCCTCTGCAACCTCTTCTTCTTTTTCTATTCTTCCATCAAACCGCATAACATTCAGTGCTTGCTCAAGTTGGTCTAACTTCTCTCTCAATACCCTATTGTCTTCCTCTATTTCTTCAACCCTCTTGGCCAACTCAGCATTTGTCACCATGATGCTAGAACCACTAGACTCTATCTCTGACATACAAGATCAATCCCAAATCTTTTGCTTGCTCTGATACCAATCTGATAGGGAGAGGGGTTGGAGGAATCAATCACTGATTCTTGCTCTAGGCATTTCCTTGTAAGACCTCCTTGGTGCTTTGCTTCACCAATCTAACCTATAGGTCCCTACTCATGACTAGGTTCCCCTGGTTTGTCTGACCAACCCCTCTTCTATCACAAACTCCAACCACCAAGTCCACCTTGGTTCATTGCCACAACTCTTCCTTAGCCTTTACACTATACTAAAGACCAATCTTCCTCAACACTCCATCAACTCTTGCAGGGGTAGTGATAAGTCTTAAAAGGCTTCAAACTATCCTCCAAAGGTGTTTGAACAACCTCCAAGACTTCAACTTCCCATCGCTCTCACCAATCCTTTAGCTAGGGTTTGAAAGGCTAGTAGCCCTTGAGCCCCTATTAGGTCTCCTTCACCTACAAAACAGGTTAGAACTCACAAATCTCAAAAGGAATTCCCACTCTTTTTCCAAGGTTCTTGGTTCACATGGACAACACTCAAATATTCTTGAGGTCTCACCTTCCACTGTCTGTACAAAGCTCAAACATGAAATGGAGCAAAAACTAGGGTTTTAAGCCTTCCCTTGACAGTTAGCAAACTTCCAATTTGTTTACACACCAAATGGATAGATGGAGCCTCCTCCTTCATGTAGTAACAAGGTAACACACCACCCTACCTCCTCCAAGAAGAAAATCCTCAATGGCTCAGCAACCCTACAAGATTTGTGACCTGCACAACAAGTTTTTCCTAGCCGGACCTGCATTGGCTCACCTAGGGCATCACCTTTGCTAGCAACTCCTGCACTCAAAAAAAACCTACCAACTAACATATGTACAAGCATGGTGTCTAGGCACTGTTTCCAAAAGTTCGTATGGTTTGTACGGTGGAAAAGTGCTCTAGCACCCCATTTACTCAACACTGCCTGTTTCAGGCCAGCAAGCACAAAGAAACCAAAATATTTACAAAGAGACAAGAAAATGATTGAAAGAACTATCTAAAGGCTACAAAAAAATTTTACTAGATTTATTCTACATCCTACACACAACACAGAACCAGATTTAATCCATTAGAGCCTTCTTTCAGACCAAAAAATAGAAAATTTCACTCAAAAAACTGTTTTCCTTCAATTTCCAACAAAACAATCCATACAAACATACTTTCAACCTTGCACAAAGGTTGAGGAAACCTTTAAATATGCTTTCCCAACAGTTATTTTTCCAATGGGCCCTTCTTGGCCGCTCAAACACAAAAGGAGCATGTTTTTGCAAAAATTGTCAATAAATGCAAAAACCTCCATTCCTAAACTTTGGACTAGAACCTTTTTGTTTCTCACCCATGGTCAACATGACCTTATTATAAAACATCATTCCAACCACAAAAATTCCTAAAGGAATACATCTAAGTCATAAACTCATTCTATACTTCCACATTTTGCCTAGTGTGCTCTCTATTGCTTCCTAGGTGCTCCTGCACCAATGAAATTAAGGAAGAACAACAAGAGAGGAATAGGAAAAATAAAATCAATACATAGTTTCAAGGATTTTTCAAGCGAGTAAGAGAGCTATGGGAGAAACCTCATCTAAAATATTTTGAACTAGAGTTTTATAAACCATTTAGAGAGCTTGGTTTTCATGGAGTTCCTTTCAAATCATCTGCTTTTATTGTTCCTATGGTAAATTTTTTGGTAGAGTTGGTGGAATTACCTTTCTTAGTAATCACTATTAGTGAGATTGAGATTGTTAACCTTGAGAGAGTAGGACTTGGGAAAAAGGGATTTGATATGGCTATTTTTCAAATAATTAAAGTTTTAGATAAAATTCACATGTAATGCCTGGCTGAATTCTACCATTTGGCAGCATCAAGGAATGATGAAACCCAGCTGGCTATAAAGCACAAGAAAGTAGAATGAACTTGAATTCGGCAAACCAATTTTAAGATCATGACTAGATAAATTTATTTTAGCGATGCCGCCGGGGAATTTTAAACATGGAAGTAGATTTTGATTTTGATAATTGTAAAGAGTCGGATCGAGGATATGAACCCTCTAATGTAGAAGAGGAATCATAATTAGATTTCATACAGCCACTATCAAGAGTGTTACAAGCCAATCAACAAGATGGAGGGAATTCTTATATAAGAATAATTTTCAATGTTGCAGGTACCAACTTTAATGCCAACTACAATGGCAACATTGAAAATTCCTCAGGCAGATTTAAAGTTGGGAAATTTCCTTTAGATGCAAGGATTCAAAGCACATCAAACTACGTGGCTTTAATTTATATCATAAGTTGTACCATGATGTTCACTATGCATTCCTCTACTCTTTCGATCACAAATGTGCTATCAGCTTTGTCATTTAATACCGCATTTCCTTTCGTTATTTGTTTCATCATCTCTGCAAGTGTTATTCGTATCAGTATATTCTTTCACCCTTAGTGTTCCAAAAACGTCATAAACATGTACAAAGAAAGAATAATATTATTCAGCCTTTTCATGGTAAAAGGAGACTCCTCAATTAATCATCACCGGCCATCCTCGAAGGTTAATTCCCATTGTCAAACATTTATTGCATATCTTAAACTATGACAAGCTTAATAAGGGTTTTGAAGAATAGGCCCTCGACAAGTTAGCTCCACCATTTTATTAATGCTGTATCTTTATTTAGCTCTTACCCATTCCCTTTGCAACAGCTGATACTTGGATTTGTCATACTTAACTCAGTTGACTACTATCAAAGCGCCTTTTGACTTGATCATCTCTTCTTCTCATATTGGTTGTGATATTTTACATTGTGTTTTGATGCTTTTTCACTTAAAATTTGTCCTAAAGGGTCTTTGTTTTTCAATGTGATTGTCCTAGGTTATTGCTTTTTAAAAAAATGATAATCATATTGTTGCTTACGTTGCATTACACATCATTCAAACTCAAAGCATTACTTCAAATTCGATAACTATTTTGTGACTGAATAATTTGTTGTTTTATTTTTCTAGGATAAAGTAGTGAGAGAAACACTCATTTCAAACGAATGGGAAGGGAAATGGATATCTGTTTCTAATCGGCACACAACTCATGGCCCGATAGGAGGTATGAGGAAAATTACTAAATTTCAATTTACATTCGTTGTTATAGATGAACTAGTTCTAGTGAAAATCAAACCATTATTGATTCATATTTAATTCCTATTCGATGGTTTATACAGGCTTGAGCACACCTGAGCATCGACGTGCAAATATTTCCATCGAGGAGAGTGATCGTGAGATGGCCATAAGTGATTATTTTGTTAAATATATTAATTTTTATAATGTAATTTCTATATATTAATGTCTTTACTTCTTATTGTAACAGTTGAAACTTGACCAGGAGCTAAACCCTAGGAGGAGCAGCAGGAGCACTCCTCAACAGAAATGGGTGACAGATTTATCACCATCGGGTCACCCAGGAAAGGGAAAGAAAATTGTATTTGAACCAGAGCATGGAGAGAAATGAATTTTGAATGTAGAGCCCTTTGTTGTATGCCTACATGGCAATTTTGTACATATTTTGTATTCGATATATTTGACATTGCATGCCTATATGGCATTCTCGTAAGCCTATATGGCTTTTTTGTAACTATATTTTATACTTATATTGACATATATTGATGTACATGCGCATATGGCTATTTGATTAATAAAATATTTTTTATCATCGAAGTCCATATTTGCATTATAAATTCATGGTTCAATAGAAATGAGTTACATGTATTCAAGGTATACTTTACAACTTACGACATATATTACTCTTTTGATCTTACGCTGGAACATCTAAAGGTGAAAAATTTGTGTTTGAAGTCAAACGTAGTTTCAATTTTGCAATTCTCGCCTTTTATTACCGATCTTACATGGACTTACCCTTCCTTAACACATATTGTGAATATTTCATTTCCAGCGTAAGACAAATTCCTCATTTTGAACCATCAAGCTTTTTGTTTTCCCTTCCACACGTAAAAATGTTCACACTTCTTCGTGATTGATCAATGATCAATAATGGTCACATTGTAAACACTTGACATTTTTATGTTTGAACTTTAATTTATAATTTTGTAGTTTATATTCATAATGTTGATTACATTGCATTGCACATCTTTCAAAGTCAAAGAATTACTTCGCATTGCATATCTAATAACTAGATGTTGATAGATGACAAAAATTCAATTACAATATAGTTTCTACAAAGTCAACCTAAGCAGTTATGCAATTACTTCACATTGCATATGTAACAAATAACTAGGAGCAGCTGCCAATAGCGTTTGGTTGTCATGGAATTCTATGAGACCACATTTCTTTGAGGCATTTTTTCAAACAGTTCACTGCCTTGTCTATACTACCATATTTTGATACATGTCTACCAAAGCATTTTGTCAAATAGTTCAAGTGTTGTATTGAGTTGCTATGGTTGGTTTCCAAAGAAGTGCTTTCAACAAGTTATGCATGCTTGGAAAATCTATCAAAAGCATATTAGTATATCATAGACAGTAGTGAATTTTTAGGGTTGCTCAAAGAAATGAGGTTTCATGATTCGCCATGACAATCAAAAAATATTTACTGTCATGGCATTCCATCACCATGAGACCTCATTTCTTTTGAGGCATTTTTTCAAAGAGTTCACTGCCTTTGTCTATGTTAAATACAATTTATCATACATGTCTATCAAAGACGCGACAAACAAATATTGCCTTGCAAAATTTATGGCTAAAAGCCTAAAACAGTGCTTTAACAAGCTTGCGGATGCTTTTAAAAATCTATCAAAGCATAATAGTAAGCAATAGCATAGACAAGGAATGAACCGCTTGAAAAATGCGCCAAAGAAATGTGGTCTCAGCAGTGGTGGAATATCAAACAGCTTCCTTGTTGCTATGGTTGAAAGCCTAAATGGTGCTTCCAAAAGCTACATGGATGCCGGAAAAACTCCATCGTGCCATACCACACAAATAGCATAGAAAAGCAAGCAAACCGCTTGAAAGCCTCAAAGAAATGTGGTCTCAATGGTGATGGAATGCCATGACAATCCATAGCAATTTGCTTGTCATGGCATTCGTCATGCCATTCCATCACCATGAAACCACATTTCTTTGAGGCATTTTTTCAAAGAGTTCACTGCATTGTCTATGCTAACACATTTTTCATACATGTCTATCAAAGCATTAAATTATCAAACAGTTCATTGCCTTGCTACTATGGCTAAAAGCCTAAAACAGGTTCTTTCGAACAAGCTATGGATGCTTGGAAAAAATCCATCAAAGCATAATAGTGAGTGTGTATAATGTTTAATTGAAATGTAAAACAAAACACTAAAACACTAAATGAAACCTTTAAACTAAAGAAATTAAACTAAATTAAAAGCAAACAAAATCTTCTTCAGTGCCGTCCCATTTTTCTCTATCCACAGAGATTCTTTTGAAGCTTTTGGCTCTCAGATTGTGTAAGCTTCTCCAAATGGCTGCTGCAGAACGAGTATGCAAAGGAAAACTATTCTAGATGATGATGAAAGTGAAATTATTGGTACGGATATGGACAGGGGCTGTGATTATGCACAAGGGCTGTGAGTGAGATGTATCATGATTCTACTGCTATTGCTATGATTCTATGCTATGAGAATGCTCTATGAATGCTAATGCTATGCAATTTTGCCTATAATTTACTTGCTTCTAAATTCTATATGATTTTGAGCTCCCGGCAGCTGTATTTATAGATTTTTGCAGGCTCTATCCCGGCTGGCAAGAATCTACGGCTGTGAATTGTCTGGTATGTTTGAATGGTGAGAGATTGAGAAGTTGAGAAGAAAAGGGAGGAGGTTGAGAGGTTGGAGAGAAGGATGGAATCCTGTCTTCAACCCACGGGAACAAACCTGCATAGGAACAGAGAAATTTAATTTTCTGTTTTGGCAGTTTGTTTCCCGGGAGTTGAAGATAAATCCCAAATTAAATAAATATTTAAATTTATTTAATTTCCTTTATTGCTTTTTGATATTTGATATTTGATTTTTTGAAAACTATAGAAGAATTAATTAAATATTTTGGTAATATTTAATCATGAATGACTCTAGAAGATTTTTGAAATATTTAGAAGAATTTAATTAAATATTTTTGGAAATATTTAATTATGAATAGATTTTTGAATTGATTTAGAGGAATTTTGAAATGATTTAAAAATGAATATTAGATTAGAAGAAATAATCAAATATTTTAGAATATTTAATTACAAATGATATTTAGAAGAATTATAATATTTTAATCTTTATTTGAATAAAATATTCAAACTAAGATTATATGATAATTAATATAAATAAATTGTAACATTTATTTAATTAATTAAGAAATGAATATGAAAAGGTGATTAAATATTTAATCGAAATGAAATCATGAACAATATAAATAAATTATTTAAATTTATTTATACGTAGATAGAATCAAAAGATTTTAATTAAATATTAAAAATATTTAATTAATTACCAGACAATGTGATATGACCATTTTTAAGTGTATACATTTTGCCCCTCTTTGAAGTGATGTGTTTTACGCATTACTTCAAAGAATTTTTGAAATTTTGCCCCAAATATTGATTTTTGATTTGTTGATAGATATATGCCCCCACGAACGATGAATCGATGTTTGAATTTTTGAATTTTTTTAGATTTTTGTGGAATTTTTCAATTTTTTTGATTTTGAAGATGTCGATTCATCGTTCGAAAATAATGATGTGAAGAAACTGACCCGAAGAAATATTAAATGAAAATTTGATGAAGAAATTGCCCCTGGTATGTAAAAATATGATAAAATGCCCCAATTTTACCATTATATAGGTTAAAAATGTCATTTTCCATGTCATTTTCAATTTTAACCTAGTAAAATTTGCAAATTTTGAGCTCTGGGTTGACAATCATGGCACTTCCAGTTCACCTACACCGTTTCGAGCGTATCCGACGTCATCAGCGCCGGCGCACTACGGACCTCCGGTATGTGTCTCGTAACTGCTTGTCTGTCGAAAATTTCATTTTGCGCATGTTTTTAATGTTTTAATTCAAAAACATTGAGTTTTAGCGCTCTTAAAGTTTTTCGTAGCGCACTCAACAATTTTCGTAGCGCATACAATATTGTAGCGCCCTTAAGGCATATCGTAGCGCATTTGAAATTTTCCACAGCGCATAATTTTCCATAGCGCCCGTGATATATTTCATAGCGCTT
Source organism: Sequoia sempervirens (assembly GCA_007258455.2). NCBI lineage: Eukaryota > Viridiplantae > Streptophyta > Pinopsida > Cupressales > Cupressaceae > Sequoia > Sequoia sempervirens. The sequence goes on along the minus strand of VDFB02271358.1, from coordinate 73,609,319 downwards.
TTGATTATTTCCATAGCGCATATGATATCGTAGCGCAACTAAGATGTATTGCAGCGCTCTTAACCAATATTGTAGCGCAAACTTTTCCATAGCGCCCGTGATATAAATCATAGCGCCATTAATTGATTCTGTAGCGCAAAATTTTATTTAGCGTTGATAAAGATTTTTGTAGCGCAGACAACTAGTTCTGTAGCGCTTTTTGTTCCACATGATAAATTTGTTTCCCAAATTGTTGGAGAACAAATAGTAGTTGATAAATTTGCTTTTAAAGTTGTTAAAAACAAATAGTATAGATAAGTTTTCTTCTAAAGTTGTTAGAAAGAAACTTGATGTTGATTATTTGCGTTCCATGATGATGGAAAACAAATAATTTGATTGATTCATTTTGAATTGATATGTTAAAATGATTTGATATTGATGTTGTTTTGATGATGTATGTGAACAGGAGAGACTAGGTGTCTTGCAGATACGAGAGGCTTTTCCAAGTACATGGTCATTGATTCCACATTTGTTACAGTCTGATAGAGATGTGATTGACGCTTGTGGTTTGACTGCATTACTTGATATGCCCGAGGTTCGCCTCAATAGGGCTCTATTGACAGCACTTGCAGAGAGGTGGCATAGCGATACCAACACCTTTCATTTACCGACCGGCGAGATTACAGTGACTCCCGAGGATGTATATCGCATCCTACGGATCCCAGTGATGGGAGAGGTAGTTGTGTTTGACAGACGAGAGGCTGGAGGTACTCTTGCTTTGAGACGGATATTCAGAGATGATCAGATAGCTGGGTACTACATCCCATGGAGTGAGATTACAGAGTCCTACCCACCACTACCAGCTGTGCTTGCAGGTTTCATTGGAGGTGTGTTGTGCCCCGACCATAGGTCGAAGGGGTTCGCGATCGGATGGGGTCGTGTCTTAGAGAGCATGGTGATGCAGGGCACACGATATGCATGGGGTACCTGTATGCTAGCCCACCTATATGACGAGTTACATCACATTGTCTATGGTAGAGGCCGGAGTTTTGCGGTTGGATGCTCATTATTACAGATATGGGCATGGGAGCATTTTGCAGTGTTATGTCCATTGACTCGAGGAGATCGTCCACCTGGTCGACCATATAGATGGAGATATTCACATATTATTGCTCAGCCTAGACTGGGCAAGCTAGTGTATTGGCAGCGGCTATTGGATAGTTTGGATACAGTATGCTGGAGGCCATATTTGGATTGTGAGCCATGGCCAGAGGATGCGAGGGAGATGCCTTTTGTATGCACTTCCAGATTTTTGATTGGACGGACCACATGGATTTTGGAGAGATTTCTTGCTGGACGTGTATTGCGACAGTTTGGTCGAACTCAGGGTATGCCTGTTGGTTCAGCTATTTATGCACGGCGACAGGCAGAGCTTGCAGTGTGGGGCCCACGGATCTCTTATGATGCAGCTGTTGTAGAGTTTATCAGTTTAGGTGCACAGATGTGGGACTACCAGGCGGATGTTCTGGATGCAGGGGCGACACATGAGTATGTTCAGTATGTTCTACAGCATCCTCCTCCACGCATGTTTGATCCTGATGAGGCTGTTGCTCCTGTCATTGGACAGAGACGTCGACAGAGAGATTCAGAGTCAGGTGATGACGATTCAGAGGATAGTGAGGACGAGGAGGGTAGCGGAGATGATGACTCAGATGGAGATGATGGTGGTGATGGTAGGGGTGGCAGGAGAGACGGCAGGAGAGGTGGCAGAGGAGGTAGTGTAGGCAGAGGAGGTAGTGTAGGCAGAGGTGGACCACGGATGAGGCATACTGACCCATCTCCGTCAGTGGATCCGACAGTAGCGAGTCAGATATCCTCTCTGCAGAGCACAGTACAGAGCTTGCAGGCTCATCTATCACAGGCACAGGCCTTGATTTCACAGTTGCAGGGTCAGGTGACTTCGATCACTGCCGAGAGAGATGCGGCTAGACAGTGGGGTGAGCAGGCCATTGCCTTAGCAGATAGCCTACAGAGAGTGGCAGGTAGCACTTTTCCAGGTGATATGATGAGAGAGGTTACGAGGGCTACTCGAGAGGCAGAGTTTTATCATACCAGATATCATGATGCAGTCCCAGCTGAGCAGAGAGATAGCTATACTCAGTCACGATCTACTCATGGTCGCTCTCGTACTACCAGCAGGGGTGTGACACAGCCATTACCTCCTAGAGGGCCACCGGGGTCAGGCGGAGCAGTTCCATCAGGGGCAGGTGGTACAGGTCCTAGGCCAGCTCCATCATAGGATAGCTCTGCCTAGTGCATTGTATATGATCTCTTTTATGATATTCTGTTGAGACATTTTGTATACACCGTGAGATGATCACATTTTTGATGATATTATATCATTTGTAGTTTAACATCCTTGTACATTTTGACATTCATTTTGAGATATATGAAATGCAGTGATGATTTTACATGATATATGATGTGTATGTATATGAGGGTTTCATGATGGTATGAGATAAATGAATGTATGATGTTTATGATAGATGAATGAATGTATGATGTTTATGATAAATGATGCAATAATTTATGAAATGATGTTTATGATAAATGAATGAATGTATGATGTTTATGATAAATGAAGCAATAATTTATGAAATGATGTTTATGATAAATGAATGAATGTATGAAATTTTGTGAATGTCAAAATATACTCAGTCATATTTGAAAAGATATAGATCTTTGATTCTTTGCCAGCTTTTGGGAATCTATAAATTCAAAATGCAAATTCTAACATGAATGCAATCTATACTTAACCATGCAGGACATTCATACAATATTGCCATTTGGAGAGCTTATACATGCTTTTTGTATCATCATAGAGCTTTGAAATGTTGAAAGTTAATACAAGCATCAAAGGGTATGTTAGCACCAGTGATGACCTGAGTATTGCTTTCATGATTTTTAATATAGCAAGTTAATACAAGCATCTAGGTATAATTGAACCAAGATGACCTGAGTATTGCTTGCATAAACAGACAAGAGTTAACCCTTTTCCCATGCAAATTCTGAAATGTCATCCATGATCTATAGTAGAGCATGTCTCGCGACCAAATTGCATAGTACTAATGATTTCCTCACAAACAGAAGACAAAAAAAATCATACTCCTTCCTTGCTTTTCTAGTTCAGTACATCATCGAATTACTCCAGAGATATGATAGAAAATTAAACAACCATTCAAATTCTGTTTAAGGCATTTCAAACATTTATTCAGATTAAGATCATCCAACTTGGTTATCATCATTGATATTCTCACTTCGATAGTTGTTTGGATCATGTTATTGGCATAAACATGTTTGTGATTGAGTTGATTTGACAATGTTCGTTTTGTTTTGTCAAACTGTTACTTGTCTGCTTGTGATATTTTGAAAGCTCGTTGCCCCTCTCTTGTGTTTTTCTGCGTTTTGGTCCCAATGTAAATACAACCTAAAGATAAAAGATATGTACAAATTTCATCAAGCCATGATGAAACCTAAAGATTCCCACTACATGATATGGATAATGAAAGATATTTACAGATGATAGACATGGATGAATGATGCCTAAAGTGAAAATAAGACATAAACTAATAAATGGAGGAGCCCATTTTGATCACAAGTAGCGCTTGTTTGCCAAGTTTTCACCACTTGTTTTTATTGCAGTTTTTCAAGATTTTTCTGATTTTTTTGATTTTTTTCAGGACCTTTTATGATTTTTTTGATTTTTTCAGGACTTTTTAGACATAGAACTTCTTAAGATGAATACTATTGATTGGCTCTTCAAACAGGTCCCCCTCTGATGTGGATAACTGATATGCTCCAGAACCATATGCTGCTACAATAACAAATGGACCAAGCCAATTAGGTTCAAATTTGCCTTTCTTTTCTCTATCTTGCTGATTATGTGGATTTTCCGTCAAAACTAAGTCACCCACTTGAAATGCCCGTGGTTTAACTCTGTGGTTATAACTACGAGACATGACTTGTTGATAACCTTTCAAGTGATCAGCTGCATATTGGCATCTTTCATCTAACAGTTCGAGTTCTTGAAGGCGAGAAACTCGGTAGTCTTCATCACTTATCAATCCCTTAAGTGAAACCCTAAGCGAAGGTATTTCAACTTCCAATGGTAAGATTGCTTCTGCTCCATAGACTAAAGCATATGGTGTAGCTCATGTTGGTGTGCGAATACTAGTTCTATATGCCCACAAAGCTGGGTTGAGTTGAACATGCCAATCACGTCCAGCATCATTTACTGTCTTCTTTAATATCTTTAAAATGGTCTTGTTAGAAGCTTCTGCTTGACCATTACCTTGTGGATAATAAGGTGTGGAGTACCTGTGTTGGATATGAAATCTTTCACAAAGTTCATCAACATCCTGATTTTTAAAAGGTCTTCCATTATCAGTAACAATAGAATTAGGAATTCCATATCTACAAATAATGTAATTCAGGATAAATGAAGATATCTGTTTACCAGTCACTGTTGTTAGAGGAACAGCTTCAATCCATTTTGTAAAATACTCAGTAGCTGTGATGATAAACTTATGACCATTTGACGATGAAGGATGTATTTTACCAACAAGATCCAATCCCCACTGAGAAAAAGGCCATGTTGAAATAAAAGGCTGCAATTCCTGTGCAGGTGCATGAATAAGATTCCCATGAATCTGGCATTTAGAACATTTCTTAACAAAAGTAAAAGAATCTTGCTCCATTGTAGGCGAATAGTATCCCATTCTGACAAGTTTCTTTGCTAAGGTCAAACCACTTGAATGAGTTCCACAAATACCACTGTGAACCTCTTGTAAGGCTTTTTCAGATTCGTCACTTTCAAGACATCTAAGGAGTGTACCATCAAGACCACGTCTATAAAGGATTTTGGCAATTAAGGTATAACGGGATGATTGGCGAATGAAATTCTGTTTTTGGTTTCATGATAAATCTAAAGGCAAGATGTTATCTTTCAAATAGGTATATGTTTTGCCATATAAGGGTGAATCTGAACCAGTCAAATGACATATAACTTGGGTTTCAGGATTATCATATGCAGGAGAAAACAATTGTTCCACCAAGAATTCATACTTAGTTTGATCTTCTGATATTTGTAATAAAGAAGCAATGGTAGCCATTGCATCTGCAGCTTTATTGTCAATTCGTGATATTTCTGAAAACTTAATTGACACAAAATATTTCTTATAATCATCCACCATGTGTTTGTATGGTAGCAACTTATCATCTTTAATTTGATAATCATCATTGATTTGATTAATGATAATTTGTGAATCACCATAAACTTCCAGCTCTGTAATCTGCCATTCCAAAGCTATCTTTAATCCTATTAGTAATGCCTCATATTCTACTATGTTATTTGTGCAAGGAAACATCAATCGATATGATCTTGAGATGGTATGTCCTTCAGGTGTAACAAAAAGAATCCCTGCCCCCGAGCCATATTGTGTATATGATCCATCAAAGTATAATGCCCACGGTCTCTGAATTGTTGTTGTAAAGACATCTGCATCAGGAAACTCAATATGTATTGGATTATCTTCTTGTAGAGGAGCTTCAGCTAACTGATCTGCAATGACATGTCCTTTAATCGCTTTTCGATCTATATAGTGAATATCAAACTCACTTAAGATCATTACCCATTTTGCAAGTCTTCCTGTTAAAGTGGCTCTGCTTAATAGGTATTTCAATGGATCTATCTTTGTTATCAGCTTAACTGTATGAGTCAACATATAATGTCGCCACTTTTGGGAAGCAAATACTACTGCAAGATAGGCTTTTTCAATGAAACCAGAGTTTAACTCATGTCTTGTTAAGGTTCTCAGCTGGCCATATTATATAGCCTTTCACCAGAGTCTTCTTTGTGCCAGCAATGCCCCAAAGATACCGGCTTGCTTCATAGAGTATAAGCGCCTCCGGAATAGGTGGAACAGGAACCGCATGTAAGATATTGCTTGATCTGATTGAATGCTGCTTCACATTTGTCATCCCATTTAAATGGAACATTTTTATGCAATAAATGTGTGAATGGCAAGCTTTTGTCTGCCAGTTGAGCTATAAACCTTCTGATGGACTGTAATCTTCCTTGCAAGGATCTTAATTGACTGATATTTCGTGGTGGAGGCATCTCCATTATAGCTTGTACCTTTTCTGAATCAACTTCTATACCCTTTTCTGAAACAATGTAGCCTAGGAGTTTTCCAGATGTAACACCGAAGACACACTTCTTTGGATTCAATCGAACATTGAATTTTTCCATTCTGACAAATATTTTTGACAAGATTTCTAGGTGTTCATCTCGTGTATGAGATTTAGCAAGTAAATCATCTACATAATCTTCCATGAATGTATGCATCATATTATGAAAAATAGTTGGCATTGCTCTTTGATAAGTAGCTCCAGCATTCTTTAACCCGAATGGCATGACATTCCAGCAATAAGTACCCCAAGGACATGTGAACGCTGTTTTATCTTGATCTTCTGGTGCAATTTTTATCTGGTTGTATCCTGAGAATCCATCCATTAATGAATACATTGCATGTCCAGCAGTTAAGTCAACAATCAAATCTATGTTAGGTAAAGGAAAATCATCTTTAGGGAATGCTTTATTTAAATCCCTGAAATCCGTACAAACTCTGATCCTTCCATCTGGCTTTGAAACAGGTCAATGTTTGAAATCCATTCTGCATAGTCAATAGTTCGAATGAATCCAACATCTAAAAGCTTCTTTAATTCTTCCTTGACCAATAATGCAACATGTGGATGCATTTTTCTGAGCTTTTGCTTTACAAGTTTTATCCCAGGGTTAATAGATAAATGATGCATTATCAGATTAGGATCTAACCCTGGCATATCAGCATATGACCAAGCAAAGTTAATTTGATTATCCTTCAAGAATTGCATGAATTTCTGGACTTCTTCAACTGTTAATGATGCTGCAATTTGCAAAACTTTTGGCTGCTCTGGTGTACTTATGTTGATTGATTCTGTTGGTTCAATCAAAATAGAAGATCTTTCATGATAATACTTGGGAAGAGTGTCAAGTTTCTCATCCTTCAATGCCTCAGAAAGGTTTTCACTGTCAGATTCGCTCTTTATTTTTCTTTTGTTTTGATCTATCACTGCCTTTTTTCGGTTTTCACCAATAGATCCATCTTTTATTTCATTTATTTTGCAGCTAAGAGACTTGACACTCTCTTTGTCAAAATCATGAGTATAAGATTCTTGAATGAAACAATTGTTTTCTTCATTTGAGGAACAAAGGAAAGTTATAACATCTTCATCATTACTGAATGTAGGAATATGGATAGGTGCGTCAATGTCCCAATCTATAAGTTCTGGATAAACTAAAGGCATAGGATCATTAGGTTGGGTAAGGTCTTGAATTGTCAAAGTCATGATGTGGTTGTCATCCTCATGGTAGACAAGGTCTATGATGGTATTCTCCTGTTGATTATCCATCTCGTTAGAATCTGATTCTTCCTCACTTGAGTCATGATCGCTTTGTAAAACATAATCGAGTGAAGACCTTGACCCTTCTCCTTGTATAAGAACAGGTGCATATTTGTGTATAATATCAACTTGTTTATCCTTCCAGAATTCATCCTTATAAATGGTGTCCCATTCATATTCATTAGAATCAGTATCTGAACTATTTTGCAATTGGAAAACTGATTCATGAGATTTATCTGACACGGATTCTCCTTCATGAACTAATGATGTCTGCTGTGAAGTAAGTTCTTCTTTATCTTTACCATATCCAAGTCCTGTTTTATCACTTGAATGCTTTGAAATAGGCTGAATTGGTTCCACAATTCCTTCTCTTCGTTTCCCTATAGGACCATTTCCTTCATAACCCATCTTTTGCATGATAGTGTACCCTTTACCATATTGTTCTTTAGGTAACTTAATGTGTAAGAGAGATTCATCTTCATCTTTGTATAGCCAATTTAGGATGTCCCTATCTTCAGCTTCTTCTTCAGTGGTATTAGCTCTAATGAATTTTCCATCAAACTTTGTGATTGGCATGGAAGTTTGAGATGTAGAAGCAGTTGCAGTCTTTTGATTTGATAAAGTTGGTAATCCATGTGATCTTGGAGAAGGAGGTAAAGTAGAAAGAGATAGTGAATATTCACCTACCCCTTTGTCTTTAAATTTCAGCTTAGTATCAAGATTCTTTGTTAATTCTTGCAATTGGACTTGTAGATTGGAAGAAGAAACAACAAGAGCTTCTCTATTGTGTGGCACAAAGACATCTTGACTCACCCTAAGATTAGAACAAGTTTGGGTACTATTGTAATTAGCTTGTATGGTTATTTCTTGTCCATCATATGGAAACTTGATACATTGATGATATGTTGATGGTACGGCCTGCATATCATGGATCCATGGACGACCCAAAAGTATGTTATAAGACAGATCTCGATCTAGAACCTAACAAAAAGTATTCTTCACAACAGGTCCCACTCGTATAGGTAGCAATATTAATCCCTTAGAAGCTCTTTCTTCATCATCATATGCCTTAATAGTTATCTTCCTTCGTGAATCAATTTCATTTTCTGAAATTCCTAAGGCATTTATTAATTTTAAGGTACAAATATTCAAACCGGCTCCTCCATCTATTAAGACACGTCTAATTCGATGTTTATGGATCATGACTTCAAGATATAACGAGGAATTATGTGGATGTGTCATAGAAGCATCATCTTTATCGGAAAATGAAAGACAAGTGGGGGAAGACAAATGTCCCACCATGGCTTGAAATCTGTTTGCATCTAGATCAGTATCAACAGTTGTGTTCACAAGCGCTTCTTCTAAAATATTTTTGTGTATAGGGGATATTTTAAGAAGTTCAAGAATAGAAATTTGAGCTGATGTTTTTCTCAATTGATCAACCAGATTATATTGAGTTGGAGAAGAAATAGTTGTTTTAGACGAACTTCCTTTTAAAACAACCTTTGCTTGACCTCTTGTTGTTACATTAACCTGTTGATATTCTTGTTTTCCTTTGATTTTGATAACATTAATCCGATTATCATCTGTGTAAATATGACGGATTATATTGTCTTCAACATTATGTATGCTTTTGGCTTTGGTATCCGATGTTTCCCCCTTTTGGTAATTTGGCAAAGGATCTTTGAATGCTTGATGATCATCATTGGTATGATGTCCCTCAATTGTAATAGTACCATTGTCAATTAAATCTTGTACTAGATTTTTCAAAGCTTGACAATTGTTTGTCCTATGGCCTTTACATCGATGATAATTGCAATAATACAAGTCATTCCATGATGTTGGTTTAACTCGTGGCTCATAATCTCTTTGTGGTGGTAAAGTGATAACCTTATTATCAAGAAGTTCCTTGAGAGCAGATTCAAGAGATTGACCCAAAGCAGTAAAAGTCCGTCGATTTGAAAAGAATGAAGGTCTAGACGGATTTGATATTTGGGTATTGCCAAGATTATTATTGAAATTACCACGATTTTGATTGGTATTTTGATTGGTCATGTTCTCTTGCTTGGAAATTTGTCCTTGTTGATTATTGTTTCCTTGTTGAATTGTATTTCCTTGTGAATTGTTTCTTGGAGTACTTGATAAATTGAAAACGGATGGTCTTGTTCGTAAATTATTTGCATCCACTATACCATCATTAACAACATTTTTGTTTCTATTCCAAAACCTTGTTTTATCGTTGTTTTGATTTGATGTACTTGGATTATCAAGTTTTATCACTCCCCTTTTAACCAAGGCCCCTTCAATAGTGATTGCATTTTCAATCAGTTTTTCAAAGTTATGAGGACAATGAAGGTTAAGCCTATAGCTTAATTCTGGATCAAGGCTATTGATAAAAATATCCATCTTTTCCTTTTCAGGAATAGGACGAGAATATCGTGCAAATAACCTTCTCCATCTTTGTAAAAATGTAGTAAAGGGTTCTCCTACCTTTTGTTTCACTTTACAAAGATCAAGCATTGTTATTTGATGTTGAATATTGTAGGCGTATTGTGAGATAAATTGATTTATCAACTCCTCAAAAGTTTTGATAGGTGGAGTGATTTTTGAAAGCCACTCCATGGATTGTACACCTAGACTTCGTGGAAATAATCGCATCAAGTAAGTATCATCATAGGCAAATTCAAGACTCATGTTTCGGAAATCCCTAACATGGTCTATGGGATCGGTTTTTCCATTATACCTATCGTACTTAGGAATTTCACAATGTTTTGGAAATGGGATCATTTGAAGACTCCTATCAAATGGATAAGGAGATATGTCTTCCAAAACATATTTCTTTGTTGTACCTCCTTGCATTTCCTTTATTTGCCCTTGTAATTCTTTGATCTGTTGATTAAGAGCACTAAAGTCATTAGGAGGATTTTCAGGATTTTGTTTAATCCCCTCTATGTCAAAGGTGTGAGGCAACTTAGCTCCTTGATTAGCTAATGTAAGGAAGTATTTTTCTTTGTTACGTTCTAGGATTCTTTCCATAAGAGTATGGAATTGAGGATCTTGTTCTGCTTCTTGAAGCTTTTCTTCCGTTATCTCATCAATATTAAATGTTTCCTCTTCTTTTTCATTTCGATCACCCATTTTACTAGTTGTAGTTTCTCCTTCGTCTTTTTCCATTTGTTTTTGAGATCTTGTGAAGACAGGCATAGATTTGTATCAAGATTTTACTCGCTTTTGATCAAAAGAATGAAATAGTGCAATTGATGTGGTATGTATGAAGGTCAAGATAGAATGAAAATTCTATGACTTACACGAAATTTTCTAATCTTGTAACTTGTGTTGTTCCCTAAGTGAAAGGATGAAAATCCTGTTGGTGGGAATATAAGCAAAAGATCTAGAAAAGGATGGTTGTTGCACTTTATGAAGTTTTGATCATGGCTTTGTAAAAAGATGGATTTAATGATAAATGCCTAATGTTTTCTAAGTTCTCTATTGTAAGATTTGATTTGGACGAGTAGAGTATTCGATTGCTGGTTGGGGAATATAACTAAAACGGATGCGTTGACTATGGTTATGCCTTTGAGAAAGGGCTCTTCTTTGAAAATAAGCTTGTGAATACAAAGGCTCTATGGCATAATCATCTGAAAGACCTCTAACACAATCATGATACCTATGAAGGAAAGTTCTATATTTAAGTAAAACTTTTCGACTTTGATATAAGAATTTTTGTTTCTTCAATAATTTCTTGTGGTTGAGAGGTTTCTTTGGCTTCTTAATCCTTTTGGAAACGGATTTCTTTACAAACTTTGTAGATTTCCAATCTCGTAACATGAGATTGATCAATATGATAATGAGTGTTTTGGATGATCTTTATCTAAATTAATGTAATGAAAACACATCAAACAAGTTTAAAACAGTTGTTTTTAAGTCCTATGCTAAACATCAAGTGTGTAACCAAAATGTTTTTCAAAAATTGTTTTAACAGGTTTTACACATGACAAGCACTTCAAACAGACTCACTCTTAGTTCTCAAGTAGGTCATCATAGCAATCAACAGCCCACATCTTAAAACTGCGTCGACTCACACAGCCGTGTCACCCCCGAAAGGGCGCCCGTGTTTTTGTCTTTTCCAGGTGCGTACTCAGAGTGACGGAAGTGGATACCGGATCCCCTGAGCAAACAATCCTTGGCAGTTATATGGTGAGTATCTTGGGGGTAGATTCTTCCCTCCCCTGCACTGTGATTGAAATGATGTTTGGATACTGACTCGGTTAGTTACTACACTAGGTTCGTAGTAAGGATTTCCGTTCGGTGCGGCAAATGATAAACTCCCTCGAGAGACCTCCCTACCTTTAGAACAAAGGCTTTGGGGATGGTTATCATGCACACTACCGTCAAAAGAGGGTTTCCCCAATTTTGCTTTAAATTTTATAGTGGGGTGGAATAGCCTGGCTTTGGCTTGAACCCACTTGAGTCGTTCCTCTTGGGTGAGTACTTTTTCCCACAAGAGCAGGCTCTCTACAAGGTTGTAATAAAACTTAAAGATGCATAAAAAGAAATAAGTGAGTTTGGCATTTTGATCACCCAGTTAAGGGGAGAGCATAGGCCTATCACTTGAGAACAAAGCAAACACTAGATTCAATTTTAAGCACCAAATTGAAATTTTCTAAACTAAGTGAAGATTTTGCTTCACATAAACAGAAAATTCATTTTAAGCTAAAATTGAAAAATGATGTGTCTATCCTAGGATTGGTTCGTTTTTCTTTAAATGGCTACCCTAGGATTGCTTCGTTTTATCCTTTAGATGACTACCCTAGGATTGGTTAATTTTATCCTTAAGATGACTACCCTAGGATTGGTTAATTTTATCCTTAGATTATTAACTGTCCGCGGCTGCGTCGGAATCAGTTAAAACTAAACTACGAGTACAGATTACAGATTACAGTGTTTTAAAAATTTGCGCTGCAAGAAATATTATGGGCGCTGAAATAAACATTACGGGCGCTGAAAGATTTATCACGGGCGCTAAAACAGAGTTTATGGGCGCTAAAACAGACTTTATGGGCGCTGAAGGATTTTACGGGCGCTAAACAGATTTCACGGGCGCTGAAGGATTAGTCACGGGCGCTGAAATTTTAATCACGGGCGCTGAAATATACTTCAAGGGCGCTGAAACAGACTTTATGGGCGCTGAATGATAAGTCACGGGCGCTGAAAGATTAGTCACGGGCGCTAAACTGGAAGTGTTTTTCGAAAACGTGTCGTCTGCGCTATTCCGCTGTTTTTTTCCTGTAACCTGTCAAAAAAAACTATAAACAAAACATTAAAAAGGGGGCAAGAGCCCCACGGTGGGCGCCAAAAATGTGTAGTGTAATCTATTGTTAATCTAATTAAAACAAAACACTAAATGGAACATTAAACTAAAGAAATTTAAATAAAATTAACAAACAAAATCTTCAGAACCGTCCAATTTTCCTCTATCTATAGTGATTCTTTTGAAGCTTTTGCTCTCAGATTGTGTAAGCTAGGCTTCCTTCAAATGGCAACTTGTAGAATGAGTATGCAAATGAGAATGCTTTACTATTCTATATGCTGGTGGAGATGAGATTGATGATACGGATATGGACAGGGGCTGTGAATGGGAGATATCATGATTCTATTGCTACTATGCTATGATTCTATGCTATTGCTATGAAAGTACTCTATGAATGCTATGGATGCTATGTAATTTGCCTATAATTTACTTGCTTAAAATTCTATATATGATTTGGAGCTCCCGGCAGCTGTATTTATAGATTTTTGCAGGCTTCATCCCGGCTGGCAAGAATCTACGGCTGTGAATTGTCTGGTATGTTTGAATGGTGAGAGATTGAGAAGTTGAGAAGAAAAGGGAGGAGGTTGAGAGGTTGGAGAGAAGAATGGATTCTTGTCTTCAACCCACGGGAACAAGCCTGCACAGGAACAGAGAAATTTAATTTTATGTTTTGGCAGTTTGTTTCCCGGGAGTTGAAGATAAATCCCAAATTAAATAAATATTTAAATTTATTTAATTTCATTTATTGCTTTTTGATATTTGATATTTGATTTTTTGAAAACTATAGAAGAATTAATTAAATATTTTGGTAATATTTAATCATGAATGACTTTAGAAGATTTTTGAAATATTTAGAAGAATTTAATTAAATATTTTTGGAAATATTTAATTATGAATAGATTTTTGAATTGATTTAGAGGAATTTTGAAATGATTTAAAAATGAATATTAGATTAGAAGAAATAATCAAATATTTTGGAATATTTAATTATAAATGATATTTAGAAGAATTATAATATTTTAATCTTTATTTGAATAAAATATTCAAACTAAGATTATATGATAATTAATATAAATAAATTGTAACATTTATTTAATTAATTAAGAAATGAATATGAAAAGGTGATTAAATATTTAATCGAAATGAAATCATGAACAATATAAATAAATTATTTAAATTTATTTATACGTAGATAGAATCAAAAGATTTTAATTAAATATTAAAAATATTTAATTAATTACCAGACAATGTGATATGACCATTTTTAAGTGTATACAGTTCCACTTCTAATTCGTATGCTACTGCAAGTGACAAAAAAAGCTAGATAGATGTCAACTTCACTACACGAGAGAGTATCTCCCCATAATCAATTCCCTCCACCTAGGAATACCCCTTAGCGGCCAACTATGCCTTATACTTCTCAATACTGCCATTAGGACTCCACTTCTTCTTGAAAACCTATTTACAACCAACAAATTTATGTCTAGTAGGCAAAGGTACCAAATACCAAGTCTTGTTCTTCTCTAATGAAGCCATCTCTTTGTTCATGGATTGCATCCAAGAATCTGAATCATTTATCCCCAATGCCTCTCTTACTGTCCTAGGCTCATCAGTATTAGTAATCTAGGTAAATATGTAACTAGAATCCAATAATGAATATCCAAACCTTTTTCGGTTGTGGCATAACTCGTGTATACCTCCTCAAAGGCTGAGGTTGAGGTTCTCCTTCTTCAAAAGTTTCAAACCTATTCGAGATCTCCTCATCTTCAGGGCCAACAGGAGTACTTAGTTCTTTCTTCAAAGTAGGTGGAATCTAAACTACCTCCTTTTTATGTTTCTCCTCTTTCTCTGGTTGTAGCTCAATAAAGGAAGGTTTCATCTCTCTAAAGATCACAATTCTACTATAGAGAACCTTCTCAGCTTCTAGATCCCAAAGCTTGTACCATTTCACACCGGAACCATAGCTAATAAAGATACACTTAACAACCTTGTTTTCCAACTTTGACCTCTTCTTAATTAGAACATAAACATAAGCTTCACATCCAAATACTTTGAGATGTCTCATCAAAGGATTTTTACTAGACCATGCTTCCATGGGTGTCTTTCCAACAACAAATGATGTAGGAGATCTACTGATCAAATAACATGTAGTGGCTACCACTTCAGCCCAAAATTTTGTTCAAGGCTAGCATCACTCAACATACTCCTAGCCCTCTCCATCAATTTTTTGTTCATCCTCTCTACAACTCCATTTTGTTGTGGAGTGTAGGGAGTTAACTTATGTCTCTCAATCATGTGCTCTTTACAAAACATGTCAAACTCTACAGAAAAAAACTCACCACCATTATCAATTCTTAAACACTTAATCTTTCTGCTATTTTGATTTTCTACCAAGGCCTTAAAGTCCTTAAACCGACTAAAGACTTTAGCTTTACTTCTGAGGAAATAATCAAATTTCCTTCTATTGCAATCATCTATGAAAGAAACAAAATATACAAATTTTGATAATGAAGGAACATTTACAGGACCAAAAACATTTGAATGAAAATAGTCTAAAACCCTAGAAGACTTGTTAGAACTAGATTAGAAAGAAACACGATGTTGTTTTCCATAAACACAATGTTCACAAAAGTCAAACTCGATATTACAATCATCAAGGCCTTCAACAAGGCTCTTACTTTTTAGGGTTCTAAGACTCTTCTCACCAATTTGAGCAAGTCATTGGTGCCATAACATTGTCTTCTCTACAAGAAGCTTCATTTCCATAAAATGAGTACCCTTAGTTACCCAAAATGCACGACCATCAAATTTAGCTGCAACATACTTCTTCTTCGCACAATCTGATGGTGAGGATGAAGAATCTAAATGTCTCTTTTTTGGTACATCAGAAGAACTATTGCACTGTATAGTGCATGCATCCAGCTGAAATAGAGCGCCAATACAAAATACCTTAGCCAACACCATAGCTCCTCCAGTCATCTCAAGCATCCTCCACAAGAGAAAACAACTTGCATTCCCAAATCATTTAGTTTACTCACAGAAAGTAGATTTCATGCCAAACCCGGTATATGAAAGACACCATCAATCCCATTCACTATTCCATCATGAAATTTGGTTTTGACTCTTACACGACCAACAATCTTCAAGTGAGAGTCATCTCCCAAGTACACCTCTCCACCATCAAACTCCTCATACTTCGAGAGCCAATCTCTGTGAGAAGTCATGTGAAAGGATGCACCTGAATCTATCAACCACATATCATCTGATGCATGGGCCACTAAAGCTTCAATAAATGCTTCTCCATCATCTTGGGATGATTTCTCATGTTCAAAATTGAAGAAATACTTGTTTTTCTTCTTCTCCTCCTTGCAATCTTTCTAAATGCGACTAGCTTCACCAAAATTCCAACATCTTTCCTTGGACTTCTTACCAGGATACTTTGACAATTCCAAAATCTTTCCTTGGACTTCTTACTAGGAGACTTTGATCTCCCCATAGACTTTGACTTAGACTTCTTGTCTTTCTTTTTTCTTCTCTTTTGGTTTGCCACGGACTGCAAGGGCCTCCTTAGCTATCTCAAAAGACTTCCTTCACATTTCCTTAGATAGTAATGAGGCAACAACCTCATCCATATTGAAGATGGAAGTAGTGCTTCCAATAGCTATTACTAGGTGATCCCAAGAGTCTGACAACAAACACAAAAGCAGCATGCAACGATCTTGTTCATCTATTTTATCTCCAACAAAACCCAGTTGTGCAACCAACACATTAAAAGAGTTTAGGTGATCTACAATGGATCCTCCATCTTCCATTTTTAGAGAATACATCTTTCTCAAGAAAATCTTGTTTACCAGGGATTTAGCCTAATAGACATCACAAAACTTCTTCCATAGAGAAGGATAAGTTTTATCTTCATGGACATTCAAGAGAATGAAATCAACGAAACAAAGTCTAATAAGACCCTTGGCTTTCCTATCCATGAAATCCCAATCCTCTTGGTTCATTCTTGGAGGTTTGGTTCTAGAAATTGCAAGCCATAAGTGTCAGTCTACTAACATGTCTTCCATTTTGAGCTTCCACAACTCAAAATTACCACCATTAAATTTTTCCATCTCAATCCTCCTAGATGTGCATGGCATATCTTTCCTAAAAGGTAACGAAACACACACTTCTGCGAAACTCCCACTAAAACAAAGATTAGCTCAAAAAACCCTTCTACCCAACAAAGGAACCAAGGCTAGCTAGGCTTTGATACCAATTGAAAGGAAGCCAGGTGAGTGAAAATAACTTCCTACACTAATCTAGTCAGAAGAGAGTTACAAAAAAGTTCTTTTTAACACCTTTAATAGTTGCAAACAAAGAAGCATATAGAGAATAATGGAAATAGAATGCAATAATGCATAAAACGGTGACACCAAATATATGTGGGGAAAACCCTTTCAGGTGAAAAACCCCACCCTCCAAAAGCACAATACTATCTTTATTGTTTCAAATAATGAATACACGATATCACCAAGTACAAGCTTCTTCAACAAGTTCTTCAACACAAACAAATGTTCTAGAGTAATACTAGCAGCACTTCATTACCTGCAAACAAATTGTGATTTCTAAAACTCAAGGAACTTAATAAATAGAGTGATACAAGCTTCAAGAAGCATCTAGAAGATGAGGAGCATCCAAATCCACATGGTACAATTTCCAATGCCTAAGACATGCATTTGGACACATGTAACATATTCCCTTACACCCCTTCCAAGTGACAAACATGCAAATAGTCTTCTTCCAAGTTTGGACGCCTAGAATATGCTAAAAATAGCTTATGAAAGATTCCTTACACATCTTACAATTGTCGTAGAATCTGTCATAGCTGACAACACTTAGAGTTGTAAGAGAATATGTCATAAGTGACTAAAAATAGTTGATTCTCTTAAATCTTGTCATAACCTAACTTGGGCGCCAACTTTCACCCATGCATTCAAACATGCCTTAAGATGTGTCATAGAATCTGACCCATGTCATAGATTCCAAGGTGGGACACCTATGTCCACTTGGGATGATGATGTGTCATCTAGTCACCTCCAACGGGGATGTCGCCTAATTGGTGGGGCCCAATTTGTGACATGACACCATAGGAAATTAAATAATACAAATAAATACAAATAATAAATCAATGTTAGGACTCTAAGGTTGAGACACCTTAATCCCAACATAAATCTTCTCCTGGTAATTGAAGATTTGTATTTTTGCAAAGGGTGCCATTTATTGTGCCCTTTTCGCACACATGCCCCGTTGAAGGCAGGGACCTCCTATTTTTTTCCTTTTGTTGTTTGCATCTTCACATTTGTGTTTGTCTATTTATAGTTTTGCTATGCCTAGGGGAAACTTAGGGTCAAATATGACTTGGATAACATTGTGAATTGTGCAAAGTCCTCTAGGCTTGAGGGTTTGAAATTTCCCAAGACTGTTTGGAATAACCTGTTTTAATTTTCGCACTTAAGGCTTGCATTGATTTATTTCAAGTGATGTGCACTCAAACAATGATATTCATGCATCCCCTATTTAAGATATAATGCTTCTTGTATATATATTTTTAGATCTATTTAATTTGTATAGGTCAGAAGGATTGTGCTTTAGAAAAGTCAATGTCTCACAAATTTCCTATGGGGGTGAAATCTATGATACGGTGGAATCCACAAACAAAAGAAATTCGCAAGGTGATGAAAAGTAGGAAAGTGAAGGTTTAGAGTTTCCAAGTACTCATGCATTTCATGATAGTAAGATAGCTCAGGGATTTCCTCTTGATAGGAAATTTGCGATGAGGACATGTAGTTGGTTATCATGATGGTTTTTTTACATGAGAATGATGCCCTGTTGATGTGTTATCCTCTTTAGTACTGACCATGATTTTCCACTAACCAAGAGGCTTATGCAGGTACCTTGGAGACCCTATCAATAGCATTCAAAAGGAAATAAATGATGAAATACAAGGTTTGTGTGATGGCCATTTTTTAATGAAGAAATAATAATATAGGGGGAGCCACATTGTGAAGATGTCATGGAGAGAACCATCGAGAGGCCCACTACATAAAGAAGTTTTTTTTGGATTTAAAATTGTTGTTCTCGATGCCAATAAGCGTCAGTGGATTCAAAGACAAGAAAATATAAAAGAACATGATATAGAGACCGAGGTCAATATGGAAAAACTTAAATTTGTAGAGTTATAGAGATCGGTGGTGTAAGGGGTTCCTCCATGACTCCTTCGACAACATTGAGCTCACAACATTTTAGGCCATCCGCAAAAAGGAAATTTCATTAATGGTGCTGAATGAATCAAAGTGAGACCATCTGCTAAAGTGGTAGAGTGAGAAGATAAGCATTGATAAGCATACAAAGGGGATTTTCACAACTTTCATACATTAAGGGAAGAGTGAATTTTTTTACATAAAACAACCTTAGGATTCATGATTGGGAGTGGTGGAACTTTGTGAGGCTTCTAAATAAGGATAACGTGAAGATTTTTATGTGCATAGATGTTTATGAAAAGGATCATGGCATAACAAAGACACTGACATGACAAGGAAGATTTATGCAAGTTGGATTTGAGAATCTTGCTTCTGTGAGGTAGATAATGATAAGAAGGAAGAATCACAACGAAGGACTTTGCAGGTTGGGAAAATTGTGGTGTCGCTAACTTATGAGATTGTTTCCAATTAAGCATGTTGGGAGGTCATGCATCTCTTTTATCAATTCGACCGAATACATAAAATTTATGGGTCTCTTTATGTTAATTAACTCGCTAGGCTATGCCAATGGTTTAAAACGACAAGCTCTATGCTTCATGCATTCCAAGGAAAAACAAAAGGATAAACAACATGCAGAACGAATGACAGTGTTCTAGTATAAAGTGGTGTGGAAGTGGAAAATCACGTAGCAATCGATGAGACAATGGCTCTTCAGTTCGAGGATAAAGTTACAACAAAGATGAAATTATAGGAGATTTATGAGACATGATGAATTTGCAAAGGACGAAGGTTCATGAAATCCACTGGCTCATGGAATTTTTGAAGTAATGGTGTCTCAAGTAATCCATTAGTATATGAAACTCGTGATGGAAATGAGTTCAAAAAATCCACGAATGTGTGGAATTCGTGAGAAATGAGGAGCCAAATTTTATAATCTTATGGATTTTGTGGGAGTCTGGAATTCGCGATAATAGCCATTCAATAATTTCACATGCTCATGGATTTCATGGGCTAGGGGGAAGAATGATAACTTTGAGAATATGATAATGTATGGAATTCATGAGCATCAGAAATATGTAGGACAATGTAACAATGAAAATGATCTTAGGGAATTTTGACGTTGAAGGAAGTTGTGAGAAGTTAAAAGCGTAAGGAATTAATTCTATGTTCGAAGATTCTGGTCTCTTGTGAATTTTTTGATGATTTACACCAGAGAATTCAAGAGCATTTGAAATCCACAATGTTATGATATTGCTATCATAATTCATAATTTGACATGTTGTGGAAAATACCTCCTACTTATCAATACACAATGTTGTTTTTTGGAAAATCTATTAACTATGGAATTCACGAAAGCACATGGAGTTTCTAGGTTGAACGATGCAACAAATTATCAATGCATGACAAGGCATGAGGATTAAAATGTACAAAGAAATTAACAGGGTGTGATCAAAATGATTGTAGACACGTAAAATGTATTGATTGACGCTATACACCTGATTCTGGTTTAACTAACATCGCTTCGTCCTGAATCATCCACTTTTCTAACTATTTAATCAAATAGCCTTTATTTGATTAAATTCATCAATTTCCTCTCTTAATTAAATAAATCAAATTTATCTGATTAAGTCATCATTCCTCGTTAATTAAATAAATCATTTTATTTGATTAACTCTATAGTCCCTCTTTTAATTAAATAATTCATTTTATTTGATTAAATCTCTAGAGTCATCCTATTAAATTAAATAAATTAAAAACTTATTTGATTTAATCTAACATCATCCCCTTTGGTTAAAAAAATAAAAATCTTTATTTAATTAAATCTAAATCATTTTCCTCTCATTTTGATTTAAAACAATCCAAAATCTAAATCAAATGGTCACATCAACTAATCTCCTATTAAATTAATCAAATCCTAGTTAATTTAATCCTAATCCATGTCACATCCTCTAGATAATGCAACTTGCACAATAAATTACTTAGTTTGATTTATTAAATCTCTATTTACTTTCAACAAGGCATCAATGTTAGAATATTCTCTAAATTTGAAAATCCCTCCAAGTGGGATGAGTCCTTCCAACAAGGCGTTTATTTCATCTTACATGTCCTTTTTCCTTGAGCCAAGTGGACATAACTCCATCTTCTCTTCCCTCCAACTTTTCATTTCACTATTTTGAAATTCCACCTAATTGTATTTAATTGCACAATGACCAAAATGTGCTCCACCTTTGTCCACTCACATGTTGACAAGTGGCTTCATGCTATTAGTTGGGTTTTTATCCCACATTCATCCATTTTTCCTCTTCTCTCATCACTTTCTTCTATAAATAGAGAGGTCTTTCATTGTTTTGATCATCCACAATTTGAGCAAGTTTCCTATACATAATTTCATCCTCAAGCATATTCATTTTCATCCATATTATCAAGTTGTTAGCTAGTTTATTGCAAGTTTCTTCATGGAACTCAATTGAATCAATCATCAAGTGGATCAATCTTCATCAAATCATCACAAAGCTTGCATAGGATTTGGGAAAGGGCCAATTTCCACATGAAATTGACACCAATTCCCCCATGGGATTGAGAGTTTGAATGTTTTAAATAAGATTTGGTTTCTTTCTTGTTTTGTTCTTCATTTCTTCCTATTTTGAGCATTGCGAATGAATTTCATGGGGAATCTTAGTTATAACTTGCATTTGAATCTAATTATGTGTTTGTTTGCTATGTTTGTGCAGGTATAGGATTGGGGTTCACATTTTGGCACTAGAAGGAGGGCCAACTTGAAGATTTCATCACATTTTTTCCTCAAAAATTCTGTCATTTTTTGTTAATTTGTGCATCTACAAGAAATTGTACTTCTATCAATCCAATGGTGCCATATAGCACCGCTATCAGTCCAATAGTGCCATACATTGATGCTTCAAACTCCAAATTGTGACGCTTTGCCTTTCCCGCCTAGAAATGAAAATTTGTAAACTCTGTCGTTGGGTTAATTCTCTATCGTTGGATTTCCAAGCTTCAAACTACATCATTGAGAAAAATTTCACCACAATCACGCTCTTTGTTTTTCTATAGAGCGCCGCTATTAGTCCTAGCAGTGCCAAATAGCTCTGCTAACCCCTTTCAAATTGTGATGCACCCGTAGACTATGCCATTGGAGTAGAGTAAAAGCTTAAATTCACCTAATTTCGACATGTGCTTTTCTATTCTGGTTGCTTTGGGCTACTAACTAGTTTTTCTAACTTCTATTTTAAAGTTCTAACTTGTTTTTGTAGGTTGTCTTAATCAAAGGTGAAGAAGGAAAATGAAGTTGAAGGTCTCATTATGATATCATCGCATTACATCAAGTGTTTTTGAACACTTTTGTGTTTTTTAACACTTTGGGGAGAACTTATTATCCTTCTTCTAAGGATTTGCTACCTTCATTCTTTTAGGACACACTATATTTTTTTTGGGCACTAAAAAATAACACTACAAAAGCTTAAAAATAACTTTAGAAAAACCTATTAGATTTTGTTTAAAGGTTAACAATTGAACAAAACAACTTTCATCTTTCCTTTTGGCGCTTTAAAAAGAATCAAATCATTGCTTTGAGGGATTAAAATGAACATGTGCATGTTTTTTTGTAATCACTTACCCAAAATAATAGCATCTCAAAAATGTATGCGCTTCTCTCACACCTCATGATGATCTTGAGAATCAAAAGGCTTCTGGTGATATTGGGATGTGTAAGTGATTGCCTTCACATTTCATTTTGGAACTAAAATTGAACAAATCTTGCGTGTGTGAGTGGAATATATTGTGTGTTCTCTCCTTGTTTCTAAATGAGGATTGATCAAACTACAGATGTATTCGCTCACTTTTGTTTTATCTTAAAGGGTCTGTCTTTTGGGAAAGAGTAATCACCCAAGGGAACGACCCAACTGGGAACACGCTAAAGCCAAGCGACTTACAACCGGTATATAAGTGTGGGTACTTGAGGAAGGGAATGTATCATGAGGAGTTTTCTAATGAGAAGGGCAACAATGGTCTCTCACCGCATGGATGATCCCCAATGAATGAAATGCCCACATTAAAAACCTTGTTTAGAAAGGCCAAAATCTCAATCTATTTGTTGGTGCAAGAGCGGTCGTTTTGAAGTTGTCCCACATTTTTACGACTCTTAGTAGAAATGAGAAATATACTATGGGAGTTTCATGGGTGTTTATGCTTGGCTAACCCTAGAAGTGAGTGCACTTTAAGGGGGAGCCTGTTTGGTCAAGAATCTAATCATTTTTTAAGAGTAGGCATAGTTGGATTCGTCCAAGTGGGAACTCAACAAATATTGTCTTTCATATCCATAGGGTTGTGCATGTTCTTGAATCAAAACACTTTGATTGAGCGAAAACATCGGAAAAACAAATATTTAACATGAAAACCAAACTTCAAAGCCTCTAGGAGAAGTAAATACCTTTGAAACAAATTCATGTGCTATTGCTTTCCCTTGGGATTCTTATCCCTAGAGGCTTCTAAGCATTTGAGTTACGTCTCAATTTTCTTCCTTAAAGGTCAACAATAGGTAACTTATGCCTTGAATTTCCTTGGTTTCTAGATGATACACTTTGTGGGATAAAGGGAGACTTGAGACATTAGACATCTAGATTGAAAATCTAATCAAGAAAGTGTTTGTGATAAAATAAAGTTACTAAGCAAAGATAACAATTGGATTGCACACATGTGTTTTCTCAAATGATTTCTCAGAAAATTAAAATCCAAAAACCAAAATCCAAGGTTCTTAGTCCAAAAGATCATCAAAAGCATCTCTTGACACTCTACCAATATAGACAAAGATTGCTTTTCAACTTTTATAGATGCGCATCAAGAAAAAATCCCAATTTGTATGAATTCTATTATTAGAAAAATCCAAATCTCTTTTAGGAATTTGAACATCTTGTCTAAGAGTAAGGTGTGTTCTTCAAAACCAAGGTCTTGTTAAACAATAGTCTTTCTAGGTACATATAGGATCAAGGTCAAAACATCATCCATCTTTCACACATCAACCAAAATCATCTCACCAACAATTCTCGAAAATCTCAAAATCATCCTTCATGCTAGGATTTTTGGAAAATCCATGAATCAAAATCCTTGAAACAAAATCCATGAATCCTTGAACCAAGCATCAAAACATCTTTTTCGACTAGGTATATGCAGATACATCCTTCTTCATATACTTAGACATTTTATCATTTTGTTTGGTTAGGTGTGGGTAGATACATCCTTCTCCCTACTTTTAATCAAATTATCATTTTGTGAGCAAATCTATCCAATAGATAAACATTCAACATCTTGGGGTCCATTTTCTCATTATCCAAACCAATACAGGAATCCAAGAATCCAAACCAAAATAAATGTTGAATATAAGAATCCAACATCAAAATCAAACCAACCAAAATCCAAGAATCCAAAAAGCCAAAAAGTCCTAAGAGTCTAGCATTTTCTCAAGATTTTTAGAGAATTCAATCATCTACATCATCCATCTATCACACATCTTTCATCATCACCACCTTTGATAAAAACAAGAGTCTTTCTAGGTACATATAGGATCAAGGTCAAAACATCATCCATCTTTCACACATCAACCAAAATCATCTCACCAACAATTCTCGAAAATCTCAAAATCATCCTTCATGCTAGGCTTTTTGGAAAATCCATGAAACAAAATCCATGAATCCTTGAACCAATCATCAAAACATCTTGTTCAACTAGGTATATGCAGATACATCCTTCTCCATATACTTAGACATTTTATCATTTTGTTTGGTTAGGTGTGGGTAGATGCATCCTTCTCCCTACTTTTAATCAAATTATCATTGTGTGAGCAAATCTATCCCATAGATAAACATCCAACATCTTGGGCTCCATTTGCTCATTATCCAAACCAATACAGGAATCCAAGAATCCAAATCAAAATCAAGGTCGAATCTAAGAATCCAATATCAAAATCAAACCAACCAAAATCCAAGAATCCAAAAAGCCAAAAAGTCTTGAGAGTCTAGCATTTTCTCAAGATTTTCAGAGAATTCAATCATCTGCATCATCCATCTATCACACATCTTTCATCATCACCACCTTTGATCTTTAACCATCCTAGTTTTTCTCTTGTGAGATTTGTTTTATGGTTCAAACAAGATCACAACACAAGAAGAACATGGAGAATAACCAAGAAGCATCCACTACAAGTGACCTAAGTCAAAACACACCTGAGAACTATCAAGTTGAACCAAGCAACCAACTACTCGACCTTTCTCTCATCACACAGGATCCTCAAGAGGAAGGGCAAGTGGAAGACATCACTAACTCGAGAATGACCCAAGACGAGATCACAGAGATGCTCCAAAATCCTGAGAATCACAAACTTGTCAAAGCCATGTTAATATTGAATCCTTCACAATACATGCTCGAATTGGTAAAGGAAGGAGCTAAACTACCTTCCAATTTTGATGTGAGCACTATTATGGAGAAACCTTTCATGCCTCTTTTACCAACTACCCAACCCACTCAGAGCATCATCCAATCCATTCCGCAGTCCACAACACCCATTTCCCCCACACAACCCTTTGTTAAAAAGGGGAGTGTGTTATTCAATTCCCTTCAACAACATCCCCTTGTCAATACCTGGAATTTGGAATCCAATACTGTCATAGGTACATCAAGTACCATCCGCCAAAATCCACTCCAGCAATATGTCCCACTTTCATTCCATGGCACCAACAACACATCCTTTCACGCAACACCAACATATGCTCTAGATGCCCAAGTTTCATTGTCATTGGTACAAGTGGACCTACTCAAAACAAGTGGAATTTTCAAGGCGTCATCTTCATCTATCCCAAAGAACTTTCCACCAATCCCATCAATACCTCCCCTAATTCTACCACCATTGCTGACATCATTATCATTCCTTGGTTTAGGGCTTCCCCCTTTACCCAACACCAATTAGTCAATCCAGGTCAATCCGCCATCCACTAATCAAATCATCACATCAAATCCTCTGAATGTACCATCAATATCGTAACAAAAGATGGTATCTAATCAAGCAACAACATCAGTCTTGACAAATCAAAACATGGTCTCTCAAGGACCTAACACCTTAATCACATCGACCACTACAATCACACCAAGACCATCCCATCCACTACTACCATGATCATTCCAAAAATATCTCAACCACTCATCACTACATCCAACATCATTCCAAATCCACCACCACCACCACCAAAACCAAATATGGCAAGCCAATACAACATTGCACTACAAGCTCATGAAGCCTACCAAAAGTGCTTCAACAGTACCAAGCTACTCAAGCTACTCAAGCTTCTCAAGCCACACAAGCAGTGCAAGCCACTCAAGCCACACAACAAGTAGCACAAGCTCAATGAGTGCAACAGGTTGCCTAGGCACAAGCTTAAGCATTGTTGCAACAACAACAAGCTCAACAAGCGATGCAAGCTGCTCAGGCTCCTTAGGCCACTGAAGCCACTCAAGCTGCCCAAGCACAAGCAAAAGTGCAATCACAAGCCCAAGCATAAACACAAGCATAACACCTCACACAACAACAAGCCACCCAACAACAAGCATATCAGTAGGCGTTGAAGCAATACCAAGAGAAACAAGAAGCATCCCAATTGCAAGCCCAACAATAAGAATTGGCAACTCAATAGCAGCAAGCCCAACAACAATTGTAGGCATACTTTGAACAACAGAACATGTAAACACCATCCACCAATCTACTTGTTCCTCCAACAATTGGACCACCTCATAACGCCTTCATCCCACCCCCTGATCTAAAAGACGATGTATCAACACAAATAAAGTTCCTTTCACAACAAGTGTTGGACCTCCAATCAAGGAAACCCACCAAGCTAGAAAATAATGTATGCCCCTACCCATTCGACAAGAGCATCATCATGAAGTCGTTCCCAAAGGGATTTGAGATCCCAAAATTTGATAAATATCATGGAATAGGAAACCCTGAAGATCATATAAGGGAGTTTCAAGTACACTGCATGGAAGTCGCCTATGATGAAACATACTTGATGTGACTGTTCCCTAGAAGCTTGGTAGGCCCTGCCATCAATTGGTTCTCTCATCTCTCGAGAATCAAAAAATTCCAAGAGATTGTGGATGCATTCATCCAGAACTATGCTTTCAACATTACTATGGATGTAAGCCTAGAAGAGCTATCAGCCATGAAACAATCCAAAGGAGAGACATTTGCTTCATTCTTGCAAAGGTGGTGATCCAAGGCCAATAGAAGCAAATGGGCCATGCCCGAAGAACAAAAAGTGTGCACAATCATTGCAAACCTTGATGAAATCTTATCCTTTCATCTCAAGATGCAATGTATCACAACCTATGATTAGCTAATCCCTAAGGCACTCAACATCGAACAAGCCCTTATCTCATAGGGAGGAGCACCTTCTTACCAAGAAATTTTCCCATCGACCAACTATAATGACAAATCACACACATGGGAAAAGAACAGAAACATAACCAATGATGGTGTTGTCGATGCCAAATTTGTCATCAGTGCACCTTAGGAAAACACACAACCACCCCAACAACAACCCTAAAACAATAATTAGAATAATAAAAAATCTAACACTATGGTCCAACAGCCAAACAACCCAATTGTTAACACTGTGGTTCAATATCCAAACAACCCAACTGTTAACAACGTGAATGATCAAAAGTGACCACCTCAGTGAAACAAGAACTCCCCCAAATGGAAGTACATAGCCCTTGGGGAATCAACCGAATCCATCATGAAGAGATTGGTGGAGGAGAAACTCATCACGGTTCCCATGTATGAAAACTACCAAGAGAACTTGGTAAAACCACCATGGTACAACGGAAATCACCTTTGTGATTTCCACAAAATCAAGGAACACAGAACCGCCAACTCCATGAGGAAAAAAAACTTGATCCAGGACCTCATAGACGATAAGATCATAGACGTGGAAAAGCCTGTTGGAAATCAAAATTTCAAGATCTACATGAATTTGATGCCAAACCATAAAAACAAGGGGAACAATAATAATGACAAGGGAAAAGGGGTGTTCAAAAATGTAAATCATGTGTATGACCATGTTGTCGCATCCTTGGATGATTATTGCACTATTATCACCATTAAAGGAGCCCAAGTTGATTGTGGGGTCACCACAAGAGGCAAAAAAATCACCATCACCAAACCATCTCAGCCAAACAAAACATCCACTTCCAATCCAAGGTCTATTCCTAGTGGCTATAATATCCTTGACCAGTTGAAGAGAACCCCAACACAAATCTCCATCATGGAGTTGTTGAAAATCTCACCAACCCACAAAATAATCTTAGACGAAGCCCTGGCCACATCTTTCGTCCCCACTGATCTTGATGCAGATCATTTGCAAGCTATGGTCTCACATCTTACCATGCCTCACCTTCAGAAATTATCAAAGCAATATCTTCTGACACAACCATCTCACAACCATGCACTTCATCTGGAGGCATACATCCATAAAAACAAGGTCAAGAGGGTCCTGGTGGATGGAGGTGCAACGTTGAATATATTCACCCTAAGTTAATAAAAAGCTTAGGCATCCTGAAGGATGTTGTCGAGAAGGGAAAAGGCATAACTATCAGAGCCTATGACGAACAAGAATGGGTGTCTCAGGGTACCATACAACTCCCTATTCAAGTAGGTTTGGCTATCATGGAGATAACTTGTCAGGTGCTAGACCTAGAACTGCCTTATAACATCCTTTTAGGGCATCCTTGGATTCATGGGATGCAAGTCGTTGCTTCCACCTTTCACCATGTCGCTTCCACCTTTCACCAATGCGTAAAATTCCTGTATCAAGGCCAAGAGGTCGCTATTCATGGTGATCTTGAACCGTTCTATTATTGCAAAAATTTGGAGGCCAAATATTACAAAATCCCCCCAAGTGCCCAAGAATGATGAAGGCCCTTCAACACCATACATAGACCCATCCACTCTTACCTCCACTTCTACGACAAAGACACTTGACATTCCCACCATATCCAACATCAAGGTCATAATCCAAGATAATGGGTGTGGAGACTACACCATTCTGAAGAACGCCTTCGTGGTAGGAGAGTTACCACAATCTCCCAGATCACGTGGCAAACCACAACCCACTAGCACTCCACCCCAAATATTCATAGTAGGTGCTTCAGGGGATGGGGAGACTTGGGCCAAGAAGTAGTGGAAGAAGACCCATCCAAAATTCTATATCAAGACAACAGACCTGCAATTAACCTTCCTATGGATGATAATAGCAAAGGGTTACAAATGGTGGTTGCCATGGGTTGTAATAGAAACAAGAAAATTGGGTAGAACGATAATGGTCATCTAGAACCCCTTATTGTTGAGAAACACATGAGAAATCTTGGCCTTGGTTGTACCCCTCCAAGGGTAGTCATACGTGGCCAAGCCACCCTAGTTAGAAGGAATAAGACACCTCCTCAGGTATCAGTACTATCCCCTAGGTCATCAGCCTCTATCCAACGATTACCAGTGTCCACAGGACGAGTCATAGATAATTTCACCTTCAACATCACTGGTGTGTGTAGTAGTGAGGATGATGAACCTAAGAGAGGTATACCCACATTTTTTGAAGACTCTGGCCTCTTTATGATTAGCACCCTATCCTATGAGTTTGAAAACCAATCCAACGAGATAAAACTAGTCTACCCCCAACTCATTGATTACGACCAACGAGGATGACCAATTCTAGACACATTTGAAAATGATGAGGTGCCTTCAAAATTCATGGGACTGCAGGATAACATTCCATGTGGGGATCATAAAGTAGGATTTATCATTGAGCTAGACACATGCATTTTATGAGGAGACAATTGAATCCGTCAGTCGCAAAAGTGAAAAATTGAGAATAATCTCTAGGTCCTTGAGTGAAAACCACATTATGGCACTCTCTGACCTAAAAATAGTAAAAATAAAGGATGTATCAAATGGTGAAAACCTCTATGACGTGCCTGAGGATGGGGGATTCAATCTTCCTCTTAGTGCTCTACATCAAGAAAAGTCAGTGGTTCTAGCCGAAAAAATGTAATCCAATCAACTTGGGAATAGAGGAAACACCATACATCACATTTTATGCAAAGTCATTGCTGTCAAAGGAACACGAGCTCTTAGTTGCCTTCTTGAAAGAAAGGAAATTTAACTTCACATGGACTTATGCTGACATGCCTGGGCTTGATCCTGAGTTTGTGGTCCATCACCTAGCAGTCTACTCCGAAGCTAAGCCTGTGAAACAAAAGCTAAGAAAAATGCATCCTTAGATCGCTTTGTTGGTCAAAATGGAATTGAAGAAGCTACTTGATGCAGGATTCATACGAATGATCAACTACCTAGAGTGGGTATCTAATTTGGAACCTGTCTTTAAGCCCACTGGGGGTATTCATATATGCATAGATTTCAGGGACCTAAACAAAGCATGTCCAAAAGATGACTTCTCGTTACCTAACATTGATATGATCGTGGACATGACTGCAGGACACGAGATGCTCTCACTAATGGACGGTTTCTCTGAGTACCACCAAATCATGATTGCCAAAGAGGACCAACATAAAATGGATTTTACTTGTCCATGGGGGACATACTACTGGAATATGATGTCATTTGTCTTAAAGAATGTTGGAGCCACCTACTAGAGGTCCATGACATTAATCTTTCATGACATGATCCATAAAACTATGGAAGATTATGTTGATGACATACTAGAAAAATCCAAAAAGAGGAGACCACATAACAACATTAAATGCCATTTTTGATAGGCTTGAGGAATACAAGGTTCGTTTAAATCCAAAAAAGTGCGTCTTCAACATACAGTCAGGAACAATGTTGGGATACATAGTTTCCATGAGGGGTATTGAAATAGATCCCACCAAGGTAAAGGCAATCCTCAAAATGGAGGCACCTAAAACATTGAAGCAGCTCAAAGGCCTACAAGGTAGGCTCTAGTCAATCCAAAAATTCATAGCACAACTAGCAAACAAGAAAATCTCGTATTCCCACCTACTCCACAAGGGGGTAGCGTACAAATGGGATGATAAATGCAACCAAGCCTTCAACAAAATCAAAGAATATCTACTCACACCTCTGCTTCTCATACCGCCAATTCCAGGAAAGCCTCTAATCCTCTATGTATCAGCAACAACGACAACTCTTGGAGCTCTCCTAGCTCAACACAATGAAAATGGAAAAGAGAGGGCCATATACTACATTATTTGTACAATGGTAGGAATTGGGTTAAACACTCATTTATTGAAAAATTCTGTCTAATAGTGGTATTTTCCTCACAAAGGTTCAAACACTACATGTTGGCACACAAAATCAAACTCATCGCCAAGATTAACCCCCTCAAGTTCCTACTATCCAAGGCAATTCTCATAGGAAGGATGGCCAATTGGGTCATGATCCTATTTGAATACAACATGGAATACATGGAACATAAGGCAATCAAAGGCCAAGTGATCACGGATCAGCTTGCAAAGGCACCCATGTATTCGGAGAATCCACTTATATTAGAGTTTCTAGATGAATCCATCTTCAACTTAAACATAGTCGACCACTAGAAACTGTACTTTTATGGTTCCTACACGTAGCATGGATTAGGAGCCACAGTCTTCTTCATCACCCCACAGGGGGACTACATACCCATATCATACAAATTGGCATTTCCCTACACTAACATTGCATAATACGAGGGTTTAACCATAGGTCTCAGAATAGTAGTGCAGTGGCACATCATGGCTCTCAAGGTATATGGAGATTCATAGCTAATAATCAACCAAGTGAATGATGAGTACCAAATGAAAGATGATAAGATAAATCCATACAAAAAGCTGGCGGAGAGTCTCAAGGAGTCCTTCATTGATATAACATTCAAGTAGATTCCTAGAGCAATGAATAGAGCAACAGATGCCATGGCAATGATTGGATCCCTACTGGACATCCCTCGCAATGTCACGAAACATGAATTCTTAGTAGAGCAGCTTCTCATACCCACATTTGAGGTACCAAAGTCAGAATTTGTGTGTGAAATCATTGGTCCTGGTGATCCCTGGTACCATAACATTTATATCTACTTAAGGATAGGAGTCCTCCCTGATGAATTACCCTTGAGCTTAAAGAGAACTTTCATCAAAAAGACATCCCACTTTGTGATCCTAGGAAATATCCTATATCATAGGAGCATAGAAGGGACCTTGTTACGGTGTTTGAACCCTAAGGAGGCCTTGAATGCTAGGTGCATAATGGCATTTGTGGTTCCCATTCGAGCGGTATGACCTTGGCCAAGAAAATGCTGAGAATGGGGTACTACTGGCCCACAATGGAAAGAGAGGCACATGATAATGTTAGCAAATGTTTGCAGTGTCAACAACATGGAGATCTCATCCATGCACCAACTCAAGAGCTTCATCCCATCACCACACCATGGCCCTTCTCACTGTTGGGGCTCAATCTCATCAGAAAAATAACTCCCACCTCATCCAGTGGCCACAAGTTTATCATTACCGCCATTGAGTATTTCATAAAGTGGGTAGAAGCCATACCTATGACCCACATAACTGGAAAGCAAATATCAAAGCTCATCTTGAACTGCCTCATATGCCACTACAGTGTCCCACAAGCCATTATCTCAGATAATGGGACACCATTCAAAAATTAGGATGTCCATGACCTATGCTATAAATTCAAAATCCAACATCGCTTTTCCATGCCATATTATCCCCAAGGGAATGACCAAGCTGAGGCCACAAATAAGACTATTCTTAAAATCCTAAAAAGACGGTCAATGAAGTTAGTCGTGACTAGCATTTGTAACTAAATCCTTCCCTCTATGCCTATCGCACAAGCATCCGCACACCCACCAGAGCCACCCCATTTTCCTTGGTCTACGGATCAAAATCCATATTACCCATTGAGATCGAGCTCTCGTCTCTAAGGATCTCACTGTAAAACCATATCATAGATGAAGAGTACTGGGTCTCACAACTAAATGAGCTGGGGTTACTAGATGAGCGGCGTTTGAATGCCTTGAACCATCTATAGGTTTATCAAAAATGCCTCAAGCAAAATTACAACAAGAAGATCAGAAGTAGGACCTTCCACCTGTCAAAGAACTTGTGCTAAAATAAAATAAAATAAAATTGTTAAATCCAAATAGTAAGGGAAAATTTGAGCCTAATTAGTTGGGTCCATTTTTCATTACAACAAGATATAAGTTAGGGGCATATCAGTTGTCAATTCCCGAAGGGGAACCTCTATAGGAGCCCATGAACAACTCCCATCTTAAAAAGTTTTATGCCTAATCTTGCAAGGTATAAAACCAAAAATACAAAAACATGAGAAAAATTCCTGAAACCTAGCAAACATGCGTCTGGGTGACAACAACAAAAAAAAAAATCAGAAAAAGGATTAAAAACAATAAAGAGAAAAATCGTCCTCTAGCAAAAACCACTTCAATGGCGCTTTGGGCAAGTACCTTGGTGAAAACCTGGCAAACAGGCACCATGTGTAAATAAGCACTCTCCATCCACCTTGGTCTCCACAACTTGCTCTGCATCACTCATCCATCTGTCACATTCCATCGAATCCTCCCATCATTCATCTACATTCACATCATAGGTTGGTTTTGTGTTCTTGTCATGATCCCTCCTAGAGCTACTCGGCCCATACCAAAGATCAGTTTGTCTTGTCTATATTGGAGTAGTCTATCGCATCACATTGGGGGCATTTCCTGCAGTTGATTTGATTCGTTTCGTTTACATTCTTGAAGCCTTAAAATAAAAAAATTCCAAAAACATCATAAAATCAAAAAATCCAAAACATTAGAAAATCAGAAAATCCCAAAAATATCAGAAAATAAAAAAAAAAAAACATCGAAAAATTAAAAAAATCCAAAAACATTGAAAAAAAATCTAAAAACATTCAAAACATCAAAAAAACCCAAAACATCCAGATCGCATCAAAACCCAAAAACAAGTCAAAAAGTTAGTCAAAAAGTCAAAAACAAATTCGTCTTGTTGAACTACAGGTCTCTGAGCTCTGAACGTAGGCAAGGTTGATCTTTAATCATTCCCCGAGACATCTAGGTTAGTCTCCTAGGAGTCCGTCATAATAAATTGACATTTCATCATGTTCATATCTTCATTTGTAAATCGGTCAAGTATTCAGTCGAACTACGTGGTCTCTGTGTGTATAATGTAGGCAAGGCTCATTTGTTGATCAACCCCCAAGGCCCCTAAGATAGGTCTTTATGTTAGGTCTTTGGTCAAAATATCATAAAACACCTAAAAAAAAAAATTAAAATTAAAACATTTGTAAAATATGAAAAATACCAAAAATAGCCTCAAAACATTTCAAAGAATTTCAAAACATTCAAAAAATCCAAAAAATTCATCTATTTTTCTTGTCTCACTTTCACCCACAATAAAAATCACTCATAATAAATGAATCATCACCCTCAACCTTTGGTAAAATAGTCAAAAACAATTACATCGATCAAAAATTGAAAACTTAAACGTAAAAAATCTCAAGTCCAAAATTAGTAAGTAAACAATTTGGTCAACTTTTCATGTCAATAGCTTATCATACAATCAATCTTGTCATCATCTGATATAGTCATGTCCTAAGATGCATCCTTCCTACAATGGACATCAACATCAAGCATCACTGTAGTTTAGTCTTGGCTAGTGGTATGAAGAACATTAGCTTGATTGTTTACTTGATTTTATCTTGTTGGATTTATCTTATTGTGCTCATTCCAAGGACCTCTCGATGATGACCAAACAAAGGATTTAGAGAGATAAGAGTGGGGAAACGATCATTATCTTTTGTTTGTTGTGTTTGTTGGATGTTTTTGTAATATAACTATTACCCATTTTTCACCTATGGGCTCAATCAGATGTAGGGGAAAATGATGCCTCTCTATTTTTGGCATGTGGATTAAATGTGGCTCCCAAGAGGGTTGAGCCCAGCGTGCATATCTTCAGTTTGGGGGTGGGATTTTCTTTTTATGTTTTTCCTTGTCTTTCCCTCTTTCCTTGTTTACTTTCTTCTTGCCTTTTTGTTTCTTGTTCTGCTAGGGGTGGAACCAGGGCAGGATCTAAACTTGGAACTTTTCCAAGGTTTCAGTTCTTTTTTCGTTCCGGTTCTGGTTCCAGTTGTGTGCGTCCTTTTCTTTTCTTTGACCTTGTGTTTTGACTGTGGGGTGGTTTTTCCCTTTCTTTTTTTCCCCTCTTCCTTTCCTTTGTCGGAGGCGAGTTCGGGACGGAGTTTGAACTTGAAGCTTGAAGAAAGTTTCAGGTCCGGATTTGGTTCTGGTTCCGGCCCCGGTCTCGCTCTTTCTTCTTTCCTTTTCTTCATAGCCTTGGATCAGGGAATGTCTCCTCCTCCTTGGTTCCCCCTTATGTTTTTCTTTTCTTCCTTCTTCCCTCGTATCTTGCTGGAAGCGGGTTCAGAACGAAATCTGAACTTGAAACTTGAAGAAAGTTTCAAGTCCGGATTTGGTTTTGGTTCTGGTTCTGCCTTTTAGCTTTGCCTTGCTCGTCTTTGGGTTCCTGTTTCCATTCCGGCCCCGCTCCCGTTTCCGCTGGCCCTTTTTCTTTTCTTCCTGGTATTTTTTCGGGGATGCTTTTTCCTGTTTGTCTTTCTTCCTTTTCTGTCCTTTCCTTCGTCTTCTTTTGAGTTTCGTCGGGGGCGGGACCGGGTCGAAATCCGAACCTAAAACTTGAAGAAAATTCAGGGATAGATTTGGTCCCAATCCTGATTTTTCCGGGGTTCTTATGTCCTTGTTTTGGCCCCCTTTCTCACCCCGGTCCTAGTTCCAGTCTCATCTTGGCCCCACCCCTTCTAGTTTTAAAAAGTATTAGCAAAAGGGAGTGCCTTCGCCAAAAGATGAGGACATCGCTATGAGGTCTCACCGACCCGATGGGGTCTTGCCGACATGGGGTAAGCTCACCGAAGGATCTCGCCTTCACCATAGTGTCTCACCAACAAAAGAGGTGCCTCACCAAAAGTTGAAGCCGTCGCCTTGATGTCCTCCCGACTTGCCGAAGTCTTGTCGAAGGAAACGTAGAGCTCGGTAGAATGGAGTGTGTTCGGGGTGACCTCGATCAACTCCTGCCGAAGATGAGGGGTCTCGGGGTAACTTTCTACCTTCGGAAAAATGTCTCACCGACACTCAGGTGTCTTACTGATGTTCTGAGCGATGACAAGGACAACTTCAATATAACTTTTGGGCTTGCTAAGAGCTCTCATTGATAGTTTCAAGCTATGCCGATAACCATGGGAAGATTTAATCATGTCGAGGAGACATGATTAGTGTCTCACCGACATGTGATTCTATAGAAGGAGCTTTTGACCGCCCGAAGAATCTGCATGGACTATATTCGACCAATCAGAGAGAGCTACGAGTGAATCATTGGTAGCTGAACCAGATGAAGAAAATCAATAGGATGAAAAGCAACGTGTATCTATTCTGAGCTCAAGAGCATTCAAATCACTCGACAGGGAGGTTCAAAGATCGACACGAGGAGCAGAAGTAAAGGCAGTGGTTGTAGAAGGATCAGGAAGGTTTCCCCTAAAGGCAATCTTTCACACTGACATGGACAGCAAGGATGCAATCGAATGCAACATTAATTTTAGGCAAAAGATCTAAGGTAGATCTTTTCGGCCGACTGATATTTTTGTGAAAAACCCTAGGGCGGTCGCCGACTCTCTTTTGTATATAAGGCATTTTTTTCCTCTTTGTAAAGGAGTTCCCCTGGATGCTTTTTTAAAGTTTGTGACTTCTACAGTCCTCTCTCGGATTAGCAGAATTTTGTAACTCAATTCAGAGCATGATATATAAAACTTACCTTGGATACCATTGATGGTTCATTTCTTGCCTTCTGGTTCTTGTGAGGTATTGCACATTTTTAAGTGATTCATCCAACTACTTAGTGAAATATTTCTTTTCCTTATAGCTTTGTTTCATGTTAGCATGCCTTTCTTTGCAAAAGTGGTATCATGTAGGTTGTAAACTGTGTTTACTCAATTGCACATGAGCTTTCAATTTGTGAAAGTATGTTTTTACTTCTTGAAAGTGTGTGCATGTTGAACCTGTTTGTATACATAATCCATAGAATCTTGTTGTGCAGTCCCATATCCATCATTAGTTTTCAAGTATAAATTGAGTATCTCATTGTTCCTGTCATTTTGGTGTATCACCTTAGTTTAGTTTTCATTTTTATGCATTATCTCTCTCCCATTTTCCTTCAAATAATTAGTAGTTTAGGTGATAACACAAAGGAAGCTGGCCTTCTCCGGAGGTTGACCTCTGTGTACAAGAAACCCACATCTTTGGAGGTCTTCCCATGTTACACTGGAGTGTTGGACACTAGGTTCAATGAGGGTGCAATTTTAGGTGATAACAATAACCTTGGTCATGCGTGCTTTGTTTGGTTTGTAGGGAGGGTGTTTTGGATGTCTTGTTGACCACATAGGAAGGCTTGCCTTTCTATGTTTTGGTCT
Source organism: Sequoia sempervirens (assembly GCA_007258455.2). Taxonomy (NCBI): domain Eukaryota; kingdom Viridiplantae; phylum Streptophyta; class Pinopsida; order Cupressales; family Cupressaceae; genus Sequoia; species Sequoia sempervirens. The sequence goes on along the minus strand of VDFB02271358.1, from coordinate 73,571,704 downwards.
GAGATATTTGAGATGTCTGAACTGTAGTTTGAATGGGGTTTCGTATACCAAGTGTGAACAGGAGTACTCCTATCTTATTGTCGAGTCAAAGTCCACCACTCTATATGCAATGCCATCCTGGCTCTTCATACCTTGATGCATCATACCACATGTATAATCAAACATAAGGTAATTGGCCCTTTGAAAATCCTAACTCTCAGTAAGCGAACATCACTTGTATCATCATCATCTCCAATAAGGTCTTCTTAGATCATGGGCTTGTTGGATCCTCTCTTCTCCATATCTTTCTTCTATCTCCTTTCACACTAACATGGTACCATGGTAGTTAATCAAAATCATCATATACACATCCATCCTACATCCAAAAATTGTCAACATGCTGCATACTATATATCAATATCATATAGAAAACATAAACCATACCACATGCATTGGCATTCCCATCATTTTCATATTATAGATTGGTTATTCTAAGCATTTCATCAATTACACGTTTGCATTCGTTAGCATCATCATATTTGTAAATCATGTAAAGTATCATTTGCATTCATTCACATCATTTATCACATACATAAATATCACGTACATAAATCACATCACATAGGCACCATCACATCATCCATTCACATAAGCATCATCATGTCATTTATAAATACGTCACCATATCATACATGAGAAAAGATAATGAAAAAGAAAAGATTGCATTTATTACATTTTATCATCGTCCATTAGTGGCATAATATAGTTCTGTTAGTCGCATATCATAATCATTGTATTTGCATCAACATACATCATAATAGAAAAGATATTGAAAAATAAAGCATCTCATTTGCATAATCATAGGACATCACATTTGCATCATCACATAGGACATAATATAGATCATTTACATTTACATCCATACATTGACATCATCATAAAAAATGCATAGAAAGATACTGAAAAAGAAAGGCGTCCATCATATAACATCATTGCATCACATTGCATCACATATAAAAAGTAAAGGCATCCATCATGCATAAATAAAGTAGAACACATCATCATTTATTAGATCAACGTCATATCATCTCATATGTATATATCATCAAAATATACACTATCATGGTACAAAATTGGGATCAAAATGTACACATGTGTATGGAAATAAAGTACAATCACCCATGAGGCTATCAAAAATGAGCCCTTGAAGCATAAAAGAATAAAATAATGTTGTCTCCAATCATAAGTGAGGGCTAACCCTACTGGCTATTTCCCTCACCACCAGCTCTCTACCTGTGATCCTTTGCAGGTTTGTGGCCTGTCCTCTATGAAAAATCAACAACTCAGGCTGGTCGGGGTACGACTTGATAATAATGTAATCTATAATCAGAACGGTGACACAAAGAGCCTATATTGCTCCAGCTCAATCTGGCCCTATGAGAAAATGATCTCATCAAGGTGCATCATGTCGTAGCATGCATCCTATCCAGCATCCACATCATAGATAATGCGCTCTTTATGGATCAAAAGTCTCAGGATGTGCCAGACGTCCTCCAAAGTAATCATTGTCTCACTGGTGGGAAAATAGAAAGACGATGTCTCGCTGTGCCATTGCTCAACTAGCACAGTCATCATGCCCAAGTGAGTCTGGACTGGGCGTGTGTATGCAATGTACCATAGTCCTAGCACTCCTAGGTGCTCCTGTAGTTGCTCGTGCATCCCCTCTAGAATGACAAATAAAATTGGGGACATGTACTCTCGAGAGTGGAGAATCTCGATCTCCTCCTGCATCAACAAAGTCAAGAGTGTCAAACTTCATGAAATTTTTTTAAGCCTGGTCAAGCTTTTCGCTTTTGAAATAATATATGCATTGCTGTTTGTAACTTGGTGATGCATTTTGAAAGTTTCAAACTACTCCGCTGGAAGAGTTTGGACCCTCAAACTCCGCTGTTGTGACGCAATTTGTCAGTGACCCCTAAACCTAAGTTTCAAATAGGACTACCACAATGCTAATCGCACATGCAACACACTTTGACCTAAAATCCTAATTTGTAAACTCCATTGCCACAACGCTAATCTCACATGCGACACAGTTTGAGGCCGAGTGATGCTGAAAATAAGTTTGTAGTGGTGCTATACTACATTGTTGAACCTAATTTGACTTCTTAGTCTTAATAAATGCACACAAACTTCAAAAATGAGATCAAGTTAGGATGACTCATCGAAGGTCCTGTGCTTGGATGTTGCTAGTACACTCGCAATCGTTTTGAGATTGTCATGGAAGCACCTGTTGCTCCATCTCTCGAAGGGGGTCAGAGCTCAAATTGCTAAAATCTCTAAAGGCTACATGTGCAAATGAATTGGAAATGGCCCCCCGAGGGCTATTTAAGCCCAAAAGTTAGGGTTTTTTGACCTCGTTTGGCTGTCCAACCAGGGTTTTGGGCCCTTGAGCCTGTTTTTGTTCAATCAAGGGCTATTTTGCATTATTTTGTCACGTTTTGGCATATTTTTGACCTCCTGGAGATTTTTTTGGACCTGTTAGGCATCTTGTTCTCTTTTTTTCATGAGATCACCCAAAAAGTTGAAATTTTTGTCTGATCTCTCGAGGGGGTAGTATACCAGCATATTTCGTTTGTTGGGGCAGCATTGGGGCATTTTGAAAATCAAGAAATTTTTAACTTTTGATCAAGACATGTTTATTCTTTGAATCAATGCAACAACTACATCGTTTCAAAGAGGGGTAAAATGTAGACACGTAAAATGTACTGATTGAAGCTATACACTTGATCCTGGTTTAACTAACATCACTTCATCTTGAATCATCCACTTTTCTAACTACTTAATTGAATAACCCTTATTTGATTAAATTCATCAATTTCCTCTCTTAATTAAATAAATCAAATTTATCTGATTAAGTCATCATTCCTCGTTAATTAAATAAACCATTTTATTTGATTAACTCTATAGTCCCTCTTTTAATTAAATAATTCACTTTATTTGATTAAATCTCTAAAGTCATTCTATTAAATTAAATAAATTAAACACTTATGATTTAATCTAACATCATCCCCTTTGGTTAAATAAATCAACATATTTATTTAATTAAATCTAAATCATTTTCCTCTCATTTTGATTTTAATCAATCCAAAATCTAAATCAAATGGTCATATCAACTAATCTCCTATTAAATTAATCAAATCCTAGTTAATTTAATCCTAATCCATGTCACATCCTCTAGATAATGCAACTTGCACAATAAATTACTTATTTTGATTTATTAAATCTCTATTTACTTTCAACAAGGCATCAATGTTAGAATATTCTCTATATTTGAAAATCCCTCCAAGTGGGACGAGTCCTTCCAACAAGGCATTTATTTCATCTTACATGTCCTTTTGCCTTGAGCCAAGTGGACATAACTCCATCTTCTCTTCCCTCCAACTTGTGATTTCACTATTTTGAAATTCCACCTAATTGCTTTTAATTGCACAATGACCAAAATGTGCTCCACCTTTGTCCACTCACATGTTGACAAGTGGCTTCATGCTATTAGTTGGATTTTTATCCCACATTCATCCATTTTTCCTCTTTTCTCATCACTTTCTTCTATAAATAGAGAGGTCATCCATCGTTTTGATCATCCACAATTTGAGCAAGTTTCCTATACACAATTTCATCCTCAAGCATATTCATTTTCATCCATATTATCAAGTTGTTAGCCAGTTTATTGCAAGTTTCTTCATGGAGTTCAATTGAATCAATCATCAAGTGGATCAATCTTCATCAAATCATCACAAAGCTTGAATAGGAGTTGGGAAAGGGCCAATTTCCACATGAAATTAACACCAATTCCCCCATGGGATTGAGAGTTTGTATGTTTTAAATAAGATTTGGTTTCTTTCTTGTTTTGTTCTTCATTTCTTCCTATTTTGAGCATTGCGAATGAATTTCATGGGAAATCTTAGTTATAACTTGCATTTGAATCTAATTATGTGTTTGTTTGCTATGTTTGTGCAGGTTTAGGATTGGGGTTCCCAATGATAAAGGGAGCTAGTATATTATTCCATTGGAGTGACATGAGTTCATGAATAAAGAGTTCACTGCAATATCAATTAGCTTAGAAGTATAGGTTGGCTCCACCTTTTAAAGCTTTTGAGTTTTGTTTTGCAAATGAAGGCCTAGCAATGATGTTCTTGCTTGTGGTATGATGATGATTCAAACCGTGGTTCATGAGAATGGGGTGAGGCATAGTTAGCAGAGAAGAAAGAAAATTTGGGTAGCGACTGCACTAGATTGATGAGAATTCACTATGAATGCATGAAGCATTGTTGGCATGATTATGATCATGCAAATTGTCGAAAAAAATCAAGTTACCACTACATAAACATTGAATAGATAGATTTGTGGATGTATGGGATCTACTGGTAAAAGATCTAAGGATTTCAAATTTCAAAATAAAGAACCCTTCCATCATTGAATTTAAATCCATGATAACATAAGACAATAGAATTAAAACATTTGTGGGTTCGTGAGAAAGGATAGTTCAAGAAAAACCATTCTTCATAGACTTAAATCAATGCCTCCAAAGGCAAGGCTCTAGCATGGAATCCTCAATTGAAGTGAGGAACCAAATAAAACCATTCTAATATATGAAGATTCAAATGGTCTGCAGGGATATGAGAAGAATTTGACCAACAAAAGGAGTCTTTTTAAGTATGAGCAATGTCCCTGGTGATTAGGTTGGGGTGAAAAATTTGAGTCTACAAAGACAAAAAGTGAGGGAATTATGACATGTTCTTGGATTGCAATTAAAATGGTATTTATCTCAGGTTTTCATACAAATTGGCATTTTAGCTTATTAATGAAGATTTCTAGATCTGCATAATTATGAGATTGATGTTTGACAACAAGGGAGTGGTTTAAGGATTGAAATATGAACTTTGGATCTGCAAAGAGTGCCAGGCTATAAAATTTGAGAATATGATGGCTCATTCAGAGGGGCTCATGTTATGGATTTATTCTTATGGATAGTTTTTTTTAATTTTCTCATTCATTCATGATGCATCCTTTACAATTTGAATAAATAACTCGCTGTAAGGATCTAATGGGACTTTGCAATTGTATTTTGTGCAGGTTCTACATGTGGGACTTAAATCATGGAGATGCTAATCACTAAAGGTTGGATAATTCAAATGGAGAACCCACATATGGAAATGTGCACAAGATGGAATTTTCAAATAGTTCAGGAACCTACCTATGTATACGTGCCAAATTGTGTTTCCAATAAAATTTTAAAAGCTAAAATTGTATTCGACCTAAAAGATTTAAATGTGGACCCACATAAGAATCTATGCCCCAACTGTGTATAGCTGGACAGTTCTTCAAAGGGTAACATGTGAAGTTGTTTTCATTTCCCCAATAAAGATTGTTATCATTGCCAAGGTGGTTGAATACATATTTCTCTTTGGTTTGAAATGTAATTGAATTCATACGATTATGTGCTATTGAGGCATGTGTGCCCAAATTTAATGTAACTTCCTAGGGCTTCTAAAGGAATGATCTGAGCCATTGAATAGATTAAATATTGGCCATTGAAATTGTAATGTAATATCTATATAAGGCTAGTTCCTTCTCATTTGTAAAGGGTTAGAAAGTTAGAATTGGTTAGATTTTGCAAGTTAGTTATTTAGTAGGTGTAGGAGAGGAAGAACTAGAGATTGTTAAGCTTATGCAAGAGAAATTAATGTAGATAGGTCATTGACTTGGTGAATTTATGTGTTGAGATTGATAGTTTTATGGCTTCTTTTTCTAATTCTCCAAGTTAGTTTCAGTTCTTTCATAACAATGGTGAAATGTTAATGATGTTTGATGAATCTATTACTCATACTTTTGGTGGTTTGTTGATGGTCAATTGTTGTGTAAAGTTAATTTGAGCCAAATGTCGCACTAAGTTCAACTGTGAATGTTTGTTCATGTTGTGCTAGTAATTGGGTATATGTAAGTATGTTCATGGTCTAAAAATATTTCAGTTACCTTAGAAGATTTCACTATTTTTATGTAGTTGTAGGCTTGTCCTTGATTAAGCAGGGATTGGTTTTATAGGGGTTTGTCCATCTACAACATTATCTATTGTTGTGATTGATCTTAGGAGTTATAATTAGAATCTTTCTCAACCCTATATCTTTTGATCTTTCTTGAGTTAGTTTTAGAATCGAACCAACATCACCAAATTTCCACATTGGATGATAAGTTAAATGCTTCATGTATTGTTGAATTATAAGACCCCTTGTGATAACCAACAAATCACATCATTACTGATTTGTTTTCTGCATTGTCGAGACCTAACATTAGAGACCTTGGGGTTGTTTTCTGAAGTTTTTCAATAGAGATCACCTTTCAATAGAGATAGAGTACTTGTACTTTGTTTGTGCTGAGCAATGTTAAAAACACCATCAACAAAACTAGTGCTAGAAGGAGGGTTGAGCGAAAGCAACATAGCTAGAAGTTGAATGAGCCTTCATGTTGAAAATCTGATATACAATAGATCTCTTTCAAATTTTTTTTTTGAATCAGGATGAAAACACAACAGTCTTACATTTCTTGTTGTAAGGATAGTCCTTAGGTTGATATTACTCAGCTTCATGAGTCTTTGAATAAGGAATTTCATTACAAGAGTTTGCATGAGATTGCATTATTTGACAAGTGCACAATTCACAATACTTATATGCATAATGAGCTCAAATGCTTAACCTTTTTGGGCATAATGGAAATGGCTTTGCAAGGATAAATTTTCTTCTAGGATGTGCATAAACCATTAGCTTATGTGGAATCAAAAGAAGAATTTTCTAATGTTGTGGTTGAAGTATTCACAGAGATAGTTAAGGATCAACTGAGTAGTGGCTTGTGTTTGCAAGATTTTCTCCTATCTAGTTGGTGTAGAATGTAGAATGCATCTCATTCAGAGCTCATTTGTTCTTCATGTGAGAATATCATCAATCAAGTTAAGAGTTATTTGGAACAATCGTTTAAGGGATGCATTTTAGAGGAACCTACAAGCATTGAATCTGAAGAATATGTAGTAGAAAATGTTGAGGCAACCCAAGAGGAAGTGGAGTGCTAGAAAGAGGAACCTAAAATATCTAAGATAGTAGAGGTAAATGATGAGTGTCCAAGTTAAATGTAACCTGCAAAAATAAGAGATGTTCCTAAAAAAGGAATTCAAATGTCTGAAACAAAATGTTCAATCGAGTTGGATGGGGATAAACCTTAGGAAAAAGGAAGTTATTAGCCAAGTTTCCCCTACCAATGATGAGGACCTAGCTTTGTTGAGATTTGATGAGTTTATTGCAAAATTTATGGACTGGTCAAGCTTACGATACAAAATCCGTTTAGAGGAGCTATTGCTACCAGGATGGTGTAGGATACATGAAGAGGCACACTCAAAATTCACATGTTCTTAGTGCTAGGCAACAATTAGGAAAGTGGAAGAATGAGTAGAACTGTCAAAACATAAGGAGGATGCATGAAAAACTACATTGAGTGAGTTTTCGATGAAAGGACTCCAACAAGTTGCTAATACATATCTCAAAGAACAGAAAGTGGGATTGAATCAAGAAGTTGATGTTTCTAATGGTTGTGATAAGGAGTATGAGTTGGGACCAATACGGGATGAATTTAGGGAATCTTCTTTTTTTGTTTTTCCTTAATATGTTGATGAGTTGAGCATTGAAATTTCACAAGAGTTATATGATAAGCCTTATATTGATAATGTGAATGATAGTATTACAGAATTGACTAGTGGGTTTGAAGATCAACCTGTGGTGGCTCTTGATGGAAATTCATATGAACAAGTTGCTACACATGAGGATCCTCCTACATTTCCATCACCATTCCATCATGGAGATGTAAAAATAGGTGAAATGTTCCATGACATTCATTCTAAATTTATTCAATTTGAATTTCAATCTGAACTAGACTTATGTGTTTCTAATCATTGAACAAATTACAAAAACTCAAACATCATTAAAAATCAATACATTTCAAAAAAATGTGAAAATGAAATGTAAAATATCAAACAATCAAATAATCAAAGCTTAAATAGTATTTTATTGGAATTGTCTTATTGTCCTTGATACTATTTGAGGAGTAGACAAATTTTTGGTATATTGTATTATCATTGTCAAAATTTATCAAAGTTTAAATTAGATCTCCTATCTTTTATCTTTATCATATTATTTGTGGATATACCAAATTGAGGGTTTCAAAGATACTCTTGAGTTGAAAACCTCCACTCTTTATCAAGTTTTCTTGGACTCACAAGTCTAGTTCAAGTACACCTTAATATATCAATCTTGATATCTATTGAAATATATCCCTTACTTTTTTTTTCAATTTGAGCACAAGAACTTCACCCGTTAATGTTAGATGAATGAAAGGTAATCCAATGGGAAAGCAACCCTTCACTTTTTGATCACCCAAATTCCAATGAGGGAAAGGTGAGAGCATATGGTACAAGGGGATCATTAGATGAAATATGAAAACTAAAGTACAATACTAAAATGCGAACCTTCACTTTCCGATCACCTAGATCCTAGTGTAGGCAAGGTTAGAGCATACGGTGGAAAGGGGATCTCATTAGCTAAAATACTGAAAGCTGCAAATATAAAGTGTTGATGACTCAGTTGACCAACTAGAACATGAAAGTACTTAGGCAACAAGTTGACCTCTTCCACTTTTCAGTGGGCTACAATGAAAGTAAAGTAATAAACTGAAAGCAACTCAACCACTTATTCAACAGGAGTGGAAATGTAAAATATTGAAAATAAATGTCTGGGTGGCTAGCCAACCCCTTCCACTTTTCAATAGGTATAATAGAAATTTAAATTGTAGAAATATAAAGGGCTGATTAGTACTATTGATTCAATGTTACAATGTGAAGTATTATCTACAAGTACAAGAGATATATGTATTTAAAGAACGCAAAAATATTGAGGAATGATCGCCAAACTAGAACAAGCTATCAAACTTAAGAAATGAGGCCAAACAAAATATTTTACCAAGTCTGATATGAAAATGTAGCATACATAAATTCTAATCAGAAAGCTCCAAAAACACCAAAACGCTTGCAACTTCGCCAATACTCCTTTGAATGACGTCAAACAAAGTGCAAGCAAAGCATAAAGGAAGGGAAATCAAGTTCCAACTGAGAAAACACCCCAAAACAACATAATTTTTATGCACATGGTTCCTAATGCATTGCTGAAGATAGTATGACCTCCAAGGAGAGGGTGACTAGCCTAGAAAATGGAGACTCCACAATAAAATATGAAACTTGGTGGAAAGGGGCACCCAAGATGGGTGTATACATAGCTTCAATACCCATAACCAAACAAAAATCACTTCGAGAGCTACAACCAAAAATGTGCTTCAACTAGCACCAAACCAACAACACCAAAAACTAATAAAAACACTCCAAAATAAAAAAAAACATCAAAGTAATCCATATTCAATAAGCTCAAAGTAATCCATCTTCAATAAGCTCAATCTACACTTTTGAGTGAAGAATGATCACTGAATTAGCTAGGCACTATCTTGCAAGTACAAAACTGAGAAGGGGCTAGGAGGTATGCATTCCTCGAAGCAAGGGTCTAAAGAAATTTTAACAACACTTCATTGTATTAGCAAAAGTGGATGCCAAAAATGAAAACAAAGCCTCTTATTTATAACTTTTCTCAACTCTCCATTCAAAACCTTTTTCCCTCCAAATAAGGCACCCAAATGAGGATTCACATTCACTTTTGAATTTGCTTTTGAGTTTCATCTTTGACCCTTGACCAAGGCATCCAAAAGCACATAAAAGATATATATTTATTAAAATGCAAATATCACAAGTTAGGCATCCAAGTCACTTAAGTGAAATAACTTTATAATATTCAAATATTCTCCTAAACTAGGTGTCCTCGATTTCCTTAGTAATATTTCACTTAAAAACATTATACTCACCAACTAAGGAGTCTAACCATGAAATCACTTAAAGCACTAAACTTTCCAAACACAAGATCCAAGAATGTTGGAGACTAAACTTCTCATACTGCCCTACCATAAATAACACTTACTATAAATAAAGTACTACTAAAAATAGTAAGTGACTTCAAACTAATTTTAAGCACAAACCAGGCAGCTGTCACAACTTACTAAAAATAGCAAGTCCAGAAAATTCACTTGCTGTAAATGCATGTTACACCATTCTGAAGCTCTCTGAGAACTCAAAAAAACCCAAAAACCACTTTGCAGAACTCCTGCATGTGAACCCTTGAAACCTTCAAAGAAACCTCCTAGAAAATAGGAAACCCTAATTTCCACTTCTGACTAGCCCACGGGCCTTCGAGATAGGCTAACTGTCAACTGATGAGACTATTGTTAAGAAGGGGACATTACATCTGCCCTCCCCAAGATTGCTTGCCCCCAAGCAATCACAAGTCTGGATCCTGCAAAATTTGCTCATCCTTCCAAGTAGCATCCTCAATAGGAAAATCCTTCCACTTCACCAAATACTCTTTGATTGACCTTCTCCTCAAAGAGTGCTCTCTAAAATCAATGAGCCTCAGGAACTAAAACCAATTGTCCTTCCTTATCCAATGGAGGAAAATCTAATGAAGCAACAACATTGTGTCCTAGCACCTTCTTGAGGCATGACACATGGAAGACATTATGCACCTTGCTACTTGTTGGTAGCTCTAACTCATAAGCCACTTCCTCAACTCTCCTGATAACCTAGAAAGGTCCATAGAAACATGGCTTGAGTTTCTTTGCTCCACTCTTCTTGAGAGTAGACTGTATGTAAAGCTGGAGTCTCAAATAGACCATGTCACCAACCTCAAATGTGCACTCAATACATTGTTGATCAACATACAACTTATGTTGATTTTGTGCATGATGAAGATTGTCCTTCAATGATCTCAAAATGTCTTGACTTTTCTGCAACATATACCTTGCTTGAGGGGCTCTACTATCACCAAACAATAAATTCTATGAAGCTAGGAGCCCCGTAACCATACAAAGCCATGAATGGAGACATTTTGATAGAAATGTGGTAGGAAGAATTGTAGCAATACTCTCCCAAATGAAGCCATCTCACCCAAGCCTTCTGCTGCATTGAAATATTAATTTCTAAGATATCCCTCCAACCACTTATTACAATCTTCATTTTCCCATCCATCTATGGGTGATAACTATTTCTTGGGGTGAGCACTGTACCACTCAATTTGAAGATCTCTTGTCAACAAGTGCTTAGGAACTTGTTGTCCTTGTCACTTACAATGTTCTTCAGTAACCCATGCAACCTAAACAACTCATGGAAGAACAAATCAACAACTTGAGCTACTGTAAATGAGTTGGTTATAGAAAAGAAATGAGCAAGCTTAGTCAATCTGTCCACAACAACAAATATGCAATCTTTCACTTGCTCCTTTAGCAACCATGTGATGAAATCTATCAAGATACTTTCCCATTTCTGATCCAGAATAGGTAGGGGCTACAACAAACCAGCTAGAAAGGTGTGCTCATTTTTGTTCATTTCTCAAGTAGGACACTCCTTGATATAGTGTAGGACCTTATCCTTAATCCATTTCCATGGAAATTGTTCATGGATTTTCCTATGTCTTAAAATATCCTTGATGACAAGCAAGTGGAATGCCATGAAATGATTGGAAAGTATTCTTTTTTAGTTTAGATTCAAGCACCAAGAAGATTATTCCCTTATAATTTGTATCAAACCATCAACCAACCTATACCTCTTATCATGCAAAGTACCCTCAACAATGCTAGTTGCAAGCTGATTTTTAACATAATTAGCAATAATCAGCTCTCTCCAATAAGTAGAAATATCACATAAAGAGCTCAAATGGGGTCTCCTAAATAATGCATCAACCACAATGTTATTTTTTCCTTCAACATACTCGATGTCAAAGTCGTATGAGACCACTTTCTTTGAGGCATTTTTTCAAATAGCTCACTACCTTGTTTCATAAAATGCTTTGGTAGACATGTATAAAAAATGTGGTAGCATAGACATGTTTCATAAAATGCTTTGGTAGAAATGTGTGGAAAATGTGGTGGCATAGAAAAGGTAGTGAGTTGTTTGAAAAAATTCCTTAAAGAAATGTGGTCTCATGGTGATGCATGACAAAAAAATGCAAAATGTGGTAGCATAGACAAGGTAATGATTTGATTGCAATTCAAATTTTGTCATAGATAGATCAACATCTATTTATTAAGTAGGAGGTATTTTCCATAGTGTTTCAAATCATTATATTTCTATTAGGATTCAAATTATCAATTGATGAGCTAAAGGGGCTCTATAATGAATGGTTCATGAGGCACAACACTTGTTGAAGGTCTTGCAAATGGGGTTGCAAGCTAAGTGGGATTAACCTTAGGGAAAGTTTTGTGGTTAAGCACGCTTGAGCTTAAGTATTACTAGGATGGGTGACCTCCTGGGAAGGCCCAATTCTTCACCTTTGTGAGCATCACCTAGATGAAATGAGTGCTAAGTTGACCATTCATTATCATGAGATATGGGTTCTTGTGAACCTCTACTCATGAAACATGGGTCAATGAGTTTGACTCGTAAAACTATATAGTTGAATCCTAATAGCAATATCACAATTTGACACATTGTGGGAAATACCTCCTACTTATCAATTGATGAGCTAAAGGGGATATATAATGAATGGTTCATGAGACACAACACTTATTGAAGGTTTTTCAAATGAGGTTGCAAGCTAAATGGGTTTAACCTTGGGGAAAACTCCATGGATAAGCGCGCTTGAGTTGGAGCATTACTTGGATGGGTGACCTCCTGGGAACACTAAGTGTTTCACCTCTATGAGCATCACCTAGATGCAATGAGTGTTAAGTGGAACATTCATTATCATGAGATATGGGTTCTTGTGAACCACTACTCATGACACATGGGTCAATGAGTTTGACTCGTAAAATTACACAACTGAATCTTGATAGCAATATCACAATTTGAAACATTGTGGAAAATACCTCCTACTTTCAATTGATGAGCTAAAGTGGCTCTATAATAATGGTTCATGAGGCATAATACTTGCTAAAGGTTTTACAATATGGGTTGCAAGCTAAGTGGGCTTAACCATGGGGAAATCTCCATGGTTAAGCGCACTTGAGTTGGAGCATTACTGGGATGGGTGACCTCCTAGGAAGGCCTAGTGCTTCACCTCTGTGAGCATCACCTAGATGCAATGAGTGCTAAGTGGACCATTCATTATCATGAGATATGGGTTCTTGTGAACCACTACTCATGAAACATGGGTCAATGAGTTTGACTCGTAAAACTACACAGTTGAATCTTGATAGCAATATCACAATTTGACACACCATGGAAAATACCTCCTACTTATCAATTGATGAGCTAAAGGGGCTCTATAATGAATGTTTCATGAGGCATAACACTTGTTGAAGGTTTTAGAAATGAGGTTGCAAGCTAAGTGGGCTTAACCTTGGGGAAAACTCCATGGTTAAGCATGCTTGAGTTGGAGACTAGATACAATTAGTGCTAAGTGGAACATTCATTATCATGAGATATGGGTTATTGTAAACCACTACTCGTGAAACATGGGTCAATGAGTTTGACTCATAAAAATACACAATTGAATCCTGATAGCAATATCACAATTTGAAACATTGTGGAAAATACCTCCTACTTATCAATTGATCAGCTAAAGGGGCTCTATAATAATGGTTTATGAGGTACAAAACTTGCTAAAGGTTTTACAAATGGGGTTGCAAGCTAAGTAGGCTTAACCTTGGGGAAATCTCCATGGTTAAGCCTGCTTGAGCTGGAGTATTACTGGGATGGGTGACCTCCTAGGAAGGCCTAGTGCTTCACCTCTATGAGCATCACCTAGATGCAATGAGTGCTAAGTGGACCATTAATTATCATGAGATATGGGTTCTTGTGAACCACTACTCATGAAACATGGGTCAATGAGTTTGACTTGTAAAACTACATAGTTGAATCCTGATAGCAATATCACAATTTGACACACTATGGAAAATAAATCCTACTTATCAATTGATGAGCTAAAGGGGCTCTATAATGAATGGTTCATGAGGAATAACACTTGTTGAAGGTTTTTCAAATGGGGTTGAAAGCTAAGTGGGATTAACCTTGGGGAAAAATCCATGGTTAAGCACGCTTGAGCTGGAGCATTATTGGGATGGGTGACCTCTCAGGAAGTCCTAGTCACCTTTGTGAGCATCACTTAGATGAAATGAGTGCTAAGTGGACCATTAATTATCATGAGATATGGGTTCTTGTGAACCACTACTCATGAAACATGGGTCAATGAGTTTGACTCATAAAACTACACAGTTGAATCCTAATAGCAATATCACAATCTAGCTATTAGTTATGCAACATGAAGCAATGCTTTGAGTTTGAAAGATATGCAATACAATGTAATCAATGATATGAATATGTTTCATAAAATTCTTTGGTAGACTTGTATGAAAAATGTTATGGCTATGGTTAGTGAGTATTACTTACTTTTGATCTTTGTGTGTTTATGAACATGTAGCTTTCAATGTCACACTGAGGAAATGAGAAAAGCCTTTAACAATAGATGAACGCGAAGCTAAAAATTCAAGGAGAAGAGAAAAAAAAAGGAAAGTTTGTGAAGAAAAGAAATTGCAGCCCATAGAGGAAGAAATTATCGTGCAATCTAAGAGAGATGTCAAATTGGCAGCACAAAGGGAAAAAATGCAAAAACTTTGTGCAAGGAGAGAAATGAATCCCAAGGTTGGGGGCACATCATCAACCATAAGAGATGTTCAATGCATACCATATACAATATATCATGTTCAAAGTACAGCAACAATCACATTTCTAGTTGAAGACACATCATAAAAAATATGTGGTTTTGAAAGTACAACAACAAACACATCTCTACTTGAAGATACTCTGCATACCACATCTCAAGTTGGAGGTACAACATCATTTACATGTAAATATCAAGGTACGTTATCGATCTCACCTTCGATTGAAGGTATGCCATCTATCTTTGATGTTGTTGACATTCCTAATGTTGACACACCTTTACCTTTGACAACTCTTCCAAGAGTTTTGCATAGAAAACCTAAATATTTGATTGATATTGATGCCAATGTTTTGAAACCAATGACTGATAAGATTCCAAAATGTACATGTCATAGATATTTGAAGAGGATATGGAGTTTATTTTTTGAGAAGCTAAGTGAGGCCGAAAGATGTCAACTATTTGTTGAAATGATGAGGCAACTCAATTTTAGGCCCACCATGAAGATTCTTGGACTAAGAACATCGAAAGAATCAAGTGAGAAATCCATTGTAAAGAATCTAATGAGTGCATACAAGACTGTGGGTTCTACCTCACACATGAAAGATAGTTGTGCCACATGACGTGTGATGAAAAAAACATTGTTAAGAAGTCAAACCCTGAATAAGATGAACCTTAAAAAAATGAGTAAATCTTTGAAAATAAGTAGATCATCTCCAATGAGAGCCAAAAGAATGTGTGAAAGAGTGGAGGACCCAAATAGCAATGAGTTATGGGCATTTTTGGGTAGACTACCACGAAAAGATAAAGAAATTGCGCAAGCCTTGAGATCTCTAATACAAGATTTTTGGAAGGATAACACAAGGGTCTCTCCCAATCAAAGAGATGTTGTAAGAAGGAGAATTCATAGTCAAATCAATGAGCCACATCGAAAGCATTTTTTGGTTACCACTCAAACCTAATTTTTTGTTGATTTTATAGAGAGGTTTCCTCAAGTTAAAATATGTTAAAGGTTTTTTGAAATGGTAAAGCTTTTTTATGTCAAAATAGATCACGCACACACTACTTGTTGTTGTAGAGTACATATTGAGTTTTCTAACCATTATGATGTTTATCAATGTATATGTGTAGATTATGCATACTAACAATATTTTGTAGGAATGTAACATAAGGCCTCCACCTAAATCTTCAAGGGATTTCTTATCTACCATTTTATGTGAAAGATTGGATGGTGAATTTTTTTACAAGAAATCATGTTTGGATGGCACATGTGATCATTGTAGTGGCATGCAATATTTTCCAATTTTCCAACACATGGATAGTACACATGCAGTTGGAAATGAAATTATGGAATTTGGAAAATACAAGATAGTGGCCTACAGTCTAAAAGATGGGAAAGAAGCAAAGAAGTGTGAATTGGTCAGTGATAAGATTCCAATGTATTAGTTTATGGGAATTTTTTGTGATCATGTGGTCTATGAGTATGCAAGGCATACACATAGAGCTCGATGGTTGGAATCACAGTTCAAGGTATGCAAGGACACATTTCCACTTCATAGCATTGTTTTAGTTGTTGACTTCATAGAGAAATACACACTACAACAATAGAACAAGGTGCAATATCAATAATTCAACTCCACACAGGTTGCTATATTTGTGCATATAACATTAACTCATGCAAATGATAGTACAAAGGATAACATGAAGGTGTTGAGGGAGTATCATTTTTACATCAGTGATGATCGCACACATTCTACAAAGTTTGTGCAAGGTTAATTTCAGATGTTTAATGTTGATTTGGCTAGTTGAGGCATATGATTCAGTCAACATATCATATGGTCTGATAATTATATATTGCAATTCAAGAACTCTAGAATATTTTACTGTTGAGTAGGATGCATAGGATCAGTGGTGTTCAACATATGTGGAATTTCTCAAAGGTTGGGCATGGAAAGGGGGAGCATGATGGTGCAGGTGCATGTATCAAAAGAGCCTTAACATGAGAAGAGTTAAAGTACAAAGACATTCCAAAGTTGAGAGAAGAAAAATCAATTTTCTAGTGGTACAATCATGCAATGGGTCTAGGTAATGAAGGTAATTCTTTAGTTTGTAGATTTTTTTGGTTGGTAGATAATACTAACATTGCAAAATATGAGGATTGTTGTACACTAACAAGGTCGAGTAAGCTACACTCTTTTAGAAGCTTCAATGCAAGTACATGGACTATCCATACATAGAAGATGGCATGCTTTTGTTATGCAAGTACACTTCAATCATGGAATTATTGCAAATCAAAAAAGTGCGTTGACGAATAGTCTCTAAGAAGTCTAACCCCACTTGACACATATCAGCTACCGACGACTCTACAAATCACAAAGATGAAATCATCCACTGACTTTGACCATGTATCAAATCTACTAGAATTGGGTAATATATCTTCTTGCATAGTTAATAAAAAAATTCCTACTTTTATCTTACTTTGTTGTTTTATTGTGATGCTCATTAAATATATCTAACTAGAAGAACATATTAATGCAGGCCATGTTTATGCAGTGATTGCTGATGAAGACAATGGAGAGGGAACAAATTATTACTTGTGTCATTGTATCGAGCCCAAAAAGAAATTGGAGGCCCTAGTTATAGAATATCCTACAAGTTTAGTGGTTGTTACTGGAACATGGCTTAGAAGGTACACAATTAAGAATGCTCTAGTTTTGTTGTTTGAGGACTTTGACACACATCAGAAGATTCTTCACTACTCCAACCTTGTTGTCACAACCAATGTTCATTTGATCAAATATGGGGGAAAACCTATGAATAAGAACATGTGGAAGGTGTGTGAGTCTAACCATGAGGCAATACTTGAGGCAATACTTGACACAATAAAGAGTAGAGTAACCTAGATGGTTCATTGGATTGATTTGTAAGTATGCAAATTGAATTTGTAAGTATGAAAATTGAATTTGTAAAGTCATTTTATTGATCACTATTTTCTTTCCATTAGGTTAATTTCATTGCATAAGGGTTTCATATAAACATTGGTGAATGATAGTATCTTTATCCATAAAAAATCAGTCATATGAATTAACTATCATATTCAACTAGGGTTTGGCATCTACATTGGTCTTCAATTATTGTTAATCTTCTCTTGCTTCCCTTCAATGCATTATGCATAATGTTCATAGTTTCATGCATAATTTTTATAGTTTCAATGCATAATGTTCATAGTTTCATTTGTTTGATTGATTTGTTGTGATGTATAGTTATACTGGTTTAGTTGTTGTTCTGCTTACGACTGTCAATGCATTTTCTTTAAGATTGTGATGCATTGAGTGCTTACTTCCCCTATGGAGGATAGTGGTATTCAAATTTCTTCCATTATTTTTTAACACTATTAACTGAAACTCATGGCTGCCCCCTTTATCTATGGCTTCCCCCTTTTGATTAGGATGGAGTGGATTTATAGAGTGCATGCCTTATTTTGTCAATAAGTATTGAGTTTTTAGTACGAGAAACCCTTACAAGATCACTCATAATATAAATGTAGTGTGTTGCTCACTCAAAAAGTCATAATCATGAATAAACACACTAAGCACACCATAAAACACTAGTTATGATGTATGCTTAACAAGAAACCAAAAAGTTGTTTGATGTTGTCATGTATGCCATTCAACCTAACACACATGTCATACTCCATTCAAACAATCAAATATAATTCAATTTTATTCAATTATGATGCGTAAACAAATGCATTAGGTATGGCATAAAAGTTTGATGTATAATGAAAATATAATCTACACTATTTAATCCTAATACATAAGTGAACTAAGACTAATCGTGAAAGTTGCAAAGGGGTGTAATTTTAGTTCTGTAACTCATTTGAACAAACCGAAAGTTTCAACATGTCTAAATGGGTACATTTAAACTAGGAATGGTCCTCTTTCACACCCAAACATGTCGAAATAGTTTGGGCTACATTGCACCAACTATATCTCTTAAGAGTTCAAAGTGCAAAATTGTAGCAACCTTTTATGAGCAGTTACTCAGATACTGTGTCACTTATAAACATTTTTTCTGAGGCTATAAAATCATGTTGGGTCCCTCTATAATAACATCTATTGGCTTTTGATATCTCTGAGGCATTTTCTTGTGGTGTCTAGTTTTCAGTTGATGGAAAAAGTGTCAATTACAAGCAATGTAAAGTTGCAAAGGGGTGTAACTTTCGTTCTACAACTCATGCAACCAAACCAACACTTCCAACATGTCTAGATGGGTATGTTTAGGCTAGGCATGGTCCTATTTTGTACCCAAACATGCTGAAACAATTTGAGCTACATTGCATCAACGATATCCCTTAAGAGTCAAAAGTGCAAAAGGACAACAATCTTTGACGAGTAGTTACTCAGACATTGTGTTGCTTAGAAAAATTATGTTTGAGGCTACATGATTATGTTGGGCCCCTCTACAATAAATTCTCTCAATTTTTTATATCTCTAAGGTGTTTTCCCGTGGTGTATAGTTTTCAATTGATGGAAAAAGTGTCAAATGCAAGTAGTGTAAAGTTGCAAATGGATGTAACTTTTGTTCTGCAATTCGTCCGATCAAAGTGATAGTTCCAAAACATCTAGACATGGGTACTTTTAGGCTAGGAATGGTCCTCTTTCACACCCAAACACATTGAAACATTTTGAGCTACATTGGACCAACAATATCTCTTAAGAGTCCAAAGTGCAAAAGGGCAACAATCTTTGATGAGCAGTTACTCAAACATCGTGTCACTTAGAAATATTCTGTCTGAGGCTATGGGATCATGTTGGGCCCCTCTACAATAGCCTCTTAGTTTTTCTTATCTCTAAGGCATTTTCCAGTGGTGTCTAGTTTTCAATTAATGGAAAAAGTGTCAAATGCAAGTAGTGTAAAGTTACAAAGGGGTACAACTTTCATTTTGCATCTCGTGCAACCAAATTGATAGTTCCAAAAAATCCATATGGGTAAATTTAGGCTAAGAATAATCCTATTTCACATCCAAACATGCTGAAACAGTCTGAACTACTTTGAATTGGTGAAATCTCTTAAGAGTCTAAAGTGCAAAAGGGAAACAATATTTGACAAGCAGTTAGTTAGACACCGTGTTGCTTAGAAAGATTTCGTCTTAGGCTATAGGATCATGTTGGCCCCTCTACAATGAAATCTCTCAATTTTTGATATCTCTAAGGCATTTTCCCATGGTGTCAACTTTTTAGTTGATGGAAAAGTGTCAAATGCAAGTAGTGTAAAGTTGCAAAGCGATGTAACTTTTGTTCTACAACTCGTGCGACCAAACCGATAGTTTCAACATGTCCAGATGGGTACATTTAGGCTAGGCATGGTGTTAGGGTTAGAAATGGCAGATATCTCACAATTAAATGCAGATTTAATTAATAAACAAAGAAACTAAAACACACACAGAATAAATCATAACACAGAATTTAACGTGGTTCACCCAATCCGGGCTACATCCACCAAACCGCAACCATCTAATATTTTTATTATCAAGTGCAAAACCTATTACAATCTTGTGAATAATCACGTTTTACATCATACTGTAACCCCCATCCAAACCCCTTTTTAACAAGCTTAGAAGCTTCCAGATTAGGGTTTTACAAAAGCGGGTTTTTTCCTTTTTTTGGTGACAACGTGAAAAAGTAGGAGAAAATTTTTTCTTGGGGGCTGCCACCCTTGAACCCTTGCCCAGGGCCCGGCCCGGCCCTAGACCCCGACAAGGATACATGCCGGGGTGTACAATATACCATGGGCTATATAGTATAACATGATCAGTCACCACATACCAACACATGGTCCTCTTTCACACCTAAACATGCCAAAATAGTTCGAGCTACATTGAATTGGAAAAATCCCTTAAGAGTCCAAAGTGAAAAAGGGCAACAATCTTTGATAAGAAGTTACTCAAAAACCATGTCACTTAAAAATATTTCGTCTAAGGATACAGGATAATGTTGGGCCCTTCTACAATAAACTCTCTTGATTTTTGATATCTTTGAGGCGTTTTCCTATGATATTGACTTTTCAGTTGATGGAAAAAGTGTCAAATGCATGTAGTGTAAAGTTGCAAAGGGGTGTAACTTTCATTTTGCAACTTGTGCAACAAAATGAAAGTTTCAACACATCTGTATGGGTACATTTAGGCTATCCATGGTCCTCTTTTGCACCCAAACATGTCGAAACAGTCTAAGCTACATTGCACTAGTGATATCCCTTAAGAGTCCAAAGTGCAAAAATGCAACAATCTTTGAACGACTAGTTACTTGGACACCATGTCCCTTAAAAATATTTTTTCTAAAGCCATGGGATCATGTGGAGCCCCTCTACAATAACCTCTCTCAATTTTTGATATCTATGAGGCATTTTCCTGTGGTTTCAACTTTTCAGTTGATAGAAAAAGTGTCAAATGTAAGCAGTGTAAAGTTGCAAAGGGGTGTAACTTTTGTTCTACAACTCGTGCAACCAAACTGATAGTTCCAACACGTTCAAATGAGAATTTTTAGGCAAGGAATGGTACTATTTTGCACCCAAACATGCCAGAGTGGTTTGAGCTACATTGCACCAATAATATCCCTCAAGAGTCCAAAGTGCAAAAAGGTAGAAATATTTGGTAAGAAATTACTCAGACATTGTGTCACTTAGAAACATTCCATTTGAGGCTACAGGATCATGTGGGGCTCCTCTACAATAACCTCTCTCAATTTTTAATATATTTGAGGCATTTTCTTGTGGTGTCGACTTTTTAGTTGATGGAAAAAGGGTCAAATGCAAGCAATGTAAAGTTCCAAAGGGGTGTAACTTAGGTTTTGCAACTTGTGTGACCAAACTGATAGTTCCAACACATTTGAATGGGTATGTTTAGGCTAGGAATGGTTCTATTTCACACCCAAACATATCGGAGTGGTTCGAGCTACATTGCACTGGAAGCATGAAGCATACACGTGAACACATGAAGTATACATAGGAAGCATGATGTATACATGTGAATACATGTAATACATGGAGTATACACAGTAAGCATGAAACCTAAACATGAATATACATAATGCATGAAGTATACATAGAAATCATGAAGCATACATGTGAACACATGAAGTACATGTATAAAGCGTGAAGCATACACATCAATACACATAATACGTGAAGTATACATGTATAAGAAGCATGCAACATACACGTGAATACATGACGTATACACATGAATCATGAAGAATACATGTGAACACATGAATTAAACATTGGAAGCATGAAGCATACATGTGAATACAAGATGTATACACATGAATCATGAAGCATACATGTGAACACATAAATTATACGTCAGAAGTATGAAGCATACACATGAATACACATGAATAAGTGAATAATACATGTGAATAAGTGAAGAAAAAGTACTCAAATACATATAAGCCATGAAGTATATACATGAATACAAAGTATATGCATGAAAACATGCAAGTCAGAAAGTATACATTGGAATACATGTAAGCCACAAAGTATACACACAAGTTGTAAAGTATACACTTGGATACACGTAGCTCATAAGTTGCAAGTCATGAAGTATACATACGAATACACGTTACAAGTCACAAAGTATTCACATGTGTACATGTAAGTCACAAAGTATGAATACACATAAGTCACTAGTATACACATGAAATGCACACTCGTATAGAAATGCATTATTGACCTAATTAAAAAGAAGGTTGAATAGTTTATTAAAGAAGCTAATAGGTTTAAGCAT
The DNA here is from genome assembly GCA_007258455.2 of Sequoia sempervirens. Taxonomy (NCBI): domain Eukaryota; kingdom Viridiplantae; phylum Streptophyta; class Pinopsida; order Cupressales; family Cupressaceae; genus Sequoia; species Sequoia sempervirens. Next base: position 73,549,096 of record VDFB02271358.1, on the reverse strand, counting down.
CAGATGTAAATATCAATTTACATAATACACATGACAACATCATTCAAGAATAGTAGTGGTATAATAAGATTTGCATTAATAAAAAATTCGTAAGGCTATACAATGATATAGGCTGATAAAAGTATACAATATATCCACTAAATTCATACAAGCTTACTATGAAAGAGCCATATGGACATAAAATATCACATATATCAATAGTAAAAAAATATGTTAAAAAATGCCACGTAAGAATACAACAAATTACCTGATACATATTCATTTCCCTCTAGGGGAAGGAAATAGATCACGTGTTGCCTTTGACAGTCGACTAGATGGAGTGTCTATTGGTTCTTTTGTCTTTCGAATGCACTCACTACTCCTCCTCTCTTACTCATCTAGAGCTTCAATTGATACATTAAGTATACCAAAATAATCACTTATTGAATACAAATAATCATCACGCTCATTTACAACATTAACACGTCAACGATCTGGTGTGACAACCACTTGTAGCAACCATAAAGACAACAATTAAACTACATACAAGTATCATGAGATTTTCAATAATATACCATATTAGAGAAAATATAATTTCAAATTGACTACTTTGCCACATACCTCTCTCAAAGGATTAGAACTAGCTATTGTTGCAACAATTCCATGGTCCATCATGCCGACAACATTGCCAAGGCTGTTTGATGTCAACATATGAAAATGAAACAACAAATATGAAGTTTTTTTTATCACTTTCATTATTTTCTTTGTTAATTAAAAGCATAGACAAGGTAGTGAACTGTTTGAATCCCATTGTGGGCCACTTTCTCAGTGCAAAATGAAACACATGAATTCTATTGAACATAATTGTAATAGAGGTATTGGTGTGGATATCATGGTTGAAGTTTCATTTGAGACATGGTTGAGGTTTCATTTGAGACATGTTTTCAAATGTCATGCTTCATATAGGGCATCCAACTCAATATGCATAAACATGCACCCTTACACCCCAATGTTCAAAATAAATGGATACAAGGAACGCGATCATGACCATAAGGGGAAAAGGCATAAGGGTAACTCATGAGTAAGATGCAAACAAAGGTTGCAGTCACCATGATAGCATAAGTATGACAATGAGAAGCTATATTTGCAGACTTAAATTGAACTCATTATTATTGATCACATGAATAGCCCAAATCATGTATCATCGTGCAAGATCAATAATGGTGGTTGTTGGCACAATGCCTAGGATGGAAAGTCATATTCTGCTTGTCTAGAAATAAAAAATAGTGGATGTAAGTGTCCTCCTAGGTTTTAAGGGAGATGATGTCAACAATTGTGAAGATGTAGATGAGTGCATAGGGTGAATATGGGCATAGGGTGAATGAGGAGGGAATAATGGGATGAGACTAGGAGGGGAAAATGGGACAAGACCAAGAGGGGATAATGGAACATAGGATGAATTAGGATGTGTCTATGGTTTGAATATAACACATGAAGTTGGTTGTTGGGGTGTGCAATAGCAATGGATCTAAGAGAGTTGGTCAATAGAAGTGGAAGGAAAGATTTCTTGTAACAATATATGTATAGGATAAAATTTGGATGGAGGTGGTATAACATAGAAAGGATAAAGAGACAAGACCAAGAGGGGATAATGGAACATATGGTGAAATAAAATTGGGTACAATGGGATGGGAGTTGAAGGGGATAATGGAACATAGAATGGACTAGTAGAGATTAGTGGGATGGTCCAAGAGGGGATCATAGAACATAGGGTAAACTATTAGATGTTAATGGGTTGGGATTAGGAGGGAATAAAGGAACATAGGGTGAATCAGGGGAAGATAATGGGATAGGACCAAGAGGGGATAATGGAACATAGGGTGAAATAAGAGAGGGTAATAGGATGGGAATAGAAGGGGATAATGGAACATGGGATGGACTAATAGAGATTAATGGGATGGGCTAGGAAGGGATAACAAAATATAGCGTGAACTATTAGAGGTTAATGGGATGGGATTAGGAGGTAATAATGGAACATAGGGTGAATTATGAGGTGTCTAGGGTTTGATTATAGTACATGAAGTGGGAAATTTAGGTGTGTAGTAATAATGGAGAAGAATTTTGGTCAATAATGATTGGAAGGAAATGTTTCTTGTAAGATTATTTGTATAGGATGAAATGTGGACCAAGATGGTATAACATAGAATGGATAAAGGGAAAAGACCAAGAGGGGATGATGGAACATAGGGTGAAATAGTAGAGGGTACAATAAGATGAGAGTAGAAGGGGATAATGAAACATGGGATGGACTAGTAGATATTAGTGGGATGGGCTAGGGGGGATCATGGAAAATAGGGTGAAATATTAAATGTTAATGGGATGGGATTAGGAAGGAATAAAGGAACATAGGGTGAAATAGAAGAAGATAATAAGAATCGATCAAGAGGGGATAATGGAACATAGAATGGACTAGTAGAGATTAATTGGATGAGCTAGGATGGGATAATAAAACATAAGGTGAATTGTTAGAGGTTAATGGGATGTGATTAAGAGGGAATATTAGAACATAAGGTGAATTAGGCGGTGTTAAGGTTTGAATATAAGAAATGAAGTGGGAACTTGAGGTGTGTAGTAATAATGTATAAGAGACTTGGTCAATAATGAGTAGAAGGAAAGGTTTCTTGTAAGGATATGTGTATAAGATGAAATATGGAGGAAGCTGGTATAATATATAAGGTGTTAAAGATTGGGATATGCGATATAAAATGGTTAAATTATGTGTGATGGTAGGAATGGAAGAATGAGATGGACGTTGAATGGTAAATATATTTAGGATCTCACAAGACCAACCAAGCTAATGAAATCCTCTAATAGATATGGAAAATAAGACATCATGGTAGATTCCTTATAACATAATTCATTCACATCGCATATCATATACTCTTCATGTTTGGTTAAAATGTGTGGTGAGGAGGATGATACAAGTGATAGGTTATGGGATGGTGGAAGGTAAGAGTTAGCTTGGTTGAAGGGATGAGGTAGCTCCTAAAAATGAGCATGAAAGAAACTATGTGAGAGACGATTTCCCACTATGATCTACCATCATAAAAATTAGCATGTGTCCATAACATCTTGTACAAGGCAAGTGGGTAGAGCTAGTGGTCATAGGGAAACTTAAGGATATTGCAAGGGATTATTGGAATCATGGGAACATAGTACTGGTGAATACTATGAAAGGTGATAACAATAGCCATTTGAGAATAAAGCATGTTCTTTGACTTATTTACCGACTAGCTATAAGTAGTAAATAATCAATTATAACCTAAACTATTAATATTTTTTGTGAGGCTATAATATAAGAATTGACATCAAAGAGAATGTGCATTGCACATAGAGAAAATAATTTTAAGGTTCTATGGGCATGCTACCAACAAAATATCTTCCAACCTTGAACTATACTTCTTATGAGAGCAATTTCATAATCATTCAAAAGTTATCAAACTATATAATATAAAATTGAGATGGAAAATAAGACATAATTTCAACTCCAAGCTTTTAATTTCTTAATTGTACAAATTAGTCTCATTCATTCTCCACTTCACATTCTTCCAATATTTGTGTTTCTCATCAATTTTTTAGATTTGTACACGCAAAATGATCAAAACTAGCTAACATTGTTTTACAACACCATTAATGAACAAAGGTTATCTGAGTGAAAGTTGTTTGAGGATGTGAATAGAGAGGTGTTGAGCTTGAAGGTCCACCAACAAAATATTTGACATCCAAAGTATCATAAGAAAATAATTCAAATAACATTCAACTGTTCACATGCAATAATTATTTCTTTAATACTAATTGCATATCTGTGAACTCAACGTCAAAAACAAATAAGGGTCTACAAGAATGGTGCACGTATCATGAACACTCCAAACCTAAATTTTTATCATATTGATCTACTAATTTAGTTATTCTTACATTTCAAAATAGAATTTAATAAACACAATTAAATGAAATTGTTGAGTTTTACCTAAGTATCAATGCCAAATGTTTCATTCAACAATGCATCTGTCATAACCATTTGCTCTATGAATGATGTAGGTTGTGTAGCTGCATCCTAAGCACTCTAATAATCATACGTGCAAAAAGAGTGACAATGGTGGAGTGGAACTCTAGGACTAGAAGTCTCATCCACATCAGGCTCTACTAGAGGCCTCACACACTGTACAATGCTCTGAGTGAGTGAGCTAATTAACTCCAGCGTGTCCACCTCGACACTGTCCTTCACAACGGAAGGAACGACGACATGCTCCACTATGGGTTTAGCCAAGGGTCTTGCTACAAAATGTGGATTATGTTGTGCACCTGATCTATCATGTGTGGAGCCCCCACCTCTACCTTGAAAGTCTTAAATGTCAAAATAATTTAGCACCTTATTAGTTAAAAACTCACAATAGAGTTTCCTCAAAAAATATTATGGTACCTCGTAGTTATTGCATGGAGGTTTGTCAAAAACCATCCACCGCCGCTCCCAAAACTTATTTTTTATTAATTCATGGTGGCACCAATGGATGTGGAACCTCCTGCATGCATGTGATAGAGGTGTGTTGGTTCTTGCGTCTATAAAAAGGGCACACAACTCAGCTTTGCTAATTTTTTCTTTTTTCACATCGACATATGAAAGACCACTAGCATAATTTTTTTTAATTTATGTCCCTCTTACTAGACCAATTTTTTTTTTCTCACTCATTTCTTTTGCATGTGATACAATCGATTTCAACGATTCAAAAATCCCTCTCCTATGAGGGTGGGTATCAACATGCTTAGTTAATATTCCAATCAATTGTTCAATCTCTCTTTTGTTGTTTTCAATTTGATTTAAGATATTTTCTTGGGTTCCTTATGGATGCCTATAAAGTGACAGAGGGGTTTGAGGTTGTTCTTGTTTGGGAGGCTCTTTGTGAGGGGGTGATTGTGAATTGTCAATTTTTGGAGGTGGAGATTGAAATTTCCTGAAAATTAAAACATATATTTTTTTAAAAACCTATTTCAATCTTAATTCAAATACAAAATTAAAACAATAGAAATACATACCTCTTTGATCTCTACGACCTCTTTGACATCTTGATGACATCCTCATGAAGAATTACAAGCAAAATTTGATCTCTTTTGGCGAGCACAAGTTGGAAGAGCAGAAAATGGGAGCTAGGGTCGTGAATTGCAAAAAAGAGAGATAAAAATGACCTTTTTTTAAAAGTAACTTTACATTTGGTGGGCACCAAATTTGGTGCATGCCAAATGCAAAAGTTGTTTAGTGAGTGCAAAATGATTAATTTCACATTTTTTGCACAATGTGCCACCTTTTTTGTGTCACATATTGGTGCACACACCCATATACCTAACTGTTACTAAACCAGATATCATGCATGTAGTTTTTCTTGTGGGTAGATTTCAAGAAGATACCAGAGAGTCACATATGACACTAGTGAAGAGAATATTCATATACTTGAAGGGCACTCTGAAATATGGTTTGTGGTATTCAAAGGATACTGATTTCTATCTGAGTGCTTATATAGATGCAGATTGGGTAGGTCGTGTGGATGATAAAAAAGTACGAGGGGTGGTTCTTTCTTTCTTGGAAGCAAGTTGGTGTCTTTGTTAAGAAAAAAGGTAGGATTTAGTGTCATTATCTACTGCAAAGGTAAAGTACATTGCAATAACTTCTTGTTGCAAATAGGTGTTGTGGATGAAACAAACTTTGAAAGATATTAGAGTAGTATATGATGAACCAATTTCTATCTTTTGTGATAATACAAGTGCTACCAACATTTCAAATAATTTGATAATGCATTCAAGAACAAAGCATATCTCAATCTGGTATCACTTTTTGAGAGAGAAGGTTACAAAGGATGAAGTGAAGTTGGAGTATATGCCTACAAAGGATCCACTTGTAGATATTTTCACAAAGGCTCTTCCTAAGGATAATTTTGAGTATTTTTGGGAGAAATTAGGGGTCATGGCCCCTCCTTCTATCAATTAGATGCATAAGGTTTTGCATTAGTCTAGTGGATTTCAAGATTCATTCTTTGTTTTGGACTGATGTTGATGGCTACCTCTCAGGGGGAGTAGATAGTGGAATTGTTTGTTGTTGCAGTTAGAGGGAGTGTGTAGAGAATTGAAATGAAAAGGTGTGTAGAGAAGGTGTGAAGAAAATAGAGTGCGGTAAAAGGAAAGGAAGTTACAAAGTAGTGGAAAGTGAGAACTATTGTTGCCCCTTACAAACATTACCTTGAGGGAAAGTAGATACAAGTGTGATTGATGTCAAAGGGGAAGCAAAAAAAAGAATCCATGTATTGTCCTTTTCCATTGGTGTCAAAGGGGGAGAGATTTAACTGAAAAACCTTATGAAGTAAGGGGAGAAAGAGAAAGTGTTGAAACATATAGAGTTTTGAGGGGGAGCAATATGTGCAAATGTGCAGTGTATGTGTTGGTGATTAGATTTGTTATTAATGGTTTTTCATATCATAAGTTGCCACTAATGGAAAAGGGGGAGATTGTTGGAAGTTTGTGTTGTCATTGATGTCAAGAGATCTATGTTGTTGCATTGATGCCAACCTTGGAGATGATTTGATTAGTTGCATTATGTTGTTATTAGTAGCCTCACTAGTGTCAACTTCCAATGTTTCTTTAATAAGCATATGTTTGTGGATGTTCAACCTCTAGTATGGTTGATCTTTTGTATTGAAATTGGTTTGGTTGTGATGAGAATGTGTTTGTGTTGCTTGGTTTCCAAGTGCTTTTAAAAAAAATTGAATAAAAGAGAAAACAATATCAGAGAGATGTCCTGTATGGCAAAGTAGTGTTTTTTATTTTGCTCCACATTTATTTTGTATTGAAGTTATGTTTGTGTAGTTCAAACATGTTGGTCATAGGTGTTTAGAGGTGTTATATCTAGAGTTTTTGGTTCTGGATCGTGCTATAGAGGAAGTTTTTTTCACTAGTGTGTGAACTATGAAGTAGTGTTGCATAAGAGAAATGATTTTGCTCTACATTTCTCCACATTTTGGTTTCTAGTCTCTTGGTTCTGGAGATGCATCTACAATGTTTGTATCTATCTTTCTTTAGATTTTTTTTTGAGTTTTGGTGTTCTGCAAGGTTGGATCCATAAGTTATAGTATGTGGAAGGTTAAATGGTTGTATAGGATGAGCACATTCTACATGTGAATGTTGTTGTGAAGGATTTGTTGGATTTTAGGGTGTTGATGGAATATTCTAGATCATGTTTTGAGTGATGTGCAGGGAAAACATTAGTGGCAAATCTTCACCAATTGACGAATAATTGAAATTGAGACCTCTAGAAATGGTGAATAGTACAAGCTAAAAAGGATGTAGAATTGCTAGGTTTTTACAAAAAAATAATTTTATATCAATTAATTTGCCTATGCATTATTCTTTAAACGATGCGTCATTGGAATCGATTCACCAATAGTTTATACTATAATTACAAATATTAATTAAATTCACCAATAATATTGTATTACTACCATTAATCTTGGGGCAATATCACCACAATAATAAATTAGCATTTAATTTTAGGGATACTTTAGCCTTGAATAGGGCTTTTATTTATTGTCATCCACTCATTGATTATCTTTTTAATTAGATGGGTACAGTTTGATTCAGTGCCCTAATATGTACGTTCCTTTTAAAAGGCTTGTTGAGGCCCAAAATTTGTTTTGGTCCATATGATTAAACCTAATCATGTGGCCCAAAAAATTTTTTTGGGCCTCAACAAGCATTTTAAAAGGCACATGCGTATTAGATCATAGAATCAACCTACAACCATTCAATTAAAAAGCTAATCAATGGTCTTCATTGTCGACCTATCACCCAAAACTTGAACCTTGTAACCTATGTCACAGGGTTCCAGAAGTTTGAATCTGGGTGACAGTGTGTTGGTCAAGGGATCATTGACTTCTCTAACCTTGGAACCTTGTTGCGGTGTTTAGAAGTTTCTTAACTTCCCGACTAGTCGATCTTGTTTGTTGTCGTGGCGTCTTGGAGTTTCCTAACCTCCAACTGGAGGTCGTGAAGTTTATGGTTTCTCTAATTGGGCAACAAGCCAATGGATGGTGGGACTAGTCTGCGTGGATGACACTGATGACTGTGTACGACAGTGACTTGGATGCCGACTTGGAGGTTGGGAGTTAAATATTTAAGTCTTTTTTGAGAGACTTGTTGTGAATATTGTAGATTCCCATCTTGATTCTCTAGAATTGCACAAGTGGTGTACGCGAGTCTTGGTGGAGGCCACAAGGAATGGCTGATAGTTTAGTGTGATAGTCAAAGGCGATGGACGAGTGATGTGTCAACACATGGCGCAATTTCATTTGTTGATATTACATCACTATTGTAAATCAACAATCATTAGAAAATTTTAAAAGGAGAGATTCGCCATTGTAATTAATGTTTTTAGTGATTATTCGCTAGGATTTGCCACTGTGATTATTATTTTTACCAATTATTCATTAAGATTCACCAAGATTTTATAATTTTTTTTAATAATGAGCATAGATTTGCTAGGAAAATTAATATTTTTTTCAAATAAAAAGAAAGATTCGCAAGGATTTTACACCTTCATTGAGGAGGGGGTTTCTTAAAGTTATCCCTGGTGATGTGTGTGGTTTGTGAGTCATCTTTGGATCAAAGGAAGTGTGTACTTAAATGCTTAATGATGTTAACACAAGTTCAAATGACCTTGGGTGTTTACACTAATTGCGGATGTGTTTAACTATTTGTGGAAGCATGGCGTGGTGTGTATGTGTGGATTTAAATCCGAGTTAAGGTGTGTTGTGGTCCACCTTCATTCCTTTCCACCACAAGAATGTTTTGGTGCCGACCCAATTTGAATTTGCATGTTTGAGGTGCATTGCCAAACTTGGAGATTATTTTCAAGGTTGTGGATGGTATATATAAGTGGTGAATTGATGGGGTATGAAGTGTGTGATGCAAAGTGTTGTGGTGTGAAGTGCAAAAGTTTGAAATGCAATGTGATATTTAATGCCTTAGACGACTAGAAGTAGTGAGAAAAATGCGTCTACATTCTTTAGAGAAGCTGTGAATGTTCATGTGATGCACTGGTGGATTTTCTCTGTTGCTATGAGATGGATTTCTCATTGTAACAACCTTCTATCTTCTTCTTTCTAATATGTCAGTGAGCCTTTGGCAATGAGCCCTTTTTTATTTTGGGTAGTGAACTCTCCGACAATGAGCCTATTGTATTCGGTGTTGCAATTACTTTATATTGTGAGCTAATCCTCATTGTGGTTTTTCCCTTCTTGGCTTTTGCAAGTAAATTTAGCATTTTGTTATGTATGGTGTTGATGCGTTTTTGTTTTTGTTATTTATTTTCATGCTAAATTAGTTTAACAGACTCCCTCTTAGTAGTCTTGTGCATTCAACAACTATATGTTACATGCAAATAGATATAAACATACAAATTGAATTTCTTTATCCTCCATTACTATTCTCAGAGTCATGCATTACCAATCGAAAATAAAATACTATTTTCATCTCAACAAATACTAACCTATACATATCTAAATTGAATTAAAGTAAAAAAATATTCCAGACCATGACAATTTCATATTTATTCTAGGTTTCAATCACAATTGGAAATAAGTGGTAATCTCAACAAGGTTTAATAGCTTATGTTATCCATTCAAATTCACTATAAATCAGATTTTTCTATGCCCAAAATGAGGTGTGGTATTGGTTTTTATTTGATTTTAAAATAACAAATGAAATTTTATGGGAAGTAGGTCGATAGAAAAATCTAAACTTCAAATTAGCTACAGCAAGTTAGGCATTGCCCTTCCAAATCTTATAGCATCCATTTGATACCAAAATAAACATCATTTTTACTGTTCCAGAATGAGGCATAGGGATGAAGAGGGTGCTTCACAGGTTTTCAACCAGCAAAATAAACTTCAATAAAACAGATGGGAAGGTGTTTAAACTACTAGTTGAATTCATGTTAATCCTTGAGCTTTTAAAAGTTTTAAACTTGCTATTTGCTTTACAGATGTGCCACCCCAAAAACCAAATGATAATCACAAAAGAAGACAGATTTGCTTGAGCTAAGGAGGCATGGAAATGATTTTTATCTGATATAAAATGACAATGAAAAGTCACAAAGAAATGGTGATTTTATTGGTTTGAAATGGTAAAATAAATCTCATGTAAGCACAAAAGGTGTCTAAGTATAAATTCGAGCATAAAGGACAGGATTTCACCTATGTATAAATGCTTGATCTTCTATAGATAATCGTGGTGTATTTTGAGATATTTATCCTTTTTATCAATTTAATTCTCTCATGCAATTTTTCTTGTTTATTTTTTAACTTCAGTTCTTAATTTTAGATCTAGACTTTAGCTATCCATTGCATGATTTTATGCAATATTTGATTCAATTTTTAACTAATTTTTATTTAAACTTAATTTATTTTTATTTTATTCAATTAATAGTATTCAAGCACTACAATTTTAAAACTATTTATATATTTGATAAAATTTTATACACATTAAAATATTTACATAAAATAATAATATATTTCTTATATTATTATGAATATAATTTATTTAATTTATTTTTAAAACTTTTTTATGTGTTTATTTATTTATATAAATAATACTATTTTTATTGTATTACTATCAATATTTAAAAACACAATTTACCAACAAAAATAAAATCTTTACTTCTTCAACCATTCAATTTACTTTTGAAAATAAAATATCATAAGGCATATTTTTAATTTTCTCAATTAATAACTTTCACAATTATAATAGCTACAAAACGCAATCTTTAGTTAAATCATAACATACAAACAATGACATAACTATAATAACACCATGCAATCATCTCATACAAAATGCACTTAAGAATGCTACTACATGTATGTGTGCATGCATTGGGTTCCATCATACTATTTATTCATTTATCAAGTGGCTAGAATACCTTTACCTCATCCATGTTCTCGCCTTCAACAATACCTACTCATATACCCACACTTAGTCACACTCAGATGGCTATCACTAGGTTAGTCCTTAAAATCATAGCCGAAGCACATACAAGAATTAAAACTCATAATCACATGATAATTATTTCAATTTCATTTCCATGCATCAAGATTAACCATCAAATTTACCAATCATACACACGTAAATATTAGATAATCAAACAATCATAAGTGATACATCCAATAGTCTCATCAATATAATAAATAATAAATGTAGCATAGGATCAAGATGTGACACTAGGGGATTCTACCACAATTCTTAAGAGAAAATTTCTTGTCTCCTTTATATTATCTTACTTTATTGATTTTAATCAACAAATTTATCTGGTGCTCTATTTTTTCTCTATTTTGTAAATAGGATCCTAACAATAGAACCAATGTTAGCAAGAAAAGTGGTGTCACAAATTGAAGTTTTGAGCCTTAATAATTCTTTAGGAGTTTTATTTATACCATACCACTAGCAATAGTAGATTGGCTAAATATTAAAGGAAATGCAATATTATACCGTATTCTAACACAACCCATAGTCAATAGTCAATTTGAATAATCCCAATACTATCTCTATATATTCTGATACAATATATTTTGATCTTACAACTATTCCTCTTTGTCTCTTATTTTCGTATATCTTATCTCACTACTACTTCTTTCTATCTAGCAGTTATCTTCATATATATGTTATTTAGTATGTGTCCCTTACAATATATACCTATTCCTTTTAGGCCTTTACATCATATTAGTGGATTTTTCTTTCTTCTATGACTATTATATTTTTTTCTATGTCCCTGACAACAATAACATTCTCATCTGTATATGTTGCTAAGGTTATATATGTCATTGGGGCCACACTAGTGTTGATTTCATGATTTCCTTATGTATCATAAATCTATTTACACTATATTTTACATGGCATAATGACTGCATGCCTTGTGGAGAGCACACTAGTTCCAAATCTGCAATTTCCTTAATATAGATTGTGATTCCATCCACACTTTCATTTATAAGGGGTTGATGCTTGCATAATAATGGAGGAAACATTGGTTCCAACTCCATGATTTCCTTATACATCATTACCCCTTTTGCAACTCACACCATGTGCATATTTTGTGGGGGGTATAGTGCTTCTAACTCAACACTAATTGATACAATATGGTAGACTTTGCACAAATTTACACTTTATTGCTTCATATTTATAACAACCCAATGATGAAATCTTAAATTTTCATAGGTACATAATAATTATTTTATGTGCGAGTACAAAATAAAAACATGGATTTATAGGTATATTAAGATAAAAGGGTGTTGGTCAATATCCAATCCCATATCCTAACATGTTTTTTTATTTTTCCTTACTACACATTTGAATTTGCTATGCATGACTCGTGAAGATTCAAATGTGTACAAAAAAGTGGGGGAAAGGAAAGGGACACGTGTATAACCTACACTTTGACATATTTTTTTATGCCACTTCAAATACTTATTATAAATAATCATCTTAGTGCTCAATTCGTTGACCCTATTCCTCAACCCACAAACTAAATCTACTTATCAACTACCTTAGTCAAGATTGATATGTTTCTTTAAGTCTCCTACTAGCCTACACTATGATAGATATTGCAATCCAATTTGTAGGCTAGGCCTAGCTTGCTTGATTCAAATTTTAATTTTTTTTATTCCAAGATAATTTTATGGAAGATATCCATTAGCTTGTAGTGTGACATACCAAATCCTTGAAATAAATGAATACAAGCATGTATTTATCAATAGTATTAGGTTATTAGTAAGGCATTAGGGAATAATCTAAAAATGACAAGATCAACTGAAAACATACTCAACTGCACAATAGTAAAAGTATCATCTCTACATCCTTAGGAAGCTCACACATTGTATTGCTTGATGTGTATGTGGAATTTATACACACAAACTAAGACCATTGACTTATTTCCTCATAAATAAAATACTTTTCAATTTAATTCTAAGACATGTCATAAAATAAACACGAACAAAATTTCATAGTTCAAATGAGACCCAATATGGCTTGTGGAAAAGCTATACAAGTACAACACATGACATGAGCTAGTTTTTGTGAGATCAAATTATACTAGAATTGTGTCACATGTATCTACGGGTGATCCCACAATAGTGGTTTACAATTTTTGGCCAAACCGTGAGGAATTTGAAGATGATGCAAACTAGAGTCTCGTCATATTTTTTTTATAGATTCTAAAAATATTTTTTTCAAAATTTTTGGAATCAGATTGCACTTCTTTTTCTATCTCCCACGAAAACTGGTTTTTTTCAAGAAACAACATTTTTAAAAAGTGATGCACACCGTATAATGCATAACTTTTTCCATGAAGGATAAAATTCTAATTCTTTGAATTTAGATTTGTAACTCTGATATCTAGTGTTTGGTTAGATAGTGTTAGAGTAATAAGTTATTATGCTTAATTAATTATATCATCTTGATTAATTAATTAAGTCACTTATTCCTTTATTTACTTAAGCTAAACTTAGGCACATTAATAATTGATTAATTATTAAGTGTGCACACTAGGGTTTCATTTAGGGTTTCCCTTTTAGGGTTTCTTGATCTCCTTCATAAAGATTGATCTCTTTGTAATAATTGATTCTCAATAATGCATTTTTCACTTTGAGGTTTACAGAACATATTCTTTGGTTCTGAATGTCTTTTGCATGTGACAAGTGATTGCATGCAGTTGATCTTAGTTTTCTAACATGGTATCAGAGCTCCAGACCTACAGCTGCCTGTTCGTGATCTGAAGATATGGCCTTTCAATGAGTTTCTAATGCAAGGGTTTCCATAGACATCTTTTTTGCAAGATCTAGGAGTTGCGAAGCTTCTGGTGCGTTTTTAGGTAGATCGGACCTTGCCATTAGATCCAGAGCGTCCAAGAGATGAAAAATGACATATAACTCGCCTATATTCGGCGTTGGCTGTTTGTGAGGCAAATTTTTTTTTTTTCTGTACGACCTTTGTACCGTGCCTGTGCACGATCTTCAAAAAAAAATATTCAAGTTTTTTTAAGTATTCTTTTCCTGCAATGTAAAAAAAAATAAAAATACGTTAGCTTTTTTTCAAAATAAAAAATAAAAAATTTATTACAAATTCAAAGATCTTTTTATTTTTTTTTAAAAAACACATATTAAAAAAATTAAAGGCAGTACTTGCTGCCTACGCAGTGTGGTACGCCTGCGCAAGTAGGCTGTACCACCGCGGGCCCTGTCCTCCTCTGCTGTGGCAATCAAAGCCGCCGCCGGCCGGCCATCTCCACACCGGCGGTTTTCTCTGGACAACTGGTGGCAAAAGGAATTCTGGTAGCTGGCTCCATCATTCCGGTAGTTCACAAAATATTGGCAGTCTCCTAACCCTATTTGGCAGTGCCAGTACCGAGGGAATATTCCCTGCCCAGATTCTTATGGAATATTCCAAGTATCAGGTTTTTCCCTGAAGGCCGTCAAATTTTTTGCAGGGGGGGCGAATTTTTGCTCCAACGGCCAGATGGCTGTCAAATTTAACACAGTGAAATGTTGACATCAGCATGACATCACCCGACCGTACGACCTCTCTTTGCCCCTCCTAGCCCTAATTTTTCCTAAAGGAGCAGTTTTTTCTTTTGGTCATAACTTGGGCATACGGTATCGAAATTGGGCAAACGAGATATCGTTGGAAAGCTGGTTCTGAACACTTTCTAGTGGTGCTATTTATTTTTTAGTATTTTACTATTTATCTAATTTATTTTTGTTTGAAGTCAGATATTTATTTTGGACTTCCGAGCTCATAACTTTTTGCCACAATCTCCGATTTTCTCTATCTTTGCGGCGTTGGAGAGGTATTAAGGAGCTCTATGTTGTTGTCCATGCACTTTTTCTGTATATGTCCCAAGTTGATCGCTTAGTCCAGATTTGGCCTGATGGGTTGTTTGGAGATTACTTGGATGTTTTGGCAGTTGGGAGGGTGCATCTTGCATCTTTGCACTTCGTTTTTAGTAATACATCATTCAATAATCACTTGCTACTTCATAGATTCCAGGGTTGTTCCCGTTTGGAGTTTTCGAGTGTTCCATGGCATCGGGTCTACTGTTGCTTTATCATGATTCCTTGAGTCAATCAGTGACTCTCATCTGGTTTCAGTAGTAAACAGAAGAATATTTCCTTGCTTGCCAGTATCAGGTTCCAGTGTTACTCTACAGAGTTCTTCCAGTGCTTCTTTGCAGCATGTCATCTCATTGTAGGGGGGTTCTGTCCCACTGGGTTTTTCCTTCTCTACTTCATTCTTGCATTTGTAAATGGGTACCTGATCAGGCCTAGTTGCCGAGACCCATCTTTGCTTTCATGCATCTTATTCTAGTGTTTTAGCTTCTTCCTAAGTTCATCTTAAGGGGGGTGTTAGAGTAATAAATTATTATGCTTAATTAATTATATCATACTGATTAATTAATTAAGTCACTTATTCCTTTATTTACTTAAGCTAAACTTAGGCAAATTAATAATTGATTAATTATTAAGTGTGCACACTAGGGTTTCATTTAAGGTTTCCCTTTTAGGGTTTCTTGATCTCCTTCATAAGGATTGATCTCTTTGTAATAATTGATTCTCAATAATGCATTTTTCACTTTGAGGTTTACAGAACATATTCTTTGGTTTTGAATGTCTTTTGCATGTGATAGGTGATTGCATGTAGGTGATCTTGGTTTTCTAATAGATAGTTTTTTATTAAATATTTTTTCTTTAATCAAGTTTCAAAGTTAAACCAATTACAATTCAGACATAGCACAACTATATAACGCATAAATTTTTTTGTATATATCGAAATTCAATTTTTTATTTTTGTTGGATCAAGGACTTCAATATCTGGTGCACTCATATTTTTCAATTTTTTTTGACAATCTACTATTTTTTCATATGTGCAGAACAAAGACTTTCATTTTTGATGAAAAACCTATGTTTAATAAAACTAAAAAAATAAATACATAATAAAACCAAAACATATTAAAATTATATTCATTTGATAGCTCGTTCTAAGGACTACCTGATTTTAGTTCAAGGGTTTGTGAAGATTCCTCCATTTTCATCCTCAACCCGAGCTCCGAAGTGCCAAAATTTAGGTTTTTTGTGTGTCTCAGGGAGGGGATGACGATTTAGGGGGATTCGAGCGAACCCCTAAGGGTTCGTTCGAACCAGGGTTCACTTGAACCCCTTTCATATGCTTTTTTTTTAGCGGGCAAAAGTTTAAGGGGTTCGCTCGAACCCAGGTTCGAGTGAACCCCTTTTTGGTTCGGTCGAACCTCTAGGTTCGTATGAACCCCCAAAATCACTTTTTTTGCCATGGGGTAATTTTTTCTCTATTTTCCTTCCTCCATCAAATTGTAAACCACTATTGTGGCTTCACCCCTACTTAAGTCAATTAAATGACATCAAAAGATGAGACTTACCACAGCATTGAAATATCTAAGTAGCTCTATTATTCTCTAGTTTTTTAGTTTCAAATTTTTGATATAAATTATGGTTATATTCATTATTTAATTATATATATACTATTTTTTAATGGTAGAAAAAATGATTATTTTTCTTCATAAGTATGAGAAAAGAAAAAAAGAGTAGAAAAAGAACAATTTTTTTTATATGTATCTCACATTGGCTATTGTACAACAATGAAAGAGTTAAATATTCCATCGATGAAGAAAAAAAATTACATGTAAAAAAAATTGAAGATATAAATTATACTTGCTATTATAAGATTATGGTAAGTATTTGCTATTATGAATATATTTAGTTCTTCTTTTTTATGAATTTTAGATTTTGTATTATAAAAATATTAAAAAAACCGCAATCTAAGAATAGAAAAATAATAATGAATAAAAATTTACTTTAAAAAAAACATTAATAATAATAATAATAATAATATTACAATATAATTATAAAATAATATTAAACATATTCATTTTTAATAGATCAAATTGCTTTCATAGTTATTGTGTTTAATTTGAAACAAAAATAAATTATTGTTGGTGTGAAGGGGGTTATTTCCTAACTAGATATTAGTGAGGACCTATTCACATCATTAATAAGTTTACTTACGAGTTAGTTACCTAAGAGGCATTCTAGAAACTAGTATTAATGGGACCATACTCATTAATTAACATGTATTTATCTAATATATTAATGGGACTATATTTCATTAATTAGCATGTAGTTATTTAGGCATTTAATATTTCTCTCATGCATTTAAAATTATGCATTAGGCATTTAATGTTTGCATCCAAGGTGGTTATCCATCCTTCTCTCTCCTTGCCTATATAAGCAAGACTCTTATAAATTTTTAAATCATTCTAGATCAATTCGATATAGATCATCATTTGATCAAGTTTTCTTCTTGCTCATGGTGCATCACTTTCTTATTCATGTGGATGGTATTTTTCGTGGTTGATCCTTTGAAATGTGTACAACTTCATTTGGGTTATTGTTCATATTTCCAACAATTACTAATTTAAAAATATTATTTATTACAAATAATCTTACATAATATAATAAGACACAAAAAATTCAAAATTTTGTGAAGTGTTTTATAATTCAATCAATTGATCTAAAAAACTTTAAAATTTGAAAAAAATCCATATTACTTACTATTACCATTGACATTCATTTTCAAATAAATTCCAAAAATAATTTGTTTTTGTACTACAATAATTAAAATAAATAATGATGGACAACACAAATCTTGAGTACATTATTGTTGAGATAACTGCGCAACAAGAACAACAAAGAAATACAAACTAGCAATTGCACCTTGGTGTGCAGTGGGTATGTCGAAGAGGTGTGGAATGTTAATTTGAAAAAAAATGATCTGTTTTTCTATATACATTTGTTTGGTACATGAGGTCAATTGTAAGACAATCTAGCAAATGATGTTGGTCGTGCAAAAAATATATCAATGAAGAAGTGATAGCTTCAGATTTTCATAACTCATCTTCTTCATTATTTTGGAGTGTTCCCTCTTTCATTCCATCTCAGTGGTGATCCATCCCTGGTTTTATGCTTCCTCTCTTATTTCCCGCCTTGCTGGTTGAATTTAGGGGCCGTTGAGATTGGAAATGAGCAGGTAGATGAGTGCTAATGGCATTTCCCTTGCGGAGAGTAGGTGGGCCAATTGGATCATAGGATTGATACTTCCTTGTACAGGGAATGGTACCATGACTGTGTGCAGAGACTTGGCCATATCTTCTGGTGAATGGTCTTGAGAAGAAGGTTGAGCGTACTTTCCTGTTCTAAATGGATCAGAAATCATCCGCGCCAAACAGGGGAGTCGTATTTTAGGCTGTATAACTAAGATTGCTGTTGAATTATTTTATTAAAGCATTAAATCATAACATGCTGTTTAATTTTAGATTTTATGATGACTTTAAGACTGCAACTCGCTGACAATAATTTTATTTGCAGGGTTTTTATACTTTTTAAGGAACTGTAATTGTTTTCAGAAGAATTACGAATATGTTTAAATTATTTCAATCTGTATGTATAATTTCACTTTGTGAATCATTTCCTTGAATTTTAGAGAGAAGTTTTAATATTTGGCGATTTTCTTTCAATTCTCTATTTCTATATTTCTAACCTGCCTCCATAAAATGTTTATTGAATTGGACAAGTTGCAAATTTAAGCTAGAATAAAGTAAGCCCAGAAAACGGCTTTAGAGAAGTTGACTTATGGCCTTGTGCTCATTCTAAGAAACATTTGGCCATGAGATTGGAAATGAGCAATCCGCAGAGCAGTGTTGAGTTTGGATCACAGAGCGGCCGGGAGAATAAGGGTGGCAGGTACTCGTCAGTATCACAGGAAAACTTGGATTTCTTGAAATGCTCCTCCAGTGCGACTCAACCCTGGAATGCCTGTTCCATCGGTAAAGGTAGAAACCAAAAGAGTAAATTAATTATCTGAATTCGGGTGTAAGTGACCTCACAGATTTTATAGGAATTGAATGCCTCCCATTGCTGTATGTGAAACGGCTTCTACAGTTTCTAGGTGACTTTGGATGTTTCATGTTCACGAATGCATATCCCATGTTGCACTTGTTTCTGAAACCATTTGCATTATCTTATTTTTTTAATTTTTTAAAAATTGATAATAAGAATTAAAGAGCAAAGATGAATGATTGAAATTTGATTTAATGTTTTTCCCCCTTCACTTGAAATTGATGGTATGCAGATAGCGGCTCTTTGGGGTCTGTGATTGGCTCCTTGTAGCCCATGCAATATTGATCCAACATCAATAGAAGCATTTGTTGACTGAAATTAAGTAGAAAAATGAAAATAAATTAAAAATTAGTGCATATAAACCCTTTCAAAATACCAGAAATGGAAAGCTTAGCTGGTCTCACAGTTACCTGTATTTAAATTTTCTGTAGGGGAAGTTAAGACTGTGTGAAAGATGACATGGGATTGGGGAAAAGAGGTCCATAAATACATTTGAGAAGCCTGCAAGTCTGTAGAAGACGAGAAAAAATGTTGTAGCTTGTATGACTGCTTTCCAAACAATGGTCACAAGTGGAAATGCTAAACACCGTCTTCCCGTTTGGCCACAACTTTGTGTTTGAAAGCATCTACCTTGTACAGACCAGAGATGCTTTCAACACTGGTGGATTGCAATGACTGGCAAGGCTTGTATCTGACAAACAATTTCTCTCTGGTCATTCCACAAACTGGAGGTCGAATTTCTTTAATCTCTGTATCGCCCTGTTCAGGCCAAGTGCTGGCTCTGTGCACAATTCTCAGAATCAGCAAAACCTTTCGACATGTACTCGCTTGGTTTCAACTGCTGGAAGGCCCTGCAGTCCATTAATTTGTCAAGAGCTCTGAATTCCATTCCCTGTTCCACAAGATTTGACGCGGCGTTCTCATTGCAAAGACATTCCACATGATTTGACGCGGCATTCTCATTGCAAAACAGTCAACAAATTAGTTGTTGGCAGCAATAAATTTTCATTTTGCTGATGAAAAATGATGAACGGATCAGATCATTCTGATCGTCTTGCATCCCCTCTTCAGCGCTGCACGCCGGTTAAGTTACCTCCGTTAATTTCCGTTAATTTCATAGGCTCTGAATTCCGTTCCCTGTTCCAGAAGATTTGACGCGGCGTTCGCATTGCAAGGACATTCCACATTTGACGCGGCATTCTCATTGCAAAACAGTCAACAAATTAGTTGTTTGCGGCAATAAATTTGCATTTTGCTGATGAAAAATGATGAACGGATCAGATCATTCTGATCGTCTTGCATCCCCTCTTCAGCGCTGCACGCCTGTTAAGTTAGTCCAGTTCATTTCATAGAGGGGACGCCTTCAGCGTAACAAAATAGCGATATAGATTGCAAAATTAGAGACACAAAAATTGATACAGTTATTTACCGTGGTTCATCATTAATATCATTAATGACTACATCCACCAAGAAAAATAAGTCACTTTATTTTTATTAATTAACAGCAAACTTGGTTACATCATTCTCATCATCCCAAAAGAATAAATAAAAGAATTATCTTCAACTCTTTAAGCCTCTTAAGCAAGTGAAGAGGCATGAGAAGAGGAAAAAGAAAGGAAAGTGATGGTTGGACTTCACTTCCAACAATTATTAAACACATTATCCGTAACACAAGTGAGCATCAACATCACGGACTCACCGTTCTAGAAAATAATAGATAAAATTATCCATGCAATCAAAGCATCTGTATCTCCATTTTATGTGGAAGCACAACACTGCGATCACAGTAGCAAATCCCACTCCGTAACTCAACCCCACTCCCACTGCCCACCATCGATCCTTCACAACATCTAAATCTAGATCTCCATCTTTAGCAACTGTATTATTCTGATTTTCTCTACTACCCAAACCAGAACTCGGTGTCTTGTTTTCAAGTTGAGGTCCATGAAGATTGGGATTTCCTAGAAAAGATGAAGCCTCAAAGGTTGAAAATTGCTTCCCTTGCGGTATAAACCCAGAAAGCATATTGTCCGAAAGATTCAACACAGCAAGAAATGTGAGATTTAAGAGTTGGGAAGGAATCTTTCCTGACAGCCTATTTTCTGAAAGATCTAGAGATTCCAAGTAAGCCATGGCTCCCAAGGATTCTGGTATTGAGCCGCTCAGATTGTTTTTTGATATGTTGAGGGAAATTAAACCCTTAAGGAGTCCCACTTCTGGAGGAATAGTACCCGACAACTTATTATGCGATAGATCTATGAACTTGTGTGCTCCGACTATCTTCTCATATCGAGTTGCCCTTCCTTTTATCCAAACAGTTACTTGATCAGCAAAAATGAGTGAAGAATCTATGTCAAAATTGTAACCAGTTCGTGAATATTGGGAAGATTGTACATCAAAACTTTGTGAATTATTGACCATTGCATATAACTTGCTAACATCCGGAGGAATACTTCCTGATAATTGGTTACCAGGTAAATCTAGAATTTGAAGATTTTGCATCTTGAACAGCTCAGGCGGAATTCTACCAGTAAACTTATTAGAAGCTAAGCTGAAAATTCTTAATTTTGTCAGCTTTTCAATCCAAACAGGAATGCTACCTTCAAATTTATTATTTCCCAAATCAAATACTTGGAGATCCGTGCAATTCACAATGGATAAAGGAATAATACCTTGCAACATGTTGCCATTGAGATTTAGTGTGCGGAGAGCTATCAGATTTCCCAACTCCTCTGGAATCCCCCCTTGCAAAACATTTTGAGCCAAGTTTAAAACTGATAATCCATAACACCTCCAGATGTCTGCAGGAATCATACCTGTAAGCTTGTTCTTTGACAAGTCCAAAACGTCACCGGTACATATAGAACTTGGAATTTGTCCAGTCAGATTATTCCCTGACAATGATAGGGAGGATGGTGCGCGACTTGATGCAGGAATAGAGCCATTAAATCCATTATCCGACAGATCTACTATTAATAAAGCAAAATCAAGAGCAGGAAGAGAGCCATACAATCTATTCCCATGCAAATCTACCGCCTCAAAATGACTGTATATCTTGTGGGGTAGACAACCTTCCAGTTGATTGTTTGAAAGATTGAGCAATTTAAGACTAGGAAGATCCCACAGCCACGAAGGAAGATTTCCCACAATGTTGTTATCTGAAATATCTAGCCCGTACAACTGATATTGCTGGGACAAAAATCCAGGTAATTCGCCTTCTATATTGCAAGACCGCAATCCAAGGAACTGCAGGGGGGCAAACTGAGGAACCCAGCTTGTAGAGATATTAACCAGAAGCTGATTTCTGGAAAGGTCTAATTCATGAAGGCGAGTTAGATTTTCAAGTAGCTGAAGTGAAAAGTTGCCTCTTAATCTGTTGGAAGGAAGTATCAATATTTCTATACTAACCAGATTTGAAATGGAATCTGGTATTGTTCCTGACAGCTGGTTATGGCCTAGAACAAGCACCCTTAATGTTGGAAGCTGAAACAGAGACGGAGGAATATCACCATTCAATCGGTTGTGACTAAGGTCTACATATCTAAGGGACGAAAAGCTGCCAAAAAAGGATGGTATACTGCCCTCCAAACTGTTATTTGACAGAATTATGGTCTGAAGGGATGAAAAGTTACCAAAAGAGGAAGGTATACTGCCCTCCAAATTATTATTTGACAGATCCATGGCTTTCAGGGACGAAAAGCTGCCAAAAGAGGATGGTATAATACCCTCCAAATTGTTACTTGACAGATATATGGCTTCAAGGGATGAAAAGCTGCCAAAAGAGGATGGTATACTGCCCTCCAAATGGTTACTCCGCAGATCTATGGTCTTAAGCTTTGAAAAGTTTGCAATAGCCGGGGGAAACGCTCCTCCTATGTTACACTCACTAAGAGATAGCACTACAAGTGAGGAAGAACGGCTTAGAATCAAAGAAAGGTTTCCTTTCAAGTCATGATTATCACTAAGCTCAAGATTGCTCATTCTTGAACGGGCTATGAAATTGGAAGGGATGGAACCCTTTAGATCACAATGGATGAGATCAAGTGAAACCAATGAGGACACATTCTCAAACCAAGAGGGTAGCTCAAAGGGGAATGAATTATAGCTTATATGCAGATGTGATAAATGGGTTAGGTTTAAGAGATCTGGAATATTACCTGAGAGGTAACAGTAAGACAGGTGAATCTGGGTAAGATTGGGAAGACTGCTGAGGGCTTCACCCCAGTGCTCAGACGCCATTGTCAGGTTCACATAATTCATTGCTAAGAACTCCAGGCTTCTTAGATTTCTGACCCATACATCAAACTTACTACTCGTCAAGTCAACAAGTCCCAAGCCATCTGAAATATCCAAATGACGCAGGCTTGACATATTTCCCAACTCTAGAGGGACTTCGCCTCCAAATCCAGCATCTGACAAGCTAAGAAATGTAAGCCTCTTCAGTTTTGACAACTGGGGAGGAATAGAAATTTCTTCAAAGCCATTCCCGCTGAGATCCAAGTGCTGTAGATGCTGCAGATTAAACAGCGACGGACGAAGCTCCTTCGGCTTGGACCAATCATCATTTCCATGATTACTTAAATCAAGGCGGATGACATGGGATGTATGATAATCACAGGCAATACCCTCCCACTGGCAACAGTTGAATCCCTGCCAAGAGGATAAGCGAGTTGACAAAAGATTCAGACCAGCCTTGAAATCCAGCAAATAACTTCTCTCCTGTTGTAAACATGGTCTTGAAAATGGAAAATGAATTATCATCCAAATCAACAAAAATGCAGAGCCCACAGACATGTTAAAGGAAAGTGGATACATTGCATTCCTATCGTGCAGTTACAATTCTTCCCTCGGTGGGGTATAAATAACTAAACAATAAAGAAACAAGATATTTTATACTCGATTTCGAACTGTTTGTAGGCGGAAGGATGTTTCGTGGAAAAGGTTTGATAATTAAAGTCTGACAGCTTCTGTGACGCGTGACTGACAATTTTCCACACGGCAACTTTTATAAGACACTGAAAAGTCTCGTTAAATTATTCCACACGTATATGACACTGAAAAGTCTCGTTAAATTATTCCACACGTATATGACACTGAAAAGTCTCGTTAAATTATTCCACACGTATATGACACTGAAAAGTCTCGTTGCATTATTCCACGCGTATACAGACTTACAAAACTAGAAAGTCTCGATTAGCTTATTCAACACGTATTCCGATTTTGTAAGAAAGTCTGGTCAGCCTATTTCACACGTAGACCTATAGGAAATAATAAGAAATAATTCTAATGCGTTATGGATGGGTTTTATATATTTTAATGAATAATATAATGTTATTGTGAAGTGCATTTTAATTTTAATTTACGCCGGAGGCGTATCCTATTTCAACAAGACAAAGTTAAAAAGTGTCAATCAATGATTCCTATCAATCTGCGTACTATTAAATGAATCTCAGCCATTCATCATTTTTCATAGTTTTTACCAGTTGCTTCCCCCACCGCTTGCTTCCCCCACCGCTTTCTGGGAAATTTAAGAGTTTTTTTAAAACCCTGGTGCCTGCCCAAGCATTTATGTCAAGATCAGCTTTGGTCTGCTTGCGATTTTTATGTAGAGAAATCAGTCAAGTGTGCTGAGTCAGAGTTGCATTTTGGGTAAAGTTTCGTCGACCAATTACTAAATGCCATGGTGTGCAACATTGGGTGGAGGTGAAGGGGATCAGATATGAATATAGTTCAATCAAATGACTTAAGGGAGAGGGCCCGATGGTGGGTAGGGTAACCTTGAGCGAGGGGTCCACGACATCAGCGTCCGAGTCGACTAAATTTTTTTTGCCACGTGCCTTCATTGTCGAGCTAGCAGTTTGAAATATAATTTGGCAAGATTTTGAGTACGCTTTCCAAGGTTTTGGAGGTGATTTCCAAAACCCACCAAAAAAGAGTAAAAATTAGGCGTATACCTATCGCGGACATCTGTATAACTGATGGTTGTTTAGCGCCATGCTAGTACTTGCATATGCATATCCTAGTGGAATTCATAGCCGAATGAATCTGGTTTGAAAAAAGGCTCTAGTGATTTGACATTCGCATATGATTCCAGACTATATATGGATGGTGGAAAATGGAGGCAATAATCACATTTATGTTTTGTCCTTTCAAATCATGGTATGGGCAAAGTGAGAATGATAGGTTTTCCTTTTTCTTTAAATTATTAAATATTGATTTAACAAATATATTTGATCCAGTCTAGTTCATCTAGGGAATTAAAAAAACATTACTTTTTCTCTTAATTAGTAATATTTTATATATTTCGAATCAACAATTTTGTTTTTATATTAATTAATAGTTTTTTTTTTATATTGGTTAATAGTTTTGCAGTAACATAAAATGATTAAAATAGTTTTATATATTACAAAAATAGATCAAAATTTATCTTAATTGACTTTCCACACTTCTTCGGCGTACCCATTGCACACTAACGTGCAATTGCTAGTTTATAATATATTTAATTTAATAAGTGAATTTTATTAAAGTAAAAAAAAATAGAAGTTTATGTTTTATTTGGTTGAAGGGACTTTCAATGAACTTTAATGAGGGTCTAACAAGTTCAAATATAAATATTTCTTCTCACAAATATTTTTTAGATTTTATTTTAAATTTATAGGCAAATTATTAATTCATTTTATTTCTAGTTCATGAATATTGTAAATATTTGACATTTTATTTAACCAATTAAAATGTAACAAAACAAGACTAATATAACTATTATATGTCCTTTGTATGAGTGACTAAACTATGTATCAACTCTAATTGTGTGCACTAATGAGCCACCTTCTATAACTAGCATCCTTATCATACCACTATAATTTTTAATTGTTTACTATTGAATATGATTTTGGTGGGTCTCATCCAGTTATGCCAACTACAAAGGATAAATTTAAACATAGCATGTGTCAAATAGTTAGCTGAAATTTTGAGTCATCAACCTAATAAGGTGCCAATTGCATGTGTCTACCATGGGGCAATCTTTGGTAGTCGTACATAAGTCCCTTTACTATGTTGTGTGATTAGGTCATCACCTTCCTAAATTCACCAATCCATGAGCCTATTGTCTTTTAAAGGCATATGGCCATCTAGTTGAAGGACAAGTAATAATTGAGGTCCATAAGTGAAAAATAATGGTTAAGTGATTGGTGGGTCCTAAATGGTATAGATAGTGAATATTTGGTAGTTCAAGTGTCCTTGTGAGCCATTGAGAAGACCACACTTGAATCTAAGCTCACATAATAATTAATTTCAAGTTAAAAGATAGATTGCCACCTATGCATGATATGGATGATCTAAGGGGCTAGAACTAAATGTATGGCTAAGATTAGAAAAGCTTCAAAGATGCTAAGCCACCCACAAAGATCATTGAATGATCATGTGTCTATCAACATTATTTTTTTCAAATAAGATGATAGTGATAGATATTTCTTTGCATTCAAAGAATATAATCATTAATTTTCATGTGATACTATCCAAATTGAGCCCTAATCCCTAGTCAATTTGTTTAACTTAGAGTTCAAGTCAAAGGTTTTTACAATGTGCTACAATTTTCCCAAAGTTGTGCTAATATTTTGGCTCATTTAAATAGTGGTGTGGAGTGTCCTAAAACATAAAATAACTAGTGAGAATGAAACCCATAAAATCTTACCTTTTTTAAAACCAAGGAATTTTGATTCTTCCTCAATAATTTTTGGTCTCAGGTTCTTATGGTGCCTTCCCCATTCTATTAGATTTGGTCTTAAGCACTTGTTGAAATTAAAAATCCCTAATTGAACACTAATCTTTAAAATCATAAACCATTTTTTTAAGAGAAAATGAACCCCCAATCTATTTGAGATATTTCCTTGGACAATGAAGTCTTTCAAGAAAGACATTGTCTATGGAGTTCTTATAGTTTGTTAGACCTGATAGTAGTGCAATAATTAGAGACCTAATTACCCGTATTAGAGGGGGGAAATCTATTCATAAATGTTAGAATTGTGAAAAACATGAGCCACAAGATCAAACAATAAACAAAGTCACCTTCCACACAAGAGATTTGCAAACAATATATAAAATATTCCCCAACAAGAAAAAGTTACAGAATGCAAGAGACTATCAAAATTGTAGGAAAGCTCAAGAGAGAAGAAGAGATAATACAATGAGGGTTAAGTGCTATATAGGAGCAACCCTAAATGGTAAAGGGATTAGATAAGGACAAGTGTCAACATCACATGTGATGAGACAAAATGATCTAATAATAGCTCTCTAGCTAACATAGTAAATCACTCCCAAGTTTAGCTTGAGTGCATGAGAATAAATTAGACTAATAATTAATTAAAGAGTAATTAATTATTAGCTAATGCATGATTACTCTAACACTCCCCCCTAAGATGAACTTAGGGAGTAGCTAAAAACCATAAAAATGAGAATGCATGATGGGTCCCAACAAATAAGGCCTAGTGAGGTATCCATAGACAAACAAAAAATCTCTCAAAACTAGAGAAAAGAAGAAAACCATTGTGGGAGAAAACTCCCTTCCAAAAAAGAGAAAGGCGATGAGGGATTGCAAAGCCTCCAAATCAAGGTGAAGGACTAAGAAACCTCCAAGCAAAAACAATGTCCCAAAAAGAACAGGTAGAACATCACTGAAGCACAAAGAAGTTGTAGACTATTGTCGAATGATGATTGATATAATGTTGAAATGAAGAACCTCCTCTAAAAAAGTTATGACCAGGATTAAGAAAACAAGAATCTACATGAGTGCCCCCAATGACACTACTCAAATTAGATGGAAAACAAATGAAAAACATCTAGAACTCGAAGATACAAATTATGTCAAGATCAAGAAGACATTAATATACATGGGTGCCCCCAATGACACTACTCATATAAGATGGAAAACAAAGGAAAAAATATATAATTTTAAGATACAAATGTTACATGAATTTTCATGAGTGACCCCAACAACACTACTCAAGATGCAAGATACAATTCAAAAATACAGGTACCAAATAGTCTGAAGAACACTGATAATGACAGAGACAATAATATAAATGAGTGTCCCTAATGATACTACTTGAATCAAATAATCTCTGATCAAATGAAAATGGAAGGTTGCCTCCAAGAATAGGAATGCACGAGTGTCCATATGATAAGTGCTTTGCCTCACCGAAATGCAAGGTAACCAGTTGCTAATGTACACTGCATTCAAAAGTACATAGGAACAAGAACCAGATACATAGATCACTCCAAAGCAAAACCAAGGAAGAATTAGCACCAATAGTAGATCCCCCCCCCACCATAATGTTGAGAAGGGAGTCATGACAAGTACACTAAAACTGTGTGAAACCAAGAAGTGCATGTAGGAGATACAACTTGCAAATAAAAGGGTGTGCAAACTAAGGCATACATGCATGATGCAAGAATCACTATGGTTCATTGCTATCATGGAAGGGACACTCACTTGACAAAGGCATGATGGCAAACCAAAGGAAAAGATCAACCCACCCATGACACTTTATATCATAGTGTGAGTACAAAAGGCACAATAGGATGTGCAAAATCCCCAAAAAGTATACACCAGAATGGCACTTTATCTTAGTATATCTAAAAAATAGAATTTCCATAAGAAAAATGTCTACAATTCCCAAATAGGAAAAAACTAGAAATACATAAATAATAGACAAAAATGAGTCATCCCACACAAATGATTTTTTTCCAGGAGCTAAGATGTCCAAGTAATTCACTAGAGTGTGAAAACACAAAAAAATGAATAAAATGTACCTAGAGAACAATCTGGAAAAAATGCATAGATGGTTGTGAAGAGATTTGATACCATGTTAGAATTGTGAAAAACATGAGCCACACGATCAAAAAATGAACAAAGACACCTTCCACATAAGAGATTTGCAAACAATATATGCAATTTTCCTCAACAAGAAAAAGCTACAAAATGTAAGAGACTATCAAAATGGTATGAAAGCTTAAGTGAGAATAAGCGATAATACAATGAGGGTTGAGTGCTATATAGGATCAACCCTAAATGGTAAATTTATTAGATCGAGACAAGTTTCAACATCACATGCGATGAGATAGAATGATCTAATAATAGCTCTCAAGTTAACATAGTAAATCACTCCTAAGTTTAGCTTAAGTGCATGAGAATAAATTAGACTAATAATTAATTAAAAAGCAATTAATTATTAGCTAATGCATGATTACTCTAACAATAACATTTTATGATAAACCCTATGATTGCATCCCTATTTGTAATAATTGGAGATTCAACCTAGGAAAGGTCATTATGCGAAAGTGTTTTGTGGGACTAAATATTGTTGAATGGATTGCCAAGAGATATAACACTTAATGTTTTTATGTGACTACTTCCAATGGTGTTCAAATTTTTTATAAATGAGAAATTTTTCCATACGTTCTTTAGATCCTTAACTCTGAGGATAATGCCCTATTAGACATGAGAATATTGGTCACTAAATATGGTGAAGGGGCACCTTGGGGTTTCCATGCCTCCATGAGGCTTTGTCAAACTTTGTTTTGTTTTTCAAGGTGATTATGATGTAATAAGGTCCAAAGGACCATTTCAATGGCTTGTAATAGGCTTTCAATGTTTGTAATAGGTTTTTAATGGTTGTAATAGGTCTCTTCCTGCTATTGTAAACTTGGTGCATCTAGGCTTAAGAAAGAAACAAAGTTGCCATGATGTAGCCAAGTAATAGAGATGAAATAGTTTGATGTTTTAGTATGCTAGGTGTGGTTAAGACATTAATTTTTCTTGAAAGTGGAGTCAAGTTTTAATTTTGTGTATATGTTGTTGGGTGATCCCACAATAGTGGTTTAGAATTTTTGGCCAAACTGGACACTGAAATTATTATTTTTAACTAAATCTTCACATTCAGGCACCTATAGCAACTAAACCATGAAGGATTTGAAGATGATGCAAACTAGAGTCTTGTCACATTTTGTCTGTAGATTCTAAAACTATTTTTTTCAATTTTTTTGGAATTAGATTGCACTTCTTTTTCCATCTCCCACGAAAACTAGTTTTTTTCATAAATTAACATTTTTAAAAAGTGGTGCACACTGTATAACGCATAATTTTTTTTCCATGAAGGATAAAATTTTAATTCTTTCAATTTAGATTTGTAACTCCGATATCTAGTGCTTCCACTTGGTTAGACAAATTTTTATTGAATATTTTTTCTTTAATCAAATTTCAAAGTCAAACCAATTACAATTCAAACATAGCGCGACCGTATAATGCATAATTTTTTTTGTATATATCAAAATTCAATTTTATTTTTGGTTGGATCAAGGACTTCAATATCTGGTGCACTCATATTTTTCAATTTTTTTTGGGATAATATGCTATTTTTCCACATGTGCAGAACAAAGACCTTTATTTTCGATGAAAAACCTATGTTTAATAAAACTAAAAAAACAAATACATAATAAAACCAAAACATATTAAAATTATATTCGTTGGATAGCTCGTTCTGAGGACTACCTGATTCTAGTTGGGTTTGTGAGGATTCCTCCATTTTCATCCTCAACCTGAGTTCCGAAGTGCCAAAATTTAGGTTTTTTGTGTGTCTCAAGGAGGGGATGAGGATTTAGGGGGTTTGAGCAAACCCCTAGGGGTTCATTCGAACCAGGGTTTGCTTGAACCCTAGTTCGAGTGAACCTCTTCAAGGGGGTTTGCTCGAACCCCTTGCATATGCATTTTTGTTTTGTTTTTGGTGGCAAAAAGTTTAAGGGGTTCGCTTGAACCCAGGTTTGGTCAAATCCCTTTTTGGTTCAGTCGAACTTCTAGGTTCATACGAACCCCCAAAATCACTTTTTTTTCCATGGGGTCATTTTTTATCAGTTTTCCTTCATCCATCAAATTGTAAACCACTATTGTGGCTTCACCCTGTTATAAGGTGTCTTAAGTTGGCACCTTTGCCAAAAACAAAGATTACTAATCCTCCAACGGACCTTTAATTCAAAAAACAATTGAGGGATGTTAGGAGGAGTTGGAACATGTTTAAAAATGCCTCTTTTGGTCGAGGCAGGGTTGTTGAATTTTTTTGAGGAGATTTGAATGAAGAAGAAGCTCTGGTTTTCTCTGAATTTCCATGTTTATCCTGCTAACTCGCTTGGTACGAATAAGAATCTTTCTATACAGACTTAAGGATAATATGGATCGATAGAGGAATGAAATAGTTTTCCTTTGGTGGTGATTTTGTGCAATTTCATTAGGTATTGAGGAAGTTATAGGCATTTTTCTGGAAGTGGTCTGAAACCCTCAAAAACCAGGGTTTTGTGAGAAAATTGCTTGTATCTTCCAATTCCACCATGTGCAAATGCTAAATTTGGGTGGGATGGAAGGTTTTCATGTGTGCTTTGATTTGAAAGAGGTTTCAGAGGATGAACTAGAGTTTGGAGGGAGATATATGTTGTTCTAGGCTTGGCATCTCTATGTGATAGGCCTAGAATTGGTGCAAAAAATATGAGTTTTGATAGTTTGCGAGTGAAATTGGTAAGAAGAGTACATGGAAAAGTTGAAATGTGTTTTTTGAGGCTGTAAGAACCTTTTTCATGGCTTAGGGGAGTTGGGGTGTGCCTACATACTTTGGTTCTTGCTTGGAGAAAACAGATTAGGCCTCCTTGTAGCATTGTAGTTTTATCCATTGTGATTGTTCTGTTGATTGTCATGTCCTAGGGTTTTGTGGACTTGAAGGGGTTTTTGTAAGGTGTCTAAAACTAGTGCCACTTGTTTGGTTCCTGCCTCCAAGAAGCCTCTGTTTTGACTGTCTTGACTGGACAGGTTACAAGAAATACATGGCCTAATGTTGTATAAGTGAGTGATGGATTGTTTTTAAGTGGAAAGTCCTATTTGTTGGTTTTGGTCAGTCAAGTAAATGGTGTTGAAAAAATTTCCAAGCCTTTGGTTGAGTCTGGTTGTAAGAACCCTTGTTGAGTAGTTGGGTTATCTCCAATAAGAAATAGTGGAATTGAAGGGTCCACATAGAGTATTTGAGAGAAGCTAAACAAAAGGAGTTGTTTGTCATTCAAGTCTGGTCTTCCCTTGCCCACTCTACATTAAAATATGAGAAGAAAATTATAGTTATCAAGTAAAATGGTTGATCTAAAATTTGAATATAGAGGCCATGAACAAGGACCATAGCCCATCCCAAATATTGAAATGGAGCCATTTGATGTAATATATTTTAATACATATGATGGAATGTTTCAAGTAATGAGCTCATAGATGCTAGTCCCACTATGTTGAAGCACCCTTTAGTGTTCTTACACATATCCAAAGTATACACCAAAATACTTTATTCAATTACATAGGGTACCTAACTAAACATTTGAGGGAAGGATTAGTGCTGGGAGAAAACTAAGACTCTTAATTCAATTAAATAATATTTGGTATTGCATCTTGGGATTCAATCGATTCCTATGTCAATCTAAGGTGTAATCTTGTGAAAGACATAACGGTTGTATGCTCGAGGTTTTTAGGTAATAAGCTAATTGGGATGAAATACAAGCAAGTCTAATAAAGGTACTATAGCATTTAAAATATTATATGATAATTTTTTAAAAAATTTAGATATCGGAAATAATATAATTTTCTATAGAAA
The DNA here is from genome assembly GCA_007258455.2 of Sequoia sempervirens. NCBI lineage: Eukaryota > Viridiplantae > Streptophyta > Pinopsida > Cupressales > Cupressaceae > Sequoia > Sequoia sempervirens. The sequence goes on along the minus strand of VDFB02271358.1, from coordinate 73,516,383 downwards.
CAACAAAATTTGTTACTACTACATGAACAAAACAACCCATGATATGAAATAAATTTTTTTGTTGTAGAAAACAGACTTATAAATATTTTGATCTAGACACACAAAATAATATAATGAAATAAATGTATAATTTTCAAAAAATTTAGATAACAATTAATGGAGATCACACTTCACAAATTAATTCCCTTTTTGTCTCACAATACACACCCATGATTCACATACATAAAATGATTGCTCTAGCATAATATAGGGAACAAACAATAGAAAATCACATATACAATCTAAATAAACACAAAAATAAAAGAATATCACCAAGTTTTTTGAAGAGTGGGCCCTCCTTTTTGTCGGCTAGGTGATATTAGATAACTTACAACACTTTCTTCACCAAAAATAAAAATAAAAATTTATACTACTTATATATTTTTTAGATCATTATATATATCTTATAACACACAAGTTGCACTTATATATCAGTAGCAACTTAACAAATTATCTAATATAGAAGACTTTTTTTTTCATGGTATATAACCTAAATCAAATGATTGGATAACATAAGAGTTTGGCCTACGACCACTCTTTTCAAATATTTTTTAACAAATGCATATTCTAATGTTAATTTTTTTTAAAAATAGCTATAGCTTCTTTTAAGTGCTACCATTGCTATTTCCCACAACCACTCAATGATCTCTACTTGCCCACATATCCTCTTGTTGTAGATGGATTTTGTTTCAACCAAAATGATTAGTATTCCCACAAATTAGTAGCTAGAGTGTGTTTTATCCTTTTAAAACATATTAAATAATTTCCATTTATTTAAGAAAAATTTGGAAAAAACAAGAAACTAAGGTGGATTAAAATGGGTATATTTTAGCATAAAAAGGACTTAAGGTTTTAGAAAATCAAACAGGTTTGTATCCTATCATTTTCCCCTAGATTTAGATTTTTCATGTCCTCGTGTGAAATAAGTCACAAATTGCATTCATTCCTTGGGTGATAATACAACAACCAATTTTTTCATATAACCATGATCTCATTATGCCAAGAAGCCTTTAAATATTCTATCTTTTTCCCATGATCCTTTACAAATATGTGGAGCCCTTGTGCTATAACCCATTCCTTATCCTCAATCACTAGGCCAATTATTTTTTAATCTTTTAATTTCTTCAATTTTCTATTGATTAGTTATAGAAACATCCCACAACTACCCTTATAAGACTTGGATTTCAGTTTTAAGCTAGTTGACCTTGTCCTATAAGAACTATATTTCCTCTCTTTGTTTATAAAGCATATTTTGATGGCCCATATACTCTCAAGATGGTGAATATTTGAGAAAGGGTTATTATGACTTATGAATACCTCCTTCATATTGAACTCCTAGACTAGGGGAAATATTCACAGAATTGAAAAGATTTCTTCTTGGTGGCCCTCAAGAAGAGGTTTTTTATATTCCTATAGCTCTAAATCATTTCCTCAATTGCTTCTCTCACGATTTCTCGATTAATATAATCATTAGCTGGTTCCTCAAGAGGGTTTTCACCTTCATGTCTAGAGGTATCTATATGGATGGTATTTTCTTCTTTTGTATAAACAAGGGAATCAATATCAATTGTGGCTTTCATCTGTTATTCCTTTTAATTTTTTAATTTTTTATTCTTTGATGTTGGCTCATACAATCCTTTCACTTTATAAGGGTGGTAGATAAAACTTCATTGTTAGATTTATCAGGCTCTTGCCTTAATCCATTCATTATTCTTTCCATGACTACTATGTTTTATAATTTGGACTCAAACTTAGCCCCTAATTTTATTTCCTTTGTTCTCTGTTTGTATAGGAGATTCAACACCCTCAAGGAGATAAGGTATAAAGGGGAGAATGGTCCTAAACTACCTCAAGGATCAAACCTCAGGTGGAAGAATGAGATAAAGAAAAGGTTTATGTATGCTTTATGTAGAAAAAAATGGGAAAGTTGTAGAGATTGAAAGAGTAGGTTGTAGAGGTCTTATGGGAAAACTTGCAGGTTCTCGTCTAAGGATGAAAACATGCACAGACATCCCAACAATGCATTCTATTCTTGTACAAACAAAAACCGAGTTTACCACAAAAAACAACTAAGAACCTACTAACAATTCCAATATCTAAACTCCCAAAAATGTACTGAAGTAACAGAGAAATAAAGACAACATAAACTAAATTAAATAGAAAGGAAATGATAAAATGAAGAAGAAGAAAGGAGAAACTCATAATAGGTCCAAGAATGAAACCTCTAGCAAAGCTAAAAATTCAATACCTGCACACGTAGAAATGGGAAAATTGTTGGCATGGATAGCTAGATGATAGAGAGAAAAAAATAGATGAGAAAATAGAAGGTAAATGTGCTAGAATAATATGCTATTAAAGTAAATAGACAATGCATATAGATAATTCAATAATTCAATATAGTTACCCCCCCTTAGCAAGTGAGGATGTCAAAAGGAAGAAGATGTAATCTCCAAGATTGAAAGAGCAACATGAAATATGTCATGAAAGTGAGAAAATGTGACCAAAGTGATAGAATGAAGCTACTATTATGTAGAAGAGAATAGAGAACTTGTTATGTGTGAGATAATGGATGTAAGATTTAATGAATGAGTGAATGAATGGCCAAAATGAGAGGGAAAATGAAGTATATGCATGCAAAGGGTCATTCTTGATGTGCCTGCAAGTTGTAGAGGAATTACACTCACAAGTAAGTTGGAAGGGTAACATCCATATGTCTACTATAGTCAGGAATCCTTTTGGGATGTTTGCACAGTGCACAAATGTTTGTGTGATGCGTAGACATCTACATAGTGCATGGTCGTCCATGAAAAAAATTCACCTTAATGACAAGGAACAAATAGGTTAAGGAAAAAATTAAGGTTAGATAAAAGAGGGTATTCCATCATCAAATTTAATTGATGTAAAGGGGAGGTTTATGGAATGTGAAATTGCATAGGATGCAATTTATGATATTAAATTTTCCCCCACTTCAACGAGAATATATATATTCTAGTAGATGTCAAATAAAGTAGAGAGAGGAAGAGGTTGGAAAGAGTATACCCAATATGAAGATGACACAGGTCTTCGATCTGGTATATGCAATTGAAAAGCAAGACTAGGATGTGAAGAGGAAATGGGTCTTCTAACCTACATAGCTAATTATAATCTCATCACAAACATGTTAGCTATAGAAAAACACGTTATGCAAAAAAGAAAAAAATAGATGTTATAAAATATGATCAGATATGAATATATTATGGATAAGTATGGATAGCAAGTTGTGCTATGTTAGGGGTTATACAAAATTTTGATAGGCTTGTGGCTGCTAAAAATTGTATTGTAGAATAGTGACAAAAAAGACAAGTCTATTCAAGGTACCCCCAAGCTAGACAATGAGATCACAAGAAATCAAGATGTTTAAGACATATTTTGAAAAACAAGAATAATAAGATATGATAGCCCACCTTTAGAATGATGTGTGCTACAAAGAGGAGCACAAGTCATTCTAAGGAGAATAAATATGGAGAGAGATGTTGTATCAAGACATACATATCGAGATGTATCTATGGAATGTTATTACATGAGGTGTAACACATAGAATCCACAATAGCAAGAAAAAGCGAAAATAAAGAGATTAAAGGCACAAAGGGGATCCAAGTATTTAGATTCAAGACTGATCATAAATAAATAAGTATATATAGTGTAAATTATATGAACTCTCATCACCCCCCAAATAGATTGGAATGAGAAGAAGAGCACATGAAGACAAATAAAAAGTTGGGTAAAAATGGAAGATACCTAAATTCACCCATATTTTGTATCATTCTTGATGTGAAAAATAAATTTTACGACAAATAGAAGAATGGTGATACATATAGAAGAAGTTTTACCACAGATTTACTCTCCTATATCCAAGTACCTATGAGGGTAGCAAGGGTCCTCTAGGGCAAGCACAAACATAAATAGACAAGTACAGGGGAACACAATCAAACACATAAATCTACTCTAAAGGTAAAAAGAGGTACTACTCTAGTCTAGCACATCTAACAATTCATCTTTCTCCCAATATAGATCATCATAAGGCGAAGGAGGATGAGCTCACAAAGGGAGAACAATGAGAACAATGCCTGTCAAATCACCAACAACAAGATCCAAGGAAGAGGCCACCTCAATGTCCCCATCGAAAAGCTCCTACAAGATTAACATCATCAATTGAGAAAAGATGGATAACAAAGTTGATATGTCCTCGATCGAGTTGAACATGCACTTCTCTAGGGTAAAGTGTTTTGATTGAGAAGGAGGTGGATCAATCGGGGAGTCATTACCTACCTTTGAAAGAGGGGAAGTGGAAAATTCTAGAGAAGCAGGAGACTCTTCCATCATAAGAATGGAACATACTAGACTAGAAAAAGATGATGAAGAAGAAGAAGACTCCTTATGACTATCCTTTAGATTGAGGACATGTTCAAACTTGTGATTAAGAGGAGGATGTGGAATCCTCTCATCAAAAGTGGGAAAAATAGAAGGAGACACAATGGTTATGATCTTTGTGTGAGGCATATCCATGGGCTTGGGAAAAGGAGGAAGATCAAGTATATAATTAATCAAAGGAGGCTTTGAAGAAGGAGTGATTAACACTTGTACCCTCTTGTGGTGAGGTTTATCGATATCTGTCGAGGAAGCCAAAAGAGTAATTAAGTAGATGGGAGTAGAAGTATGGGTAGGAATAGAGCTAGTAGAGATGGAGGTAGAAATAGAGATGAAAATGAGAGGCTCACCCATGGTCTTCTACAAGGTATCTTATTCTTAGGCCAATGTTTTTCGGTGATGCTTACACTTACATGCAAGCCAGTTTCAATGGTTATGAATACGAAGAATAGATGCCTAAGAAGACTCTAGTGTGTCATGTTCAATCAGAGTAATATTCATGATTGTTACTAGCAAAAGAGTAGGCTCCTGTGGAGGGATAGGAGGTGCTACAAAAACAAAGACCAATATCTCAACCATGGGCTCCTTAGATTTTTGTACTTTAGAAGTAGGTGGAGGAATGGGATGAGGCCTCAAATGCTGAGATGTAGGAGAAACAAAAGAAGAGCCAACTCTAGATGCATGCTTTCACTTACCATATAGGGAGGGGTGGGGAATTGTGGGAAATACTTGAAGTTGGAAGACTTGAGGTTTAGATTTCATCAAATTGGGCGTCTCTCCTTTTCCTATGCTAGACACAGTAGAAGAAACTAAGGAAACTACTAGAGTCTGTGAAATTGTAATTGCAGAAGATCTATGTGTGGGAGTGTGCTTTTCTTAAACTTTAAGCAAAAGGTGCAAAGGACAAGGCATGCTACTACACATGCATATATTTCTTGTGGAAATTGCATGAGATGAAGGGGGAAAAGAAACATTAGAGGCCACAACTTTCATCTTGTACCTAAAGTAGGCCCTTTAAAGCAAGTCTCCATAGGGTAGTAAAGGTCCAATATAAGTGAGCTAGAAATGGTCTAATAAAAATCCCCTACATGACATAAGGGGTTTATTCATGTGTGGATTACTGATGTGGCTACATTCATGGAGACTAGTCATGAAATGCCTAGTCTTACTCTAAATAGGCTGGATTCAAGAATCACAATAAAAGGAACATCTAGGGACTTAGGTCCAACCAGGAATGACAAGGAAATGGAACCAATGGGATGCACAAAGAATCCATCATGAGTATAGATCACAAGATTTGATTCCACATACTTCTTCATGTGCAAGTTATTGATACAAAATGCCTCCTCTATAATAACATTGACTTGACTGGCAAGGTCAACCATAACATTGTCACAATGTTATTGTTGACTTGAGCCAGGATGTAGAGAGGAGAAGGTTCCATATTGAGGGGGAGGCATTATGGTAAAAATTATATCAAGTGTCTTTTCCACATGATTCATAGGAGGAATACGAGTGAATAAGATTGTGTTCACGTACTCACAATGATTAGGCTTAGAAGAAGAAGAAGCATATGTGTTTAGATTGGAAGAATGAGACAAAAATGGATCTATGTAGATCTATAGTTGGCTATTAGCCTTGGATACATATTTTTTTGAGTTGTGCTTTCTATCATCAAGTTAGATGACACCAATCTCTATGTGGTCTTGGATTACATGTCATATACACACAACATTCAATGTCATGGCCCGAGACTTAGTGATATTGGAAATTTTTTTACACATTATACCAACTGGGATATGGTTTGTCATCAAATAGTAGTCTAATTTTTGGGAGAGTGATCAAACCATCTTCTAATAAATTTTAAAGAATATTGGTGTAAGACTCAAATAATTTTGTGAAAAATTTGTTACGTCTTGTAGTGTTCTTTACAATAAAGGTGACCTTTGACCCAATGTTAGCTTGGAACTGCTATAAGAATTGATTAACTAATTACTTGAAGGTAAAGATGGAATTGTCAAGACAGGAGAAAAACCATTCCAACACGGTGTCCTTAAGAGATTGTGGGAATAGTTTGGCTAACAATGCATCTTGATAGAGAAATTTAGTACACATGATAGTAAGTGATGAAACATGAGTTTGCAGGTCACCCCTACCATTGTACTTATCAAATTTTAGAATATCCACCCCTTGAGGAATGGGAATATTTAAAATATTTAGGGCCAAGGGACTATGATGGTAATAGGGTTGCAAGGTGGAATGAGAAGCAGTATTGGTTAGTGTTGCAAGTTTGGAGAAGTTTGGAGAAGTTGGTGTTGTCATTGATATCAACCACATGTGTTGTTATTTGTGTCAATTGTTTGATGGAAGAGATCTTAATTGATTTTTCTGGGTGTGCATGTATAGTTGAGATATTGAGGAAGTGTTGTGAGTACATGGAGATATATTTATGATGAAGAGTTTAGAGATGATATGAAATGTTGTCTCTAGTGCTTGGTTTCCATTTGCTTTTGAGAAAATTTGAAGAAAATAGAAAATAATGTGATGAAGGTGTGTTCAGTGGTTCAGAATGTGCTACGAGATGTGATTTGTGTTTATTTTATGTTGATGCTATACCTGTGCAATTCAAATAGGTTGGTGATAGATGTTATATTCAAGAGATGGTATGTTGGATCATTGTATAGTAGAAGTTGTATTCACTAGTGTGTGACTGAGTATTGCAGAGGTGTTTTGGAGAAATATTTTGGCTCCATGTTTCTACATAGTTATGCTTCAAGTCTTGCAATTTTGAAGGCATGTTGATGATGTTGATAGTTTACCTTAGTCAAGAGGATTTGAGGTTTGGTGCTTCGAAAGATAATTTTTCAATTAACAATGTTTGACAGAGTTGTTTGAGTGTACTAGGTTTGTACATTCTTCAGGTGGAAGCTATTTCGAAGGATTTTGATATTTCAGGGTGTTGGAAGAATATTCTAGTTTTTTTTCAAGAGTGGAGTGTGATTCACAAGTCATCTTTGAGTTTGATGAATCATGTTTTTAATGGATTAATGGTGTTTGCATGGGTAGCGGTCGACTTGGTGGTTACACTACATGTGAAGGATAAATATTGTTTGTGGTAAAGTGTGGTTAAGTGGTGTTGTTGATTTGGATCACAATTAAGTTTTGGTATGGTTCACATTCACTTCTAACAGTCACAGATGTGTTTTGGTGTTGACCTAATTTGAATTTGCTTGTTTGAGGTGCATTGATGACATTGGAAAGGGTTTCAAGGTTGAGAATGGTATAAGTATGAGTTGAATTGTTGAAGGTTGAGATAGACGCAAGATAGATTAAGGTGTGAAGTGTATGATGCGAGTGATGTGAAATTGAGTAGAGAAATGCAAACTTTCAAGTGTTGGATTACCAGATGTAGTGAGCAAAAGGTGTCTACAATCATTCAAACATACTATGAAGGTGTTGGAGCTATTGTGGTGGAATCTTTGTTGCATTGAGATTATGTTCTTTGTGTAACATTTCTTCTCTATCTTCCTTTTGTACTCTGACAGTGAGCTTTTCTGGATAGTGTGTCATATTCTAGCAGTAAGCCCTTGTAACCAATTTTTCCATTACTTATATTGTGAGCTAATCCTCACCGTGGGTTTTCCCTCATTGGGTTTTCCATGTAAATATGGTGTTCTCTTGTGTTTGGTGTTGAGTTGTTTAAGTTTTTTTATGTACTTTTCATGTTAAAACTTCATAATAGATTAAGGGTTTTATGAATTCTTGTGGATCTAAATGTTAATGAGGGTTTCAATGTTTTGATAAGATACAACTAATTCAACCCCTCTTAGTTGTCTTGTTCATTCAACAATTGGTATCAGATCAAGGTTCCTTGGAGAAAACCTTAACAGCTTGAGGTAGATCTGGGATGGCGAACAAGAAGGAGATCCCTATGTTTGATAGCACAAACTATGCATTCTGAAAAGAAAAGATGGAAGGATATCTAATTTACCTTGGATATGATGTTTTGCAAGTGGTGCAGACTAATTACACTATACCTACAAATGGACCGAGCACAAGTGATGAGATCAAGGTTTGTGAATAAATGGTAAAGCAATGTTTGTTCTTCCAAGTAGTCTTGCAAATTCTGAATTAGTGAAAGTTATGGATTTAAAATTTGCTAAATAAATTTGGGATAAACTATTGGAAAGTACTTATGAAGGAGATATCATGGTCAAACAAGCTAAGATGCAGGATCTAAAGACACAATTTGAGAACCTACGAATGTATGAAGAAGAAAATATCACAAGCTACATGCAAAGAGTTGATGAAATTTTTAGTGCAATTAGAGGTCTTGGAGGAAAGGTCAAAGAAGCTAAAGTGGTAAATAAAATTCTTAGAACCCTTACTAAAGCTTACAGCTATAAAGTTGTTGCTATTGAGGAATCTCAAAACCTAGATCAATATTCTAGAGATCAATTGCATGGCTCTTTAACTTCATTTGATGGAGGTAATTGATTTAAAAAGTCTTACACTCCTTGAGGTGCTTGTCTCCCTCTAGCATCCTTAGCTTGTACAAACACTCAAAGCAGGGAGGGATAAACATTATCTTGGTTAATTAATTACCCATGTTTCAGTAGTTTTCACTTATTAATCCAAGACTCCCTACATAATGATTTCCTATGCACCACTTTGGGTCAGGTTCATGTTGGGATCCATTCCCATGACTCTCTAACACCTACACCCTAAGTTCACATCCTCGAATGAATGTGTCACCAAAAACAATGCACAATTTTTTTTTCAAAATAAAATAAACATGGTCTCATAATGTTCTAAATCAATAAAAATTAAGGATAACTTTATTTCACATTAAAATTCCTCTAGAACCAATTCAAATTAGAAATTTACAAGAAAAACCATTCTTCCAATTTCACCATTAAAGATTATTTGAAAATTTAAATTTTCTAAAAATACCCTTTGGTTCTAATTCGAAAGTAAATAGGAATACTTCTTTCTCTCATTAAAATTCATCACAAGTCACTCCCAAATTCAAATTTCCTAAAATTAATTACAAAGGAAAAACCATAGAAAACCCAAATCCACCATTGAAGAAAAGATCAAAAAAATTAAATTTCAAAATTTTAAAAATACCCTTTAGCTCTAAATATTCCCAAAAACACACTTTTCAATTTAATTTCATATTTCATGCATTTCCTAAAAATTTGGGCATTATAACCCCATATAATTGAAATTTTCTCAAAATTTTAACAACAAAATAAATTGAGTAAACAATTTCACAAAACAAATTACATCGGGAGGTTTCTAGAGTCCCCTAATCCTATTCTAATATTCAAATTTGAAAGAAATTGGCTAAATTAATTAAAACAAGAAAAAAACCCCAACCACAATCAAATTTTAGAATGAATAGCATGCCATACACACAAAACAAGAGTTCACAAGGACTAGACAGGCAAACACAATCCCCTACTGATTCCTAACCCAATGAATCTGACCTCATTGAATTCTACCATCAAATGCACTCCCAATTAACAACTCAATTTTTCACCCAAAAGAGGATTTTCTCTCTCAAATTTTATTCTCAAAATGAAACATTGCATAATGAAAAATAAACCCCTTTTTCCTATTTACCCTTTTTCACTTTCCAAATAAATCAAAAGAAAATTCATTTTCTATTTCCTTAATTCCCATTTTTCTCAAAATCCCAAATAGACACATCAATAAATTTCTAAATAACATATATCATTTAAATCCATATAAGCATATTTTCATTTAAATTTATAAAATCTGAAATTCAAACAAGATTTTAAATCAAACATAGCCCACAATTCCTAACCCATTGAATTTCACAAATAAATAAATAATACTTAACTTTATTTGTACTTTAATTTTATTTTTCCTCTTTCTTGAAATACATGAAATACTTTAATAACCAACATAGTAAATGATTTAAATTCCTAACATCCCATTTACAGGAAAATATAGAATTTAAACCATTAATAAAATCAAACATTCACTGATCATTCATGACATGTAAGAATACTAGAATAATTCATAGCTCAAATTTGGTGTCACATAGGGTCAAATATGACACATGCCATACTCGATTCTAGTATGATCCGAGATGGATAGGGAAGCCTAAATTGACATCTCTAAATTAACCATTATTGGGGAATAACTTAGTCCAATCTAGCCAGGTGGAGAAATAACCTTGTACCTATAACCATTCAATGCATGTCAAAGGTACCTGCTCATTGCATATATAGTCAAAGAACAACATAATTACCCAATGGGGTCCAATAGTATAAATCATAAATAACATTTATACATATTTTATATAAATTATTTCTTGAACATCGATAATCGCCTAACCTAGTCCAATAACAAAACTCTTAGTTGATGATTGGGGTTCATTAGATTTTACACCCTCCCTTATGGGAGTACAAAATCTCACAATATACTCCTAAGGAGTCTTGCACTTCATTTTCTTAAACAAAAAATTCAAAGACATCATCCAATGATGGTGATGGTGGATCTTTAACTTCCATCATTCATGTGTGGAAGATGCCTAATTTTTTTAAAAAAAGGGTTTGCATGTCACAAAAGAACCAATTCTTCTCATGAGCATGTAGATACAATTTCTTCATTTGAGTAGGAAGTATGTTATGGGCTTCGATACAAAATTCTTTCTAAATATGGATAAATGCAAACATTGAATAAAATGATAAGGATCAAGTAAATTCTATACTATACTTTTCTAAACAAGGTTTAGGTTTCCAACCTTTGTCTCTATCTTCATTTAATACTTTATCATCTACTGTATTTATGACATCTTGTGGCAAGCAAGCAAGATTTTCTTCACAAGAGAAAATAGTGCCTCCTAGTACTGAGAAAGAGCATAATTTATCGAGGCTTCTTAAATCATGCTTGATTACTCTTCCTTTGAAAACATGATTTTTTTATAACAATCTCATTTTGTGCATATCATCGAATGCATGGTCATTCTACCAATGAATGTCAAGCCTTGAGTAATAAATACAACTTAATGATTGTGGTGCTCTTCCATGTGTTGATCATTCTAATAAATAATGATCTCTCTCCTATGGTGTTGCTCCTCACTATGTGGCATTTGTAGCTTTATGTGTTTTCTCATTGTTATTCATGGTGGTACAATCTTAAGTGCAACCATATTTTCCATGGAAATAACATGATAGTCTTTTGTGTGGTTATACTTGTATCTCTACTTGGGGGCAAGGATAACTAATTTTGGAGGTGCGTATTCCTTTCAAGGATCCCCTCTTCCCCTTTTCTTCCTTAAAATACCAATGTAGTAAGCATGTTGACATTTTGGCATATCCCCTAGCCAATTCATAGATGTCTTGTGAGATTTGACTTATTGACATATCCCTTTGGTTGTGATGTTGTTTGCAGCACCTCTTGAGGTATGGTTATCAATTTATCCCCTATGGAATCAATCATTTATTGTGCCCTATGATGTGCATTTATTCATCCCCATGACGTTAAATTTTGTGCACCCTCTAAGGTGATTTTTGTACACTCCTTGAAGCATGGTTTGCATAGTCCTAGAATAATGGAGTTTGTTGGCCTATGAGTTTAGAGCATTTTTGACATGGCCACCTAGCATAACACAACTTGCTAGCCTTGTGGAACCCTCTTGTTGCAGCTTGCTAGCTAGTAGATCTATGTAGCCCATGAGTGATTTAACATCCGTATGAGGGCACCATTTTGTTAAACAACACATTCAATGGATGATGTTTGGTATTTAAGACAAATTTAAGACTAAAGTCTCTTTTCCTTACTAACTTAAATCCTTTCAGTACTAACCTTGTGTTTTTGTTTTATGATTATTGTATGTTATGCATTTACATCATGTTTGCGTCATGTTTGTGTTTGTGTTTTGTTTTCAATATAATATGTTATGTGTCTTCATTATGTATGATTCATGTTTTTCATAACGAATTTCACTTCACATGTGGGTTCCTTTGTCCTTATGTTTTATTTTCATAGGATCATGAATCTTGGGGCTTGTGCACTCCCACTAAATTCAGTGACATCCCATCTCTTCAATATTTGGATAACTGAACCCCTCTTGACACATTCTTACTTTAGTGTCAGTTTGAGTATAAGTTAATACTCTCACTAAAGTGGGGGCTAAATGTGGCATCATAAATTGTCACCCTTGAAAATTTCAAACTAGTTTTTTCTCCCTCCTATGTTGATGAGCCTAGTTTTTGGTCAAATTTTGGGTAGGATTTATAGTCCATCTGTTGGCAGTGTCATGAACCTTAGTAGTTAAGTGTTAATATTTGCATAATGTTTCCCTCAAACCATTGACATTGGGTTTAACTCTATCTCTGTGAAGTTTTAATGACATTGGCATATTATGTGGATTATCTATATTAATTTTGTGCATGGTTGATGAATGTTCTTTAAGGTGATTATAGATGTGCAATTATTATGCATACTGACATTGCTATGTAGGACATAATTTATGGATGCTAAGTTGAGAAAGGAAACTGCCAGATGGTCATGCAGGGGAATCATTCAAAGGAGTCAATTGAAGGAAGAAGACAACAAATTCCCCATGACAATCAATTGTAACTGCCTTGTATTTATGGAATTGAGCAATCATGGGTGTTACTGCAGTGCTGAGTCAACATTCGGGCATGCATATCTAACTGGATTCCCTGCAAATGTAACCGCTCTGCCACTCTTTTCCTCGCTTTCCCTAAATGGTGTCCTCTTAGTTAGTGAGATTTGACCACCCTATTTAGCTGGTAGTTTAAATAAGGATTTGAATCTTCTTCTTGGGAGTTCTTCTTAGTTCTTGATTGTTGTTGTTACATGATATCAATGATGTATTAAGCATTCTCTACTTTTCAATACAACCATGTTGCTACTCTATTTACATATTTTTCAATGAATGAGATGATAGCCTAAATTTAAGCATTTGAGTTTGTATTCGTCTTAGTGGATACTCATCCAAGGGGGCCCACTTGGTGAGTAATCCTTTCTTTAGAGTAATTATCTTAGTTATTATTTCCTATTCTATACTTAGTTCAAAATTTGGCATCGACTATTCCTACAGCCACTAGAAGTCCATTTTGTGTCTGTTCCTGCAGCCAAAGAAGACATAGTAGTTTCCTGTCTGTTTGCCCAGATCTTTATTCTTGTTATGCATTTAAGCTTAACATAGTTTTTAGTTGATGCTCAGTCTTAATTTACTTCTTTTCAAGTAGTTTACTTCCCAGTATTGTGTTTTTCATAGTCGTAGTGTAGACATGGATGCTAAGTGTTCCTAGTGCACATACAATGCTGACCCATTTCAAATTTATGTCCCTGGGTTGACAAGTTATATGCACCTTCATGATGAATGCGATAGCTATTTAGGTTAGATATCCAATCTTTGAATCATGGTCGTAAAGGCTTAGTTATTAAATCATCATAGGAGGCCGACATATGTGCTTGCACCTAATTTCCTAAATAATGCATTCCATGGCCTATTTTCAAATTTTATTGAAAAACCCTATATGAAAAACCAAAGTATCAATTTAATATTTTCCCCCAACTTGTCAGATCTTAAAAAAGTGGGTCTAGAAAAGGGTGCCCTAGGTGCCCTTGTTCCCTTGAAATGGCCCCAAATTTAAATATGTTGGCGTTAACAATTTATTATTTGAATTTCAAATCCTAAATATTGACTATCAGGATTTAATTTCAGGGAAATTATATTAAATTCATATAAATACCTAGTCCTTTCATCATTTGAAATCATTGAAGGGAAAGAAAAAGAATTTTGGAGAAAATTGAAGATCTTAAAATCAATCAAAGAAAAAAAAGAGAAGATTTATCTATATTATTGCAACATTATTTTCAATCATGCATCATGTGAATCCTTCATCATATTTTTATGTAAGTTTATTCATGTTTTGTGAGCACTAACACTTATAGGTCTTCAAATAAAATTTAAATATGTTGTGATGTGTAAGACTTGAGTCCTTTAAGGATATTATATTTGAGTAGTGATTTTTTTAACACACCTGAATACTAAGAGGGGGGGTCAATTAGTATCTATAAACACTTAATGCCTTCAGATCTTAAATCCTTCAATAAAACTCAATTTCAAACTTTTTTAACAGGGTCAACAACTTATGAATAGATATACAATGCTTAACCAAATCAGAAATAATGTAAAATAAGACAATGAACACACATGCATAAGATAACACTAGATTTACATGGAAAACCCAAGGAGGGAAAACCACGAAGAGAAATATCTCAATATAGAAGCTCACTGCTTACAAAATTACAAATTGTTTTAAGGCTCGTTGCCTAAGGAAGCACACTACTCTAGGAAGGAATTGTAGGCTAAGGTGCATAACCTTAGGGAAAGATACAAAATACTTCCAACAAGTGATCATCTTGCAATTAATTTATTATTTCATTTATATCCTTTGCAAGATCACAAAACATCAATTAGGTTGCCCATAAATGAATACAAACAATGATTCCAACAAGTCGGACACAAAAACATAATGTGGTCCTATCCAAGAGAGAAAGAAGACCAAAAAAACTTATTACAACTTCCAATGTGATCCCAAAAAACCCACATGACAACACACATCAACCCAAGTCAGCAATAAGGAAACGTGTCGATGAAACATGCAACACATAACCAGTCAACCCAAAAACATATCTTCAACTGAATTTAATCAATGTGGTCATCAACAAGAAAGCTTAGGACCCAAATCCATCTAAAAATAACCTCAAATATTGGCACAAGCCCCAATCACATAGCACAAGAAAGATAACAAGCCATGTTGGCTAGACATCCAAAAATTAACCTAAAAACTAACTTAAAACACAATGCAACACCAAAGAGATCAACCACTGATGTGCATATCACAAAGAGATGTTCCTTGTACATCCAAAAATACTTCCAAATGCTTATTTCACATTATCATGCCACAAATAGCCACTGCAAACCAAACATAAATTGAATACTTCATCCTATAAACACAAAATGCACAACCACATGATATAACATTAAAAAACAACTTGTGGAACACTTCATTACATGAAAACCAGACCGAGACACTGCACAAGCACTAAGAGCACATCCACCAAGATGCAGGAGTAGAGACATCAATGTAGAGAAATGTGAAGCATTTTTTGGACTATTCTAAATAACAACAAAACTACCAATCTTTTGTAATTTTTAGAAACCTCCATGACAACACTGGTGACTTGAAAAGATAGGAGTGAAAAATACATAGAAAAAGAACACTGAATCCCAAATCATAGGACCAAGTCTTCAATAGTTGAGGAATGTAGATAATTATCCTAAATAGTCTTCAAAGCAACTTCCTATAGCAAAACCTTTCACCAACTTGTGGAGACCAAAAATTCCTTGTAGCAACACATACTTCCTCAGGAACAACATGAGAGAGCATACAACATACTAGAGATCATCAACAATATTTCTCCACCATTAACATTACTTTTAATCTTAATATTAATTCTTCTAATCCTTATCTTAATATATCATCATAATATCATCTCTCTTGACAACAACCATACTTAATACATATTTACACATGACATCAACCAATGCATGACATTCAACCATGAACATCAACAACATCATCATACATCAATGAAAACACAAACTGAGTATTGACATCAATGAAAACCAATTCCAAACAAAAATCTCATAAACATATACAACAATCTCCTCAAGTTTTGACATCAATGACAAGAAATTCCAACAATCTCCCTCTTTGGCATTGATGGAAACACACACCTTCTCATTCTCCCCCTTTGACATCTAGGACAAAGGTCCAAGATCTTCAATTAAGTCCTCAACACTTCCTCCCCCTCTGACCAACTACAAAACTATACCTGCTCAACACTTGCACATTTTCTTCAAGAAATTATAATAGCTCCCCCTATTAGCAACAACTAACCAACTACCTACTCTTCCTAAGAGGTAGAACACATCAATCCAGGATAGAATTATATGACATGAATTTCTTCCCTAGATAGATGCAACATCTATGCATCTAGCTAGAACAAGGAGGGGCAATAACCCCTAACTTCTGCTAGAGATACTTAAAAGTATCCTTTGAAAGTGCCTTGGTAAAGATATCGATAATCTAATCCTTAGTAGGTGCATACTCCAATCTGAATTCTTGTTCTGTAACCGTTTCGCTTAGAAAATTATACTGGATATAAATTTTTTAGGTTCTTGAATGCATAATCAGATTCTTGGAAATATTAATTGCACTAGTATTATCACACAATGTAGGAATGGGTTCATCATAAACCACCTTTATATCCTTCAAAATATGGTTCATCAAAAGCACCTGGGTGCAACAAGATGCTAAAATAATATACTCAACTTCTAGTGTGGATAAGGACACTAACTCTTGCTTCATACTGAACCAAGATACCAATCTGTTTCTTAAGAAAATGAACTTCCACTAGTACTTCTCTGATCATCCACACATCCTACCCAATCAACATCAATATAAGCATTCAAAGAAAAGTTATCATCCTTCTTATACCACAAATTATAATATGGAGTTCCTTTCCAATATCTAAAAATTCTTTTCACTACCTTCTCATGAGATTTTTTCTTAGGATTAGCTTGAAATTTGGAAACTAAACATACTTCATGCATAATATTAGTTCCAGAAGCAGTCAAGTACAATAAAACTCCAATCATGGACCTATAAAGATTTTGATCAACCTCCAGAGACTCATCAATTTTTCTCAAGTGACAACCAGTTACCATAGGAGTACTTACAGGTTTGTAATCCTCCATGCCAAACTTCTTCAACATCTCTCTAACATACTTAGCATGAGAAATAAAGATACCATCATCTAGTTGCACAATTTGAATCCCAAGGAAGAAATACAACTCACCAATCATAGACATTTGAAACCCTTTTTGTATCTCTTCTGCAAGTTTATTATACATGTCATCATCACCACCAAAGATGATGCCATCCACATATACAACCACAATTAAAATCTTGTCTTCTTGAGCCTTAATGTAAAGATTACTATCTGCAATACCTTTCCTAAAACCTTGCTGAAGTAAATACTTATCCAACTGAGCATATCAAGCTCTAGGAGCTTGCTTGAGCCCATATAAAGCTTTCTTAAGTATGCACACCATATTTGGATCTTCTGATAATTGGAAACCATCTAGTTTCTCAATATATACCTCTTCCTCTAAATAACCATTCAAGAAGATTGACTTGACATCCATTTGATAAATTTTAAAATTTGTGTGGCAAAGGAAAGAAACATCTTTATTGCCTCAATTCTATCTACCAAAGAAATTTTTTCCTCAAAATAAATATTGTCAACTTGTGAATAACCCTTATATACCAATTTGGATTTGTTCATCACAACTTCACCATCTTCATTCAACTTGTCCTAGAACACCCACTTTGTTCCTATAATATTCTTATCAATTGGTCTAGGAACCAATTCCCATGTCACATTCTTTTTTATTTGGTGCAATTCTTCTTCCATTTCTTGTATCCAACCTTCATCTTTGCTAGCATAAAAAAAGTTCTTGTGTTCTACCTTTGACAATAAATACAAATTCACTAGATTTTGCAAGCCTTCTTCTAGTCAGCACACCTTCATTCTTGTCTCTAATGATCTGATCTGTAGAATGGTTCTTCTGAACATATTTTCTTGGAGTCTTAGGGGCCTTCATTGGTTTTGATTCCTTATCTTCTTTCTCTTCTTATTCTTCAATCTAGGGAGGTATATTAGATCCACAAGCCTTTGATTCTTGTGAGATTTGACACAAATCTTCATCTACTTTAACATTTGTGCTTTCAATCTTCTTTCTCAATCTCTTATTATAACATCTGTAGGCCTTAATTTTGGTTGAGTAGCCAAGAAGATCCCTTCATCACACCTTGAATAAAACTTTCCAAGATCTTCTTCATCTCTCTTGATGTAACATTTGTTGCCAATTTTTTTGAAATATCTAATAGTAGGAGGCCTTCCATACCATAACTCGTAAGGGGTCTTAGTGTTGTTAACCGTCAATTATACTCTGTTAAGAAAGTAGAAAACAATGTGAACTACTTCCTTCTAATACATATCAAGAAGATCTACATCTTTCATAATTTCCCTAGCCATATCTTGCACAATCCTATTCTCTCTCTCCATAACCCCATTTTGCTGAGGGGTCCTAGGAGAAGACAAATGTCTCCTCATACCATGATCTTCACAAAAAATTTCAAATTAATTTAAAGTAAATTAACCCCCTGTATTTGATCTTAAGCATTTGATCTTAGCATCCATTTCATTCTCATTTTTTGCTTTGAAAATTTTAAACTTATGAAAAGCTTCATATTTTTCTCTTAAAAATTTAACTCAGGTCATTCTAGAGTAATCATTTATAAGAAAAATGAAATACCTTTCACCTTGTTGACTTCTATTCTTGTAGGTTCATATAGGTCATTGTGAATTAGCTGCAATGGCAGTGTAGCAGAGCACTCCTTGCTCTTGAAGCATGTCTTTGTTTGCTTTCCTATTTGACACTCTTGCATAATGTGTTTGCAGGATTAGTTATCGTAGGCATATCTCTCACTACATGAGTAGAACTAATCTTTACCATATTGTCAAAATTGATGTGTCCCATCCTTTTGGGCCACAACCAACACTCACTGAACTGATCCAATGAATAGATTCTTCCATTTTCTTTCTTTAAATGATAAACATTTCCATTTTTCCTTATACCTTTAGCAACAAATATTATAGGCCCTATCTTCCTGATCTCACAACCATTGACATGAAATGTAAGATTTTATCCTTTGCTGCACATTTTACTGACACTAAGAAGATTATGCTTCAAACATTTGACATAGAGGACATCCTTAATCTTGTTTTTCCATCAATTGTTATAGCACCCTTTCCACAAATTTATGTTGACTCATCACCACCAAACTTAACAGCTCCACCATTAACCTTCTTAAGACTAACGAACCATCTCTTGTCACTATTCACATGGTTAGAGAAACCACAACAATAACCCAAGCATTTGCTTCTTCTTTTGCATGAAAGGAAATCCACACAACGACTGATCTTTCATCAACCTGCAAAGTACTGAACCTCTTACATTCTCTAATATTGTTCTTTTTCTCTCCAACATTCAAGGCCATGAATCCTCATATTTTGAGGAACAACTACTTTCCTTGGAATAAAGACCTCTTTTAAATTTCTCACTTTTTTTACCATCTTCAAATTCTTTATGAGAACATTTAGATGTAAAATGATCAATTAACCCTTTCATAATTGGAACACTTGAAAGGTAACTTACATTTGTATTTGTTAGTGCCTTTCTTTAATCTTCTCATAAATTTTTCTTCTACCTCATCAAAGTCATCATTATTATTGTTACAAGTATGAGTATTTGGTGTTGTCATTGATGTCAATTGGTGATGGTTGAAAATTTGTGATGATGCTTTGATTAGTGGAATTATGTTTTCATTAGTAAGTGTTACTAGTGTTGACCTCTAGTGTTTCTTTGATAGGATTTTGTTTTTGGGTGTTGTTTGGTTGAGTTGTTGTGTTGTAGTTGGTTTGGTGGTGATGAGGAAATGGTGAAGATGATGAGAATTTGTTTCTAGTGCTTGGTTTCCAAGTGATTTTGAAAAAAATTGAATAAAAGAGGAAACAATGTGTTGTAGAAGTGTTTTAGCATAAAGAGTGGTGTTTTGGTTTTCCTTCACATTTCTTCTCTATTGAATATATTCTTGTGTGGTTAGAATATGTTGGTTAGAGGTGTTTATAGGTGTTATATTTAGATTTTCTTGGTTTGGATCATTGTGAAGAGAAAGTTGTGTTCACCAGTGTGTGAACTGTGTATTGCAGTAGTGTTTGGGAGAAATGGTTTTGCTCCACATTTCTTTGCAGTTTGGTTTATGGTCTTGTGGTTCTAGAAGTGTACTGATATGGTTCATATCCACCTTTGGTTGATTTTTTTTGTGGTTGAGTTCTCTACAATTTAGTTTCTTGAGTTATAGTGTGTCGAAGTCTATCTGGGTGTACAAGATAAGTTTGTTCTTTAGGAGAAAGTTATTGCAAAGGAATTTGCTGGATTTTAGGGTGTGTAGAATATTCCAAATTGTGTTCAAGTGATATTTGTTATCCGTGAGTCATCTTTGGATAAAAGGAAGTGTGTAATTAAAATTTTAATGGTGTTTACATAGGTTTGGTTGACCTTGGGTGTTTATACTAATTGCGTATTTGCTTCAGTGATTATGGAAGTGTGTTGTGCATGTATGAGTGGATTTAGGTTCAAGTTAAGGTGTTATGTGGTCCACAAAGTCATTCCTCTCCACCACAGGAATGTTTTGGTGCCAACCTAATTTGAATTTGCACAAAGGAGGTGCATAGCCAACCTTGGAGAATTTTTTTAAGGTTGAAGAAGGTATAAATAAGTGTTTTGTTGATGGAGGATGTGTGTGTAGTGAATGTGATGGGAATTGCAGAGGTGTGAAGTGCACATTTGTGAAGTGCAGTGCGAACTAAATAATGAGTTAGACTATAGGAAGCAATGATTAGGTGTCTATAATCTTTAGAAAGGCTATGAATGTGTTGGTGATGTTGTGGTGGACTTTTCTATTGCATTGATTTGGATTTCTCACTGTAAAATTTTTCTTCTCTTCTTTTTTGTAATTTGGTAGTGAGCCCTTCTGTCTTTTAGGTAGTGGGCCTATTGTATTCGGTGTTGTAATTACTTTATATTGTGAGATAGTCCTCACCATGTTTTTTCCTTCTTGGGTTTTCCACATAAATCTCGTGTTCTATTGTGCATGGTGTTGATGTGTTTCAGTTTCTATTATTTTATTTCTTTGTTCTAACAAATTAAAAGTCATTAAAGTTGATGTGGATCTGAATGTTAATGAGGGTTTTGATATTTTAATGAACAACTGATTCACCCCCTTCTTAGTTGGCTTGTGCATTCAATGATGATTAGTTGCTTCATCTTCTGCCTTCTTCTAACTTTGAATGTTGCTTCCTTCTTTGGAATATCTTTTTCAAATTCTCTCATTTCAAAGGTTATGAGAGCAGAAAAATTTCATCTACTAAATAATTATTCAAGTCCTTAGATTCTTCAATAGTAGACACCTTATGACTATAAGTGTTTGGGAGATATATTTGAACCTTCTTCACAATTTCATCTTCTTTAACTTCACCAGCAAGACCTTTGATGCCAATAACTACTTCATCCACCTGGAGCATATAACTAGTAATGTATTCATAATATGTCATCCTTAGGGTTTCAAATCTTCTCTTGAATATTTTCATCTTGGATTGCTTCACTTTATTATCTCCTTAATAAATGTTGCTAAGATTTTCCCATAATTCTTTAGCAATACTACAACTCATCACCTTTAGAAGTTCTAAATTAGCTAACCCACACATGATAGTATTCTTTTCCTTGGCATTGTTCTCAAACAACCTAATCTCACCTAGATTTGTTGGAGGAGCAAAAGGAGTAGTGTAACCATCCTTGATAGATTACCAAACACCAAACCCTAGAGATTTTACATGGCCTTCCATTCTTACTATACAAAAGGTGTAGTTTGTCCCATCAAACCTAGGACACTTGTAAGATCCATCAAGTGCCATCTTAGACCTTTTCTCAAGAGGTCAATATTCTTCAGAGGAATTTGGATCTAATATCAATTTTTGAACACACCCAAATACTAAGAGTGGCGTGAATCATTATCTATAAAAACTTAACCCTTTAGATCTTAAACCCTTTAGCAAAACTCAATTTCAGACTTTTTTAATAGGGTCAACAACTTATGAATAGATCAACAATACATAACCAAATAAGAAATAATGGAAGATAAGATAATGATAAAAAATGCACAAGATAACACTATATTTATGTGGAAAACCCAAGAAGGGAAAAACACAGAGAGAAATATCTCAATATAGCAGCTCATTGCTTACAAAATTACAATTTATTTTAAGACTCACTACCTAAGGAAGAATATTGCTCTTGAGAGGACTTGTAGGAGAAGGAGAAAAAATTTAGGTCAAAATACAAAGGACTTGTAGTACTGAGGTGCACGACCCCAAGGTAAGATACACATTACAAGGACCTACTAAAGAAAATCACTATCTAATAGTAGGATACATGAAAATATTAAATTAAAACATTTTTCAACAATAAATTCTATTGATTGAGGTGTTAAATCTCATGTAATCCTTATTTTTCTCAATTCACTTCATCATTCCACACTTGCATAGCACCACACACTTGCTCATCTTGCAATTGATTTTTTCTTTCATTTATATCCTCTGTAAGATCACAAAACACCAATTAGGTTGGCCAAAATGGAATACAAACAATGATTCCAACAAGTTGGCCACAAAAATATAATGTGGTACTATCCAAGAGATAGAGACGACCGAAAAAAACTTATTAAAACTTCTAATGTGATCCCAAACAACCCACACACTAGTGCACACCAACCTAAGTCAACAACAAGGAAATGTGTAGCACATAACTAGTTGGCCCAAAAACATAACTCTTACCCAATTTTTACCTGTGGGCTCAATCAGGTAGGGGTCTATATTTTCAAGTGTTCATGAAGTCCAAATAGATTAAATTTTGCATCAAGGTGGCCAAGACATTTCGGTCGTTGTGAGTTTCCATCTCTCTTCGCTTGGGAAATGGTCTCACCGATAGTTGTTCACAAGGTTGGCATCGAGGAAAGAATCTGCGCTCGGGGAGATGTCTTTCCGATAAATGGTGGTCTCAGCAAAAGGTTGTGCCTTCGGTGTAGTGTCCCACCGATGGGGTGAGGTCTTGCTAAAGTGGAATGGTCTTGGTGTAACCTCTCGCCGAACGCTGGTGGTTTCCCCGAAATGGTTCGAGCTCGCCGAAAGATGAAGGGTTTGACATGATGTCTTGCCGACCCAAGGAAGTCTCGTTGAAGGATGGTGACTTTGGTGTAATGTTTTGACTTCGGTGTAAGGTCTCACCGACACATGGGAAGCTCACCAAAACAGTCGGTGTCAGGGAGAAGTCTGGCCAACTCGCTAGAGTCTCGCTGAAGGTTTGTGGCTTCGGGGTGATGTCTTGCCAACCTAGGGGAGTCTCGCCAATGATTTAACTCTTTGGTGTAACTGATAGAGCTCGCTATGATGTCCGACCGATAGCGATTGTCTAGGTGACCATTTTGGGACATCGATATAACTTTTGTAGCTCAGTATGACCTCTTGCCGATAGTTGTATGCTATGCCGATTGCTGCTGTGGAGTATAATCACATTGGCGAGAAATGGCTAGTGTCTCACTGACATGCGATTCTGTTTGAGTAGCCTTTGACCACCTGGAAAGCCTAAGTGGCATGTGTTTAGCCAATTAGAGAAAGCTGAGGGAAAACCATTGACTGTTTGATTGATATGATCACCCCTGTGGAAGATCAATGGAATGCGAGCGGTATGGATCTGCTCTGTGATCAAAGGATGATGGATCGGTTCAGTGTCCAATGGTGTCGTATGTGAAGAGATCTAATAGAGGAGGTCAAATGATACTTCTCGAAGATGATCAACTTGCAGAAAGATCTTGAGCGGGAAAATGGCAGAAAGGAAAAAACCTCAAGTCATAATGACAGCTGTGGTGTCTACTGGCAAGGGGTAGATTGACATTTATGATTATCAGAACAACCACATTCAAGGTGGCTCTGATGGAGGTTCGAGGGTGGACACAGGGGCCAGAAGTTAATGCAATTGTTGCAAAAGATCAAAAAGGCCATCCTAGGAGCGATCCTTCACAGACATGGACATGAAGATGCACATTGAATGCAACATTACCTCTATTCCAAAAGATCTGAGGGTCGATGTTTTCAACAACCGATTCATTTTTGTAAGCCCTAGGGCAGGGGCTGGCACTTTTTTGTATATATGGCATTTTTACCTCTTTGTAAAGGAGTTCATATTATGCATTTTGGAGAGTCAGTGATTTTTCTCAAATCCTTTCTCAACTAATGTATGCTTTGTAACTCATTTGGAATTTGGAGCATGATATATAGAATTTACCTTGGTTACCATTGATGGTTCAATTTTCCTTCTAGTTCTTGTAAAATATTGTGCATTTTCAGGTGATTGATCAAGCTACTTTGTGAAATTTTTCTATTTCCTTATAGCTTTGTCTCATGTTAGCATGCCTCTCTTTGAAAAAGTAGTATTATGCAGATTACAAATTGTGTTTACTGAATTTCACATCAGCTTTTAATTTGTGGAAAATTGTTTTTCCTTCTTAAAAGTGTGTGCATGTCAAACCTGTTTGTGAAATACTTATGCATAATCTACAAAAACTTGTTGTGCAATCCCATATCCATAATCAATATTCAAGTGTAACTTGAGTGTCTCATTACTCTTGTCAATTTGGTGTATCACCATAGAAATAGTGTTTCCATCAGTTTTAATTTTTAAGTATTCTCCTTCTACTCTTTTCTTTTACAAGATCAGTAGTTAGGTGATAACACAAAGGAAGCCGACCTTCTCTAGAGGTTGACCTCTGTCTACAAGAAACCCACAACTTTAGAGGTCTTCCCATGTTACACTGAGGTGTTGAACTTCAAGTTCAACAGGGTGCAATTTTAGTAGATAACAATTTTTGGCACGCTCGATGGGACAAGTTCCACATTATATTGTTGGTTTGGTATGCAACCAACAAGTTTCAAACTTTTCAGAAGTTATTTTAGCATACTTGGTGACTCCATAAAGAGAAAGAACTTCAGAATTAGTGTTTTTACAGTTTATGAGAAGAGTTCGGACAAGGAGCAACTCAGTTCCTTTCGAATATTTGCAGCTGTCACCACCCAAAAGACAAGGCAAAGTAGTGAAAAGAGCACCTCCTTCTAAGAGAGTATAGTCTACACTACCTTGTTTTAGACCAGAAATTGCATTTTCACCATCAAGGAGGAGAGGAAGACCATCTAAAAAACATATTGAGAACCGTTCAGCCTCACCTAGCCTTAGAACAAAAGGTTCTCCTTTAAGCAGTCTAACTGCATTTGCTAGTCATATATTTTTCAAGTTCTGTTGTTTTTACAAATTTAAATCCACCTCTAATGGCTGCTCCCAAAAATTAACATTTTGTGCCATTTAATGGAGGTATTCCATTAAATTTGGCACAACACAATGACATTCCAATGGCAGCTTTGAAAAGTTTGCCAATTTTCACTAGGGAAGATCAGACTACCCCGATTGAACATATACGAGATGTTGCTTCCTTATGTGGTGTGCACCATATCACACAAGAAGACGTAGTTGTAAGACTACTTGCAACATCATTCAAAGGAAGAGCATTATAGTGATTCAGGAGTCTTGAAGTAGGTTCAATTGCCACCTGGGATGAATTGGGTGACAAATTACACAGGCAGTTTTAGAACAGGTCTGATAATTTTTCTTTGTTGGAGCAATTAACTACGATTAAGAGGGCTCCTCAAGAGAAAATGAATGATTTCAATTTCTGATTTCAAAGAACCTGGGATAGAATCCCTGCAACAGTGAGACCACCTCCAAAATATGTATTTTTGTACTTTTTGAAGGCTTTTAACAATGATATAGCCGTTATGATACAATCAATGGGGGGTGTTTCTCTACCAGATGCATTTGAAATAGCAATTAGAGCTGAAAACAACCTAATAGAAGCTGGTAAACTTGCTCCAAGGCCACCAATGCCTATATTTCCAGATATGCATTCGAATATCCCTTTGCAGATACCACCTTTTACACCTTTGCCACCTGTTCCAACAGTATCAGCTATTGTTCTAGTTGTTGTAACACAAGAAACTGATGTTTCAAGATCTTCAAATGAGTTACAAGAGATCAAAAGTTTATTACAGACTTTTGGTAATAAGCTTGTGAGCTTGGAAAAGCATCAATCATATAACAGGCCTTATCAATAGCATAATTCAGGTCAGCAACAACAATATCAAGGTAATAAACAGGCTTATCAAGGCAACTACCAGGGCGCAAGATAGAGTGTAAATACTAGACCTTTTCAGGCTTATGCTCCAACACCTGTTAGTGTAGTTAACGATCTTGTCCCTATTCAAAACAAGT
The DNA here is from genome assembly GCA_007258455.2 of Sequoia sempervirens. Classification (NCBI taxonomy): domain Eukaryota; kingdom Viridiplantae; phylum Streptophyta; class Pinopsida; order Cupressales; family Cupressaceae; genus Sequoia; species Sequoia sempervirens. The sequence continues at coordinate 73,489,793 of VDFB02271358.1, read as the reverse complement.
TAGCAGCAGATTATGAGTGGTTCTACCCTTGTAACCAACCTCACAATTAGGTCACTTGCTCAAATAGACTCATTAATCGAGCACTTATGGTACATAATGCCTCAAGTTCACAACAAAATGCACTCAATGATGCATCTCCACAGCACCAAGACCAACTTACCAATGAAACTACCCTACTTAACTAGCAAGGTGAGGAATTTTGTGGACTTAATGTAGATAATTATTCAGTTGTAGCTAACACAAGGGTGAAGAAAAGAGCTTTTGAGTTGGATCAAGCAGCTGATAAAGGAAAAGCAATAGCTGCAGAACCATCTACATCTCAAGTGACTCGTGGTTTGCAAAGAAATCAGCAACTCCCAGTTAAGGAGTAGCCACACTTGCATGTTGATCATGTTGGCATAAAGGTACATCATAAAGTGAACCCAGCTGTACCCTATAATATTCTTGATAGTATGAAAAAGATGAACGCAACGATGTCTATGTGGGATTCATTGGCTATCCTAGGTCAAAAAGATATGTTACACTTAGCCTTGTCAAATTTTAAAGTGTTTGATGAATCTAAGTCTCCAATAGGTCAAGTCAGAACTGTGTTGACAAATAATCCTCAAGAAAATGATAAACAACCCATCAAAGAGGCAGGAAAAGAAGTCAAACCACCTCCATTTTACGTGTTTGTAATCATAGGTGATAAGTTAGTTCATAACTGTATGGTAGACAGTGGAGCTAGTAGCTCAGTAATACCAAAGCAAATTCCTGACAAACTTGGACTAAAGTATCAACTTTTAGAGAAATGAGTGATTCAATTGGATGGTACTTCTATCAATACATTGGGTATTATTAAGGATTTGAGTCTTACCCTTCATGCTTGTCCGAATTTTTCAGTTCCTCAGGACATATGTGTCATAGATCTCCCACCTTTCTTTTCTTTGTGCCTCTCAAGAGACTTTACAACTAAGATAGGTGGTTATGTGTTAACTGATTGGTCACATATGTTGTTTAGAACAAGATATAGAACTAAAGTTACCATTAAATTTGAAAAGTTGGCTAAATATCATATTGAGCCATATAACCCAAGTCCTATCAATGTTCTTCCTACTGCTGCAGACACAAATTGTGTCATTTTTACTAACAATGAACTGGTTGTTGCTCAAGAACTTCAAGTAGAAGTTGTTCCTGATGTGCTGCTACATGAATGGGCAGCTGAAAATGTGTTGGACAATCCTGTAGATTTTATTCAAGATGTTATGGGTAATTATGTGATGTTTGAACCTGATGCAGAGGTTCCAAACCTCGAAAAAAGTACAAATCAGTTGTTGCAACAACAAAGTGAACTTTGGGAAATGTTTTTTGATGGTTCCAAAGGCAAGAATGGAGTAGGTGGATGTGTAATGCTGATTTCTCCATAGGGTGATAAGTACTTTTCAGCTTTTCATTTTGCTTTTGCATGTTCTAACAACAGTGCTAAGTATGAAGGACTCATTCAAGGCCTTAAGTGGGCAAGTAAAAGAGGAATTGATTGTTTGAAAGCCTATGGAGATAGTGAATTGATAGTTAATCAGGTTAGAGGGCTGAGTGTTGCCAAGAATGATGCTTTGAAGTCATATAGAAATAGAGTATGGAACATAATTGAAGAATTTAACGCCTTCAATCTAATTTCTATTCCACAAAATCAGAATAAGCATGATGATAGACTTGCAGCAATTGGAGCATAGTTTGATATCCTAGGTGATATTAAAAAAGAAAAAATACAACAGTATGTTAAGGTGGTTATCAAGCCATCAATTCCTGATAACAACATTAACTGGCAGGTATTTGAAAGTGATGAATAGATTTTAACCTTTATGCTCCAAGAAGATCAATTTTTTGTAGTGAACCAGGAAAAGATTAAACAATAGTATGATCATCAAGTGATACAGATGAAGACAAATAAACTTCCCAAAGGGTTGGTTACCTTGGAATCCATATTCAATTCTGATGATCAGCTTAAGAAGAACAAAGTTAGCATTCAAGTCAAGGAAGATCATTATGAGGAAGTTGAAATTTTTAAAGGTAAGCTTCTCAAATTAGGCAAAATCTATTTAGTTGAAGATAAGAGAGCTTTCATTGTTTTATGCCAAGAGTATCATGATGTTTTTGCTTGGTAATATTTTGATTTAAGAGGGTTTGATTCTCATATTGCACAACATACAATTTAGTTAGAACTTGGTGCCAAGCCTGTTAGACAAAAATAGAGACCATTGAACCCCAAGCTTGAACCTTTAATGATCAATGAGCTGACCAAGGTAGTTGAGGGGGGGTATCGTATTTCCAATTAATCCACCATCCAGTGCTGGTCACAATTGGGTGCTTACTGCTACAGACTATTTCACATGGTGGACAAAGGCAACAAATTTGAAAGAAGCAAATGAATCTTCAATTTTGAGTTTTTATGAAGATATAATCACCAGATTTGGAGTTCCAACTCCATCATTTTAGATAATGCTCTTGCATTTGTTGGATTAAGATTCATAGATTGGGCTATTAAACACAGAATTCATTTGAATACTTCCTCCAATTATTACCCGTAGGGTAATGGATTAGCTGAAAGTACAAATAAAAATTTGATCATAATCATTAAGAGGACTATGGAAGAGAATCAAATAATTTGGCATACCACATTGAAATCTACACTTTGGGCAGATAGAATAACCCCTAAGAGATTAATTGGTAACTCACCATATGTACTCGTTTATGGTAAATAGGCTAGATTACCTCTATCTGTAGAGCTTCTAGCTCTAGACATTGTTCACCAGTTGGAGATGTATGAAGAACAAGACCCAATGTCCGTGAGATATGCAAAGCTCATGGAGCTCAAAGAATCAAGAGATAAAGCAATGAAAAATTTGGAGTATTATCAGCTCCAAATGAAGAAAATATTTATAAGAAAGCTATAGCCAAAGTTTTCAAGGAAGGTGATATTGTTCTCAAGTGGGATGTGCTAAAGAGTGGTCTAGGCAAACATACAAAATTTTACCATTTTTGGGCATGCCCTTTTGTTGTTACCGAATGCAAGGAGCATAATGCGTTCTAGTTATCAAACATGGATGGAGAAAAGTTACCAATCCCAGTTAATGAGATTCACCTCAAACGTTGTTTTTAGGTATGATTTATCATTGTACATATTAGGTTAGGTTTTATGGTTTCAATAAGTGCTTCTACACTTTAGTTTAATTTTTGTTTCATTTCCTAAGTGTTGTTCCAACACAGTTTGGTAGTTTCACTTCAGTTTCTCCAGTTTCAATAAGTTTCCAGTGTCTTGATCTACTTCGTGAGTCTCAAGTGAGTTATAGCCATGTACAAAACTACTCTAGGTCTATTTCTAAGAATTTTACTAAGTGATTTCATGCCCAATGGATAGGCCTAGGCTACTGGTTTGCATGTTTAGCAGGCAACCATCCAGCTGAGGTCGCCAGAAATGTTACCCGATTTTTACCTGTGGGCTCAATTAGGCAGGGATCTATATTTTCAAGTGTTCATGAAGGCCAAATGGATTAACTTTTGCATCAAGGTTGCCAAGAAATTTTGGTCACTATGAGTTTCCATCTCTCTTCACTTGGGAAATGGTCTTGCTAGAAGTTGTTCACAAGGTTGGCGTCGGGGAAAGAATCTATGCTCAGGGAGATGTCCTGCAGACAGATGGTGGTCTCGTTGAAAGGTTGTGCCTTCAGTGTAGTGTCCCACTGAAGGGGTGAGGTCTCGCCGAAGTGGAATGGTCTCAGTGTAACCTCTCACCGACCGCTGGTGGTCTCCCCGAAATGGTCCAAGCTCGCCGAAAGATGAAGGGTTCGACATGATGTCTTTCCGACCCAAGGAAGTCTCACTGAAGGATGGTACCTTTGGTGTAATGTTTTGAATTCAGTGTAAGGTCTCACTGACACATGGGAATCTTGCTGAAACAATTGGCATCGGGGAGAAGTATGGCCGACTCGCTGGAGTCTCGCTGAAGGTTTGTGGCTTTGGGGTGATGTCTTGCCGACTTAAGGGAGTCTCGCTGATGATTTAACTCTTCGGTGTAACTGATACATCTCGCTATGATGTCCGACCGATAGCAATTTTCTGGGCAACCATTTTGGGACATCAATATAAATTTTGCAGCTTGATATGACCCCTATTCGACAGTTGTATGCTATGTCAATTGCTGTTGTGGAGTATAATCACATCGGCGAGACACGACTAGTGTCTCACCAACATGCGATTCCGTTTGAGTAGCCTTTGACCGCCTGGAAAGACTAAGTGGCATGTGTTTAGACAATCAGAGAAAGCCGAGGGAAAACCATTAACTGTTTGATTGATATCATCACCCTTGTGGAAGATCAACAGAATGCGAGCAGTATGGATTTGCTCTGTGATCAAAGGATGATGGATCAGTTCGGTGTCTAGTGGTGTCATTTGTGAAGAGATCTAGCAAGGGAGGTCGGATGCTACTTCTTGAAGACGATCAACTTGCAGAGAGATTTTGAGTGGGAAAAGGGCAAAAAGGAAAAAACCTCAAGTCACAATGACAGTTGTGGTGTCTACTGGCAAGGGGTAGATTGACATTTATGATTATCAGAACAACCACATTCAAGGCGGCTCTAATGGAGGTTCGAGGGTGGGGGCCAAAAGTTAATGCGATTGTTGCAAAGGATCAAAAAGGCTATCCGAGGAGCGATCATTCACCGACTTGGACATGAGGATGCACATTGAATGCAACATTAACTCTATTCCAAAAGATCTGAGGGCCGAAGTGTTAAGAAACCAATTCATTTTTGTAAGCCCTAGGGTAGGAGCTGACACTTTTTTGTATATATGGCATTTTTACCTCTTTGTAAAGGAGTTCAGATTATGCATTTTGGAGAGTCAGTGATTTTTCTCAAATCCTTTCTCAACTAATGTATGCTTTGTAACTCATTTGGAATTTGGAGCATGATATATAGAATTTACCTTGGTTACCATTGATGGTTCAATTTGCCTTCGAGTTCTTGTAAAATATTGTGCATTTTCAGGTGATTGATCAAGCTACTTTGTGAAATTTTTCTATTTCCTTACAACTTTGTCTCATGTTAGCATGCCTCTCTTTGCAAAAGTAGTATTATGCAGATTACAAATTGTGTTTACTGAATTGCACATGAGATTTTAATTTGTGGAAAATTGTTTTTCCTTCTTAAAAGTGTGTGCATGTCAAACCTATTTGTGAAATACTTATGCATAATCTACAAAAACTTGTTGTGCAGTCCCATATCCATAATCATATTCAAGTGTAACCTGAGTGTCTTATTGCTCTTGTCAATTTGGTGTATCACCATATAAATAGTGTTTCCATCAGTTTTAATTTTTAAGTATTCTCCTTCTACTCTTTTCCTTTACAAGATCAGTTGTTAGGTGATAACACAAAGGAAGTCGGCCTTCTCCGGAGGTTGACCTCTGTCTACAAGAAACCCACAACTTTAGAGGTTTTCCCATGTTACACTGAGGTGTTGAACATTAGGTTCAACAGGGTGCAATTTCAGTAGATAACAATAATTTCAATTGAATTTTCTCAACGTATCCCTCAACAAGATAGGTTAGGACCCAAATCCATCTAAATATAACCTCAAATGCTAGCATAGTCCCCCAACCACATAGTGCAAGAAAGATAACAAGCCCTGTTGGAAAAACTTCCATAAATTACCCTGAAAACCAGCTCAAAACATAATGCAAAACCAAAGAGATCAACCACTAATGTGTGAATCACAAAGATATGTTCCTTGAACATCCAACAACACTTCCAAATACTTCTTTAACATCTTCATGTGAACAAATCCACCGCAAACTAAACAAAAAAAAATACCTCATCCCAGAAACATAGAATGCACAACCATGAGGTATAACATTAATAGAACAACTTACGTAACACTTCATTACTGTGAATGGTGATCCTAGACCCGCACAGATACAAAGAACAAACATATTATTAGTTCCATATGCAAGTTAGAAACAACATTCCCTATGAAATTCATTTGAAACATGAAAACAAGAAATAAATGAAGAACACAAGTAAAAATGCTATTAAATCCTATTTAAACGATCAAACTCTCAATCCCATGGGGGAATTGGTGCCATTTTGATGTGGAAAATGGCCCTTTCCCAATTCCTAACAAGCTTGATGATGATCAATGGATGAAGAGTGATGCTCCTTGATGAATTTTTTTCATAACCTAGCTATGAGATGATAAAAACTTATAAAAATGGATGAAGATAATAACTTTGCATAAGTTGAGGATGAACTTGTGGATCCAAAATCCAAATGAGATCCTTCTATTTATAGAAAAGAATGATAGAGGATGAGGCAAAATGGATGAATGTGGGATCAAACACCAACCAATAACACAATGTCACTTGTCAACATGTGAGTAGACAAAGGTGGAACACATTTGGATGAATGTGCACATTAATGCAATTAGGTGGAATTTCAAATTTGGAGAAGTGAAAAGTTGGAGGGAGAGAAGAAATGAATTAAATGCCACTTGGCTCAAGAAAAGGACATGTAAAATGCCTTTAATGCATTGTTGGATGGACAAGTACTTTTGGGGGGAGAATTCAAACTTGGAGAATATTCCCACTTTGATGCCTTTTTGAATGAAAATAGAGATTTAATAAATCAATTAAAATGATTTTCATGAGCAAGTTGCAAAAGCTAGAGGATTTGATGGATTAAAATTAGCATTAATCAAGATTTAATTAATTAAGATGAAGAAATTAGTTGTTTGACAATTTTGACTTAGACTTTTGGATTAATTTAAATCAAAATGAGAGGAAAATGATTTTAGACTTAATTAAATAAAGTTTGCTTCATTTAATTAAAGAGGATGGTGTTCAACTTAATCAAATAAATGCTAATTTATTTAATTAAAGGAGATGACTTTAAAAATTAATTAAATAAACTGAATGGGTATGTGTAGGATCATCATGGAAAAAATAGGCCCTTAAGTGGCAAAAAATTCAGAAAAATTAGAGTTAGGCAACTTGACATAAAAATTTGAATAAGTTATCTATATTATTTCAAAAATATGTAAGAATAGAATTTGTAGAAAATTAAATGTAGTTTCTAAACTACTAGGTTTATTTTTAAAAAAATCTATTTAGTGAAAATTTGAAATTTCAATGCAGTAGTACTTAAATTTTAGGGGAAAAATAAGAAGTAGGTGTCTATCTGACCACCCTAACCACATTAAAATGAGAATATTTTTTTATAAGATTTTAGATATAAGTAGAGGACTCATGTCCCAATGTGGTGTATACTTTCTTGTAATTTTTTTCCAAGTAAATAATTAATTATGATTTTTTTATTACAACTTTGAAAAAATATAAAAAATTGTATGTCCGACCACCTTATTGGGTCAAAAATTCATTAAATTCATTTTTTTTAATCGTATAGTATGTGAAGCATAGAATGTGACACATTTTTCGTGATTCAAAAAATGTGACACCGCTTGAAAGCTATAGATGTTTTTCAATCATCCTATCAATCGTGACTTTAGTCGATTTCAAATAGAAAATGAATACTAATTATTTATTAAATTCAAAGTAAAAAATAATTTATATTAGTGGAAAGTTGAAAATCTTCTTTAAAAACCCTTTTCGTTTCATCAATTTTAGGTAAAAAAAAAGTCGTCAACCACATACCCTACACATACCCATCATATCGCCACTTTTTGGCCCATCATGATCCTGCACATACCCGAATTATTTAATTAAAAGGACTATAGAATTAATTAAACAAAGTGATTTATTTAGTTAAGAGATGAAATATGATGAATTTGATTAAATACAAATTATTTAATTAAATGATTAGTAAAGGAGATGATTTAGAATGAACTGGTGTTAGTAAAATTAGGATTAGGTGTATAGGATCAATCTATATATTTTTTTGTCTACATTTTACTCCTCTTTGAAGCAATGTACCTGCTGCATTGGTTCAAAGAATAAATTTTCTGAGATCAAAATTTTAATTTTTTAAATTTTTTTTTAGATGCCCCACTGCTGTCCAAGCGAATGAATTATGTTGGTATACTACCCGCTCGAGAGATTAGACAAAAATTTGGATTTTTGGGTGATCTTGTGAAAAAAGAGAGGACAAGCTGCCTGATAGGTCTAGAAAGGGTCTAGGATGCCAAAAACATGCCAAAATGCAAAAAAATGATGTAAAACGACCCTTGGTTGAACGAAAATGGGATTCGGGGTGCAAAACGCTAGCTGGGTGACTAAATGGGGTCTAAAAGCCGTAACTTTCATGCTTAAATAGCCCTCAAGGGGCCACTTCCAATTGATTTGCACATTTAGCCTTTAGAGATTCCTTGCTTTTGAGCTCTAACCTTCGTTTGAGATGGCACAAAGAGTGCTTCCTCACCACATTTCAAAGCGAGTGCGAGTGTACCAACAACTTCTAGGCGTAGGACCACCGGTATGTGACCCCTACCCCACTTTGTTTCTTCAATCTTTGTGCACATTAATTAGGGTCAAAATTCAAACTTAGTCAAGAAGTGCTATTTGGTGCTACTGAAAGCTTAGAGTCAACATTGCGCGACCTTAAAGTGCACCGCTATTGAGTCTGTCAACGTGGTATCATAGTTTAGCAATTAGGGTTTAAACTTCAAAGTGTGTCGCATGTGCAAATAGCACCACAACAGTCCAATTAGGAATTTAGGGTTTGGGGTCAAACAAGAGCATGGTCAAATAGCACCATGATGGTGGAGTTTGGAACTTTTAGGTCTCCAGTGACATAGTTTGGAGCTTTCAAATAGTGATGCCATTGCAAACAAAAACACATTTGTTGTTTTGGTCACGAAAGCTTCAAACGGGATCCTAATTTTTTATGAAACTTGACACTGTGGCTTTACTGATGTAGGAGGACGTAGAGATTTTACATTCACACAAGCACTAGTCCTTGATTCTTAGCAGACTGACTGGATTGCACGAGTTGCTCCAAGAGCACTTGGGAGCAATTGGGCTCTGGTATGTCACATATGCTCTAGCCATTAGGACACATCTTGGCATGATGACAACACTAGCAAAGAGATGGCATAGTGAGACGTCATCATTTCACTTCCCCACAAGTGAGGCGACAATCATGCTGGAGGATGTCTGGCATATTCTTCGATTGCCCATTGATGAAGAGAGGGTTATTTATGATGTGGACACTGGGATAGATGCGTGCTACAAGGTCATGGGATTGGACAAGATCATCTTTGCTGAGGGATAGATTGAGCTGGAGCGGTATAGGAGATCAGTGTCGCCATTCCATTTGATTGTGGCACCATATTGACTCAATCGATACTTCAGTCTGGGATGGGATCTTTCCTAAGAGAAAATGCTCTGCTGGAGAGAGTGCTTTATGTGGGGAGTAGTGATGCTGGCCTCACTCTACCATGATCTACACAAGCTCACATATTGCGACATCAGGGCCATTGGATGATGGCCCTAGAGTTACCCTCTTGTACACCTGGGGTTGGGAGCACATTGTAGTGCTCTACCCATGTTTTACACTGGTTGACATGGAGCTAGATGACCCAATAGTTTGGTGGTACAGAGGTGGCTCAAGACTTTTACATACATAGGAGCAACTGACATCCCTCACTGGAGGAGGGTGATTGACGAGATGACTGTCTTTACATGGAGGCCTTGGCTCGGGATGCCTGCCTGGTATGATGACATACAAAAAAATTTCTATGTGAGGTAGGATAGGCTCATGCAAGGTAGGGAGCATACCATGATCAAGAATTATCTACTAGATCAGGTGGCTAAGTAGTTTGGGGATACTCAGGATAGGCCTGATGACCAACACATGGCTATATTTTCCCATACTACAAGGGAGACTACATGGGGTCCGATGATCCCTCTAGATGAGGTAGTGGACTCATTTAGGTAGCTGGTGGCCAGGCCATGGCCATATGATCAGGGATAGGTGGACCCGGGGACCACACATGCATATCATGATTAGTTTCATCCTCATATCAGATTGATAGTGCTAGGGGCATCCTTACAATGACGAAGACCCCAAGGTCGGTCAGTTGGGTGGGGGTAGAGGTGAGGAGGAGGTGGACCACCTCCCTACTAGAGAGGGAAGGGGGATCAGGTGCATGGTCACTAGTAGAGGGATGGAGATCAAAGAGATGCCCCGAGGGACCCACAACAACTTCTAAGGGACCATTAGCAGCAACCACCACCACCACCACCACCACCCCAGCCTGACTAGAGGGATGCACTCATTCAACAGCTATAGGCACAGGTTGCCACTTTAAAAGTTGAGAGAGATCAGGCTTGTGTAGAGTGGGATCAGGCCATATAACAGAGATAGGCCACCGAGCTGTATCTAGCACAGGAGACCGGCCAACGCCAATAGCTTGAGAACACATAGGATAGGATAGTATCGACACGCATGTACTGAGACACAGTCAGAGAGGAAAAATATTACAAAGTTCTTTATCATCAAGTAGTTCCCCAAGTAGCCAGGGCATCGGATTTCTCTCAATAGACAGAGCAGAGGCAGAATCAATCCAAGAGATAGCTAGGTGAGGGGAGTAGCCATCATGGCTAGCTTCATATTTTGATAAGAGACACAATTCTTTTTACGATCCACGAGATCATTTTTTATAGTCTCGTGGGCGATTGTATACTTTTATTGATATACACACATTTGATCTCAATTCTTTGTACCATGACAGTTACATTTTTGATGATGATGATGATATATATATATATATATATATATATATGATATGGTTGATTCGATATATGATGATGTGTCTATTCTATTTATGCATGATGGATGGATGTATTTAATTTTCTATATGTGATGCTTTATATGTGATGTGATGACATGATGTGACTCTATTTTATGTGATGCAATGCGATGTATGTATGATACTATATTATGTGATGTAGTGATTATGCAGATGTTTATGGGTGGATGCATTTATTTTTTAGTATCTTTCTATGTACTTTTTATGATGATGTATGGATGCAAATGTTATGATATGAAAATGATTTAAAATGCTTAAAATAACAGATCTATATGGATGATGATGTTATATGCTATGATCATGAGATGTATGAGATGCTCTTTTTTCCTTTTTAGTAATTTTTCCAATATGTATGGATGACATGATGATGCACATGATATGATGTGATGATGCTTTTATTATGACACCTATATGATGATGCAAATGAATGATATGATGATGGTTATGTGAAGATGCAAATGGATGATATGATGATGCCTATGTTATGATGTTATGATGTCTATACATATGATATAATGATTCTTATATGATGTTTATATGATTATGTAATGGATTCAAATGTTTGGTTTATGGGATGCTTACAATAACCAATCTATATTATGCAATGATGAAATGCATGCATGTGAGATGATCAGTGTTTCCTATATGATATGATATGCATTATGTTGCTGGTTTATGGATGTAGGATGGATGCATTATCGACGATTTTGATTAACTATCATGGTACCATGTTAGCACAAAAAGAAGACAGAAGAAATAAGATCCAAGAAGGCCACATTATTAGAGATGATAATGATGATGATGATGATGATGATGATGATGATGATGATTAGCTTATCAAGAATTGGGATTTCAAAAGGGCTACTTACCTTATGTTTGATAAAACACATAGATGCGATGCATCAAGGTATAAAAAACCAAGATGGCGTTGCACCTAGTGTGATGGAATTTGACTCCACAATCAGCTAGGAGTACTCCTATTCACACCTAGCATACAAAACCTTATCTAAAATGTAGTTTAGATATTCCAAACATAGAAAAGGAAATCTCAGACCAGAACATAGAAAGGAAAGCCTTCCTCTGTGGTCAACAAGACATCTAAAACACCCTCCCTACATCCAAAAAAAGCACACATGACAAAAGTTATATTACAAGAACATCCAACAAGCACAACAGATAAAAAGATCTTGATTGTTGCCTCATTCCTTTCTCTCTAAATCCCTTTGTTTGGACATCATCGAGAGGTCATTGGAATGAGCGCAATAAGATAATTAAAAAAGATAAAGATAAAGTAAACAAACAAGCCAATGTTCCTCAATACCGCTAGCCAAGACTAAACTATAGTGATGCCTGATGTTGATGTCCATTGTAAAAAGGATGCATCCTAGGACATGATGTTATCAGATAATTTGGGACAAATTAGATGATAAGCTATTAGTACTAAGAGTTGACCAACTTTTTTACCTACTAAGCTAGACTTGAGACCTTTGAAATTTTGGTTTTCACTTTTGAATTGCTAAACTTGTTTCTGATTGTTTCACCAAAGGTTGAGGATGATGATGATTTATTATGAGTGAAAGTTTATTGTGGGTGAAAGCGAGATGGGGGTGGATGGATTTTTTCAAATATTTGGATGCTTTTGATGTTTTTTAAATGTTTTGAGGCTATTTTTTGGTATTTTCAAGATTTTGCAAATGTTTTGATTTTTGAATTTTCTAATGTTTTTGGGTTTTCTGAGATTTCGACCAAGAGACTAACCTAAAGACCTATCCTAGGGGCCTCGGGGGCTAATCAATAGATTAGCCTTGCCTACGTTATACACATAGAGACCACATAGTTTGATTGACACAAACTTGATTATTGATGAGCTATGAACAAATGGATAGCTAGCTTATTATGACAGACTCCTAAAGGCCTGACCTAAGTGTCTTTGGGGATGATCATGTTGGAAAAACAAGGGAAGACAACTGAGAGGGGGGGAGTGAATCAGTTGTCACAAAAATTCAAAACTTATTAACTTTATTAACCCTTATTCTCAGATCTGATTAATAACCATGCAAGCATAAATCATGAACACATCAAAAACACACATAACATAGGCTCCAGTTGGGGATGTATGCCCTTGGTGGGCATAGCAAGAACTCAGATCTCAGGGTGAGCAGACCACAAAAGAGAAGACCAAAACAAACCAGGAACTAGCCCGGACAGAGCCAGAAGACACAAAAAGAAAATAAAAACAGAAAGCAAAACCCTAAGCTATTGTTCATGGAAAACATATATGCTTCAGGTGAAGCACCCTCAAGAATTGTCCATGAACCTACAATTCAAGAGTCCACCATTCATTCCTTGTTTCATTTGATGACACTAGGCCACCAAATGAAAATGAGGGCCAACATTTACCCCTATCAAACACAATTCTGCAAAATGAGCTGGCCTCCCCTAACTCATGCTTGCCTCTGCCAATCTACAACAGTATAAATGAATGCACCTCTGCAAACATAAGTATTAGGTTGCCCTTGTGCAAGTGAAAACTTTCCCTGTGTTTAGTTTTGTCTTTAACTGGCAACCGGACCCAATAAAATTTATCATTGCCACACTCTTCATTGTTTGATTTTGTGTCATGTGGCAACACCTGTGAATACTAATCAAGACCATATGAAAACATAGTCTGATCACAAATAGCTACCTGATAAACATGTACATGATCCTTATGCATTTGAAAGTCAGGCATACTTTCAAAATGCTGAATGTTATGTGACAAAAGGTTGGCATTTTTATCATTTACATCACCCTGAAGCTGAAAACAACTAGCTCCAGTGCACTGCATATTGTCACATTCTGTGAAAACTTCATCAAGTGTATACAAAGGGATACACTCACCATTCAACACATCTTGCAACTGCTCTATATCATTTTCAGTAGGAGGAGGCACATCATTAGTGCAATGATGGTTTAAACTACTACTCCCAATTCCTCTTTTCACTTGGCTTTCTTCGTCATCATGCTAACAATGAGAGTCATCAAAGGACTCTGACTCATCCTCATGGTGTGCCTTAAGCATGGTATCATAGCTTATAGAGGGAGCATCAAGACAACAATGCATCTTGCAAATGAAACCTATCCCTCTACAACTATCCAGTTGCAATATTGAAACCTCCCTTGATGCTAGTGCTTGATCTCACCAAATAAAGGGGAATAAAGTTTTTTTTTTTTTAATGTTCAAAAAGCATGAAGAATACCTAGAAACGTTGCAGCCATGGAACTATTCTTCAAATCTTCAACAAGTTCACCTTGACAGAGTCGCCACCTCTTTGCAGAGGGCTGAGCTTCAAATGGTATGAAGCTCACTTACATGTAAATCTTTCTCTGAGTTCCATCCGACAGAGCACCATAGGTCTTGTAGCTTTCAGGTTCACTGCAACAAAACTTTTCTCTAGGCCACAGATTCTTCAAGCTTTGAACAAAACCAACATGGAAAATGATATGACTCTTTTGATATGGCACTTTATAACTGAATTTCTGATTAAGTCCCTAGTAGAGTCGCCATCTTGTTGGTTGTTTTTAATGGAGCAACCAGGTTGGTCTCCTATTCTACCTATGGAGTAGCCAACTCCAATCAAGGGCAGCTCGGAGGACCTAGACCAACTGACAAGATTCAGTCAAAGACTGAGATCTTCTGCACTTTAGGCTCTACAGAACCAGGGCAAGTATACCCACACAATGCCCTAAAGAAGACCAAAAATTACTTTTTATAGCAGATGACTCCTAATGCCAAGTGTTGAGAACATCAAATAGGGCTAGATTCTCAGTTACAAAACACTTGAAGCAACAAGGAGGTAGGACAAGACATCAAGCAAAAGATATTCAATGATTTATATGAATTGAGGTTTCTGAGAGGGACCAGGCTACAAAATAGATCAATGCTTAGTTTTGGGCCACGAAGTCAAACAAAAAAGATGGAATTCATATGCAAACAAGACTCAATCAGTGGATTTTTTTGCTAATGCCTTACATCAGCCATCAATGTCTTACACTGACAATCTGACTCTTGTATCAACTAGACTATTCTTACCAAATCCAACCTGCAAACAAGTAATCACTGCTATCTATTCAAAGGATTTAACTACTTCCTTGAAGCAGACCTATCAACAAATAACACAGTCCCATGAAGTATGAGAAGATGAACAAAAACATTTTATGCATTTATTCAAATGATTAAAAGCCTACAAATGTGGAGACAATATGATGATATGCATGAAAGATAAGCATCTTCATGTATTCCTGCTTAACTGATTGCATTTACAGAGGAATTCAACATTACAGTTTACAGACTCAAAAATGACCTAAGACCAAACCCTAATCTATCCTAGGCTAATCTCAGAACTAGAAAAATGGAACTGAACCAAGGGAACCAAACCCAAGGGACCGAACCCTTCACACTGGCCATGAAATCTCCCTTTATAGGAACAGGGAGAGCAACAAGCAATCGGCCGGGGTGACTTTACATGTCATCAGGTGACTAGGACAAACCCTAAATAGCACGCAGGCTAAGTCACCAGTCCACCACCAACATTAGGACTACATCGAATGCTCACGTCAAGTGAATCCATGAGAAAGCTTGATGCAGATTCAATCAGGTCAAATCTGGCAGGACAGACATGGGCGACCCTGACGACTAGAACAAGTCTGTTAGCCAACATCAAATCAACCCAAGAATCTGTGCGCCCATACCTCTGAACACGCCATCCCATTCTCAGAGTCACCATGAATGCAAATTTGGCTGATCCAGCGACCCTCCATCTACCGCCATCAAGTCTCAGTTCTCAGGTCTTCGCACACAAACAACTTCAAAACCCTAATCACGCGAAAATGAATATCAGTCGTCGATCAACAGTGATTGGGTGACTGTCTTTTAAAATCTTCATTAGCCGTTGAACCAGGCCACCACATATGATCCCTGCACCCACTGTTGATCAGATGCCAGTCATCCAAGGACCGTCAATCTCCGTTTAAATGTATGCATTGCGGCACAAGTTCAGAGGTGGGGTCCATGTGACATGTGGCGGGCGAATGCTCTCCTCGCAGAGCATAAAGATCAGGCAAGTCACATGAGCACTCAAGTGATGGCCATCAAATCATAATGATGGTTGTCCGTGGACCATTAATCTATGTTGGGAGGAACAAGGGCTCCACCGTTGGAAAAACATAAAGAGGTTAGGGAGACCTCTCAGCGAAGTCACCATGGCCAAAAGGGAGTCACACTGAAGGGTAACATAATCGCCGAGACATGGAGGGGTTAGGGAGACATCTCCCCAATGCATCGAGCAGGGAACACCAAACAAAAGACCACGGAGAGACATCACAAAGTCGCCAAGAGATCACAATGAAACCAAAAAGTCATACCGAAAGCATGGCAAGGTCAACGTAACAAAACAAAGTCGGCCAGACTACAAGACTTCATAGCGAAGAGAAGCCAATGCTTGCCTAGAGGTCTCTGTGCTTGGTGAGATGTCACGGCGAAAAGAAATGTCTCACCTACTGAAAACCTTAGTCAGCAATTCAGTGGATTGGACTAGGAAAGCATTTGACGGTAACCATCAGGTAACTTTTTCATCATGGCCGTTGATTATCAACATGTGCACAAAGGAAGTCATATTAGTAGCTCAGCCGTTAACTTGGGAGGACTTCAACATCGGGGAAAGTCACACTAAGAACCAAAGGGGCCGCCACAGTCGGCAAGACAAGGAGGGATCAGGGAGACATCTCCCCGACAAAACCAACACAGGCCGAGAAGATAAGGGCTCGGGGAGACAAGCAGGGGTCGCCGAGATGTCACCTTGAGAGCTAAAAGTCACGCTGAAGTAGAAGTGGGGCCAGTGAAATTGGTAACAAGGGGCCAGTAACGAACAAAAAATGGGGCTCGAGGGGACCATAAGTGAAGAGCGAACCAGGTGGACAGGTCAATGAATAAAAAGACCAGCGGAATGAGAACCAGACCAAGGCAGAGCCGGAACCAAGAAAGAGGAGTCGCAGCCGGAGTGGGGAAAAAAAAAGAACAAAAGAGACCAAGACCGAAAACCATCCCGCTCCTGCCTCCAAAAAAGACCACGGAGGCGGAGCCGAAACCAACACGAGATAGAGAATCCGCGGTGCCAGGAGCGGGATAAACCCGAAATAGGAAACCTGAAAAAGGTTCTAAAACCGATTCCCGTTCTGATCCCGCGCTTGCCAAAGGAAACCAAAAACAAAGACAACCAAAGACGCGGAGTCGGGGCCAGAATGGAACCTGAAAGAGAAACCAAAGGCCAAAATCTAGATTCTGATTCCATTCCGGTTTCGCCCCTGCCAGACAAAGAAAAAGACAAGGCAAGGAAGAAAAGAAAGATCTGGCCATCCAAGACATGAACACTTAACACGCTGAGCTCAACCCTGGTGGGAGCCCATTTACCCCACGTGCCAAAATGATAGAAAAACCCCAAGCTAAAGATTTGTCAGGGAAATCAAAGGCAAACAACTAGAAAATGAGAGACAACCAAAATAGGCACTAACAGGTATTTTCAAGATTTTGCAAATGTTTTGATTTTTGAATTTTCTAATGTTTTTGGGTTTTTTGAGATTTCGACCAAGAGACTAACCTAAAGACCTATCCTAGGGGCCTCGAGGGCTAATCAATAGATTAGCCTTGCCTACGTTATACACGCAGAGACCACATAGTTTGACTGACACAAACTTGATTATTGATGAGATATGAACAAATGGATAGCTAGCTTATTGTGACAGACTTCTAAAAGCCTGACCTAAGTGTCTTTGGGGATGATCATGTTGGAAAAAAAAGGGTAGACAACTGAGAGGGGGGGAGTGAATCAGTTGTCACAAAAATTCAAAACTTATTAACTTTATTAACCCTTATTCTCAGATTTGATTAATAACCATGAAAGCATAAATCATGAACACATCAAAAACACACATAGCACCAATATTTTTTTATGTGGAAACCTTGTTAGGGGAAAAACCATGGTGGAGGTCAGTCCACAAGATCATACCCTGTTAAAAGTATAAATAATGAAATGGGGAATGCACATGCATTTAGGTACACTGCCTAGATCTCACTGCTCAATTATAACAAGGCTCATTGCCCAAAGGAAGACACACTGTCTTATAGAAAGATTCAAATTACATCCACAGGGATTTGAACTGACAAAATAGCATCTGCTAATGCCTGATCACAATTCTGGTTAAGCACATAAACACTTCTTAACTCTTCTTCACTCTTCTTCACACTATGCACTACCTTCAAATGATTTAGAACATTATTCACGCACTCACACATTCAAAATAATTCAAATGAAATAAACAATTTCTTATATATATCCACAACAAGAAATTACATCGCTACAAGTCATCTTCAACAAAATAATAAAATGAATATAAATTGTCGGCCCAAGTCAATAACAATTATTAATGCAAATCAACCAAGGTCGGCCACAACATAGTGAAGAACCAAAATAAAATCTCCAACATGAAAAACTCCAAACAATTTTGGCTTGAGGATCCACAACATGTTATCATCACCTGTCGGCCATGAACATGAAAAACATGAACACGTAAGACAAAATCACCAATTGTGAGCACAACGATCAATGTAGACGTGAAAAATAGATAGAGCATGATGTAGAAACATCCACAAGAATCACGAACCACCAGAGAAGCATTCAAAACAATAGAACTCACTGGAATCACATCATCTTCATTTGGGAACAAAAACTGAAGTAACAGAAAAACTGTCAAAATACAAATCTTCATAACTCAATCAAATCTTCACACAAATATCTGAAAATCAACATGGATAAACTAGATAAGCTTGAAAATAAACCCTTTAGTCCAAAAAATTTGATCATCAATGTACTGAATTCACCAATATACTGAACTTCACTTCACCATTGACAACCTGCAACTCATTTCATTACAATTTTCTCAATATCCTCGACATATAAAGCTTTAAATGCATTAATGCTAATAGTGTTGAAATTAATGACAACTACATATCAGAAACACAACCACAACATCCAAAAATCTCCCCCTTTGGCATTGATGGAAAACATGATGTGAAAAACTCCATCAACGTAACTACACTTACTCCCCCTTAGGTTTTGACTCTTTTCTCCTCAAATCTTCCACATGAATCTTCTCCTTAGATAATTCATAGTTTTTCACATTGTTCTTCTCCCCCTTTGACATCTATGACAAAGATTTATTCTACACATCATCTAAACCACATATCTAAACATTTGAACATATGATTACTCCTCTTGAGTAGCAGCCACCACAACATCAATCTGGATCAAGATATGACTATGAAAAGCACAGACTGATGCAAGGAAATGCATCTTAGTTCTGATTAGGAGGGGTAATAACCCCTAAATTCCCTCTGAGATACTCAAAATTATCCTTAGGCAATGACTTGGTAAATATGTATGCAATATGCTCCTTAGTAGGCACATATTCCAATTTGATTCCCTTTTCATTCACCTTCTCTCTCAAAAAGTGAAACTTGATAGATATATGCTTGGTCTTTGAATGCAACACCAAATTCTTCGAAATGTTAATAACACTTGAATTGTCATAGAATATAGCAATAGGCTCATCATACACAACTCTAATATCCTTCAACATCTGCTTCATCCACAATTCTTGAGTATAATTGTTAGCAGCAATGTATTTTGCCTTTGTAGTAGATAAAGAAATGGCATTCTGCGTTTTACTTAACCAAGAAATTAGATTCTTCCCCAAGAAAAATGAGCCACCACTAGTACTTTTTCTATCATTCACACCTCCTGCCCAATCAGCATCACTAAAGGCACTCAAAGTAAGATCATCATCTTTAGGATACCACAGGCCAAAATCAACTGTTCCCTTCAAGTATCTAAAAATCCTTTTCACAACAGTCACATGAGATTTCTTAGGATCAACTTGAAATCGTGCAACAATACATACAACATTCATGATATCAGGCCTAGTTTGAGTCAAATAAAGCAATCCACCAATCATTGATCTATATCTAGTCTGATTTACTTTCAGAGAATCATCATCTATTGCCAAATTACATCTGATCACCATAGGTGTACCAACTGGATTTGAATCTTCCATACCAAACTTCTTTTGCAACTCTTTCACATACTTGGACTGGGATATAAAGATCCCTTTATCTAACTAAGTAATTTGTAATCCCAAAAAGAATTTCATCTCTCCAATCATTGACATCTCAAAATCACTTTGCATCTCATCAACAAACTTCATGCACAAACTATCATCTCCTCCAAAAATGATATCGTCAACAAAGACTTCCACAATCAAATATTTATTATGATCAATCTTGAAATATAGATTACTATCAGCAGTAAATTTATTAAATCCAAGCTTCAACAAATACTTATCCAATCTGGCATACCATGCTCTAGGGGCTTGCTTAAGTCCATACAATGCTTTCTTCAACCGAAAAACCATATCTCTGTGATCGGTCAATTGAAATCCATCAAGTTGCTCAACATATACCTCTTCCTCCAATTCACCATTTAGAAATGCTGACTTGACATCAATATGATAAACCTTGTAGTTTTTGTAAGCAACATAAGCAAGAAACAATCTCACAGCTTCAATTCTAGAAACAGGGGCAAAATTTTCTTCAAAGTCAGTTCCTTCCATATGAGAGTATACTTTACACACCAATCTCACTTTGTTTCTAACCACTTCACCTTGCTCATTCAGTTTGTTTCTAAAGAACCATTTAGTTCCAATTACATTTTTATCTTTAGGTCTAGGAACAAGAATCCATGTATCATTCTTTTCAATTTGTTGTAGTTCTTCTCTCATTGCTTCAACCCAATGTTCATCTGTGCATTCTTCATTGACATTAGTAGGCTCAGTCTTTGAAATCAAACAATATTCTTCTACAATTTTTCTCCTAGTCTGGACACCTTTGTTCTTATCACCTATGATATGATCTTCTAAATGATTTAATCTTACATACCTTGGAGTCTTAGGATGTTCTTGAACTTCAGGCTCTTGTGATCTCTCTTCTGCACTTTCACTAGTTTCTCCTTCCTCTTGATCTTCTTGATTCACCAGATTGATCTTAACTTGATTTGAAGTATAAAATTTCTTTCCTTTATTTGAATTATCATTCCGATCATCTGATTCATATCCATAGGTTCTGGATGGTCTAGCTATGTCTTCATCGACCTTGAAAGTTGCTTTCAACCATTTTCCTCAATCTCTTATTGTAGCACTAGTAGGCCTTGATTTTAGTAGAATAACTAAGAAAAATTCCTTCATCACTCCTAGGATCAAACTTTTCTATATCTTCATCTCTTTTGATAAAGCATCCACTCTCAAAGGTTTTGAAATATCTAACAGTAGGCTTATGACCATACCATAGCTCATAAGGGGTCTTACTAGTATCACTTTTGATTTGTACCTAATTGAGTGTGTAAACAATAGTACTCACAACTTCTCTCTAGTAGATATGAGGAACATTTCCTTCCAGCATCATAGTTCTAGTAGCTTCTTCAATTGTTATGTTCTTCCTTTCCACAAATCAATATTGTTGAGGGGTTTGCGGTGCAGATAATTGTCTCTTTATTCCATATTCTTCACAAAAATAATTAAAATCATCAGAAGTGAATTCACCACCTCTATTTGATCTCATAAATTTAATCTTCAGACCTATCTCTGTCTCAACCATAGCCTTAAAGATCTTGAACTTTTCCAGAGCTTCAAATTTCTCTCTTAAGAAAGTAACCCACATCATTCTAGAATAATCATCAATAAGCAACATGAAATACTTATATCCTTGTAGACTTATGACTTTAGAAGGACCACACAAGTTAGCATGCACAAGCTACAATAATTCATTTGAACAATGTTGTTTACTCCGAAATGAAACTCTAGTTTGCTTCCTTAACTGACATTCCTTGCATATAGTATTCATAGTTTCATCAACTTAGGAAGATCCCTCACAACCTTAGTAGAACTTATCTTGATAATGTTATCAAAGTTAACATGACACATTCTTCTATGCCATAACCAACTTTCATCAACTTGAGCAATCAGACAACTTTTACTACCAACATTCAAATGAAAGATGTTACTTTTTGTTTTTGTACCTAATGCAATCACACTTTCGAAACACCCCAACATTCTACACTTTCCATCCTTGAACTGAAGATTGTATCCCTTGTCAACCATTTGTACAAAACTTAAAAGATTATGCTTCAAACCTTCCACATACAGGACATCATCAGTATTATGCTTACCATCAAGAGAAATACAACCTTTGCCATGGATTACACCAGTTGTGTTATCATCAAATCTCACAACACCACCATCATAATTTTCTAAGCTCACAAATTTACTTTCATCACCTGTCATGTGATGAGAGCATCCACTCTCAATCACCCATTCATCTTTCTCTTCAACTCGAGTAGCTAGGGCTTTCTCCACATTTTTACAACTAGTAGATTCAGTAGACATAGGACTATTTTCCTTGATAGCAATAAATACCCATTCATCCTCACTTCCATTCCTTTTATCAGATTCATCATCTGTCACACCTTCATCAATAGCATAATAACACTTTCTTTGAAATCTAGGCTTATTAGGTCCTAGCTTAGGAAATCTTTCCGAAAACCTTGATGCAAAATGACCTATCTTATTGCAAGAAAAAATTTAAGAGGCAACTTTCCTTTATACTTACTGTGTCCTCTGGCTTCTCTTTTGACAATAGGTGCTTCAAGCTCATCCAGTTCTCTTTCTTCTTCTTCAATCCGTCTCATTTCTTCCTCATACTTGAATACCTTTCTAGAAGAACTTTCACCTGGATCATATCTCTGTTTATCTCTTCTAGAAGTAGTGGCATTGAATGCAAATTATACCTTAGGAAGGGCATCACCAAATTCACTCAACTCAAAAGCAGTAAGCTTACCAATCAACTTATCTCTGGTAACATTTTTCATAGTCTGGAGCTCTTCAATAGCTGTAGCTTTGAATTTATAAGCAACAAAAAAAGATCTAAGCACTTTAGCAACAATCTCTGATTCTTCCAACTATCCACCAACACATTTGATACCACACACAATTTCATTCACTCTTTGCATGAAACTAGTAATGTTCTCATCATCACCCATTTTCAACATTTCATATTTCCCTTTCAAAATTTGTAGCTTAGCAATCTTAACATTAGCATCACCTTCATAAAAAGTTTCCAACTTTTTCTAGATCACATAAGCAGTCTTTAGATCCATCACATTTTTCATCTCATAATCAATCAAAGTACTCAACAATGCCTCCTTAGCCCTGATATTATACTCAACATTCGTAATCTCAACAGTAGTAGTAGGACCATTCTGTGGAATAAAATACCTATTACTTGTAATGCTCCAATAGGGTTCACCAATGCATCTCAGATGGCACTCCATTCAAGTCCTCCACAAAGAATAATTTGTTCCATCAAATCTCAAACTATCCTTCTTATATGTCGCCATCCCGGATCACCTCAAGTTGTTAAACTTCTTCCAAGGAACTTGCTCTGATACCAATTGTTGGCAACACAAGGGTAGACAATTGAGAGTGGGCGTGAATCAACTATCACATAAATTCAAAACTTATTAACTTTATTAACCCTTATTCTTAGATTTGATTAATAACTATGAAAGCATAAATCATAAACACATCAGAAAAACACATAGCACCAAGATTTTTTACGTGGAAACCCTGTTAGGGGAAAAACCATGGTGGAGGTTAGTCCACAAGATTATACCCTGTTAAAAGTATAAAGAATGAATGGGGAATGCACATGCATTCAAGCACACTACTTAGAGCTCACTGCTCAAATACAACAAGGCTCACTTCCTGAAGGAAGACACACTATCTTATAGAAAGATTCAGATTACATCTGCAGGGATTTGAACTGACAAAATAGCATTTGCTAATGCCTGATCACAATTTTGGTTAAGCACATGAAAACTTCTTAAATCTTCTTCAATATTCTTCACTCTTATTCACAATCTACTCTACCTTCAAATGATTTAGAACATTATTCATGCAATCACACATTCGACATAATTCAAATGAAATAAACAATCACTTATATATATCTGCAACAAGAAATTACATTGCTACAAGTCAACTTCAACAAAATAATAAAATGAATATAAACTGTCAGCTCAAATCAATAACAATTATTAATGTGGATCAACCAAGGTTGGACACAACATAGTGAAGACCCAAAATAACATCTCCAACATGAAAAAACTCTAAACAATTTCGGCTCGAGGATCCACAACATGCTATCATCACCTTGTTGGCCATGGACATGAAAAACATGAACATGCAAGAGAAAATCACCAATTGTGAGCACAATGATCAATGCAGACATGCAACATAGATAGAGAATGATCTAGAAACATCCAAAAACATCACAAACCACTAGAGAAGCATCCGCAACAAAAAAAATCACTGGAATCGCATCATCTTCATTCAGGAACACAAACTGAAGTAACAAAAAAATGTCAAAATACAAATCTTCATAACTAGATCAAATCTTCACGCGGATCTCTGAAACTCAACATGGATAAACTAGATAAGCTTGAAAAGAAACACTTTAGTCCACAACCTCTGATCATCAACCTACTGAATTCACCAACATATTGAACTTCACTTCACCATTGACAACTTGCAACTCATTTCATTACAATTTTCTCAATATCCTTGACATATACAACTTTAAATGCATTAATGCTAATAGTGTTGAAATCAATGGAAAACACATATCAACAACAAAACCAAAAAATCCAATAGATAAAAGATCAACCTTGCCTATGTTCAGAGCTCAGAGACTCGTAGTTTGAGAAGATGATTGTTTTTTACTTTTTGACTGACATTTTGACCTGTTTTTAGATTTTGATATGTTTTGAATGTTTTTGGATTTTCTAATTTTAGGGAAGACTCCAAGAATATACACAAATCCAACCCGATGAGACCATGCCTCGAACATGATGCAATAGACTATTTCGATAAAGGCAGGAAAAACTGACCTTGAGAATGGGCCAAGTAGTACTAGGAGGGATCATGACACAAACATAGGACCAAGCTATGATGTAAACGTAGATGGGTGATGGATGGAGATATGGAATGTGATGGATGATGGAAGCATGATGGATGGATGATGCATAACAAGTCATGAATATCCTAGTGGATGGAAGGTGCTTATTTACACAAGGCGCTTGTTTTCTAGGTTTTCACCAAGGTACTTACCCAAAGCGCCACCGAAGTGGTTTTCGCTAGAGGACGATTTTTCTCTTTACTGTTTTTAATCCTTTTTTTGATTTTTTTGATTTTTTTATATTTTTTTGATTTTTTTGTATTTTTGGTTTTATACATTGAAAGATTAGGCATAAAACTATTTGAGATGGGAGCTATTCATGGGTTCCTATAGAGTTTCCCCTTCTAGTGTTGGTAACTGATATGCTCCTGACTTGTAGCTTGCTGTGATGATGAAGGGTCCCAACCAATTAGGTTCAAACTTTCCCTTGCTATTTGGATTCAGAACATTCTTCTAATTCTCCTTCAACACAATCTCTCTAACTTGGAAGGTCTGACTCCTAATCTTCTTGTTGTAGCTCCATTTGAGTTTTTTTGGTAGAATTTTAAATGGTTTAAGGCATCCATACACCGCTCATCCAGTAGTTCCAGCTCGTTTAATCTTGACACCCAATATTCTTCACCCGTGATGAGATTTAGTAATGATATTCTCAGGGATGGGAGTTTGATCTGAATAGGCAGAATGGCTTCTAATCCGTAGACTGAGGAGAAAGGGGTGGCATCGATTGGTGTGTAGATACTCATTCAGTAGGACCATAGGGTGGGATTCAATTGGAGATGCCAATCACGACCAATGCCATTGACTATTTTCTTGAGAATTTTCAGGATGGTCTTATTTGTAGCCTTAGCTTTGCCATTTCCTTGAGGATAGTATGAAGTGGAAAAGGGATGTTGGATATTAAAATTTTAGCATAGGTCGCGAACATCCTGATTTTTGAAAGGTGTCCCGTTATTTGAGATAATGGCTTGAGGGACATCGTAACGACAAATTAAGTAGTTGAGGATGAACTTTGATATCTACTTTCTTGTGATATAGGTCATGGGGATGGCTTCCACCCACTTTGTGAAGTACTTGGTGGCGGTGATGATGAAATTATGTCCACTGGATGAGGTGGGGTAATTTTTCCAATGAGATTGAGCCCCCACCGTGAAAAGGGCCAAGGTGTAAGAATCAGGTGGAGCTCCTGAGCTGGTGCATGGATGAGATCCCCATGCTATTGACACTACAAACACCTTTTGACATAATCATTTGCCTCTCTTTCCATTGTAGGCCAATAGTATCCAGTCCTCAGTAGTTTTTTAGCCAAGGTCATACCACTCAAATGTGAACTACAAATGTCGTTATGCCCTCCTAGCGCCAAAATGTGAATGGTGATCCTAGACCCACATGAACACAAGGAAAAAACATATTGTTAGTTCCATATGCAAGTTAGAAACAACATTCCCCATGCAATTCATTTGAAACATGAAAACAAGAAATAAATGAAGAACACAAGTAAAAAATCTATTAAATCCTATTTAAATGATCAAACTCTCAATCCCATGGGGGAATTGGTGTCACTTTGATGTGGAAAATGGGCCTTTCCCAATTCATAGAAAGCTTGATGATGATAAATGGATGAGGAGTGACGCTCCTTGATGAAATTTTTCCATAACCTAGCTATGAGATGATAAAAACTGATAAAAATGGACGAAGATGGATGAAGATTGCTGAAAACAATGAAGATGATAAGTTTGCATAAGTTGAGGATGAACTTGTGGATCCAAAATCCAAATGAGAACCTTCTATTTATAGAAGAGAATGATGGAGGATGAGGAAAAATGGATGAATGTGGGATCAAACACCAACCAATAACACAATGTCACTTGTCAACATGTGAGTGGACAAAGGTGGAGCACATTTGGATGAATGTGCACATTAATGCAATTAGGTGGAATTTCAAATTTGGAGAAGTGACAAGTTGGAGGGAGAGAAGAAATGAATTAAATGCCACTTGGCTCAAGAAAAGGACATGTAAGATGCCTTTAATGCCTTGTTGGATGGACAAGTACTTTTGGGGGGAGAATTCAAACTTGGAGAATATTCCCACTTTGATGCCTTTTTGATTGAAAATAGAGATTTGATAAATCAATTAAAATGATTTTCATGAGCAAGTTGCAAAAGCTAGAGGATTTGATGGATTAAGATTAGCATTAATCAAGATTTGATTAATTAAGATGAAGATTATCCGATTTGACAATTTTGACTTAGACTTTTGGATTAATTTAAATCAAAATGAGAGGAAAATGATTTTAGACTTAATTAAATAAAGTTTGATTCATTTAACTAAAGAAGATGGTGTTAGACTTAATCAAATAAATGTTAATTTATTTAATTAAAGGAGATGACTTTAATGATTAATTAAATAAACTAAATTATTTAATTAAAAGAGGGACTATAGGATTAATTAAACAAAGTGTTTTATTTAATTAACATGAGATGATGACTTAATTAGGTAAAATTGATTTGTTTAATGAAGAGATGAAATATGATGAATTTGATTAAATAAAGATTATTTAATTAAATGATTATCAAAGGAGATGATTCAGGACAAACTGGTTTTAGTAAAATCAGGATCAAGTGTATAGGATCAATCGGTATATTTTTCGTGTCTACAATTACATGAAAACTGAACTGAGACACTACACAAGAACTAAGAGAACATCCACCAAGCTACATGAATAGAGATATCAATGCAAGGAAATGTGAAGCATTTTAGACTAGTCCAAACAACCAACAAAACTACCAACCTTATGTAATTTTTAGAAACATCCACAACAACACTAGTGACCTAAAAATATTGGAGTACAACATCCACATAATAAGAACATTGAATCCAAAACTGCAAGACCAAATATTCAATAGTAGAGGAATACCAAGCATTATCCCAAACAATATTCAAAGCAACTTCTTGTAGAAAAACCTTTCACCAACTTGAGGATACCGGAACTTCCTTGTAGCATCACGTACTTCCTTAGGAACAACAAGAGAGAATAGACAACATACTAGAGATCATCAGCAACATTTCTCCACCATCAAAATTACTTCTAATCCTCATCTTAATGCTTTTAATCCTCATATTAATGCTTCTAATCCTAATCTTAAGATATCATCATGTTATCATCTTGATTGACAACAACCATACTCAATACATCTTTACATTAGATCAATCAAGGAATGACATCCAACCATGAACATCAACAACATCATCATACATCAATGACAACAGAAACTAAGTGTTGACATCAATGAGAACCAATGCTAAACAACAATCTCAAAAATATATACAACAATCTCCTCAAGTGTTGACATTAATGACAACCAATGCCAATAGAGTTACAACTAAAATTTGATTCATTACTCTATTATCATTTAGCCTCTATCCCTCAAAAGGATAAGCTCTCTTTCACCAATTTTTCTATTGTGGATGTAGAAATTCCAACACAAGGTTTGACTGAGGAAAGCCCCTATATGGCACAACCCTTCCTCTCTCTTTGAATTTCTAGGTTATAGATTTGAAGGAGATTAGAAGAATATTGAAGATACTTTTATCATTTATGCATTCAAGACCTACAACTTGAAAATATACAAAAACTCAATTATCTCAGCAACAAATGAAGATCCGACCATAAGATCCAAAAGGAAGAAGTCATCGATTGAGGATTTGAGGACTATATAGGAATATTTTAGTTTCAAATCTCCAATCAAGGGAGCCCCGGGTTCCCTTTTCCAACAAAATCTACCTCAAGTTCATAGGTCTGGTACCTTTGTGTCTGCCTTTTGCTCTTTTGGAACCCAATTTTTTTTGTTAGTTTCTAGCTTGTCATAATTCATGACAAAATGTTGCATTTTCATAGTTAACTAGTTGTATCATTGTTTTTCATCAAAAATACATTTCAAACCCCCAAAATAATTCATATCCAAGGTTGATTGACTCATCTTTTACATTGCAAGTTAATCTCATACCCTTGCCGATTTGAATTCCAATGTTTTGTAGTGGAAAGTAGCTAATCTTAGTTAAACCCTAGGATCAATTTTCCTACATTACATCTAGAAATACATGCATTTAAATAAAATAAGTGTCTATCAAATGGTTCACAAAATAAACTTTCTATAAAATCCTTGATTTTTGAGGTGGCATATTAATACCGCATTCCTACATAATTTCATTAGTATGCAAATTATAACATACATATCAAAAAATATCATAATAATGACAAAATTTTACGAGTTTTACAACAACAATATATTCATTGTTTATTAATTTTCACATACCAAGGTTTACATTTTTCAAATGATCCTTGACTTATACTAATATTTAGTAAGATTGAATCATCTACTTTTAAAAAAAAAATGAGTTTAGTTATATCTAATATATGTTTTGGATGAGGGTCACAAATTTTTAATCTCACTCTTAATTTTAAAACATCTATAGATGATACTCTTGTATTATCATACAAATATTTTTCAATTGAAGATTTTATTTCATTATTTAATTTCATGTTATACCTTGGGAGTCTACCACTAAAACTTTAGCATTGATTAATTGGATCATTTTCAATACTTTCTCTCCTCTTTACTGCTCTTATCAATGTTTGAAGATTTACTTTTATAAATTCACTAATATTGCTTAACATTATTTTATTCGAATTTGATTTATTAACTAACATAGTTGTTATAGCATGTCGTGTTGCATTCTTATTTTTAGATCAATTTTTTTTTATATAGAACCAATATCATTAGCAACGTGCTAGATATGACTTTTTTTATTGAATCATCTTTCTTTTTAGGTTTTAGAAAATTCTTAATTTTTCATCACTTTTTGTATTTTCTACATTTTCATCAATTACATCATAAGTTGACAAAGAAATCCTAGTTTTTTCCATGATTTTTTTTTAATATAATCTATTCCCATGGGTTCTTATTTCTCTCTGAGAAATTTTACCAAGAAGGTTATCTAAGAAATTTCTTTCAATTGTAAAAAAAATATTTTCATTTTCATCCATACAAGGGATTTCATTCTCATTTTCATCAATACAAGTTATTTCATTCTCATTTTCATTCATACATGGGATTTCATTCTTGTTTTATGTTTCCATTATTTCACTAGTATAGTTGATATCATTATTAGTATATCCAACTTCATTTAAATAATTAACATCAATTTAATCAAAATGAAAGTTTGAAGACATAGCTAGATTTGTTTGAATAGTCTCATTTTCCATATCATTGAAAGGTGGATTTGAAGACATACTTGAAGTTGTTTGCATAGTCACTATTTCCATATCATTCAAATATGAATTTGAAGACATAGTTGGGTTTGTCTCTATAGTCACATTTTCTTCCATATTCACCATTTCCATATTTGCATCATCTCCATTCATCCCATCCTTCATGGTCTCCTCTTCAAGATTCATGAAACTAGATGCTTCAATATTTTTCATTTGAAAAATCCTTGTTCTTATATCTCTTTGTTGTTTTTCCTCCATCTTTCTATTTGCTTCAATTTCTTCAAGTGTCATGAGCTTCTTACATTTTTTTCTTTGTCTTTACTTTGATCCCATGATTAGTAAACCCGTTTGATAAAAAATAAATGATTTTTAACCTATTTTCAAATTGTTTTTGATTATGGGGAAAACAAGTTTTGATGGGACCTAAAACCCATTACAAAACAGTTTTGAAGGGACCCGCAACCCTATCCAAGAAAAACATGCTGCCTCAAAGATGAACCATTTACCATCAACAACCAATCAACAACTACACTTAAAATATAACAAAACAACACAAGCTGCACAAAGGAGTAGCAGGGCCCTAAAGCCTGAGACCAAATACAAGCAAGTTTTACTTGGGACCTTAAACCCTTAAACTGGTTTGTCAGGGACCATGAACCTAGAAGAATGCTAATATTAGGTTTTGACCGGGACCTTAAACCCAAAACCACAGCTGATTGAGAAGCCACAACCTTCTTGTAGAACCAACCCAACTGAGAAAATTAGAAATAAAACTATATGCAACTCCTTAAAATTGTTACCTTCTTAAAATTTTGAAATAAAACTATATGCAGATCCTTTATTCTATAAAAGTGAAATTAAATATGAATATATTAAAATCCCTTTTTTCCCTCTTGAGAAAATTCCTCATACTTGATTCCATTTTAAGAATAATCAACTTGTGATCGACTCCTTCAAAAAATTGAATAGAATATGACCTACTAAGAGATTGTATA
Organism: Sequoia sempervirens; assembly: GCA_007258455.2. NCBI lineage: Eukaryota > Viridiplantae > Streptophyta > Pinopsida > Cupressales > Cupressaceae > Sequoia > Sequoia sempervirens. The sequence continues at coordinate 73,458,571 of VDFB02271358.1, read as the reverse complement.
AGACAAAATTAAATAAAAAAACATAAAAATATCATTGTCAGTCCATAATGCAGAAAGAGAACGATGCGAAAAAAAGGTGGTAAGTAATTTTTTACCAAATTTGGAAATAATGGGTATAATAGAAATGAGTATCCATTTTGAAATGAGTACCTGTTCCATTTTCCAAATGCAAATTCAGAATTGGGCATCTATTATGTAAATTTTGAATTTCCAAGGTGCTTTTTTCTTTCATTTTAGGCTCAGGAAAGGTTTCATAAGCCAACCCTTATCCTTGGACCTACAACTAAAAGACTAAGGAAAAATGCCAAGAGAAATAACTAACTTTGGCAATATGGTTGACGATTTTTTTTTAGAATTGGTTTACAAAATTAAAACCCATTATAGATCACAATGTCAGTTTTAAAGTATATAATTATAATTTTTTATGATTGAATTATATTTTATGATATTTTTTAATTAATTTCTAAAGAAATTGGTGCATAAACTTGAAATATTAGTATTTTTTATTTTTTAATAAATTTTAATTTGTTATTTTTTTGTAAAAAATTTATGATATCAATATACAAATAATTTTCTACATAATGATTTAAAAAAGATTAGTTTAGGTCAAATTATGGTGTTTGTACACAAGGGTTTTCAAAAACAACAATTAGGGCTAGTAAAAAATAAAAATAAAAATAAAAATATGCTCATCAATATTTAGTTTGTTACACATCTTTCTTCAAAAGGAATTAGAATACTTTTATTTAGGTCAAATTATGGTGTCTGTACATGTGTATGGTATGGTCCTAAAAAAGTGACTTTTAATAAGTGGTTTTTATGCATGCCTATTGAAAATTAATTTGTATTATCTATGTATAAGAATAAATTACATCTTTAAAAACTAGACTCAAAATACTAAATTTCATATTACTGAACTTTTTTAAGATTCAATGTGTAAGTGCTTCAAGTTTTTAGTCTAACTGAGACAAATTATGAAAATCAAGAAAAACACTTCCACTTTTTGAACATTTTGTGGACCCAACTTCTTGCACATGCCCATCCAAAATAAAGAAAGTGCCTAGGAATAGTCTAAAATCAACACCTCAAATAGATTAATAAAAGCACCTAAAATCACTAAAATTAGGGACTAATTTCTTTTAACTTGTGTGTCACTAGAACACCATTTTAGCAACCCATTAAATTCTAACTCACTTTTCATAAAGAAGGTGTTTTCCATTAACAAAGACTTGGCTCTTAGTAGTTTAAAAATCTCTTTTAATAGGGGATTTATCAAAATTTTTGCAACTTGGTCACCTAGGTAAGAGTGAAGTGAGGGATTTTCTTACTAATTAACAAAACTGTAAAAAATCATTATGTTTCCACTTTCTAAAAATTAGAAAATATTGTTCGATTTCAAATGATAAAAACCACATAAAAAAATGGCACGAGAAGGAGTAGGAGAAGCTCACATGTGAAATGAAGCAGTCCAAGGTTTTGAAGCCGGAAGGGAGGACAAGAAGGCGTGATGAATTGGAGCGACGACGGAGATTCGAGGCCAAGGTCCATAGGCAAGAGATGTTGAAGCCGAAATCCCCCCAAAAGAAATCAAGAAATGGGCAACCCATGAAAAATGGAAAAAGGGAAGAAGTTGGGAGGAAGTGGAGGTGGAAAACTGAGCTCCAAAAGCAAGAAACTGGAAAAGGAGTGATGAGTTTTTTCTCTAGATCTGGAGGCCTCGAAACGGGCTTGGTAACCAAAGAATGCATAGGTGGGGAAATTTCAAGGGTGGAGGCCAAAACCCTAATTGGGAAGGTAATCAAAGGGAAGGGAGGAGATGGAAAAGAAATCAAGTCAATCAAGGCAAGGTTAGCAGGAATAAGGAAGATCTTGGGAATAGGGCCAAGAAATCAGTGAAAATAAGCATGAAGAAACTTCGAAAGGAAAGAGAGCATCTTGATCACCTAGGGTTGATAGCAAAATGGCTAGGGAAATATTTCAAATGGGATTTCTTGGTGCACTGATGGCAAGGAAAATAAGGAGCAGATCTACAACTGAAGAGACTGGCTAATGGTTATTTTGTGGTGATTTTCCCATCAGAAGAGATCAAGAAGGAAATTGAATCAGGTGTCTGGCTGCTAGATGGGTATGGGTTTTACATTCAGGGTTGGATGGTAGGATTCAACCCATACATGCACAAAATGGAGGTAATTCAAGAATGGTGGAAACTATCGGATCTACCATTAGAATTTTGGTCGACGGGTATTTTGGAGGATATAGGGAACAATCTAGGGTCTTATGCATGTGCAGAGGAGAGAATGAATCTAGATGGCATAGGCTCATTTGTAATATTATGTGTGGAAACTAAACTAGGGTAGGAGAAGTGGAATGAAATTGATCTAGTGATAGATTGGGGGTTTGGGTACAACAGATTATCCCAGATATGGTGCTCTGCTTGGAGCTCATAAAATCCTTGGGAAGGCGGGAAAATCTAAAAAAATGCATCTAAGGAAGACTTTGGTTTCCCAATAGCTCCTTAGAGTCTGAATCACCCCTCAAACCTAGTGCAGGATGATGCTTCAAATAACAAGGTTGGGGAAGAAGGTACTAGGATTACCCCTCCTTTAGATTTAGGAGTTGAAGAAGAGGGCACAAGCAATGGAAATAGAGAGGAGGAGTTGAAGAAAAGTGGCTAAAGTGATTGATCTATTAGGAAACAAATGCAGGTAGGAGGACTTAAATGCATTGATAGAAGTCAAGAATGAGCTGATAGAACTAGCTAAGGCTGCAAAAAGTGGATCACTAAGGATGTAAGGAGAAGAATACTTTAAGGATTGGACAAACTGCCCAAGATGGAAGATGACGAACTTCCTTTTGAAGAAGGGAATGGTCTAAAATTGGGTAAGAAGCATAAAATCTCAACAGCAGGTTAAAGTGAGCCATTAAAATTAGACATTTTCTAGAAAGACATGTAAAAAAATTCACCAAATTGTGGTGAAAGCAAGATGCATGGCATAATCCAAAATCAAGAGAAACTCAAATGGGATAGGGACACAAGTGGATAGAAGAAGATCAATGAGATGTTGAAAGTAGGGAAGAGCGATGCTCTTCCTGAATAGCAATGAAGCTCCTAACTTGGAATGTTAGGGGCTTAAATGTCCCTAAAAAATGATGCCTAATAAAGTATCAAATTGAAAATTTGGAAATAGATATAGGTCTACTACAAGAAACCAAATTGGATGAATAGGAAAGGAGAAAGCTAGAAAAAAAACTAAAGTTTTGGCGATTAGTTGGGGTCAATGCAGAAGGTGCATTAGGTGGCTTGCTAGTTGTTTAGAAGCCACAATTGATGCAATTAAAGGAACTCAATAGAGGTAGACATTGGATTGCTTTCCGGGTAAGAAGTATCATTTTAAATTTAAGCTTCCTACTCATCAATGTTTATGGGTCTAATTCTTACATTCAAAGGAGGCATGTTTGGCAAGAATTAAATCTGATTTTGAATAACTCTGGGAAAGATTTTAATGTGATTGGGGGGGTTTCAATGCCATCTTGAGATCCGAGGTCAAAAAGGGAGGGTTGGTAAGATTGCTACAGTCTTAGGTAGACTTCAAAAACTTTGTAGATAGAAATATGTTAATAGAAACTCAAATGGGGAACATAAATTTTACTTGGAAAAATAGAAGGTTGGGGTTTTGCAACATAGCTAAGAAGCTCGGTAGATTTTATTTAAAGGGGACCTAGGTAGGTTTCTCTTCACATTGGAAAGCAGAATCATGCCAGGGGTTGGATCTGACCATTTCTCAGTACAATTGGAGATAATTGGAGGAAAAATTCCAATAAGATGTCCATTCAAGTTTGAAACAATGTGGTTCAAGGACCCAAACCTTGGGGATCTCATAAAACATTGGTGGACGAGATGCAATCTGAGAGGCTAAAAAATGTTTAATGTGGTTACAAAATTAAAATTAGTCAAGAAAAACCTTGAACAATGGAACAAAGAAAGCTTCAAGAAAATTTTTTAGGAAAGAAGAAAGATAGAAGAAGCTCTGAAGGATCTTGGAGAGAAGATAATTACATATGGGATAGATATAAACAACTTCAAAGAGGAGAAAATTTTGAGAGGAAAACTAAATGAAGTGTTGGCCAGAGAAGAAATCTTTTGGAGACAAAAAACTAGAGAAATGTGGCTCAAGGATGGGGATAGGAAAATGAAATATTTCCACAATTCAACTAAAGTGTGAAGGGAAGTAAATAGAATCTCTTGCATTAGAGGGTTGGATGGGAGATTGGTGGAAGATCTGGTGGAGATAAGAAAGTTTGTAGTTGATTTATTTCAAGGATTACTAAATGACAATGAGGGCTCCAATCTTGAGGCATAGAAGGAACTGCTAAGAAATATTCCAAGGTTGGTGACTGATGCTCAAAACGAATAGTTATTTTCCAAGTTCATGGAACCTGAGATGACCCTGTTTCAATTACACGTAGAAAAGGCATTGGGACCCGATAGCTTCCCTACCACTTTCTTTCAAAAAATTTGGGACACTGTGGATCAAGAGATCACAGAGGAAGTTGAAGAGTTAAGAGAGTCGGGGAGAGTGCTAAAAGAAGCCAATAATACCTTTATTGCACTCATCCCCAAATAAGAGAAACTAGAGACTATGGAGGAATTTTGACCTATCTCCTTGTGTAAACTTTGTACAAAATTTTGGCGAAGGCCATCGCAAACCGGTTGAAACACATCTTTCCTTTCATTATTTTAGAGGAACAAATTGAGTTTGCGTCGGGGAGGTCTATCCTTGATGGATTAATCATAGCATAGGACGTAATTCACTCCATTCAAAAATTGAAGAAGCAAAAAATGTTGTTGAAGCTGGACATAAGGAAGGCCTATGACAAAGTTAACTGGCGCTTCCTATTCAAAATAATTGAGGCCTTTAGTTTTTAGAAGAAGTGGTCAGATTGGGTTTTTGGGTGGATTGCTTGTCCAAGATATTCAGTTCTGGTAAACGAAACCCCGGAAGGATTTTTCAGTGCCTCTAGGGGACTAAGGCAAGGTGATCCCCTCTCTCCTTTTTTATTTATAATAATGGCCAAGGCTTTAGGGAGAGCTTTTTTCGATGCTAGAAGGAGTGGTTGTGTGTGTGTGTTTGCAAGTAATAAGTAATCACGAGGTAGTTACTCACCATTAATTTGCAGATGATACAATGTTGTTTAGAATGACATCTAAAAGGGAGGAAAATAGGATAAAAGGAATTCTAGATAAATACTCCAAGGCCTCAGGGCAAGAGATCAAACTTGCAAAGTTAGAAGTGTTCTTCTTAAACACTAGCATTGTCAGAGAAGTTTAAATCCTGAGGATCCTTGGATTCAAGAAAGGGAAATTACCATATAAGTTCCTTGGTCTCCCCTTGGATAAGGGTGTGTAGAAAGGAAATATTTGGGGAGCCTTAATTCAAAAAGTGAAGGATAGAATGTAGTCATGGAAGAGCCATTGGTTGTCTTGGGTGGGAAGGTTGACAATGTTGAAATCTGTCATAGTGGCACTACCAACCTACATGATGTCTTGTCTCTCATTTTCTGCAGGGACCAACAAAATGACTAACAAAAAGATTAAAGACATTTTTTGGTAGGGAAATTTGGAGCAAAATAAGTTCCCAAATTAATAAAATGGAAGAAAGTGTGTGAGAAAAAAGAGGTAGATGGGGCGGGAATGAAAGATCTACTATCACAAAACAAGGTCCCGAGGGCTAATTTGGTATGGGTACTCCATTCAAAATGAGACCTTAAATGGGTTAAAATTTTCAGGGAAAAGTATCTCGATGAAGGAGAGCAATCCATGTTCACAACTAGGTAGTTTCCCAGAGGGTCTCGAATATGGAACTTCATGTGTAGCTCAAGGGATTTGATCTTGGACCATCTCACTTGGAAGATAAAAGATGGGGGTGCTGCCCTATTCTAGTAGAATTCATGGGAAGGCTTTGCAAAGCTTGCAAACATATCCGCACTAGAACATGTGAAATCAAGGTTGAAGGAGGCATGGGGAGATAGGGTAAGAGATTATTTGGAGGTGCCAATCTAGCAGGGGGAGGCTTTCTACAAATGGAAGTGTATAAGGCAACTGGGTTTCTAGGAGGAGGAAGTGGAATTGTATGAGCAGGTATTATTGGGGATGAAGATCTGCATTAGACAAAAGAATGAAAAATTAAGGTGGAATGCTTCACAAAATGGGGAGTATAAAGAAAAGGATGGATATTCCATCATGTAAGATGCATGGGCCTTTGAAACTATCTTACCAATCAACCTTTTTTGGAATAAATTTTTCCTACCAAAGGCTATCATCTTTACCTAGGTTGCTTCCGAGAGAAAAGTGTTAATAGCAGACATGTTTGTGAGGTTGAGGTTCCAGGGGCCATCAAGATGTCCCTTGTGTAAGCAGGAAAAAGAGACCAGTGATCACTTGTTTTTGAATTGGGAATTCTCACAATGATGTTGGAAATGGTTATGTGCCAAACTTCTTTGGAAAACTACATTTCCTAGCAACCTATTAGAACTACTAAAGAGCTGGCCAATCACTCACAAGTAGTCAATGTATGGATGCTTCTAGATTGTGAGCTCCTCAATGGTCATATAGGAAATTTGGAAGGAGTTTGATTATCATATTTTCCAAGATAAGGAGTTGTCAGAATCAAGGTTACAAAACAAAATTGAGGAATGCATTGTGGAAGTGGTCAACACAAGATTGGAAGACTCAACTTGAGGAAATTGAACTTTGCAGATTGGGATGGAAAAGTTAGAGGTAACTGGTTTGTCTTGTGGGTCCCTGCTTATGTGGGAGAGGGGGGAAATGCATCAATAGTAGATAGAAGCAAGGTGTGCTAGATGCCACCTGAGAAGGGATGGGAAATATTAAACTTTGACGGTGCTTCCAGGGGAAATCTTGGGGTCTCTGGTGCTGTTTGCATAATCAAAGATTGGAAAAGGTAGTATATTGGGTAGATTGGTGACTCCACTACTAGCAGGGACTAATAATGTGATTGAATTCCAAGCCTTGATTTTTGGGTTGGGTGTATGTAAGGAGCTTAGGTTGAGGAAGGTGGTAATCGAAGGTGACTCAACTCTAGTGATAAATGCATTAAGGAAACAAGAAATCATGAACTAGAAGCTTGGGGCAAAGTTGGAGTTAGCTCTGATTTGGATGGACCATCTCGAACATGTAATGTCTAACCACATCCTCAGAGAAGGGAACATAGAAGCTGATCACCTTTCCAATCTAGGGGCCAATGGTGTTGTGGTAAAAGAGATAAATATTTGAAATTGGAAGCTGATAATAGGTGGTTGGGTGGGCATCTCTCCACAACAAGGATGTGGAGAGACCACAACTATCAGGGTTAATGCCAAGGTGGCCAGTTAGTAGTCATTGGAATGGAATTTATGGTCATGGATATTGTTGAGTTGGTGGTATTATAATATTATTTTCCAAGTATCAATCTAATCAAGAAAGTGTGCCACTTGGGATGCATTCCATGGTAGTAGAGTAATGATGAGTTGGGAAGGGTGAGTGGGATTCAGTATGACATTTTAGGTCTCTACATTAGGGAAATGATGGTAAAGAAAGGTAAGCTATAACAAAGCCCACAATCTAGTTGTATGTGCCATCATCTCAAATCCATTTTCCTGATTATTGATTGGAAAAGTTCGTGCAAATGGAGAATTTGACAAGTTGGAGTGGCGGTTCATGGAACGGTGGGAATTTTCTCTAAAAATTCCATTTATGATTGAAGTGACCTCTGCCTCCAACATAATTCTATATTTTGTAAATACGATGTGTTACATTTCACATCCTTGGCCTGTGAATTTCAAAGAGGGTTTGTTTCTCTGTGAACAATGGGTGAGAGTTCTACGTTCATTGTGAAGATGTCAGTTGAAACACTAATGAACATTGGGGCTGATACGCCAATACAATTGGATAGTTTGGTGAGGGAGATGGCATTCCACGATGAAGTAATGGAGTAGTGACTCAAAAGGATAATGAAAAAATATGATTCAACATCCTTGCCATGGTGAAAATGGTGTTGGGAAAAGGATTCATTTTGAATGGCAAGACAAAATGAGTTGGTACCCACATCAGCTCTCATTTCCTAGTAGTCCTATTGGAGATAAGGATGATAAAGGACACAAGATTTAATCCATGAAGTCTTTGTTGTAGAATGACTGGTGGGCTTAGAGGAGGTCCTCATGGTCGCCATTCCAAGGATGGGTGTGCCACAACCTAAAGATTATCCAACCTTTACAAGCCCGGGGAGGTGGTGAAGTATTATCCCTTTATCCTAGACCTAAAGGGGATGGCTCTGGTGGAGCACACGAAAATTGTAGTTTTTGGGGTGGACTATCTAATGTAGGCGTTCAAGATTGAACACTCCTTTGGTTGGTGCGTGGTTCCAGACTTTGGTGTCTTTGTTGCTGCTAACGGTTTCCTAGAGTGACGGGTGTTGGTAACAATTGTTGCTCATTGTATTAGGAAATAGTTAGTGTTAAGAGGAATGTTTCCAATATGGTGGGTTTTTGGGTTTGCTTTGCCCACATTTTGTAATTATTTGTAATTTGACCCTGTGCAGTCTCTACTAGCTTAGATTGGTTAGATAGGTTTAGTTAGTGTTCGATGCTCCTTCTATTGTGTCCGCTATATAATTTTTTTGATATATTAATATAATACAATATCCTACGAATCAAAAACAAATAGGAGATATTTCTTCTAAATTTTGTAGCTTCTAGAGTCAAAATTTCAAAGAACATATAAAAGCAAAAACATATACTAGATATTTAAAACAAAACATGATACAAATATGAAAAGTACACTGCATATCTTCTCCTATGAATACAACACAACTAAATTAGATCTGTTTCTCAAAATTTTAGTTTACAACAAACACTACAAACAAATAATTGTTTCATATTATTTAAAAACAATTATTGAGTTGTTCTAGAAGCTATGCAATAAGATTTTTTGTTTTTTTTTATTTAAAATAAGATCATATATATCTTTTCAATGAAATTAATATTGATTGAATTTTTTGGGTGACATATCTCAGCATAGATTTGCACATATTTTAAGTTTTATATGTCTTTTCAATATCATGATATATACAATATTTTTTAATTTTATTCAAGACATTAATACAATTGAAATCCAACCATGAAATTTTAATGTATTCTAAACCCAATGGAAATACTTTTCCACCTATCATATCTATAAACTAGTTTCAAATATTTTTCATTGTAAATAGAAATACCTTTCAAATGAATTTATTTTTCCACCTATCCTATCTATAACACTACTCCTTGTCACTCAAAACGTTAATAGGGTTGACAACTTAACCAATGCATTACATTTTTTTCAAAAATTGAAAAACAATTCATTTTCATTGTAAGTAGAAATACCTTTCAAGTTAATTTATTTTTCCACCTATCCTATCTATAACACTATTCCTTGTCACTCAAAATATTAATAGGGTTGACAACTTAACCAAAAAATTTAATGCATTACAATTTTTTTTTAAAATTGAAGGACAATTCATTTTCATTGCAAGTAGAAATACCTTTCAAATTAATTTATTTTTCCACCTATCCTATCTATAACACTATTCTTTGTCACTCAAAAAATTAATAGGATTGACAACATAACCAAAAAATTTCATGCATTCATTTAAAAAATAAAAATATATATATTTTTTTATTTTTTTGCAATGGTTGCTTCTAAAATCAACCAATAAAAAATACACATAATGTTAAAATATATGACATATACAATATGACTCGAGCAATCAATATAGTTGATATTTGATTCAATGAATTAAATGTCCTAAGACATGTAATTTATGAAAAAGAAAAAAAGAAAATTGTTTTCAATAACAACCAATAAAAAGCACATAAATGATATTTATACAATTATTAAAATAGAAAATAAATGCAAACTATATCATTTTTGCTCAAAATTTTTAATTCTTTAGGCTAAACTAATAAAAGAGCATGAATATTGGTGCATTAGCATGATCTGATAAAATTTATAAAAAAGATTGAAAAATTATTACTTCCTTCAACTTAAATCAATAAATTATATAAAAATCATTTAGATTATATTATTCAAACTTTAAAGCAAGAATAATACAACCATTAATTAATTAGTTGATTGAATTTTAGAATTGTACCAACTACTATAAATTATGTGCCTTCCCATGAATTGAATTAATTAGAATAAAATAGTTTCATATATTTTAATGAATTAATTTGATTATATATTTATTTTTTATTTTTTAATTATAATTTTATAATGAAGAGTATTTTAGAAAAAAACATTTTTTAATAATATATAATTTAATAAGTAATCTTTGTCATAATAAAATAATTTAGCAGACTATGTACATATTGTTTTGTTTGAGAGATTTTTGATCAATTTTAGATAAGGTTTTAAAAAGTTCAAATATAAATATTTCTTCTCACGAAAATTATTTAGATTTTACCTAAAATTATAGGTAAATTATTAATTCAATTAATTTTAAGTTCATGGGTATTGTAACTATTTGAAATTCTATGTGGCACTCCTATTGGGAACTCAGACCAATCATTGTGCGGAGGCAGAGGCTACGTTCATAACTGTTAGATATGTAATCAACAAAGGGTACTTCAAATTATGGGTGGAAGGTGACTCTATGAACATAATAAATTATCCGTGTGGCACTCATACTCTAAGTTGGGATGTCAACCAACTCATTAAGGATACGATAATAATGTTGCAATCTTGTGAAGAGACCTACATCTCTCACATTTACCGAGAAGGAAACTCGTTGGAAATTTTTTTTGCCAACGAGGCTGTCAGTTTAAATGAGTTTAGTTCATGGGAGGAGGGATCGATCCTTCTCAAGAAATCTAGGAGTTTATTGAGGAATGATGGCATGGGTTGAGGTGATGCGGCATTTATGGTCTATTACTTTCCTCCATTTTGCATGCTTTGTGGGCATCTTGTTGCTCTCTGGTCTTTAGTTGAGTGTTCTTTGCAAGGGTTTGGTGAGTCTTATGTTGTTAGCCATGGGTGGTGATAGGAGCATAATCGAGCCACATTCATGTGGTGACATTCGGAGAAAGAAGAAACTCTGGAATATTCTACGTCATGGGAATTTTACTCCATTTTTGGAGAAGTTGCACAGGCATGACCCTAATGCCTCGATCATTTTGGAATAATTGAAAGCACAATGTTAAAGGTCTGGAAGTGGAGGTAAATGAGGATGTGGTTGCCACTGTTATTGGGTTGCTGACAATTGGCTGGAAGTTCTTAAAGGATAAAAAGAGTAATGAGGAGGTGATGGTCCAGTTTTTTAAAGATGATGAGCGGAAGCAATTAATCAAGTTGGAGAGCTGGGGCTATGAGAGAACTTCCCTCAGGAAAATATTGGCAATCATTGTTGAGGTGCTAACGCATTACATGACTCTGGAAGGGAGGTTTAGGGCTATTCTTGGTCACCATTTTACTCTCCTCAACCATTTTAGGCATGGTTTGTTCAATTCATTTCCTTTATTTTTTTATCATCTTTGGAGGTCTCGGTGAACGCTCATCTGAAGAATAGGAGAGCCCTCATCCTCCATGAAGGGCTTATTTTATTAATTATGGAGCATGTCAAGATTCTTATCCCTGCTTCTACCATCAAGGGAAAGAAGAAGACTTTAAGTGATGTGTTTTGGTTGTTGAGTTCAGAGTCCTCTTCAAATGAGGAGGAATGGAACGAAGAGGAGGATGTTTCTCCTACAACTGCAACTACACCTTCGAAGAAGAGGAAGGTGGTTGGTGCTAAGAGTAACATGGTAGCTAAGCGATTTTCATTTTTTGAGAGTGAGGACATAGAGGTGGGCTCGAACAATTCTTCTCCCAAATATGTGGTGGTGGATGTTGGTAAAGATGTTGTTGGTGGTGGCCTTGAGGTGGGGACATAGGAAAATGCTTTGGTTTTGGTTGAAAAACTGAGGCTGTCAAAGCGTATTGCTAACATGAAGAACAAGGCCTCAGATGTTCTAACTAAGGATCCCAACGTGGCTAGTGGTGACAAGGGTTTTAGTGATAAGACGGTGGTTGTTGAGGATTCCCCTATGTAGGACTTGCCCAAGAAGGAGAAGGAGAAGGACAAGGAGATAAGGGGTCAGGATGAGGAGGATGTAGAAAAGAAAAAAGCCAAATAGGAGCCTTCGAAGGTAAATCCTCTTTTTGAGGACTTCTCTTACCTTGATGATGATGCTACCTCCATGTATGAATTACTGGATATGGCTAGAGTTGGGGCCACTGGTACCTTTAAATTAGCTAAGTGGACTCTACAGGGGTTCAATAAGATTAATATTATAATTAGAGGTTTGAAGGAGAATCTAAAGAATGTTCCTAAGGGTTCGGCACCAAACATTCTTTTTGACAGAATAGTGGACCTTGAAGGTTCCTATGATGATTTTAAATCTTTGTATGGTGAAAGATTAACTACTTTGAAATCCAAGGTTTTGGGTATAAGTGTTGATATCAAAAAACTAATAAAGGCATGCCATATATCTATGAAGAATTGATCCAAGTGGATCTTGAAGACCTCAAAATTCATCTGACTCAGAATTTCTCAAAACCAACATCAATGCATAGAGAAATTTGAAGTGCGATACGTTCCTGATGCAACTTGAAGTGCATCAAAAGGAGTCTATTTGCTCAAGATATGCTCAGTCAAAGTTCAATAAGGGCTGAGGATGCCAGATGGTTGACCAAAAAATTGACTATTGTCAAATCAGCGAAAGTAGTCTCAAACAAGAGAGCTCGTGAAGATGAACCCGATGCAACTTGTTTCGCGTAAAACAGAGTTCATATGTGCAAATTATGGTTGGTCAAATAGGCGAATCAAGAGGCCAGAAAAAAGGTGAAAAATTGACTGTGTCCAAATTGGTCAAAAATGGCATCAAAGCGAAGAGCTCATTGAAACAATTCCAATTCCATTCGTTTCGCACAAAATCAAGATCGTATGCGCAAGATATGGGCGGTCAAAAATGGAAAGTTGACCAATCAACAATGTTGATGTTAGCAACCTAGTCAACAGACCCAGTCAGCAAAGTCAACCTATCAGGTGGTGACACGTGGTAGTCTATACCAATGACATGACATGACATGGCAAGGTAATGTTAGTTAGGTCTGTTGAGTTGGACAAACCAGATAGTGACACATGGCAAGTATACAGTAATAGGACATGCACAGTCAGTATGGTCAATGCCCAATCAACACACATGGTATCAGAGTCAACATCTTTGTTAGCATCTGATTCATTGTTGACGTGGCATCCTTATGGCACCTAGCAGTTGATGAGGCACATGAAGGGACGATGATGTGGAAGGCTCTAGCGAATTGCATGCCAAGACGTGGCATCATCTAAGCATGCCACAGGGTGCCCTCTTTCTCCCCCAACAGGTTCGTGATTTGTTTTATTTACTAAAATTTTTGCTAGGGCTTGACCCCAAGACCTCAATGTTATGAGCACTTGGCCTTGGCAAGGTGACATCAGTTGGGTTCATTGAGTTGGACCAACCGGATAGTGACACATGGAAACCGTACGGTAATGGGGCAGGCACAATCAACATGGTTAATGCCCAATCAACACACATGGTATCAGATCCAACATCTTTGTTAGCATTTGAGTCATTGCTGACATGGCATCCTTAGGGTAGCTGGCAGTTGATGAGGCACGTGAAGGGACAATGATGTGGAAGGCTCTAGCTAATCACATGTCGAGACGTGGCATCGTCTGAGCATGCCATAGGGTGCTCTCTCTCTCCCCGAGTAGGTTCACGATTTTTTCTATTTACTAAATCTTTTGCTGGGGCTTGACCCCAAGACCTCAACGTTACTAGCACTTGGCCTTACCGTTACACCGACACCTTTATGTCTATGTTAAATTAGTGCCGGATTTTTTGTTGTTGTTAAAGGCGTTTGAAACGGCTTAGAAAAAGTCGATCAGGGAGTTGAACCCCTGACCGATGTGGTAATAAAATATGTGTCGGCCACTACACCACCGATTAGCTTTGGTGTGTCTATAGCATGGTTTCTAATACCCTCATTTAGCTTGAAATTCATAATTAAATAACCATTTTATGGTTATTAGGTTGGTTTTGGAAATTAAATAAAAACAAACCACCTAAAACAAATAAGCCCGAAAATATAAAAGACAAAAGGGTTTAAACAAAATTTTTGGTTTTTGTTAAAAGGGGGTTATGTTCTTTAATATGGTGGTTTTTGGCCTTTTTAGCCAAAATTATGTATAAAAGGAGGGTAGGAGTGTGAGTTTTTCATTTAAAGGTTCTGAGAGTTTTTGTGAGCTAAGTGGTCTCTTGTGAGGAAATGGAGAGATAAAAACTTAGTGAGTCTTTTGAGAGAATTATGAGTGGTCTCTTAGAGGAATAGGAAGAGATAAAAACTCATTGTTTTCTTTGAGAGAATTTTTATGACTTTTAAGTCATTTGAGAAGGCTAGATTCCTATTGTATTCATGTACTCTTATTGAGAGAGAGTGAGTTGCAGTTTTATTGCTTGATAGCATTGTAAAGGTGATAGAGGATTTGGGCACGAACATGTTTCCAGATAGATCCTATCATTGCATTATGGAAGCAGGAAGAGTCTAAAGTGTGACAATCTTCCTTGAAGCATATTGTAACTTAGAGAAAGACCACGGTGATGTAAAAATAAGTTGCATCATAATAATGGCAACAATCACACATATTTGCGGATCCAGAGATGTAACCAGAATTTGGTGAACTTTGTTATCAAATATTTTCTCTCTTTTCTTGGTGCATGATTTTATCAGCTTCTTTGCTTTCTTGCATTTTATGTTTTTATTTTCTCAATTCACAAGTAACGTCAGTTTCGATCTTAAATTAAATATGTATCCTGGTGAATCTAACAGTTTTTAAGTGATTCATAGTAAGGAGTTTACAAACCAAGAATAGCGCATACTCCTTCAAAATCCTTTTTAGAAAGATTATTGAGCTCAAGGAGTATCAGTTTTATTTCTTTGAGATTATGGAGAAAGACTTTGTAGCCAAGGGAAAAGGTAAAAAAGCTGCTAAGGATGATGACAAAGGACCTATTGTCAGAGGGTCGATTGATTGGAAGAAATCATTTGATGCTGAGAAGAAGGAGCTATTGGATATGGTCGAAAGGCATAGGAACCAACAAATTGAGGTGGCCAACACTTTGGGTGGCTTGAACTATCACTTGGTCTTTTTCTTTGTTGCTTTTTGTTTCCTGCTAGGTGTAGGTTTCTTTTAGGTTGTTTTGCTATTTTGTGGCTATTGGGTGTTGTTGGTAGTTTCTTGTCATATTTTTAGTTTAGCACCCACTCTATTGTGTTGTTTGGTTGTTGGGTTGCTGCTGGTAGACTTTTGAAAATCCTTTCTTGCAACACTTTATATCTTCTATTTTAAAGGGTTTCAGGTTCCTTCAAAACCTGATTTTCTGATACAATAAAAAATATTTGACATTCTACTTAACCAATTAAAAAGTAACAAAACAAGACTAATATAACTAGTGTATGTTTGATAAAATTTTCAATGATATATTGATTCTTTGTATATATTTCAATACAAAGTATTATGGATTTTAAAAGCCTTATTTTATCTTGAATAACTTCTTAAGGGAATTCAACTTCCCAACTAACTATTAGCTTATTCTTTGCTAATAATTAAAATACTAATGTGTTTGTTTATTAATCTAATCTATACAAAACTATCTAATTAGTCTAATATTCCAACATTCCTCCCTTACTACATTAATCCGAACAAAGGATGAAACATTGTGAGAGTTGATCACATCAACCTTTTTGGACTCTTTGATGAAGCGCCTTCACCAATCCTCCTCACTCACCCAAGAAACACCAAATTGACTCCATCAACAAATCTCCTAGTTAAAAAACCTATAAAACATCTATACAACATGAGAGAATGTAAAGTATCCCCATACTCCTTGCACAATGAGAGAATAAATTTCCTTTACAATTCAAAATCCCTCCTCTAAGTGTGTCAAAATCCCTCCTCAATGTTGCACATGAGAGAAAAAATCGCCTCCAAGAGTCCACAGCTCCTATGAGTGTGTCAGTATCCCTCCTCCAATGTTGTGGAAACAATCCCTCCTTTACTCTACAAAAGAACCTCAACTACTGTAAATACATTAACTGTATCCACAAAAAATTTCAAGAAAATTCAAGCCCCCCTTGCTCCATGAAGAGACATTGATATGAAGTGATGATTTTCATGCAATGAATCATCTTTGAACAAGAAGCTAGCTCAAGATAATAAAATGCCTCTTGCCTCTATTACCTCCATCCTCCAACTTGATCTTCTTTTACTTTCTAAAGCACATATTCTTCCTTGCTATCATGGAGGGGTGAGTCTTCCTTATGCACTAAAAAACCATGTAATATTCTATTTCAACTTTGGTTGTAGCTAGAGATTTACTTTTCTTCAACTTCCCATCAATGAGATCTTTGGCTCGTCAAATACAATTTATTTGGACATGTCCACTTTTCTAACAATAATAGTATTTAAATTATTTCCCTGTTGAAATATTAGACTTGTTATTAACAAGAAAAATAGTTTCCTCGACAATTGAATCATTTTTACTAAATCTAATTTCTTCATCAATCAAAGAAGAAATCACAGTTTCCAAATAGGGATTAATATTTTCAATGTAAAAATAATATGATCAAAACTTGAAGACCTACTACTTAGTAAGATTTTTTTAGCATCATCATTATTGAATTTAGAGATTATACCTACAAGTTGATTAAGAAGGGAAAAAAATGTAATATTGTTTTTGTTAAATCAATATGATGTAAATGTGCATCAAATAATCCAAGATCAATCAATGTTGTGGCCCTATGGTCTTTAGCCATCCATTTTATTGCTTCATCTATATCTTTTGAATTTTTATTAGTTCCAATCACAATGTCTCATAAATGTTTTCCAATTAGAAGTAATTGTATCTTTATCTATCATGTATGAAAATCATACCCTTCAAATTTAGCAATATTAATTAATTTTCCCATTTTAAGAACCTTATTACTCCAAAAGATCTAAACAACTTCAAAGGTTTGCACTCGTAGTTTTCATTTAAAAATAATAATTATAACTCCTTATACCTCCCTAATGGATGCATAATACATTAGCCCCTAGAAGGCTAGAGAAATGGTTTTGAAGAGAAATATGCTCATTTTCCCTAGCTTGGAATTAAAGAAAATGTTTTTGCTTGATTGAGTGTGGGCACAAGAAGATCCAATGCTAGTTGTAGAATTTGACTTCGATGAAGGAGTGAGTGGAACTGGGTATAACCTGATGATTGAAACCCTGACCATATGGATCAAATAGAAAAATACACAGAAGCCAAAATTATTGGAGGTAATTCAAGGGATGAAAGGGGTAGCAATGGTAAGGACAATACAAGATACCACCCCTTTGGAGGCAGCCACAATGACCATGCATTCGACGATGTTCACTCGAGCAACTGTTAAGGGATTAGAAGACAAATTGAAGGAGTATGAAAAGAAACAAAGGTTCCTAAATGATGAAGTTAATAAACTATTCATGGAGAATGTCAAATTGAAAGAACAATTAAGAGGAGCAGGACCCTCACAAAGCAAGGAGATGGTGTTATACAGGCCTCCTATTGCTCCAATGGATATTGTGAAGAAAATTTATGTAGAACAGGTAAAAACTCCAGAGAAGGAAGTGGATGATGTAAAGAAGGCTAGCAATCAAACCCAGGATGAAGTGAAAAGGGAATTTTTTGAAGTTATGGAAAGTACTCTTGAGCACAGGATAAAATCAGTTATGGATAAACTGGATAATCTGCATGATATTTATAAAACACTTCGGCAGGCAATGGATCAAATAAAAACACATATGCTTGTATAAGATACTTTATTCAAAAGGTGGCAGCCTATTCACCACACTTTGGCTAAGTTATGAATTTTTTTACAAAGAATTCCTAATGCTCCCACAACATTAAAGCCAACTAAACAAACTATGAAGATGATTATTTGATGAATTTCAGTATATACAAGGGGAAGATAAAAAGATTGTAACACGAATGGATTTATTCCATACCTTGAAACAATGGTATATACCTAATATTGTGAGAGTTCGTGATTAGTTGAAGGACTTGGATAAGTGGAAGAAATAATTCAGTCAGGTTATTCATAAGTGTGTAACTCATATACAGGAGGATGATGATACCAGTCTTCACAAGCTAAATCAGATCATGGATGGGTTGATTGTTCTTGATGCAGGATACCTAAAGTTTTTCAATGATACAAAGGAATTACTAGATAGTCAATGGAAAACTCATCTTGCAAACATGCCAAATATCCAGGAATATAAGTGGCCATTAGATTTTATGGTGTATCAGTGGGAGGAAAAGTATTTGGTTTAAGAAGAATAGGACATTGAGGTGAGAGCATTTGGATGTTCATCATGGAGAGGAAGACTTTTCCAGATCAATGATCATAGATCTTCTACGTTGAATAATGGAACCATATGTCAAAATGTGTTAAGTCTTGTTATTTCCTTAATTATGCTAATTAAATAGTTGTTAGTAAAAGAAGTTGTTATGGAAGGTCATCCCTTTTTGTAAAAGGCCTATAGCTTGTTGCTTCCTATATAAATAGGAAACCAAGGCCTAGTTTTAAATCATCATCATCATATATCATTTCCATCCCCACCAATAAAAGTAGATAGGTTTCATATTCCACTCATCCACCTTCACATTTTGAAGACTTCTGTTATTAATGTATATCAATTGAAGCAATATAATGGAGATTATAAAAGATTCTCCATGATTGTGTTATCATCCTATATTTTTCTTATGTTTGTCATACTTATTTCTTCTTATATTTGAATGAATATCAGTTATTGAGCCTCAATACTGTGCTTATGTGAATGAATATGTTGATATAGTAAAGCATTTACTGTGGATGTTTTGAATTACATGTTCAAAATTATGTTCAACATAAAAATGGAAACTATTTAAAAATAATAAAGTTAACAAAGTTGCTTATTTAAATAATTTTGAGTTACGTGCATTAATATTTTATTAAATTTTGTATCTTCATGAACATATGTTGATACACAATGAGTGGAACAAGCATCCAAGTAATCCTAATTTTTCTACCAACAATTCATAGCAAAGATTGAACAATTTAAGGATATTGCAATAGGTAATTTGTATTGACACAAATAATATTACTGAATCATTTCAAAGTTTAGGACATAAGAATCATCCTTTTTAAACATGGATTGTAAATAATTATGAATATTTAGAAGTCTTGGTCATTAACATTATTGTCTGCTACAATGTCATCCAATGTATCATTGTCAATGTTTATATGTTATTTCAAGTATTTAATATTATCATCATCCTCATCTTGACCTGCATCATCTTCATCATCATTGAAATTTGACTATAGACCATCTATATTGTTACCAGATGTGTTTGGATCATCATTTTTTGTACCATCCATATTGTTGTCTTTCATAACATCATCTATCTCTGGATTGTTGTCTTCTTGTGCTTGAACATAACCATCTTCAACTTCATCATGGATGTCAATTTCTTCGATGTTCTCTAATCCCTCTCTCTCATTTTTTTGGCCATCATTTTTTTTCTTAGTACCCACTAGTGCATCGCCAAATACATGCCTTAATCTTGGATCATAATGTATGACAAATATACATTCCGGGTCCAAAATATCTTCATAGCAAAATACCCGCACATGAACAACATACATATATTAGACCTATGTTATAACAATTTTATTGATTAATAAACATATGTATATATTCACAATAAACTATGAATTAATAGATTAATGAACACTACAACTTCTTGTTTGAGTTAAAGAAATACTTGCTCACAATGAATTGGTAAAACATAAGGCTCCTTATCCGCCAGTAGGAACCATGAGGAATCTATAGAAAACAATCCACTATGGGTATCATGTCTTCATGTCCTCTGAAATGCTTCATACCATCTACACTTAAAAATACAACATTTAAAAGAGTAATAATCCAACTCAATATTTTTTTGTATTTTCCCAACATATTGTTGATGTAGAGCAGGGGCAGATTTAAAGGTTTCCCCAAAACACTAGGTTTGTTTTTTCTTGTTCACTCATTTGGTTCAAAGTTTCATTCACAAGTAACATGTTTCTTCAAAGCTAAAAGACACCAAAAGTGGAATCAAGACCCAAAACTCCTACTGAACTACCAACACACTTTGAACATCACAAACATGACAAGTTTAGGAAAAAACAAGTTGCCAAAGACATCGAACCTTCACTTTATCCATCACTCACCTTGAAGAAGCCTATTTGCTTGTAGCATTCCCAAGAGACAAAAATAGACACAACTTCCAAAAGAAGTGGAAACTCCAAACACCAAAGACAGTTTCAAGTACCCTTTTTAGCCTTCTTCAACATATTGAGAAACCATATAAGGTTGTTTTGAAAAGTATCCTTCTTGTAACATCATGAAAACAACGAGGATTAAAGCAATAACAATGCAATTAAACTCGAATGTAAACTAAAGCTAAACAACAAAGAACAAAGGAAATCTAAAACATAAATACAAAACAATCTCACCCAATATCTACATAGTTCCATGCATGACCTCGATTGTCCTTCTCCATTTTTTCATTTGATTATAATTACCCTCAGATTTCTCTGTGCAAGTATAGCCTATGATAGTGATTTAGAAAAATATCAAAGATTAAACAGCTGATTTCTTCCAAAAGTAATAAGATTTCGGGAGGTGTAACAATGATGAAGAAAATCCAATTTATAGAAAATAGGGTTTTTGAATGATAGGTTCAGATTGAAAGATAGATGGACGATTAAGATTGAAAGATTCGACATGCATTTGAGATTAGTGTCAGTAGTGAAATGAGTGTTAAAACATAAAAGGTGAAGATCATGGGGGCTCCTGCGCCATACTCCCCAACAAATTTGGCTTAAGTCCCCATGAGGAAAGTCCTACAGCAAAAACATGCTTGAATGCATCATGCTCTGATCTCCAAGTTTCATACTCATCTGGTATACCCTTCCAATGGATCAGACATTTGAAACAAGCATTGTTCCTTGCCTTTGTGAGGTCCTTAGCACTTAGGTCAGACTCCAAGTTTTGAAATCTGTTTGAGAGATGGTTCTTGACTCCTACATTTGAAAATGATGTTGAGCTTGCTTTCATACCTGCAAGTTTACCTCTTCCATATTTCTTCCTCACTTTAGATACATGCTTGAACTTTTCCAGCTTCCTTTGTAGTCCCTCCTTGATCTCTACACCTTTATCTTTCATTTCTTCCATTTGTTGTCCTGCCCCTATGACTGCTTTAGTAGGTGTATTAACCTCTGATTTGACATAACTATAATGATCATTATTTCCCTCTAAAAAAATGAATGAAAAATCATGTCAACAAACCCTTTAAGCCAATCCTCAATCCCAAGGATCAATGCATCCTTTACCTTCAACAAAACAAGTCTTGACACCAACTCAATATCATTTCCCTTTAAAGTCAAATCATTGTTCAAGTTTACTGCAACCTCCACATTCTTTTCTTCCTCTACTTGGATGAATTCCTTTCTTCTTAACATTATCACCTTTACTACCTTACCTTGTTCTTTATCATCTTCATGCAATGGAGTCAATGTAAAAGAGATTCCATCCTTCTCAATTTCATAAGTATTGTTCCTACCATTATACAAGGCATGTCTATCAAACTGTCATGGTCTTTCTAGTAGCAAATGACACACATCCATAGGCAACACATAACATAGAATCCTATCTTTGTATCCTCCTATGTTGAACTCAACCCAAGCTTGCTCATTAACTAAAACATATTGACTCTCATTCAACCAAAACACTCTATAAGGTGTTTCATGTGGTATCTTTTCCAACTTAAGTTTGTCAACCATTTCAATAAACACCATGTTATCTGTGCTTCCATAATCTATTAAAGCTTTACAAACCTTTCCCATGCACTTGCAAGTTGTCCTGAATAGTTTCATTCTTTATGATGGTTCCTTCTCCCTTGATGTTTTGAGGAGTGTTATTCTAACCATTAAGGATTCTCAACCTTCTGGAGCAACAAGTTGATTAGGAGAGTTAACACTCTCACAATATTCATCTTGCACCAATTGAAATCTCTTATCACCACTAGTTGAAGTAGAAGGTTGTTTCTTTGGAAACTTCCATGCTTGATGGAAAAATTGATTGCAATGATAACATCTTCCAAAAAATGTGTTTGAACCTCTTCCTTGTCCACCAAATCTACCTCTAAAGCCTCTAAATCCACCTCTTTGATCAACAACTTATTCCTTTTCCTTGCTTGCATCTTCTTGGCTTTCATATGATTGTCTTGAAGTAGAACTTGAACCTCTTCCTATAGAAGTGTTTCCTATGCCCCTGGTTTGTTTGTCTTGTCTTCTTTTTACCTTTTCTTCAGCCCTTATTTCCATTTGATAGCACTCCTCAACCGTTCTTGGATTTTCCAAGGTTAACTCATCTTGAATGTTGAATCTCAATCCACTCAAATACCTAGCAATGTTTTCCATTTCATCCTCCATGTGACCTACCCTTGTACTCAACTTGTAAAATTCTTAAGTATATGCTTTAACATCCATTTCTTTTTGTTTCAAACCTTGAAGTTTCTTAAACATTTGAATAGCATAATCAGAAGGAAAAAACTTACCTTTCAACTTAGCCACCATTTTGTCCCAAGAAAAAATATTTGACTTACCTTTCTTCCTTCTCTCAGAGTGCTCATAATCCCACCACAATAGTGCATGGTCCTTCAATTTTGTTTTTGCAATCTTCACCCTTTGCTCTTTAGGAACATATTCACATTAAAAGTAGTTGTCAAGTGATGCAATCCAATCAAAAATTTCTTCATCATTCAAATTACCTCCATACTTAGGAACATCAATCTTCACCTTGTGTCTATCATCCTTGACTACTCTCAGTAACTTAACCATCCTCAGATCATTAGGATCCAATTCCTCTTCCTCTTCATTTTCACTCTCCTCTTCTTCTTTGGAGTCACTCTCATCTCCTAGAACCATACCTCTTTTATGACTTTGTTCCAGAGCAGCAAACCTCTCTTTGAACTCTCTCATTTCTCTAGCATGCTTTTCCTTCAACTCATTCACTTCCCTAACAATGGTTTTCCCTTTTGGATGCATTTTTTTCACTTTTCCTTCACACTTTCCTTCTTCAACTCAACCTTTTTTTTCCCTTCTTTAGATCAAACATATGCTCTGATACCAATTTAATGTAGATTAGGGGTATATTTAAAGGTTTCGTCAAAACACTAGGTTTGTTTTTGCTTGTTCACTCGTTTGGTTCAAAGTTTCATTCACAAGCAACATGTTTATTTAAGTCTAAAAGACACCAAAAGTGGAATCAAGACCCAAAACTCCTATTGAATTCCCAACACACTTTGAATATCATGAACATGACATGTTTAGGCAAAAAAAATTCCCCAAAGACATTGACCCTTCACTTTATCCATCGCTCATGTAATACCCCTCATGTTGTTGATACTCTTATGTGTGGATTTTGTACTTGGTTTGTGTGGGTGATAAGTTCACCATTTTGATTGTACGTGGATTCATAGTTTAGTTGGTTTGCTGCACTTGATATTACATGTGATGCTAGATGATACATTTCATGGTGATTATGTTATGTGGTTATGTTGTGGTTTTCCTTAATAATATATGGTGATGTTGTGATTTTATGCTACTATGGTTTCTGATGTGTTTGCTAGTGTGTCTTGGTGAAAGGATGAAGTGGCATCACTTGCTTGCAAGTGCCCTGCTACCCTGCAATTACCTTTCATGGTGTGTCTGTAATGGAGATTTACATTCTACTTGATATTTGTTTCTATGCAGGATGCAGGTACTGGACACCGACTCCACCTGCTTGACAGGTTTGAGCATGTCCCCATAAACTCAACGAGTTTGATGTTGAAAAGGGAGTGGTTAAGAAAGTGTTCTCGTCCCAAGTTTGTCACCTTTTTGTGAGTTTAATGTTGTTTTTGTTTCAAACTCGTCTTTGTTTGTGATTGTGTTAGTGTTGATTATTTATTTTAGTATGTAAATGTTTGTGATTTAATTAATTTTTAGTTATGTGTGATTAATTAATATATTTAATTGATATAGTTATTGTAGATAATTATGGTTAAGATAATTGATTAATGTTCTTGATTAATTGGATAGTTTAAATAAAATATTAGTTGCTTCGATGTAAATTAGAATTTTTAATTTACCTAAGGTAGCGGTATTGATTGGTGAATTTTTAAGTTAATTAAATAACTTACAATGCTATATTATTATTAAGGAAAAATAATTTTAAAATAAAATAAAATAAAATAAAATAATAAATAAAATAATTAAAAAATTAGTTAATTCTTTTATTAGAGGATTTACGGGAATAAGTAGAGAATTTAATGAAATTCTTGTTTTAAAAATATTCTCGGAGAGAATATTGGCATGCATTGACAGGAAGCTTCTTCACGGAAGGAATTTTGTTGTAGATTAGTGTGTGGGTTTTGGGGGTTTTCTGGTTTTGATAAAAATTGGAGGAGGATTACAATAGATTTTTGGGCTCATATATTTTGCTTTAGGCTGGAGGTGAAGTTTCTGGGAAGAATTTAAAAGTTGGAAGTTCCGGAGACGAAGATTTGCACAACTCTCGCTTCTTCAGGCTTCAGAAAATAGGTTCTTTACTTTTTTGTTTAAATGTTTTCTTGCTTTGAAAATTTTGTCTATTATTGTCTGTGTAAGAGGAAATTGTTGTGACCTCTATAGAAAATTTATTAAAAGTTCCTCTATAGAAAACTGTGTTCCTGGCTGTTGAAGTGTTGTCGTTGTTGTTTTGTCACCTCTATAGAAAGTTTTACAGTAAAATCAGAGAACCTCGTGAAATAAATTCATTGTTAAAATAGTAGAAAACCTCTGTAGGTTGTAGTGGAAACCTTTGTCCAAAATTGTGAAATTTTAAAAAAAAAACTCTATAGATTTGCAAATGAAATCCTCTGGTTAAACTTAGGAAATTAGAAACCTCAGTGTAATTTTCTTAATATTTCCTGTAGATAAATATTGTGCTTTCCCCCAATTTATTCTATCTATTTGGAAAATAAAATCTTAGGTAGAAATTATGCGAATAGTTTTATTTTTCTTGTGAACTCAGATTTGTCTGAGAATATATAAAAAATACATATATTCAAATCATTTTCAAGAAAATAACTTAAAAAAAAAAAAGTATAAAAAAAACATGATGATATAAAATGGGTTGATGAAATTCCATACTATGGAATTCATATTAAAATTTAAAAAAAATAAAAAAATAAAATAAAAAATAAAAATAAAAAAAATATATATATATTTTTGATTGGAAATGGGGAGGGAGGGACCTTATTACCCCATGCATAAAGTGTGCAATAGTCCAAGGACCTGTACGCAGCCTTGGGGGCGGCCTCCCCTATGGGAGGTTCACAGCCTCTAGGCCCCACTTTTATTTGTTTAAAATTTTTCTTAAATAAATAAAAATTATTATTAAACATAAAATTTAATTCATTTTTTTAATTATTATTTATTTATTAAATTGCTTCATATTAATATATATTTATTATATATATATTATATATAATATATATGTATATATATATGAATATATATATATATATATATATATATATATATATATATATATATATATATATATATATATATATATATATATATATATATATATATAGTATGTTGTGATTTGTGGAGATTATATAATCAAGTGGCTATTATATTTAAATATGTTTATATATTTATATATACGTATATGTATATATGAGTATGTACCATTTGCAAAGTTATAAATTATAACAAAGATTAAGTGCAATGATTTCATATTGTTATTAGGACAAATTGAAAGAAAATATTTGATCAAGTCAAAGCGATCATTTTAATAAATTAGAAAGTTTGAGTAAACTGATAGTTTAACTTCTAGGATGGATTTCATGCAATGTGTTATCTTAATGAGATTGTTAAGCATAGTAAACTTGTGTTCTTAAACAATATCTTGGTGCTGAATAAATATTTAGTTCTTGATTTTCTTTGAGTTCCTTGTTGATTTTCTTGAGTTCGGTTATAAGCATGAGGAGTCCCTTAAGTTAGTCGACCCTTTAATAGGAAATAGGGTTATTGTTAAAACTTCCAGAGGCATGGGAAAATGGTGGTTTATTATGTGACTTTTCTATTTGATACTTGTCTCAATTTTAACTACAGTTGCTAACTTGAGTTTACATTGGGTTGTACCATTTTTGTTATGCGAGTTGATTTATATGATTTTTGGGGGAGAAGGTTTTGCCTCACGAATGTTCTATTTTATGTTTAGAGTTCTTGTGGGTACAACCCCTTGGAATTTGTTGTTGTGTTTTGGGTTCCAGGGAGAGTGGCTCTACGTGGGCGCCGGTGCACAAAGGGGCTGTCAGGATAACCCATATTAGAGTTTGAGTAATAAGTGAAAACCTAACTAATTAATTAGGGGGTGGGTAGTTAAAATTTTATAAGATAATTATGGATGCCTCGTTCACCTGCTAGAGCTTTCATAGTCTAAAGGTGGCCGAGAAGGCCGTGGTTGGCATAATCGTGACCTCATCTTCACGAAAGGTTAACGATTCTGCATGAGTCACCCTATGGAGCGACACCTTTAAATAGGTAGTCAGGATAACCATAGATGGAGGTGACACCTTGTGTTAGGTTGTCTAGACAATCCATGTAAGACCATGCGATCACACTCTCCTCTAGAATTTCCTTTGAGTTGTTATATTAGAATCCTTTGGAAGTGGTCTATTGATATGTTTTGGTGAAGTGCTCTATTGATATGTTTTGGTGATTTAATATTGTCATGTTTAGGACGCGCTCTTTTGATATTATGTTTCCCTTAATGTGTGTTTTTTCTTTCCATGCTTGGAGTTTAGTCTTGTGTACTACTATAGATGTTCTTGGTTGGGGATCCTTTCTTATCTACTCCTAGCACAGAGGTGGTCAGGTGGAACGTGCTTCGCACCCCGTTGGGTTCCCTATTTTGTAGATGTACCTTTCAGTGCAGAGTTTGTTGAGACAACTTGATCCAAAGTTATATGCTTCTAGATGTATATTTGTACTTCTGACATACTTTGTATATTGATATGTTACTCTCCCATGTATTGGCTAGACTTATGTTGTAACCTTGGGCAATTGCTCAATAAGATATACTTGTAGAATGATGTATTGTATAATCACATTTTGTATTTTATGCTTTATCTATAATTGTAAATATCCTTGATGTGTTATGTTCGAGAAAATAAGTTCTTTATATTTCCAAGTTAAATTTTCTATGAGTACATTTATGGATTCTATATGGTTCATTCTTTTCATATTGCTTATCCTTAATAAATGTTAAAATGATGACATGTGAATGGATGGGTTATGTTAGTAGAATTGGTAAATTGCTTTTATCAATTTTGTTATTAGATAGATTACGTAATGTCACATTGTGTATCCCAAGGGACTTAGGTGTTTAACTTGTAAAATTTAGCTATGTTAGTTGCATAAGTAAACTTAGTGTTTATACTTTATGTTTTCAAAAATAAAAATTGTTGCAATTTTAGTTGTCCTTTGGGGTTTGCGTGACGGGGCGTTACAACTCACCTTCAAGAAGCCTATTTTCTTGTAACCTTCCCAAGAGACAAAAATAGAAAACTTCCAAAAGAAGTGGAAAATCCAAACGCCAGAGATAGTTTCAAGTAACCTTTTCATCCTTCTTCAACATACCAAGAAACCATATAAAGTTGTTTTGAAAAGTATCCTTCT
Source organism: Sequoia sempervirens (assembly GCA_007258455.2). NCBI lineage: Eukaryota > Viridiplantae > Streptophyta > Pinopsida > Cupressales > Cupressaceae > Sequoia > Sequoia sempervirens. The sequence continues at coordinate 73,430,637 of VDFB02271358.1, read as the reverse complement.
AATTTTTACTGTCATGCTGCTACAAGGCCTAATTAGGCCAGTTCTCAAGAGGGTTTATTGGATCTATATACTGTAGACACTCACTCTACAAACCAACACTTAAACATATAAAAAATGACTTGCAAAAACTTTATCCACCATTACAAATCCAATTCCAAAAGCTTTTGAACAAACCCTAACCTCTAGTCATCCAATTAAGCTAAAAAACCATGAAATATCACCTAGGACATTAACAAAATGTCATCAAACCCTATTACCTGCTCCTGAAACCTAAATGAACATTTATCCCTATCTAAATTCATCCATTCCACCAATTTTCGAGCAATTCTACTAGTGGAATGGGTCACCAATGCAATATTTTCACTCTCAAACCCTCAAAATAGGGTTTTCAACCCATTTTCGGCAAAGTGCTTATAAAATTCTTCTAAATTTATGAAAACGAATCAAAACAAAGATAAAAGATGCTTAAAACCTTCCTACATAAATTCCAAATAGATTCACATCATTACCAGGCCGTGCAAGCCGTACAAACTTTCTGTAGTAGCAAATTTTATTGAAAGCCGACCCTTTACAATGATGAATTCAGGATTTTTATGCCTTCCCAAAGATTTTTACAATAGTTACCAACTAACTTTGTGATTATGAGTTAACAAATACCCACTTTGAAACTTTTTGACAACAATTTGGAAAAGTTGCTTTGCAACAATGCAACAATTTTGTAACTTTTTACAAATTAAACAGAATGGACAACTTGACCACCTAAGACTTCCCCTAACACATTATCAACATAAAATATGATCTCTTAGGACCTTATTACAACCAAGAAATGTGATAACCAAAATATTGACCATATTTGCCTATTGGAGGCATGGATCTTCATGAGTGCTCCTACACCAATTGTAGATTCCCTTCAATTATATTCTTATCTTTTGAGCTTGATCTACTGAATTGCTTGAAGTCAACCATGATTCCACAATTGAAGGATCATCTCTTTACATCTACACTTTCTACATGATAATGTCGACCATATGCCCACATTGTTGTATATTTCCTCACCTGTGAAGGACCATTTATTTTGGTGAAAATAAATATAATGACGAATATTAAAATAGTTAATAGTGTCAAAACTATAAGGAAACAACATTTTGTAAAATTCCAACTATACCATTCTTTCACATCCTCTAGACATGTTGATTTCATCTTATATTATGTTTGAATCTATACCTGCATCTTCTATTTGATTTTGAATTTTTTCAATAACCCATTCTAGTGTGCAATCTTTTCCCCATTCCCCAAGAAGATCAGTGGGAAGTGGATTATTCCTTGGGTTCGATCTCTTAAATTGTCTCCTTGCTTCTAACACTTCTCTCTTTTTATCATATAGATCAATCCATTTGTTCATAAAGTCCATGTGGTACAAAATGAACTTGTAGAGTATAGAACTTTTGTCTACACTTATTACATGTCAACATGGTTATTTCAAACTCCAAATGTCATGTTGTTAATTTGACAAATAAATTACAGAGTAAATTAACGATTGCAAGAAAAAGAACCACACTAATCATGAATTTACTTACTAATTTCTACTTGAACACCATTAGATTCTGGTTTTTCTCCATCAATAATATCTGATGCTCGTTCTTTATCCTAGAAGCATGGCCCATTTTCAAAATACTTACCAAGAAATTCACATAGGAATAAAAATTCTTCATTCAATACATACCCTTCAACCATGCAACCCTCTGGATGTGCCTTTTGTCAGACATATATTTTTAGAGTTTTCATATACCTCTCAAAGAAAAACATCCACCTCGTTAATATGACACCCACCAATTCAATGTCATCAACTAGGTGTATAATTAAATGGACTTGTAGGGAGCTCCTTCTCAAATACACCTACAATTTCTACAAATTCCTTCTTCCATTTTGGCACTTCATATTCGTGGACCTCCTTGGAGGTCACCCACCTAATATAAGAATAGTAAATTAGTATGAACCTTTAGTCAAAAATTAAAATCAATGTAATATCTCTATGTCTCTTACACATGAAAATTTCATATAACCACATAGCTTTTAAATGTTGACAATCGACTTATGGAATTCCTTAAGTGAACTGTAAGATAGGAACCCCCCCTAATTGCCAATGACATTGATGCAAGAGCATCCTAGTCAAATGAGCAATCAGGAGGTTTAATTTTTTTATGCATTTTTATGTGGTTGTAAATTCATGTTTAATAGCTTCAATTGATTGAATATTGATTAAATTAATTTTGCAATACATAACTTTTAAATGTGACAAGTTGGCATAGTGAAATAAAGCCAAAATAGCAATTTTAATGCAATAAATTGATAAAAATGCCACAAAAATCATGGAGGGAATGGAAAATTTAAGGAATATTGTTTTCAAAACTCCCCATAATTATCCTTAAACATTAGAAGCTGAGGAGGTGGGTATCCAGGCCTACTTTTTGCATTTTTCCTTTTTAGGAGATAAGGAAGGAGTAGGTAATTGTAACTCCAATCTTTATTGAAGAGTTATGAAAATTAATTTATGAAGATTTTATTTTTGGATTTTTGGAGGTTATTGTGCAGCAAAGAAGGTTTGTGTACCATTTAGGCAGAGGAGGAGAAGATGAAATGAAAAACAATTTCATTTCGGGTGAAGAAAATGGTGAAGAATCTCATTGAGATGAGAAGAAATTTGAAGATGATTTAAAGGAGGGTAAAAAGGGAGGCATGGTATTCTAGAAAGGCTGGATTTTTGTTGTGTATTGCAGGTTTTAAATGATATTCTACAGCCATGAAAATTTCCATGCATTTTGAGTGAAGATGTTGTGTTGTAGGTGGAGGATATGGTTGTATTGAGCAAATTAAGCTTCAAAAAACCACATAATTTGAGAAGTTTACTTTAGTCTATCATTTTTGATGCATATGGGATGTTATATTGGACATATTTTTCTTTCCATCAGTCCATTAGTAACTGAAAATAATCTTTGTAAATTTTATTTGTTGAATGAAAACTATTTGTTGCAAGTTGCAACCCAAGTTCTAAAAAACTATTTGCAAGTATGCCAACTGTTTGATTAAATGTTTGTGAGGATTTTAAGAGGGTTATTTGAGGATTTTTGAAGGGATTTGAATCCCATTACATTATTGGTATCAGAGCTAGAATATTTTTAGTGTGCAGGAAAATTCGCCGAAAGGAGGCAATTTGCACCAGGATTGAGCTTGTGGGTATTTCAGAAAATGTATGGAAGAGGAGCCCAATGCAGTAGGGGAAAAGATAGAGGAAGAAAGGATAAATTTTTCCATGAAAATTACTTTAGATCCTTGAGGAGGAAAGTGGAGACACTCCAAGAAGATATAAGAAGAGGGTTTGCACAAAGAAGAGAACCAAAGAGTGATGAAGAAGAATAAGCCTCAGAGAATGCCAACCTAACAAGTGAACAAAGAGATTTAGTTGTAGCAGTTGCAAATGAACCATTGTTGAGAGCCCTTAAAAATATTGGAAGGAGGCCAAATATTGATGTTCCTAAATTCAGTGGAAATTTGAATCCAGAGGAGTTGATAGATTGGATTAATGATATGGAGGAGTATTTTGAATTCAAGGAAATTGGGGACCATGATAGAGTAAGGTTTGCAAAAATTAGATTAAAGGGTCATGCTTCCATTTGGTGGAGGGAGATTCAGTTGGAAAGAGGAAGAAAAGGGAAGGATAAAATAACAAAGTGGGTCAAAATGGTAGAGAAAATGAAAAGGAAATTTATTCCAGTGGATTATGAGCTAGATTTGCTCAAGAAAATGCAAGGATTGAAACAAGGAACGAAGAGAATGAAAGAATATACTGAAGAGTTTCATCATATTCTCATTAGAACAATACATGTTGAAGAAACTGAGGAGAAGGTTGCAATATACATTAATGTCTTGAGGCCAAGCATTCAAGAGGAGATGACATTAGTGAGGGTTTTAACCATGGAGGATGCATATCAAATTTCCTTGAAGATTGAAGAAAGAATGAATAGAAGATTTGAAAATAAGCAAAGAGGAAAGGGTAAAAATAATGTGCAGTATTATGAGGAAAAAAATCAGATTGGAGACACTAAGGATAGCAAGGAAGAAATAGGTGAGAGTTCTAATTAGACCCATGATCAAAACTTTAGAGGAAGAGGAAAATCGGGTAGAGGATTTGGAAGAGAAAATTATAAATTAACTTGTTTCAGATGTGGAGGACATAAATCATATGAGTGTCCAAAGCAAGGAAGGATAACTAAGAGGAATGAAAATAAAGAAAGGGAAGCATATGTGAATGAGGAAGATGCTAAGTCTTCACACTCAAAAGAGGTAGAGAATGGAGAAGCACTTGTTTCAAGAAGAGTCTTGATGAATGAGGGAAAAGAACTTGATCAAAGCAGAAGATTGTTTAGAACAAGATGCAAATGTGAAGGTAAAGTTTTTAATGTTATTATTGATGGTGTTAGTACTATTTTTTTTTTTTTTTGAAGAAATGGGGAATAAGTTGTAGTTGGATAGGAGGAGACACCCGTATCCATACCAAATTGCTTGGTTGTAAGATGACCGCAAAGTTCTGGTAAATGAATAATGTCTAGTAAATTTTAATATTGGTGATAATCATGATGAAATATTGTGTGATATAATGTCTATGGATGTTTTTCATGTGCTATTGGGAAGAACTTCACAGTTTGATAGGTGTGTAGTGCATGATGGGTATGCTAATACATACTCTTTGACAAAGGATGAAATCAAACACAAGTTGAAGCCCTTGAATGAGGAAGATGGAAAGGTATGTCATAGAAATGGATTTTTTTTGGTTAATGGAGATAAAAAATTAGTGAAAGAGGATGAAGATGAATATTTTGATTTTCTAATGCAAGTTGCCACAATATTGATGGCATACAAGAGAAGTAAAATGAAGGTTTTAGTGGAGAAAGAAGATGAGGTAAAATATGATTTTTGTAAGAATGATGTTAAATATGATTTATTTGATCATGATAAAAGTGATTTAGAATATTATGTTGTATCAACGAATACATTGGTAAGTGAAGGAACCATGGTTCAAAGTGAGGAAGGTCATGAGAAGGAGAACATTGAGTTGTTTGGTGAACTTCCCTTTGCATCATTTCTTGACTTATGTGATAAAGAGATTGGTACAAATTATAGTTTATTTCAGATTGGAGAAAATAAATCTTTTGATTGTGTTACTAATTTTGATGAGAATGTAGAGGATGAAGTGATTGCAATTGAAAATTGTCTTTTAGAAGGTACAGAGGAGGAAGAGCATAGTGTTGTAATCAAGGGTGATGATGAACAAGTGGTTGCAAAAATATAAAAGAAAGAGGTAATGCATGGATTTAATTACTTTCATGATGATCATGAAGCTAATATTTATGATTTTCTAGAATTTCACAGTGTAGGTTGGTGGGAGATAAATTATGTGAAGAAAGGGAGAAGGAGAGGAAGAATAAAGGACGTGATAGATATCAAATTGCAGGGATATGTAAGGAAATTTTTTCAGGTGGATAAGGTGGGGAGATGGACTTATAAAGAGCATGTAATCTACAAATGTTTATGAGTCACTCTCATGAAACATTTCTTTCTACCTGGGGTGTCTGATGCAGGGGCATCCTAGGCAAATGAGCAATCAAGATCAACCAAAAAAAAGGAGGTTTAGTTTATTTATGCATTTTGAATTTTGGTGTGGGATTATGTGGTTGTAAATTAATGTTTAATAGCTTCAATTGATTGAATATTTATTAAATTAATTTTACAATACATAACTTTTAAATGTGACAAGTTGGCATAGTGAAATAAAGCCAAAATTGCAATTTTAATGCAATAAATTGATAAAAATGCCGCAAAAAGCATGGAGGGTGTGGGAAATTAAAGGAATATGGTTTTTGAAACTCCCCGTAATTATCCCTAAAAATTAGGAGCTGAGGAGGTGGGTATCCAGGCCTACTTTTTGCATTTTTCCTTTTTAGGAGATAAGGAAGGAGTGGGTAATTGTAACTCCAATCTTTATTCGAGAGTTATGAAAATTAATTTATGAGGATTTTATTTTTGGATTTTTGGAGGTTATTGTGCAGCAAAGAAGGTGGGCGTACCATTCAAGGAGAGGAAGAGAAGATGAAATGAAAAACAATTTCATTTTGGGTGAAGAAAATGGTGAAGAATCTCATTGAGATGAGAAGAAATTTCAAGAGGATTTAAAGGAGGGTAAAATGGGAGGCATGGTATTATCAAAAGGCTGGATTTTTGTTGTGTATTGGAGGTTTTAAATGATATTCTATAGCCATGGAAAGTTCTAGGCATTTTGAGTGAAGATGTTGTGTTGCAGGTGGAGGATATGGTTGTATTCAGCAAATCAAGCTTAAAGAAAACCACATAATTTGAGAATTTTATTTTAGTATATCATTTTTGCTACATATAGGATGTTATATTAGACATATGTTTCTTTCCATCAGTCCATTAGTGACTGAAAATAATATTTTTAAATTTTATTTGTTGAATGAAAACTATTTGTTGCAAGTTGCAACCCAAGTTCTGAAAACTATTTGCAAGTATGCCAACTATTTGATTAAATGTTTGTGAGGATTTTAAGAGGGTTATTTGAGAATTTTTGAAGGTTTGTGAAGCCCCTTACATTAGGCATGGTATGCTATGAAACACATTTATGAAAAGGTCATTAGTGATTTTTTCTCACACAACAAAATATCAAAATATATTTAGTACTTAATCAATGTTATCAGTAAATGTTAAATGATGATATATAATACCTTCATAAAATTATGAAAATCATGTGTTTTAATCCTATGATATGTCCATCCACTATAAAATCTTTAGACAATGATGACCCATAGCCAGTAGGTGTCCTTATTGAAAAAATGACATTTTTTAGTTGGTCTAGCTCCCTTTTTTTTCAAAATCCATGGAGCTTCTACACATGTTTCATTTTCCCTATTTGGACACAATTTTTTTCTATCAATTTTGGTATGCGAAAGAGAAATATCTCTCCTCGAAGACAAGGTGTCCTTCTCTTTGCCTGATATATGTCGAAATATAAAATATGGGACATTTTTGAAGATGTGCATAAGATCTAATAGGTGAAATATTAATAGATCTTTCCAGTAAGGGAGCTCATAAAATATGGATTTCCTTTTCATTCCTTCTAGCATATTAACTACAACTTGTTTTGGTTCTTCATTTAAATTACCCCAATCAAAAAAATCCTCCCAACCTTTGAATTCGACATCTTCATACTTCTTAAGCCAATCACCTAGACCCATAATCATGGGAGGGCCTCTATTTTCAACTTTTCCATCAAATTGATTCTTCAGGAAATTTCTAAACTTATGATCTAGTGGTAGAAAAACCCTGTTATTTGCGTAAATAAATTTATGTAGATCTTTAGAATACCGCCCTTGAAATTGTTTGGCACATCTTGGAAATGCAAATATCCCCTTTTTTTGAAGCCCTACAATTCAATAAGGAATGTTAATAACATAAAAAAAGTAGTATAAAACTAAGTATGAAAGTTGGGATGAAAATAACTTATGAGTGTTAATATGTAAATATTTTTTCTTACCAAAACAAACACCAAGTCCTGGGAAATCATGAATAGTCCAACATAGCACACCATACAACATGAAGGACCTATTTGATGGAGGACGTGATATGTCATATATTCTTATGCCTTTCCATAACAGTTGCATCTCATCAATAAAAGGCACAAGATAAACATCCATGTTTTTAACTTGATGTTTTCCTGGAACAATGAGAGTCAACATAAGGTGCTCCTTTCTAACATTCATCCATGGGGAATATTGTATACTATCAATCCGATTGGCCAAACACTATAATTTGAGCTCAACAAAGAGAATGGGCACACTCCATCAATTGCAAGACCAAACCTAGTACTACGGGGTTCATCTTTGAGTTTTCTTGGCCATTTTTCCTCTATGTGTTTCATTGTTTTGGAGTCAACTAGAATTCAAATGAATCCATCTTTACTCATGTTCTTTGCATGCCAGTCCATCAATTGTACAAGTGACTTGCAATGAAACATTCGTTGAAGTCTAGGTATAATTGGCATGTGACGTAAAACCTTCTTTGGAACTATAGGACCTTGTACATTTGTACGATATCTCTTCTCTTTGCATGTAGGGCATTCTACCTTGTTTTGATATTCATATTTATATAAAATTAAATCATTTTTACATGAATGAATTTACTTATATTCAATCCGCAACTCAACCAACAACAAACGTGCCTCTCTGCAAGTTGATGGAAACACATTCTCTTTGGGGAATATTTTAATTTTTAGTGCCCTGTAAGATTGCCAGAGATTAAATCAATTGAATGTTTGACTTATGATTAACATGTTTGATATGTTAGTCTATACTAGGACTGTTCATATACAATATATGGTTTTAAAATACCTTAAAGAAATATAAACGAAGTTGATGAATGTTTACAAAATATGTACACCAATTGACAATGCAAAGTAAGAAATAGATTTGAACTCACTTCAGTGGGGTAGTGAATCCTTTGTTTGACCAACCAAATAGTGACTTGATTTCTAATAATATTAATGTGCATGCTAGTTTTGAGATTCTACTTGCACCCAATTTGAACACGGGTGTCTTTATTGCTTGCTTGATGGAGTCTTTCAGGTTGTTATCATCAACATTATGTTGGTGGTAATTATCCCTGCTATCATCGTTACTATCAACCATATGATCATTATTGTCATCATTGTTTCCATCCCCAAAGAAACCTGTAAGCATTTCATTCAATCCTTCTTCATGCACTACATTTTCACTATCATGATCATCATCGTTAAGGCTAGGTGGCATGTCATCCAATTTCTCAGCTGGTAGTATTCTCTTCAATGTTTCTCTTTTCACCCTAGTATTGTTTAAAGGATGGTTTGGATCATCTCATCCAAATATTAATAACCCAGTTGGATCTTGGGTATTAGTATGTGTTTCATCAACATCTTCTACCTATTAGCAAATACAACATTATTTAATGTTGGCAATAATTGGATAATCATAAATGTATCAATTTCAAAGAAATATAATCAAATATGGCTTAAAAAATAAAAATATAAATTGTATGAACATATATACATCAACTGAATAATGGAACATTATTTTATAGACTACCTTTTTATACAATAATTTAAATAAAAACAATTTTGACAACATAGTTTATAAAACATCAATCCACACTCAATTATTATTCTTTGGTTTTCTACCCTTAATAACATCCTTAGGGATAACTTGTTCTTCCCTTTTCTTTTATGCAGGAGTGCATTTTAAGAAGGGGTAATCAATCAATAACTCATCCCCAATGGTAAGGTCCATAATAGCCTCAACCATTATCAATATATCAACCTATCTTTCCATATCTCCATCTTTATCATTTATAACCTCAACAAGTTGACAATTCGGTCTTACAATAGGTTCCCTTCCCTTGCTACTATTTATAAATCCTACAATATTTTTATGTGTGTATGCACGTCCATCTATATACATAAGATCACCTCTATTCATTTCTTTTCCACTTTCCAATTGGAGAAAATGTGTATACATATTCGAATTTAGACCATATGCTGACATGCTAGGCTTATATTCTACTAGCCTTCTCCATTCACCATTGTAATATGATGGACCATAATATGGCATTAATCTCCTAGTGGTTTGTTCTGAATTATTTCTATGTTTATATCCCACATGTACATTTTGGAAAATAAAGAGGCCTAGATTTTCTCCTTGAATATTGGAGGGTCGTATCATGTAGCTATATCCCTAAAATTGAAACACCTCATATACTCTAGGTAGTTGTTGATCACTAGGCCAAGCACAATATAGTCGATGATCAAATGTCTCTTTGTAAATTGATCTCAAACTCAGGGGCAAGTCATCATCTCCACCACATTCATTCTCATATAGGGTATGTAGTCCACCTTCCCCTTGTCTTTAAGCAAATTATGCATCTTTAAATTGGTTCTTGTTCTGTTACTTGTTTTCATCAATTCCTCATCTTTCGATCTAGTATATTGGTCCATATTTTTGTTAGATGTATCATCTCATAAATGATCATTTCCCTCTAGGCCGGAAGTCGGTGATCCAAGAAAATTTAAACTAAGAACTTTATCCTACAAGTATCCATTAAGAAAAAAATTAGTTATTTAAATAATATAAAATAATGCTTAAACAAAGTATACATGTTATTTATATCAAATTGGAAAATTCCTTACCACAATTCCTATTGGATTTGAATCGATTGTAGGAGGCATACTACTTACTAGAAGCTCATCATATATGTAATGTATTTGTACAATCGCTCATTTTAATTGTTTCTTTCCATGACATACAAAACATTCACAAACAAAATTTTTCTCAAAGTATTCATCCCATGTACTATAGACTTGACCAACCTCTTGTTCAGTGCAATCATTTGTTGTTTATGCAGGATCCATTTCCATATCCTCTTCCACCCACTATCCTCTACGTGATTTAACATTTTTAGGTCCACGTCCACATACATATCTTGTTCTTTTGCTAGTTGAACGCTTAGGCTCTACATTTGCTCCAATCTCCATCTAAAATAATCAACAACATGCATTAATTTATGCCAAGATTGGATAATAAATTGTAAATTTCAATAATACTGTGAAAAAATATGGATGTATCACAAAATTCCATTAGATCATTTTTTTCTAAGATAAGTCAAAATTTGAGTACCTGATGTCCTGCTTCATCCGTTGTGTCCTCATTTGATATGACAAGATCTGTTGCCATGGCCTCATTTGGCCCCTATAATACACAACATAGTAAATAATGTTTATTGCACCAATTATATCATTTCAACGAATATGCTATCCAACACAAAACCTCACTTTAGTCATATGTTTGACATATTGATATCATGTTTTGGCCATCCTAATTTTCAAACTTTTCCCTTGATCATAGAATCAGATTTAATCACCAATCTTGTGCATTTTCAACCAATAAGTTTGACCTCAGAGGCCTCATGGACAGAAAAATGACTTTATCTCCTCTAACTTGTATCATTTGCGAATTCATAAACACCTTCCTCCTTTGGTTGAGGTTGCCTTCTCTTCTTACCTCTATTGTATCTACAAATTTTGTTTTCATATCTATTTCCACCCACTTTCCTCTCTATGATTTAGTAGTTCTACGCCATCCACATCCTCTCTTCATGGCCTCCTCTGGATCCTTAATACACAACAATGACAATAGTTACATAATAGTTGTGCACCAAGAGAATATTGTTGAAATTATCTTGTTAATATGCTATTTTTTCATTAAGATGCACTGTGAAAAACAAAATAGGACATTGCAACATATTGCTCTTCACAAAAAGTTTACACACGAAATCTTGACAACTAGAACTCAAATCTTATGATTACAAGATGACTACAAATTCACATCAAAAAGACATTTATTTACAAGTTGACTACAAATAAACCTATTACTAATAATTTTAGCTAAACATCCCTGCCATGGTCCCTTGTTATCCTATATGAAAGAAAACCTATTACTAATAATTTTAGTTGGTTCTCTACCTTACACTTCTTCCACAAATTCATTAAAACCATAGATATTTTCTCTTTGAAAATTAGAGATTGGATTCCTTATTCTTGATTGAAACCTACTTTATATTGGATAGTGTGAGAATATTTATCTTAGATAAGATCCAAAACTTTAATTCTTGATTTTTTATTTTTCATAATTGGTGTTTATCCTCCATAGAGGCCGCGATGAAAGTAGTTGGCTTGGTTATGTAGAAATCCCCTCATCAAATAAAAGCCAACAAATATTTACTATAACTTTAACGAAAGATTGATACATAGCATGGCCTACTTTATGTTGTATGGAAATCATATTTGTAGCCTAATATGTTATGTTTTCATAATTAGTATTGCATGGAATTCTAGCCACTAGCTAAAACCTTTGACATCTTGATTGATTTAGCTAGCATGTATATCTTCATTAACCAAGAGAAGGCATGAGATCTGAATTTATTTTTTTGATAGGTCAAAGAGTTTGGTTTTCAAGTTACTAAAACACAATACAACTTTTTTTTAAGTTCCATCAAATTATGTTTTTATTATGTAAAGTTTCTAGGATGTATCCATTTTTTTCCAAGCTAGTTGGTGGTATGTTGTTGTCACACTAGATTCCAATGTTATAAAACCCTTACTTCTTAAACATTTACCTCAATTCCAAATGTTTGCATGAGGAAAATTTTGGTTTGGCACAACTAGGTGTAAATTAGGCGCACTTTGCACCGCCTTTGGTGCCCCAAAGAGATTATATTTAGCACTAAAATTTGGTGCTAAAGTCGACATTAACTACGAAAACTATATAGCACCAACTAATGAATCAAAAACACAAAATTAAAAATTCTTGCTTGCGTTAAAACATACCACACAAAGAAGAATATTAAAAATTCTCGCTTGCATTTTTGTTTTCATTTTTCTTGTGTGTTTGCATTATTTGGTTGCCCAATTTTATTTTTTTGCCAAATACATAACATAGGATAGACAGTGTTTACAGTGTTTAGTTGCTTGGTTTAATTTTTTTGCAAGATAAATAGTAGAGGATAGATGGATAGAAATCAAACCCCTGATTTCACTTTAAATGTGAAAACTAGGTATTTTTTTCCTTTTGGTTCAATTTGAATCCATATAAAGATATTTAGATAGAATTTTTACTAATAGATTTGTACCAAAGGGATGCCACTTGGTAGATAATGGTCGGGCTTCAGTTGATTTGGGTTATTTGGTGGTCTTGTTTTTGCATTATTCATTCCATCACAGGGTTTGAACTCTCAGGAGATATCCCATAGGCATTTAAATTCAAAAAGAGAGTCATTCAAGGTAAAGCTTTCTCATTAATCACCTATTTCTTTTAAATTTCCCATTTCTTTTAATTTATTTGATTTGTGGCTTGCTTTCATACCACAAAAAAAAACTTGCATACCACAAAATGGATAAAAACTTTCATACCTGGTAGTGTGTACTTCGTTTTCCTCCATAGACTGGACGGAAATAATTTTCCCTAGGTCGCCTCAAAATTTCAAGCAATAGAGGGAAGGGAGCAAAGGGAGCAGACTCTGGCCATAATGAGGTAATTTATTGTCAATTTATAGATTTGTAAATGTTTTCATTGTTTCTTTGATTTTTAGTTTTGTAGTTTTTTATTTCTAAATTTAAAAGAAGAAATTTATTTTATATATATAGGGAAATGAGACTGACAAAGATAAAGAGGCATTGGCTTCCATATTTCCGGTAGAGGCAATGAACAAATTGGATGGTGTGGACTTGACAATTCTTTCCATATACATAGAAAAATGATCTAGTAAAGCCCCTAAAACATTGCAACCAAATCAACCGTGTCAAAGGGAATCAATTGATTCCCCAACTAGTCCTGGATCGAGCAAAAGAACCTGGAGGAAATCAATAACAATAAACTCTAAGAATGTGGAACATGGAGCAGAGACTTTCAATTTCCCAACCACTCCTGGGACACAAACTTCTTCCACCACACCATGTTTTGCATCTTGCATTGGTAGCTACGATACCAAGATAGAATATGATGTGGTTTTAGGGGAAGTTCTAATTACAGATGCTAGAAAAACGTTGTGAATAGGTTGAAGGAATCATGCCTACAATGGTTCAAAGACCATATATATTTTCCATTCTCAAAGATACCCATGCACCTACAAAAAGCAGTTATCTGTGACATGGAGACTAAATTTGGCACAGGTTGGTTTGTAAAGAAGATAAAGCTACGAATGTCTCAAAACTGCAAGAGATTTTGATGCAACCAAACAAAGAAGATAAAAAAATGCCTCCCAAGCTAAGGCTCAAAAAAGGCCGATTGATGTAGGTGTGAAAGAATGGAAAGAGCTTGTAAAATCATATGAGGAGTTTGATGCACAGGGGAAGTCCGGTGAGGAGAGTACACAGGTATTTGAATTTTCTCATAAGATTATATCAAATTTATTAAACGATTTTTAAATTTTATTTGTACATAGTTAAATTGAATTAGTATATGTTTCAAGACAAGGCCTCCAAGGCTAGGCTTGAAAAACTTCGTGCCATGCATCACAGTGGCTAGAAAGGTTTATAGGCCTTGATCTATACATTTGTAAGTATATTTAATATGTTAAATGATATTTTTTTTTATTTCCTAGGAAAAATTAAATGATTGCATATTAATTAGTTTAACTAATCCATGTGCCATGTTTTGACAGGAGGATAAATATGGTTTGCATCCAAAGCCATTTGAAAAGGAAATGTTACAAAGCAAAAAGTGGACCGATTTTGTAATCTAGATGGAGAACAGGGTATCAATAGTTGACTTTCAATAACTTAGTTGGATATTTTTGTGTTAATATGTCAATTTTCATTTTTTGTGTTGAGTTGTTTATTGATGCGTAGGATGAGTTCTAAAGTGCTTCTCTATTGGCCCTAGATCCCACTCAATTGTCCCATTATTTCATGTTGAGGAAAAAAATATTGTTTTCCTTAAAGGGAAGTGGGTGACATTCATGCCTTATTTTTATCACATCTTTTAATTAATGACCATGGTATTTTAATATCTCTAAAGTATCCTCATTTAAGTTATGAGTTGTATCATTTAAGTAACTTAGTCCCATGTTGATTTGATTTATTTTCTTTTCTCTCAAACATTGTATCTCAAGGAGTGCTTCCTTGAATTCATGTTTCCATTCTACTAAGTGATGCACATACATATTTGCCATCCTTCCTCATGATGCTACCATTATTTTAACATGTAAGAATGTTTTGATGTATCTTGGTAGGCATCTTATAGATCTAACACATCCTTGTAGAACTCTTTTTGCACCAAGGTCAAGCCATCATGGATTTCTAATGCATATTCCATGAAATCACCTATGCCATACCTTGCAACCTTGTAGTATTCTACTTGATGTTTCAAGTGCTCAATTTCCTTTGTATGCCCTTCCATTTCTCATGTCATTTTAAGGGTGTTTGATTCATTTTATTGTGTTGTGGTGACCCTATTCATAGCCCTAGCCACTAGATCCATACATCTACATCCATTACCATTTCTTCCATGATTTCATTAAATCTAAGAGTATAGTATGACATGCAACTTCTTGATCAACAACATATCAAGTACACGCTTGGGAAAAGTATAGGGTTCCATTGTAGTGCCATAGATATTCCTATATGTTAACAACTAATATAGGGAGTATTCTTTTAGGTTCTCCAAGATTTTGATCATGTCTTCAGACAACCTAGGGAACCTTTTCTCAAATAATAGCTCATGCAAGGGAGAAAAGAATTGATCATAGATGTGCTCATATTTGGATGAATATTTGTGATCCCATAGGTCCTAGCAATAAACATGGAAAAAATGACATGAGATGATCTATGAATAATTCATCCCCAAAGAATTTATTAGCTGCACAAATAATATAACACAAGAGGTTGTATAGAATATTGTCTTTGTGCCCACTGGAGGAGACTCAACTCTCGTTATTTCATTGCACAAAGTGAGTGATAAAACAACTACCTAGTTTATAATTTTCCCTTCTTTAAGCAACATATGTAGCAATGAGACTTAGGATTCTTGAAAATGAGAAGCATCCTTCTCCCCATACAACCTGCTAACTAGGGCCACTATGTTTTTTACTAAACCTTTGAGGCTGATGGAAGGGTACCATTTAGTTTTCCTAGAATTTAATTGTATAACTCCTCTTGAGGTTTAGGCTATGTTTCAGGGTTGAAAACTAGGCACTTTTGTTGTAACATCCACTTCTAGGACCCATGGGTGATGTGGCACAGGGCCTTGAACCACCACATAGGTCTTATAGAGAGAGTGTTTGGTGTAAAAGCCAAACCTAAGTCCTATAGAGAGAGGGGTGGTGCTAGACTCCAAGCACCAAAAAACCATAAAATAGTCCTCTCATGCATGAAAATGTGTGCCCAAATGTTAGATCAACCCCACATCTGTGGAAGATGAAGGGCCACTCCACATAGAAAAGTAATAAAGTATCTCGTGTGGGTCAAGTAGACCAAATAATCTATGCATGAACCAATAAACAACCTCCATGATGCCTCAACATGTGTGCAAGGGTGCTATGTCATCTTTGTCATGCCTCAACATATGTGCCAATGCCAAATCAAGTCCCACGTGTGGTGATGAGAAGGTCAATCTATTTCAAAAAGTGATGAATGAACATGTGTGAGCCAATGGAGACCAAGTTCTCCATGAACTAATCTCATATAATTTGTAGTAGAAACTTATACATAATATGTCAATGTCTTAAGAAAATAGGCATCACAATATATTGAACCATGTATCTTGTAATGATTCGATCGTTCATAAAAAAAGTAAATCACATTCACTGTATACATCAAAATTTAGAATAGAATATATCAACTGGAAGCACAAACATGAGAAGGAATGAACTAATACTAAAAACCCCAGGAATTCATTGAGATAAAAACATAGTCCTTTCAACACTTATGTATTAAATTATATATAGCTATCAAATACACCTTCTAAATAACAGTCTGAGTGTAACAAAATAGTTTGGAACCCATTGTCTTTGATTTTACATAGTTCATATAGATAATTACAAACTTTGAGCCATTATTAGCTCATCAAACTAACTTTATGCTCTAATTAAAATCAAATAGAAATATTTAAAACTACTACAAATATTCTAGTTTGTTTGTTGGAACTGCTACAAGATATTTGGACCATTACTCAGAAATTGGTGGACAGTTGCACAAAATAAGGCCTGCTGCTTATCTTTGAGAAGATAGGTGAATCTTCGTTCCATATTTAATAATGTTGGCCCACCGAGAAGCACTTGGGAAATTATAAGCTATCATTTCACTAGTTGAAAACTACAAGTCATTATATTGAGCATATGAAAATGGAGGCAAGTGGCGCACTAATGTGTTTAATATGTTCCTTGTCTGACAATGAATATGTTCTCATTTTCAGCCTTGGAGGATAAAGGCTATACAGTTGAGTTCACAAGATACTCAGTGCAGTTATGGCCAAAGGCAGTTGTGTATGTTGAGAACTCCATCATACTGGGGATCAGAGAGCAACAATTGTACTGAGTATGGGGTCAACCTCTTCGTCGAGAGGTACATAGAGCTAGTTATGAAGCATTTTTTAGGTGGCAGGATGACTGTCTTAGCAGACCCACTTGGTGGGAATGGACCCAGCTGGAAGAGATGAGATACTTAGATGACTTCAATAGAGCTTTAGTAGGTAGCCATAGCACATACAAGGTTGAGTTTCCAGATTCAGAGGAAGTAGGTTGCTCCAGTTCAAAGGGAGTAGTAGCAGCTACAAACATAGATCATGGAGGAGGTAGCTCTATCCAAAGTAACTCCCTTCTGAGAGGGACTGTTAGTTTTCTATGTGGCGCTCGGTATGTAGCAAGGTCGTTACTTTCACACTGGGTGTGTCTAGCAATGTGAAAAGTACCTTTATGTATCTCATCCATGGAAAATGGGTTTCTTCATTCAATAGGTATGGAATCTCTACAAATGCAATTTCAAGGCATATCATTGTACCTACCACTAGGCCTATTATTATATACCTGAGTGTTTGGTATGATTACCCCATCGATTTACTTATCTCATGCAAATAGGAACACTAATATTTGAGTATCATTGAACAAATTTGAGGATTTATATACATCCCTATATGTTCAACTAGAAAGAACATATCTTAAAAGCTCAATATCCTTGATCTAATCTCTAGTTAAAATCATCATAAAATTTGACTTTCAATATTGACTCTAAAATATGGGGACATATAGACTAGTTAATTCTCAAAGAACCTTTGAAGCATATTATAGTGTCAAAATGTCCTAGAAAAATATCCATTTCTGAAATATAGGAGAAGAAGATATATAGACCAGTTAACTCTCAAAGGATCTTCAAGGAAAACATAATCATAAATAGCACAAAATGCAGAGGGTTGGCACTTAAGGTTATGTGATAGAATTTACAGTTGATAGTTAAATTGTATAACAATTTTTTTATGATCTTTACTAACATTTATTAGAATTGTTGCATGTTTTACATCATTGGAATGACATATTAGCTGTAATTTTTTTGAAATTTTATTATGGTATGTGCACTTTGATATGATGTAATATGATTATGGTTTCATTTCATATGTTGTAATATTAGATACATATAAAAAAAAAATTATTGCATGAAATAAATAATAACTTTTCATTTTAAATGTTTTTTGTAGAACACGGGTCTTCCAAAAGATCACGATGATCCTCATGATATAGATCCAAAATATGTTGGTTTTGGTATAGATCACATGGCAGAGGATGATGATGACGCAGATACAGAAGACACCGAGGTCGATGATGATGATGATGATGATGATGGCGATGATGATGATGAGGAAGTTGCTAGTAGTAGCTAGTGACATTCATGATCATATAAACTGCATCATGGATCATTGTTGATATATTGTTATGATGCCTCTTTTCATGGTTACTATCATATGTATCATTTTCACAGCCTGCAGTACCATATTATTGAGTTGTATCATTTTGAAATGTATCATTTTGACTTATATCATTTGGACGTGTATCATCTTGACTTGTATCATTTTGAGTTACATAATTTATCATTTTTACTTATATCATTTATACATGTATCATTTTGACTTATGTCAACTGTTGGACATGTATCATTTTGACATGTTATTGATCTACTAGAATATTTGACTTTCACTTGTTTTAGTTATATATGATGATGATATTGTCAGTATTGAATTGTCAATTTATATATATTGAAAGTGGTCAATGATTTTTGGATGGATATTTATTACATATGATGATTTTAATTTACTGTTCAAGATGGATGTTGTCAAATTCAATTAAATTATAGATATTTGAATCACTTATTTTAATTATAGATGATGATCATGTTATAATAATTATCTTGTTCTTTAATCATATGAGTTAAATAATTAAATTGCTTACTCTATAATCATGAGTTATTTAAGAGGCATGATATATTTAACTAATTAAATTGAAATAAAACATATTATTTAATTTACTTACTCTATAATCATATGAGTTATTTACGAGGCATGATATATTTAACTAATTATATTGAAATAAAACATATTAAATTAATAAATGGAAGGAAAACAAGAAGCATTTTTAGAAGAAAAAAAGGAAGCAACAATGGAAGCCAAACTAGAAGTAAACCAAAAGCAATCTTGGAAGAAAAACTTCGTGTTATCTAGGAAGCAAAAAATAAAAACAATTCAGGTAGCAAACAAAGAAGTAACAATGGAAGCAATTTTAGAAGCAACAAAAGGTGCAACAATAGAAGCCATATTAGAAGCAACAAAAGACACAAAAATGGAAGCAAAGCTAGATGCAACAAGCAGCGCTATATCGGAAGCAAAATTGGAAGCAAAATTGGAAGAAAAACTAGAAGCAAACTTGGAAGCAACACAAGAAGCAAAACTAGAAGAAAAATTAGAAGCCAAACTAGAAGCAACAAAGGACATCATAATGGAAAAAAAACTGGAAGCAAGAAAGGACATCATAATGGAAGCAAAACTTGACGTCAATTAGGAAGCCAAAAAAGAAGCTATTTTCGACGCCATACCAAAAGAAAAATAGGAAGCATGACTGGGAGCAAAACTAGAAGCAAAAATGGGAGCAGACATGGAAGCAAAACTGGAAGCCAAATTGAGTGCTAATTTAGGTGCTATTTCTAACATTAAATTGGTTGTGCTTCACAACACTATTCCTGACGCTATTCCAAGCGCTAAAGGAGGCACAATTGCTTGTGCTAATTTTCCAATGCAAAATCCGATGTTAAATCCGGTGCAAAAAATGGTTCTAAAGAGAACATGTAGTTTGGTGCTGAGTTTTGCACCGAAAAAACTATCCAATTCATGAAATCAAATGCACTAAATTCTGGCACTATTTTAGGTGCTAATTTCCTATTTTGTTGTAGTGGGCGGTAGTGGAATTGTTGGTAATGACATTCTCTCTGATGGAGGGGACCTCCCTCCTTTTGAGGTGGATATAGAGTTGTCTTCTTGGTTTGATTGGTGGCTTTGTTGCTCCTTCATCCTGAGTTGTTTTGGCTCAATGCTGCTCTTGGGGAGTGGCTGTTTTGTTGTTGACTGGATTTTATAGGCTCGTGGTTTCCGGGTTGAGTTTGATGGCTATCTTTTGGGTTTATGGTCCCTAAAAAATTGGGTTAAGGATTTAAGGTCCCTTGTAAAACCTAGTTGTTTTTTGTTATGGGCTTTAGGCCCTTGTATTTCCTTTGTGCAGCCTATGTTGTCTTGCTAAATTTTTAGTGTTGTTGTTGTTTGGTTGCTAATTGTATATGGTTTATCTTTGATGCAACATGATTCTCTTGGATAGGGTTGCGGGTCCCTTCAAAACCGTTAGGGTTTCGGGTCCCATCAAAACATGTTTTTCCCCTAATCAAAAACATATGTTTTGGATGAGGGTCACAAATTTTTGATATCACTCTTGATTTTAAAACATCTCTTGTATTATATGAAACTATTGTATTATCATGCAAATATTTTTTAATTAAATATTTGATTTCATTATTTAATTTCATGTCATACCTTGGGAGTCTACCACTAAAAGGCCAACAATGGTTAATTGGATCATTTTCAATACTTTCTCTTCTCTTTATTGCTCTTATCAATGTTTTAATATTTACTTTTATAAATTCACTAATATTACTTAACATTATTTTATTCGAAGTTGATTTATTAACTAAAATAGTTGTTATATCACGTTGCATTTTTATCTTTAGATCAAAATTTTTTCATATAGAACCAATATCATTAGCAACACTAGATATGGTTTTTTTTATTGAATCATCTTTCTTTTAGATTTTAAAAAATGCTTAATTTTTTCACCACTTTCACATTTTCCACATTTTCATCAATTGCATCATGGGTTGACATTGAAATCCTAGTTTTTTTCTATAAAAAATATTTAATATAATCTATTTCCATGGGTTCTCATTTCTTTCTAAGAAATTTTACCAAGAAGGTTATCTAAGAAATTTCTTTCAATTGTAAAAAAAAAGACATTTTCATTATCATCCTTACAAGGGATTTCATTCTCATTTTCATCAATACAAACTTTATGCCATTCTCATTTTCATTCATATGAGGGATTTCATTCTTATTTTGTGTTTCAATTATTTCACTAGTATAATTGATATCATTATTAGTAAATCCAACTTCATTTAAATAATTAATATCAATTTAATCAAAATGTGAATTTGAAGACATACTTGGATTTGTTTGAATAGTTTCATTTTCCATATCATTGAAAGGTGGATTTAAAGACATGCTTGAAGTTGTTTACATAGTCACTATTTATATATCATTCAAATGAATTTGAAGACATATTTAGGTTTGTCTCTATAGTCACATTTTCTTCCATATTTGCCATTTTCACATTTGCATCATCTTCATTCATCCCATCCTTCATGGTCTCCTCTTCAAGAGTAGTGAGTCTAGATGTTTCAATTTTTCATTTGATGAATCCTTGTTCTTTTATCTCTATTATTTTTCCTCCATCTCTCTATTTGCTTTAATTTCTTTAGATGTCATAAGCTTCCTACATTTTTTTCTTTGTCTTTGCTTTGATCCCATGATTACCAAACCCACTTGATAAAAATAAGTGATTTTTAACCTATTTTCAAATTGCTACCTCCTTGAAATTTTGAAATAAAACTATATGTAAATCCTTTGTTCTACAAACTCTGAAGTGAAAATAAATATGAATATATCAAAAACCCTATTTTTCCTCTTGATAAAATTCCTCGTTCTTGATTCCACTTCAAAATAATCAACTTGTGATTGACTCCTTCAAAAAAATGAATATAATATGACCTATTAAGAGATTGTACATGACAAAATTGAATTAAAAATCATAAAAAAATATCATTGTCGGTCCATACTATAGAAAGAGAACGATGCAAGAAAAAGGTGGTAAATCATTTTTTTACCAAATTTGGAAATAACGGGTATAATAGAAATGAGTAACCATTTTCAAATGAGTACCCATTCCATTTTCCAAATGGGAAAATCAGGAATGGGTATCTATTTGTAAATTTTTAATTTCCAAGGTGCTTTTTTGCTTTGGTTTTAGGCTTGGGAAAGGTTTGGTAAGCCAGCCCTTAGCCTTGGACCTACAACTAAAAGACTAAGGAAAAATGTCAAGAGAAATAATTGACTTTGGCAATATGGCTAACAATTTTTTTTTTCAAAATTGGTTTATGAAATTAAAATCCATTATAGATCATCACAATGTCTAGTTTTAAAGTATATAATTTTTTTATGATTGAATTATATTTTATAACTTTTAATTAATTTCTAAAGAAACTAGTGCATAAACTTGAAATGTCGATGTTTTTTGGTTTTTTAATAACTTTTAATTTTTTATTTTTTTTATAAAAAAAATTGTGATATCAATATGCAAACAATTTTCTACACAATGATTTTAAAAAATGATTATTTTAGGTCAAATTATGGTGTCCGTACACAAAGGATTTCATTTAAACAACAATTAGGGCCAATAAAAAATATATTTAGAAAAATAAAATAAACTATGCTCACCATTCTTTAGTTTGCTATACATCTTTCTCCAAAAGGAATTAGAAAAATGCTTATATTTAGGTCAATTTATGGTGTTAGTACTTGTGCAAGGTATGGTCCTAAAAAAATGACTTCTAAAAAGTGGCTTTTATGCATGCCTATTAAAAATTAATTTTTATTATCTAGGTATTAAAATAAATTACATATTTAAAAACTAGACTCAAAATAATAAATTTCATATTACTAATTTTTTTTAAGATTCAATGTGTAAGTGCTTCAAATTTTTAGTCCAACTATGATGAATTTTGAAAATGAGGAAAAATACTTCCACTTTTTGAACATTTTGTGGACCCAACTTCTTGTACATGCCCATCTGAAATAAAGGAATTTCCTAGGAATAGTCTAAAATCAATGCCTCAAATAAATTAATAAAAGAACATAAAATCACTAAAATTAGGGACTGTTTTCTTTTAACTTGTGTCACTTGAACACCATTTTAGCAACCCATTAAAATCTAACTCACTTTTCATAAGGAAGGTGTTTTCCACTAACACAATCTTGACTCTTAGTAGTTTAAATTTCTTTTTTAATAGGGGCTTTGTCAAGAATGTCTACAACTTGGTCACCTAGGTAAGAGTGAAGTGGGGAATTTTCTTTCTAATTAACAAAACTGTAAAAAATACTATGTTTTTAATCAATAAAAAATCATTATGTTTCCACAGTCTAAAAATTAGGAAATATTTCTTTTAAGTTTGTATCATCTAGAGTCAAAATTTCAAAGAACATACAAAAACAAAAACATATACTTGAGATATGTAAAACAAAAGATGATACATATATGAAAAATACACTGCATACCTTCTTCTATGAATACATCACAACTAAATTAGATCTATTTCTCAAAATTTTGGTTTACAAGAAACAATACAAATAAATAATTGTTTCATATTATTTAAAAATAATTATTGAGTTGTTCTAGAAGCAATGTGACAATATTTTTCTAGATTTTATTTAAATTAAGATTGTATCTTTTCAATGAAATTATTAATGATTGAATTTGTTCGGTGACATATCTCAACATAGATTTGCAAATATTTTTAGTTTTATATGTATTTTCAATATCATGATATATACAATATTTTTTAATTTTATTCAAGACATGAATACGATTGAAATCCAACCATGAAATTTTAATGTATTCTAAACCCAATGTAAATACTTTTCCACTTATCATATCTATAAACTAGTTTCAATTTTTCTTCATTGTAAGTAGAAATACCTTTCAAATTAATTTATTTTTCCACCTATCCTATCTATAACACTATTCTTTGTCACTCAAAACATTAATAGGGTTGACAACATAACTAAAAAATTTAATGCATTACAATTTTTTCAAAAATTGAAAGACAATTCATTTTCATTGTAAGTAGAAATACCTTTCAAATTAATTTATTTTTCCACCTATCCTATCTATAACACTATTCCTTGTCACTCAAAATATTAATAGGGTTGACAACTTAACCAAAAAATTTAATGCATTACAATTTTTTCAAAAATTGAAGGACAATTCATTTTCATTGCAAGTAGAAATACCTTTCAAATTAATTTATTTTTTCACCTATCCTATCTATAACACTATTCCTTGTCACTCAAAACATTAATAGGATTGACAACATAACCAAAAAAATTAGTGCATTACATTTAAAAAATAAAAATTAAAAACAAATTATTTTTGCAATGATTGCTTCTAAAATCAACCAATAAAAAATACACATAATGTTAAAATATATGACATATACAATAGGACTCGAGCAATCAATATAGTTGATATTTGATTCAATAAATTAAATATCTTAAGACATAATTTATGAAAAAGAAAAAAAGAAAATTGTTTTCAATAACAACCAATAAAAAACAAATAAATGATATTTATACAATTATTAAAAATAGAAAATAAATGCAAACTATATCATTCTTGCTCAAAAAAATTAATTCTTTATGTTAAACTAATAAAATAACATGAATATTGGTGCCTTAGCATGATCTAATAAAATTTATAAAAAAGATTGAAAAACTATTACTTCCTTCAACTTAAATCAATAAATTATATAAAAATCATTCAGATTATATTATTCATACTTTAAAGCAAGAATAATACAGCCATTAATCAATTAGTTGATTGAATTTCAAAATTGTACCAACTAGTGTAAATAGTTAATAACAATGGGTCCGGGTCCAAATGGGTTTTATATATTTTAATGAATTAATTTATTTATATATTTAATTTTTTTAATTTGTTTTATTTTATTATAAAACAAAGTAATAGGAAATCATTTTAATGTGAAAATAGTTTATTAAAATTAATTTGTTTATATATTTAATTTTTTATTTTTTAATTATAATGTTATAATGAAGAGTATTTTAGAAAAGGTATTTTTTAATAATATATAATTTAATAAGTGATCTTTGTCATAGTAAAATAATTTAGTGGTCTATGTATATTGTTTTGTTTGAGACATTTTTGATCAATTTTAGATGAGGTTTTAAAAAGTTCAAATATAAATATTTCTTCTTATGAAAATTCTTTAGATTTTACCTAAAATTATAGGTAAATTATTAATTCAATTAATTTTTAGTTCATGGGTATTGTAACTATTTGACATTCTACTTAACCAATTAAAAAGTAACAAAACAAGACTAATATAACTAGTGTATGTTTGATAAAATGCTCAATGATATATTGATTCTTTGCATATATTTCAATACAAAGTATTATGGCTTTATAAAGCCTTATTTTCTCGTGAATAACTTCCTAAGGGAATGCAACTTCCCAACTAACTATTAGCTTATTATTTTCTAACAATTAAAATACTAACATTTATTTATTAATCTAATCTATACAAAACTATCTAATTAATGTAATATTCCAACATTCCTCCCTTATTACATTAATCTGAACAAAGGAAGGAACATTGTGAGAGTTGATCACACCAACCTTTTTGGAGTCTTTGATGAAGCGCCTTCACCAATCATCCTCACTCACCCAAGAAACACCAAATTGACTCCACCAACAAATCTCCTAGTTTAAAAACCTATAAAACATATATACAACATGAGAGAACATAAAGTATCCCCATACTCCTTGCACAACGAGAGAAGAAATATCCTCTACAATTCAAAATCCTTCCTTTAAGTGTGTCAAAATCCCTCCTTTAGTGCTACACATGAGAGAAAAAAATTCCTCCAAGAGTCCACAAGTCCTCTAAGTGTGTCAATATCCATCCTCCAATGTTGTGGAAACAATCCATCCTTTACTCTACAAAAGAACCTCAACATCTGTAAATACATTAACTGTACCCACAAAAAATCTCAAGTAAATTCAAGCCCCCCTTGCTCCATGAAGAGACACTGATATGAAGTGATTCTTTTCATGCAATGAATCATCTTTGAGCAAGCAACTAGCTCAAGATGATAAAATAGCTCTTTCCTTTATTGCCCCCATCCTCCAACTTGATCTTCTTTTAATTTCTAAAGCACATATTCTTCCTCGCTATCATGGAGGGGTGAGTCTTCCTTATGAACTAAAAAACAATGTAATATTCAATCTTAACTTCGGTCGTAGCTAGAGCTTTACTTTTCTTCAACTTCCCATTAATGAGATCTTTGGCTCATTGAAAACAATTTATTTGGACATGTCCACTTTTCTAACAATAATAGTATTTAAATTATTTCCCTGTTGAAATATTAGACTTGTTATTAACGAGCAAAATAGTTTCCTCACAAATTGAATCATTTTTACTAACTCTACTTTCTTCATCAATCAAAGAAGAAATGACAATTTCCAAACATGGATTAATATTTTTTAATGTAAAAATAATATGATAAAAACTTGAAGACATACTACTTAGTAAGATTTTTTTAGCATCATCATTATCGACTTTAGAGATTACACCTACAAGTTGATCAAGAAGGGAACAAAATGTACTAATATGTTGAATAATATTGTCTCCCTCTTTCATCTTCAAACCAAAAAATTATTTCTTAATGGATATTTTAGTATTTGAAGCTTGTGAACCAAATAAAGAATTAAGCCCCTCTCATATTTGCTTTGATTTTTTTTGTTAAATCAATATGATGCAAATGTGCATCAAATAATCCAAGATCAATCAATGTTGTGGCCCTATGGTCTTTAGCCATCCATTTTATTGCTTCATCTATATCTTTTGGCTTTTTATTAGTTCCAATCACAATGTCTCATAAATATTTTTCAGTTAAAAGTAATTGTATATTTATGTATCATGTATGAAAATCACACCCTTCAAATTTAGCCATATTAATTAATTTTCCCATTTTAAGAACCTTATTACTCCAAAAGATCTAAACAACTTCAAAGGTTTCCACTTGTCGTTTTCATTTAAAAAAATATTTAAAACTCCTTATACCTCCCTAATGGATGCATAATAGATCACATACACAATTATATTTTTAATAAATTCACACATACCTTTAGAAGCATTCCTCTGAAATTTTCAAATCTAAGTGTGAAAACTTGCATAACCTCCTAAAACATGGATCAATGGAACACCCTATCTTATGTTCAATGTTCATTTACAAATGTCTTGGTGCACTAAGAACCTCTTCAATAGAGCTTGATGCCCTCAATGATAAAAAATTTGTATACTTAACATAAAATTTTGTGTACTTAATGTAGACACGTAAAATGTACCAATTGACATTGTGCATTTGATCCCGCCCATTAACATCGTTTCATCTTGAATCATCCTTTGGTCTAACCATTTAATCAAATGCCCTTATTTGATTAAATTCATCAATATTCCTCTCTTAATTAAATAAATCATTTATCTAATTAAGTCACCTCTTCTCAATAATTAAATTAATCATCTTGATCTAATTATTTGATTTAATTAAATAATCAATTTTATTTGATTAAATCTCTTAAGTCTATCTATTAAATTAAATAAATTAAAGCCTTATTTAGTTTAATTTAACATGATCTCTGTTAATTAAATAAATCATGAATCTTTATTTAATTAATCCCTTGTCACATTCTTCTCATTATTTGATTTAAATAAATCCACAAATTTAAGTCAAATAGGTCACATCATTTAATCCCCTTCATTAAATTAATTAACTTTGATTAATTTAATCTCTCCTCATGTCCCATCCTCTAGCATTTACCACTTGCACATGAAAATAGATTTAATTGATTTATTAAATCTCTATTTTCCTTGACAAGGCATCTTTTTGGAATACTCTTCAAGTTTGAATTCAAAATCCAAGTTGACATGTACATCCAACAAGGAATTTACTCCATCTTACATGTCCTTTTCCTTGAGCCAAGTGGCACTCAATGCATTCTTTCTTCCCTCTTGCATATCATTTTAACAAAATTCAAAATTCAAAAATAGGCATTTATTGGCACAATCCTCAAAACTTGCACATCCTCCATCCACTCATGGGTTGACAAGTGGCATCTTGCCATTGGATGAATGTTAGTCCCACATTGCTCTATTTTGGACATTCATTCATCTTGACATTCTATAAATAAAGAGCTCATCTCCTCATTTGATCATCCAAAATTTATGCAAAGTTACTATGCTCAAATATCTATCAAAGTCCATCCATCATCATTGAATCTTAGTTAGGCTATGCAGGTATTTAGCTTGGCACACTCACCATCCTTCATCAAAGTGGATCATTCATCAACATTCATCAAGCTTGCATCATAAGAATTGGGAAAGGGCCAATTTTCACATCAAATTGGCACCAATTCCCCCATGGGATCATGAGTTTGCTAGTTTAATTAGGATTCAATCTATTTTATTGCCTTCTCATTGTGTTCTTCATTGCTTGATTCCTAATTTGAACTATGTTAATGGATTTCATGGGGAATCCTTATTCTTGTTTGTATTTGACAATCTAATGTGTTTGTTCTTATTGTTTTGCAAGTATTAGGATTGGGGTTCACACATTTGGTGCTAGAAGGAGGGCATAATCTCATTTTCAATGATGTTTTTCTAAAAATTCCACGTTTTTATTTGTGCACAGGAAAATTCCAACACTGGAAGCTCAACGTCGCTGTTTTAGCACCACTGGCTCCACAGTGTCGCCATATAGCACTACTAATAAATCAAATTGTGACGCTTTAGCATTTCTGCCTAACAGTTTTTGAATTTGAATTTTAAACTACGATGCTGGTGAAAAGGGTGATGCATTTGAGCTCATTGGTCCCGGCACAAAGCACCGCTGACTGGTAAGCGGTGCTATATAACACCTCTAGATAAATCAAACTGCAACACAATCATGGGTTGCGCTGCTAGTAGGGAGTAAAAAATTGAAATTTTATTTTAACACGTGCTTTTTGTCAAATGATAAATTTATCTTCTATTTTCTACCTTTTAACCTCTGTGTTTTGTAGAATCTGACTGGTTTTCTTGCTTGTAGGTTGGATCAATTGAAAACAAAAGAAGGAGAAACATGATGATGGTATTTCACAAAATCAAAGTGTTTTTAAACACTTTAGTGTTTGTTTAACACTCTTAGGAAACTGTTATCTCTTTTTGCTTAGGATACTAATTTCATTTGGGCTTTAAAAAAGAATCTTTTCAATTTTTTGCAAAGGCTTAAAATGAACATTAGGACTACAACTTACTAGAGTTTGTTGTTTTGGTTAACAATTGAACAAAACAACTCTCATTTGTCCTTTGGTGTTTTAAAAATAATTCACAATTGCTTTGTGGCTCTAAAATGAACAAGTGCAACTTTGTCTTCTTGATGGATTACTTAAACTAACTTCATTGAAAAAGGACGTATGCGCTTCTCTTGCGCTTTATAGTGATCTTGAAAATCAAAAGGCCTTTTTGTGATTTTAGGTTGAGACAAAGCAATCACCTCCATATTTCATTTTGGGTTTAAAATTGAACAAAACATTGTGTGAGTGTCAGTAGAGCATTATTGCGTACACTCTCTCTCTTTGTGTTGCAAACAAAGATTGATCGAGTTACGAAATTGTCTTTACTTGCTTTTGTTTATCTTAGAGGGCCTGCCTTGGGGAAAAAGTACTCACCTAAGGGAATGACTCAACCGGTAACACTCTAAAGCCAAGAGTATTTCCAACCGGGATATAAATGTGGGTATTGGAAAAAATGCCAATATCACGTGCTTGGCTCTGACGAGATGGATCTGAAAAGGGCCTCTTGTCGTATGGGTCAATCTCCACGAACAAAAAGTATGAACTAAAACTTTTGTTTGTAGTGGCCAACTAGCCTATTCAACGATTTTATCAAAATGGTGCATTGGAACTTAGATTCCAAGAAATTACTTGCCATGTCTGATCTTGGTTAAAATATAGAGGTTAAGACTTCATTCTTAACATACCTTTATATTTTTCCTTGGTTGCATGTAAAATCATCTCTTCTCCTACATAGGGCATGGGGCAAGCCCACCAAGAAAAACGTACCAATTGAGCTAGGATGTTATATTGCTTATGAGTCAAAACACTTTGATTGTTCAAAAACATCTTGAAAACAAACACTTAAACATCATCATCAAAATTTAAAACCCTTTAGGAGACAAATACAATTGACCCAATCCATATGTTATTTCTTGCCCTTTGGATTCACATCCTTAGAGGTTTCTAAACACTTGGATTACATCTCAATTTTTCTACTAGAGTTAAACAATAGGTAACCCTTGCCTTGAATTCATCGAATTTCTACATAACATACTTTGTGGGATTCGGAGAAATTAAGACATTGGACATCTAGTTTGGAAAGTTTAATCAAAGAAAGTGTTTGTAGTAAAATAAATCCACTAAGAAAAGATAAACAAAATGAACTCTCACATGTGTTGAAACCTCATGATTTCCAAGAAATTCAAATGCCAAAATGAAAGTCCTTGGTTCAAAATCCAGAAATGTATGCTCAAATTGAACCGCTTCTTGGTTATAAAGGTCTAGAGAAGCATTGCATGTTCTTCAATACCAAGGTCTAGGAAAATAAAGTTTCATTTTTTTAGGTTCATCCTAGAATCAAAAGAAATCAAAATTCCTTTTCATCCATCCTTCAAACATCAAACCAAAGATCATCTCACCATTACCTTTCAAGAAAATCTTGAAATTATCCTTCATGCTAGGCTTTTTGGAAAAAATCAAAATCATCAAATCCTTGAAATATTTATCAAAATATCTTTGGCTAGGTATGTTTAGATGCATCCTTTTGCATATACTTAGTCAAATTTATCAAATCATCTTGTTTATTTAGGTATATGTAGATGCATCCTTCTTCATATACTTGGTTAAATTATCATCTTGTTTGAATAGGTGTGGGTAGATGCATCCTTCTCCCTACACATATTCAAATTTCCATCCTTTGAGAAAATATACCCCTTAGATAATCATCCAACATCTTAGGGTCTATTTGTTCAATCAAAGCAAACCCAAAATCAATCAAATCAAGGAAAATCCCAAGAGAAAATCAAAAAATCAAAATCCAAAAAAATATCCAAAAGTTCTAAAAGCCTAGCATTCTCCTCAAGATTTATCAAAAGATCAAAAAATCCACATCATCCATCTCTTACATCATCATCATATCACCTTTTGATCCTCAAGATATCCTAATTTTTTTTTGCATAAAGTAAATATCAATCCAAAAAATTAAGAGATTCATCTCCCATATTCTTGAAAATTGATCCTTGTTTTATGGTTCAAACTAGATCTCAATACAAGAAGAGCATGGAAGCCGACAAAGAAACAACTGCTTCAAGTGATCTAAGCCAAACGAATGTCAAAATGAATCCAGTCAAATCAACCAATCCTTTAACTATCTCATCATCACAAAACCCACAAGAGGAAACCCAAGGAGAAGATCTTACCCTTGGGATGTCGCATGAAGAAATAACTAAAATGCTCCAAAATTTGGAAAACCATAAAATCATCAACATCATGATGAGGCTTAACCCTTCACTATACATGCTTGAACTAGCAAAACAAGCGGCCAAATTACCTTCTGATTTCGACGTGAGTAATGTAATGGAGAAATATTTACCTCCAATCTCATCCATCATCCCCATCTTATCTACACCCTCATCCCAAAACATCACTCAAAACATTCCGCAAATCACGACATCCTTTGCTCCAACCCAACCCAATATTAATAAGGGAAATGCATTTCTTAATGCTATTCAAACACACCCCCTTGTCAACAATCAAGACTTGGATGCAAATACCATTTTGGAACAAAACATACCCCAAAATCCATTTCATAAGTATGTTCCTCTCACTTTCTATAATCCTAATGATCCATCATCATCATCCTTCCATGCAACACCTCAAACTTCTCTCCTCACAAATTCGCAAGAGGAGGGTGACATGTTTGGACCTGGGGGCATTTTTGACACCACATCATTTTCTCAAGGATTCCCCACACCCCTCACATTTTCACCACTACCACCATTACCACCATTATCCACACCTCTACTTGGCTTGGGGCTTCCACCTTTACCAAACATTGATCAAACCAACATTCCAAACACCAATCAAAGCATTACGTCAAACTCTCAAAATTTTTCATCGATATCACAACAACAGATGACAACTACACAAGCAATCACAACATAATTGACCACCCCCTAACATCTCAAAGCATGGTCTCTCAAGGACCAACCACATCAACAACACCATCCACCACTCAAATCACCAACACGACATCACCACTCACCACCACCACAAACACCATTCCTAATCCACCACCACCCCCACCACCACCAACTTCCAGCATATCAAGGCAATACAACATGGCATTGCAAGCAGCTCAACAAGCTGCTTATCAAAGGGGATTCCTACAAGTGCAAAAACAAAAAGTTGTGCAACTAGCTGCTCAGCAAGCCGCTCAAGTTGCGTAAGCTACCCAAGTAGCCCAAGCCGCATTACAAGTGCAACAGGCTGCATAAACCCAAGCCTTATTGCAACAAAAAAATAGCAAGCCACTCAAGCTGTGCAATCTGCCCAAATAGCCCAAGCTGCATTACAAGCACAAAAGGCTACCCAAGCCCAAATTCTATTGCAACAACAAGCCGCATAAGCTGCACAAGCCAAAGCGCAAGAACAAGCACAAGCTCAAGTTCAAGAACATGCCCAATATCAAGCACAAGCACAAGCACAAAATCTTGCAAAAAAATAAGAAGCGCAACTATAGGCATATCACCAAGCAATAAAACAATATCAAGAGCAGCAGGAAGCAGCCCAACAACAAGCATTGTTGGAACAACAAGAAGCAAAAAAACAAGCACAACAATAGGAAATCCTAGCACAACAACAAGAAGTGAAACAGTAAGCAATCCTAGCACAAAAACAACAAGAAGTGAAACAGTAAGCAATCCTAGCACAAAAACAACAAGATCAACAAGCGTTGTTCATACAACAAGTGGAAGCATACCTGGCTTGACAAAATGTGCAAATACCATCAAATAACACACCAAACAACCCACCCATCCAACCCACAATCGAAACACCCCAGAACACCTTCATCCCACCCCTGATCCACAAAATGACGTAACAACACAAATTAGGTTGCTCTCACAACAAGTGCTCGATCTTCAATTAGGGTGAACCACAAAAACACCAAGCAACTTGTCACCATATCCATTTGACAAGAGCCTTGTGATGAAACCATTCCCCAAGGGATTTGAGATCCCAAAGTTTGAAAAATATCGTGGGATAGGAAACCCCTAGGAGTTTGGCTGAAAACTCTATGGAATGGTTCTCTCACCTACCTACAGGCATCAAAACATTCCAATAAATTATAGACGCATTCATTAAAAATTATGCATGCAACATTGTAATGGATGTTACTCTAGAAGAACTCTCAGCTCTGAAACAAGGAAAGAATGAATCATTCGCTTCATTCCTACAACCATGGCGATCCAAGGCCAATCGGAGCAAATGGACCATGCCCGAGGAACAACAAGTTTGCACCATTATATCCAACCTTGATGGCCTCTTGGAATTTCATCTCAGGGTACAAGGGATCACCACATATGATCAGTTGATCTCTAAGGTGCTCAACATCGAACGAGCCCTTATGACACAACCCGTAGGATCAACTTCATACCCCAAACAACAAAACAACCACCCACCCACCAATTACAATGATAAATCTCGCATGTGGGCAAGGAACAAAAATGTTACTAACGATGGTGTTGTTGACTCCAAAGTGGTCATCAGTGCCCCACGGAAAAATACACCCACATCACAAATCCAAATCCAACACCAAAACAATCATCAGACAACACAACAACCAAACAACAATCCAACAATTAACAATCTCAATGATCACAAGGGACCACCCCAACGGAACAAGAATTACCCCAAGCTAAAGTACATTGCTCTTGGGGAACCACTAGAAGTCATCATGAAGAAACTGATAAACGAAAAACTCATCAAAGCTCCCTACTATGACAATTACCAAGAACCAGATGTGAAACCTCCTTGGTATAATGAGAGTCAACTTTGTGACTTCCATAAAATCAAAGGGCATACCACGAACAGTTGTACGAGGCTAAAAAACATAATTCAAGATCTCATCGATCAAAGAATTATAAACATGGAACAACCAACAAGAAACCAAGACCTAAAGATATACATGAATCCGATGCCTAACCATGGAAATAAAGGGAATAATAACACCGATAAGGGGAAAGGTACCCACACAAATGTGAATCATGTGTATGAAATTTTTGTCACCTCCCTAGATGAATACTACACAGTCATCACCATCAAAGGCACCCATGATGATTGTGAAGTCACCACAAGAGGTGAAAAAGTTACCATCGTAAGGATCATCCTAGCCAAACAGAGTCCCTGCATCTAGATCTTTCCCAAATGGATATAACATCCTTGATCAGCTCAAAA
Organism: Sequoia sempervirens; assembly: GCA_007258455.2. NCBI lineage: Eukaryota > Viridiplantae > Streptophyta > Pinopsida > Cupressales > Cupressaceae > Sequoia > Sequoia sempervirens. The sequence continues at coordinate 73,396,008 of VDFB02271358.1, read as the reverse complement.
GAATGCCAACACAAATTTCCATCATGGAGTTGTTAAAAATTTCATCTACCCATAGGAAAATCCTTAAGGAAGCGCTGGCTTCATCCACTGTCCCCGCAGATCTTGATGCGGAACAATTCCAAGCTATGGTTAGAAATATCATTACGCCAAATCTCCTCACATTCTCCAACCAGGATTTCCCCACTTAACCATCTCACAACCGTGCGCTCCACTTAGAAGTCATAGTACAAAAAAGAAAAGTCAAAAGGGTCTTGGTGGATGGAGTTGCAGGCTTGAATATATGTTCTCTCAAGCTCATCAAACAATTAAAAATCTCAGAAGATTCTATCGACAAAGGAAAGTATCACAATAAGAGCATACGATGATCAAGAAAGAGTATCCCAAGGAATGATCAAACTCCCTATTCAAGTAGGGCCTGCTATCATGGAAACTACTTGTCAGGTCTTGGACCTTGACTTGCCGTATAACATCCTCCTAGGATGTCCATGGATTCATGTGATGAAAGCAGTAGCATCAACTTTCCATCAATGTGTGAAATTTACACATGAAGGACAAGAAGTTACCATCCATGGAGATCCCGAACCATTCTCCTATTGCAAAATACTTGAAGCAAAGTACTATAAAATCCCCCAAGTACCAAAAAATGATGAAGGCCCATCTACACCATACATTGATCCTGCCACTCTTGCATACACCTCTGTGATAGAGACACCCACCACTCCCACATTCCCACCATCTCTGACATTAAGGTCATCATCCAAGATAACGGTTGTGGAAACTACATGATCCCTAAAAATGATTTTGTGGTAGGAGAGTTACCACAATCTCCTAGATCGTGGGGACGTCCACAAATAAATGAAGCCTCCACATCCTAAACACCTCGTGAAGACTATCCCAACTTCACAAGTTGGGGATATCTTGGCCAAGAAGTTATTGAGGCAGATCCATCTCATATGCTATATCAAGATGAAATACTAGTAGCTAATTTACCAATGGGTGATAGAAGCAAGGGTCTGCAAATGATGCTCGCAATGGGCTATGACAAAAATTGAAGACTTGGAAAAAATGACAATGGGCTTATAATACCTATCATTCTAGAGAAGCGAATGATAACAACTCTTGGCCTTGGATGTACCCCTCTGAGTATAACCATACGTGGCTGAAGTCCTCTAGTTATAATGGTTAATAATCCTCCTTAGCCAACCGCAGCAGAACTACGCTTACCAATATTCACAGGTCGTGTCATAGATAACTTCACATTTGACATAATCGACATTTGTAGTAGTAGTGATGATGGAGATCCCACATCCAATCTACCTAGGATTTTTGAGGACACCACTCTGTTTATGATCAATACCCTCTCATTTGAATTAGACCACCAAAATTATGAAATACGCCTAGTATACCCCCAACTCAATGATTATGACCAACGAGGACCACCAATTCTCGATACATTCAAAAATGATGAAGTGCTCTTAGAATTCATGGGACTATGGGATAACATTCCATGTGGGGATCACAAAGCAGGGTTCATAATGGAGCTAGATACACATGCTTATTATGGGGAAACAATTGAATCCCTCAGTTGCAAAAGTGAAAAATTAAGAATAATATCTAAGTCCTTGAGTGAAAACCACACTGTGGCACTCTCCGACCAGAAAAAAGTAAAAAGAAATGATGCATCCAATGGTGAAAACCTCTCTGAGGTGCCCAAGGATGGGGGATTCAATCTTCCCTCTAGAGCTATTCATCAAGAAAAATCAGCAGTCTTGACAGAAAAATGCAATCCGGTCAATCTAGGAACAGAGGAAACCCCGCATATCACATTCTATGCGAAATCATTACTATTAGAGGAACAAGAGCTCTTAGCAGCCTTCCTAAGAGAAAGATAGATAAACTTCGCATGGAGCTATGCTGACATGCCAGGCTTTGATCCAGAAATCGTGGTTCACCACTTAACAGTATATCCAGAAGCAAAGCCTATTAAACAAAAGCTCAGAAAAATGCACCCTCAGATCACCCTGCTAGTAAAAATAGAACTAAAGAAGCTATTAGATGTAGGATTCATTCAACCGATAGATTATCCAAAATGGGTGTCAAACCTGGTGCTTGTTTCAAAACCTGATTGGGGCATCAAAATCTACACAAAATTCAGAGATTTGAATAAAGCATGTTTGAAAGATGACTTCCCACTTCCAAACATTGACATGATAGTAGATATGACAACTGGACATGAAATGTTGTCACTAATGGATAGATTCTCAGGGTACAATCAGATCATGATAGCTAAAGAGGACCAACATAAAACAACTTTCACTTGTCCATAGGGGACTTATTGCTGGAATATGATGCCATTCAGCTTAAAGAATGCAGGAGCAACATACCAAAGGGCCATGACATTGATATTCCATGATATGATCCATAAGACAGTTGAAGATTATGTTGATGACATTCTAGCCAAGTCCAAAAAGAGAAAAGATCACATAGCAACCTTAAGTGCCATCTTTGATAGGATGGAGGAGTACAAAGTCAGATTAAACCCAAAGAAGTGCGTCTTCAGCGTACAATCAGGAAAGCTGCTAGGATATATAGTGTCCATGAGGGGTATGAGGTAGATCCAACAAAGGTAAAAGCAATCCTCGAGATGGAGGCACCAAAAACATTAAAGCAATTGAGGGGTCTCCAAGGAAGGCTTCAATCCATTCGAAGATTCATAGCATAACTAGCAGACAAATAGAACCCGTATTCTCACCTACTTCACAAGGGAGTAGCCTACAAATGGGATACCAAGTGTGAAGAGGCATTCAATAAAATCAAATAATATCTACTGACACCACCAGTCTTAATGCCACCAATCCCAAGAAAACTATTGATTCTCTATGTATCAGCAACAACAACAACCCTTGGAGCTCTCCTAGCTCAGCATGACGAAAATGGAACATAAAGGGCTATCTATTAAATCAATAGAAAAATGGTTGGACATGAGCTAAACTATTAATTTATTGAGAAAGCATGCCTAGCAGTAGTGTTTGCATCACAAAAATTTAGACATTACATGTTGGCACACAAAATAAAACTCATCACCAAAATCGACCCCCTCAAGTACTTCCTATCAAAGGCAATGCTCACAAGAAGAATGGCCAAATGGGTGATGATACTGTCATAATATGACATAGAATATGTGGAGTGGAAAGAAATCAAAGGCTAAGTCATCACAAATCAACTTGCAGAAGAACCAATCTATTTAGAGAATCCTCTCATCTCAGAGTTTCCAGACGAATCTATTTTCAATCTTTTTCAATCTTAACGTAGTTGACCATTGGAAACTATACTTTGATGGCTCATACATGCAGCATGGATCAGGAGCTAGCATCTTCTTCATTACCCCACAAGGGGACTACATACCAAGGTCCTACAAATTGGAATTTCCCTACACCAATACCATTGCAAAATACGAGGCTTTAACCATAGGTCTCCGAATAACAATGTAGTGGAACATTATAGCTCTCAGAGTATACGGAGACTCCTAATTGATAATAAATCAAGTGAACGATGAATACCAGACCAAGGAAGACAAGCTCACTCCATACAAGAAATTGGTGGAGACTCTCAAAGAATCCTTCATCGAAATTACATTTGAACAAATTCCTAGAACCAACAACAGAGCAGCAGACGACATGGAAACAATTGGATCCTTATTGGATATCCCGCACAATGTGCCAAAATATGAATTCCTGATAGAGTAGCTTCTCGTTCTCGCATTCAAGGTACTAGAATCAAAATTCATTAGTGAAATCGTTGGTCCTGGTGATCCTTAGTACCACGAAATTTACACATACATTCGAATAAGAGTCATACCCACCGATTTAACCTCAAAGCTAAAACAAACCTTTGTAAAAAAGGCAGCTAGATTCATCATCCTAGGAGATACCCTATATCGTAGGAGCATAGAAGGAACCCTACTTCGCTACTTAAACATTGAGGAGGCATTGACTGCTCTAACTGAAGTACATAATGGTATCTATGGTTCACACTCGAGTAGAATGACTATAGCCAAGAAACTGCTAAGGATGGTGTATTATTAGCCCACAATGGAAAGAGAGGCACATGACTATGCCAGAAGGTGTCTACAATGTCAGCAGCATAGGGACCTCATCCATGCTCCAACTCAAGAGCTTCATCCCATCATCACACCATGGCCCTTTTTGCAGTGGGGACTCGATCTCATTGGAAAAATCACTCCCACTTCATCTAATAGCCACAAATTCATCATAACTGCCACATAGTACTTTACTAAATGGGTGGAAGCCATACCCATGATGTATATAACTGGGAAGTAGATTTCAAAGTTCATCCTGAATTATCTCATTTGCCGCTATGGTGTTCCACAAGCCATTATCTCAGATAATGGGACACCATTTAAGAATCAGGAGGTTCGAGACTTATGTGAAAAATTCAAAATCCAACATCACTTCTCCACCCCATACTATCCCCAGGGCAATGGCCAAGCAGAAGCTACAAATAAAACCATTTTGAAAATCCTCATGAAAATAGTCAATGACGCAAGTCGTGACTAGCATTTGTAGCTTAATGCTACCCTTTGGGCCTACTGAACTAGCATCCGCACACCCACCAGTGCCACCCCTTTCTCCCTGGTCTACGGATTAGAAACAATACTCCCCATTGATATCGATCTCCCATCACTCAGGATATCACTACAAAACATCATCATAGATGAAGAGTACCGAGTATCAAGATTGAATGAGTTGGAGCTACTGGATGAGAGATGTATAGATGCTTTGAATCATTTGCAAGTCTATCAAAATAGACTCAAAAGGAGCTATAATAAGAAAATCAAAAGCAGGACTTTCCAAGTCAGAGAACTGGTATTAAAGGAGAATCAGAAGAATGTACCAAATCTAAGCAGCAAAGGAAAATTTGAACCCGATTGGTTGGGACCATTTGTCATCACAAGTTATAAATTAGGGGCATATCAGTTATCAACACCCGAAGGGAAACCTCTATAAGAGCCCATGAATAGCTCTCATCTCAAAAAGTTTTATGCCTAATCTTTCAAGGTATAGAACCAAAAATCCAAAAAATCAAAAAATGTCCTAAAAAAATGGTTGCTTCAATGAAAACCTGGAAAACAGGCATCTTGGTGACAACAAAAAAAATCCAAAAAGTAAAAAAATCCAAAAAAATTAGAAAAAGGATAAAAAATAGTAAAGAGAAAAATCGTCCTCTAGTGAAAACCACTTCTATGGCACTTTGGACAAGTACCTTGGTGAAAACTTGGCAAATAGGCGCCTTGTGTAAATAAGCACTTTCCATCCACCAGGATCTTTATGGCTTTTTCAGCATCATCCATCCATTATGTTTTCATCATCCATCACATTCAGATCTCCATCCATCACTCATCCACCTGCATCTGCATCATAGCTTGGTCCTATTTTCATATCATGATCCCTCCTAGTACTACTCAGCCCATCCTCAAGGCCAGTTTGTCCTACCTTTATTGGAGTAGCCTATTGCATCACGCTAGGGGCATGTTCTCATTGGATCAGATTCGTGTATATCCTTAAAGTTCTAAACATCAGAAAATCCAAAAACATAAAAAATCACAAAATCCAAAAACATTCAAAACATATCAAAAAATCCCAAAACAGGTCAAAAAGTCAATCAAGAAGTAAAAAATGAAGTCATTTGGTTGAACTATGGGTCTCTGAGCCTTGAACGTAGCAAGGTTGATCTTTGATCATTCCCCGAGACACTTAGGTTAGTCCTTTAGGCGTCCGTCACAATAAACTAACATTTCATCATGTATATCTTCATTTGTAAATCAGTCAAGTCGTTAGTCGAACTACGTGGTCTCTGCATGTATAATGTAGGCAAGGCTAATCTTTTGATCAGCCCCTGAGGCCCCCCTAGGATAGGTCCTTAGGTTAGTCTCTTGGTCAAAATCTCAGAAAACCCCAAAACATTGAAAAATCAAAAATCAAAACATTTGCAAAATCTCAAAAATACCAAAAAATAGCCTCAAAACATCTCAAAAAGATAAAAAACATCCAAATATTTGAAAAAAATCATCCGTCTCATCTCGCTTACACCCACAATAACATCATTCATAATAAATGATCGTCACCTTCAAGCTTTGGTAAGATAATCAGAAACAAGCCTGGCATGTTAAAAGTGAAAACTAAAAACGTCAAGTCTTAGGTCTAAGTCAGTACGTAAACAAGCTGGTCAACTCTTCGCGTCGATAACCTATCATCCGATTGGTCCCATATCAATAATTTGAATGAGCACTTTGGATAAAGGAAATGAAGTGCCACCATCCACTAACATGTCCTAGGATGCATCCTTCCTATAATGGGCATTATCTTTTGGCAATAGTTTGGTTCTTATCCTTAAAAACACATCCCCTTTTGGTTAGCGGTATTGAAGAAGATCAGCTTGTTTGTTTACTTTGTATTTATCCTTTTGACTTATCTTATCATGCTCATTCCAAGGACTTCTCGATGATATCCGAATAGAGGATTTAGAGAAATAGGAATGGGGCAATGATCATTATCTTTTGTCTAATGTGCTTGTTGGATGTCCTTGTAATATAACCTTGGCGAATACTTGCTTTGTTAGGTATGTATGGAGGAGGTTTTGAGCAGCTTGTTGACTATTACATTGATAGGTTATACCTTTCTGTGTTTTGGTCTAAGGTGTTTGAAACTTCTAAAATGCATCCTAGCAAGGTTTCCGTATGTCAGGTGTGAACAAGGATACTACTATCTATTTGTCAAGTCAAAGTCCATCACACTAGGTACAACACCATCCTAGTTTTCTATACCTTGATGCATCATACCACATGTGTTATCAAACATAAGAAAATTGGCCCTTTGAAAATCCTAATTCCTCAGCAAGTAATCATCATCATTTGCATTTTCATCATCTTGTGTCTTGTTGAAATGAATTCTCTTTCATTCCTTCTTGCTCACCACACTAACAAGGTACTATGACAGTTCATCATCAACACTATCATCATTGTCATAATTGATCTTGCATCCACAAAACATTGGCATATGGCATAAACGTATCATATAGGAAATAATTGCATTGCATTTCCATCATCATATAAACATCGTATTATAAGCATTTTTCATAAATTAGCATATCCCTTTCTCATTGCATTGCATCCATTTTTTGCATCACATTGCATTCATCATATAAACCATCACATAAAATTCATGTGCATAACATTTCATTACCATTTCACATTACCACCTATTGCATAATCATACATAATAGGTACATAAGCATTATAGATAATCCATTGCATACATACTCGCATAACATCATAGGGTCATTTCAAACATTATATTCATTTTGCATAAAACATCATCGTATCATTGCATATAGTACATCACAATAAATGCGTCACATACATGTTACATTATCATTTAACATGTTTAGGATAATATTTGTTATTCTAAGCATCTTAAAACCATCTCACTTGCATCATATCATATAAAACACAACCATTGCATCTACATTGCATTATATCATCCATTAATCATCCATATCATCTCATAAATAACATCACAATCATTTTTTACATTTCATTGCATAAATCATTCCACATCAGCATAAATAGAAACATAAAAATTCATTACATGCAAAGCATACATCCATCCATAATCATTTCATTTTATAAGCATAATTCACATATCATTTTGCGTGTACACCATAGATCATTTCCATATCATTTTGCATATTGCATATTACATATCATATCATTTCGCATCATTATGTATCACATAAATACATCTACATATCATAGGTTAACATAATATAGATTTGTTAGTCATAATCATTACATAATGCATATATCATCAGAAATAAATGCATCCATAAATACATCATATAACATCATAAACATCATTGCACAACATATAGAAATAGAGTCATCCATACATGCATTAATAAATGACATCACATCGCATCATATCAAAATCTTCATCTCATATATATCATCATCAGATAACTATCATAGTATAAAATAATCGGATCACTATACATGTATGGCAATCCATACAAAAAGGCCCATCGGGCTATCAAAAAGGAGCCCATAAGGCAGAAAAAGTATCATCTTGATCAAAAGAAGGCCTAACCCCTCTGTATGCTACCCTCGCCCCTGTCACCGTGACCCTCTGTTGGTCTGTGGCTGGTCTACTGCGAGTACTCCAGGACCCGTGCTGCTCTGGGAATGGCCTCGTGATAATGCAAACGGTAATACTCGGCCTCTCAGACAACCTCCTTGTAGGACCGAATGGACACTATACCCTGAGAGGAGGAGACTGCCATGCTCTCCAACTACTATCTTCGGCCTAGCTCTGTGGCTTCTTGTAACTTTGTGGTCTGTCTCTATAGTATGGCCTGATCCCTCTTAGCCCTGATCTGATCTCTCTCAGTCCTAGCCTGATCCCTCTCAGTTGTCATGGTCTGGACCTGGGCTTGCAATTGTGCAATCAATGCATCTCAGGGATCCACCTGCCTTACTGGTTGCCCTGCTGGCTGTGCTCATGGAGGTTGTACCTTAGGTTGATCATCACCCCTAGCTTGTGGTGGTGCACCTTCCTGCCCCTGCTTCTAATTTGACATCTGCACATCACCCTGACCTCACTGAGCTGACTGAACTAGAGGCCTGACTGATTAGTCCTATTGTGCACCATCTTGCCGTCCTTGTCCTCCCCCTCTACCTCTCACCCTCTGTCAATCGGGGACTACTCCTAGAACTATCAAATGTAGGGGAGGCTAGAACCAATCCCTGTATGCCTGTGTCACACTTGGATCCATAGGCCCCTGATCATAAGCCCATGGTTGAGCCACCAACTTTTTGAAACTGTCCACGGCCTTCGAGGCAGGAATGTATTGCCCCCATGAAACCTGTGGCAGGGTGCGGGTAAATACGACCACATAATCATCATCTGGTCGATCCTGGGGCTCACCGAACTGACACTGCACGTGCCCGGGCATACATCTCTCTATCATAGTGTGCTTTCGCCCCTGCATGAAGCAGTCTTGGCAGATGTAGAAAATATGATGTACATCATCGGCCCATCTAGGTCGACCAAGGTAAGGACACCATATAAACACCTACATCTCATCTAGGACCCTCCTCCAATAGGGAATCTCGTGCTCGCCTGTGTGTGTAAAGGACACCCCACCTCTGTAGCGCCATACGAGGGGATCATCAGGCCCCATCAGAACTATAACAATCCGCGGTCGAAGGAAAAAAATGTTCTCCCATGCCCATACGTGGAGGAGTGTCACACCTGATTTGAGTGCTCTGCCATCGAGGTAGACGTACTCGTGAAGATCTCTGTACAAGGATGCAAGAAGAACCAACCCCTAGGACAATCGAGTAGGCCTGTCATGCATCACCATGCACTCCTAGTAGAGTCCCCAACTAGGATTGAAGTATCGGCCTCGTCGGTCTAGGGCAACAAGACCCGAAATAACAACCGTAACAACCAAATGGAACAGTAATGTCAGAGCCCTGTGTCTCTCAAGCTTGATCTGCCCCTCACAAAAAATAATGTCCTCCATGGCTAATACTTTGTGGCAAGCATCCTGCCCCTCATCCATATCAAAAATGACACACTGACCATGAATCAACAATCTCAAGATGCGCCAAACGTCCTCCAAAGTGACAGTAGCGTCACTAGTGGGAAGGTGGAAAGAAGAGGTCTCGCTATGCCATCTCTCGGTAAGTGCTGGTAACATCCCAAGGTGGGTGCGAACGGGTGTCGCGTAGGTGATGTACCTCAACCCCATGTCTTGTAGCTGATCCTAATCTCTGTCACTCAGGTCCCTCAAGTAACCGAAGAGATCTCGCGACCTGTGCTCTGGGAGTAGAGCTGCCTAGCCCCGTCCTGCATTAGGAAGGGTCATCATGTTACAAATTTTGAAAAGTTCTTTGTCGGGCATCCAGGAAACCACTCTAGTGTCGCAATTCGTGAAGGCATCGCAGTTTTATTTTTAATCAAACTTTGATGCTAGGGCACAAAATGCTGAAACCGCACCACCGCGGTGCACTTTCCTTCCCAACAGCGCAGTTTGCAAAGTTTATTGTTAATAAAGTTTCGCTGCGTCGTGCTTTAGAAATCACCCCGCCAACCACGAGCTTAGCGTCGAAGTTTGGAATTTGTTATCAAACTCCAAACTCCACCATTGCAGTGCAATTTGACACCGAGCAGCGCAGTTTGATTTTTGAGCGGCGCTATATAGCACCGCTGCAGAAGGATTGACTTTTAAAGCATTAAATGAACGCTAAAAATGAGAAACAAAGCTCAAGTAAGAATCACTTACCGATGCCCCAATGTCGGGTGGCCACTAGTACGTCCGAAATCGGTCGAAAATGTGCATCAGGAGCTGTCATTGTGCCATATTGTCAGGAGGGCAAAGCTTAAATCTAAAGGTTGCTAGATGGCTGTGTGTGAAAATGAATTGAAAGTGACCCCTCAGAGCCTCTTTAAGCTTGAAAATTAGGGTTTTTTCACCCTAATTGGCTATCCTGCTAGGGTTTTGGACCCCTGAACTTTTTTTTGTCTAGTTGAGGCCTATTTTATATCATTTTATAGCATTTAGACATGTTTTTGGCCTCATAGAGCCTTTTTGGACCTATCGGGCACCTTGTCCTCTTTTTTCGTGAGATCACCCAAAAATTGAAAATTTTGTCCAATCTCTTGAGGGGGCAATATATTGGCATGTTTTCTCTCACTGGGCAGCAGTGGGGCAAGATTTAAAAAAAATGAAAATTTTGGCTTTGATTGAGATTGTTTATTCTTTGAACCAATGCAACGAGTGCATTGCTTCAAAGAGGGCCAACATGTAGACACATAAAATGTATTGATTGACATTATGCATTTGATCCCATCCATTAACATCGTTTCATCCTGAATCATCCTTCGGTCTAACCATTTAATCAAATGCCCTTATCTAATTAAATTCATCAATATTACTCTCTTAATTAAATAAATCAGTTATCTAATTAAGTCACCTCTTCTCGATAATTAAATTAATCATCTTGATTTAATTATCCAATTTAATTAAATAATCAATTTTATTTGATTAAATCTCTTAAGTCTATCTATTAAATAAAATAAAATAAAACCTTATTTAGTTTAATCTAACATCATCTCTGTTAATTAAATAAATCATGAATCTTTATTTAATTAATCCCTTGTCACATTCTTCTCATTATTTGATTTAAATAAATCCACAAATTTAAGTTAAATAGGTCACATCATTTAATCCCCTTCATTAAATTAATTAATTTTGATTAATTTAATCTCTCCTTATGTCCCATCCTCTAGCATTTACCACTTGCACATGAAAATAGATTTAATTGATTTTTAAATCTCTATTTTCCTCGACAAGGCATCTTTTTGGAATATTCTCCAAGTTTGAATTCAAAATCCAAGTTGACATGTACATCCAACAAGGAATTTACTCCATCTTACATGTCCTTTTCCTTGAGCCAAGTGGCATTCAATGCATTCTTTCTTCCCTCTTGCATGTCATTTCAACAAAATTCAAAATTCAAAAATAGGAATTTATTGGCACAATCCTCAAAACTTGCACATCCTCCATCCACTCATGGGTTGAAAAGTGGCATCTTGCCATTGGATGAATGTTAGTCTCACATTGCTCTATTTTGGACATTCATCCATCTTGACATTCTATAAATAAAGAGCTCATCTCCTCATTTGATCATCCACAACTTATGCAAAGTTACTATGCTCAAATATCTATCAAAGTCCATCCATCATCATTGAATCTTAGCTAGGTTATGTAGGTTTTTAGCTTGGAGCACTCACCATCCTTCATCAAAGTGGATCATTCATCAACATTCATCAATCTTGCATCATAGGAATTGGGAAAGGGCCAATTTTCACATGAAATTGGCACCAATTCCCCCATGGGATCATGTGTTTGCTAGTTTAATTAGGATTCAATCTATTTTATTGCTTTCTCATTGCGTTCTTCATTTCTTTATTTTTAATTTGAACTATGTTAATGGATTTCATGGGGAATCCTTATTCTTGCTTGTATTTGACAATCTAATGTGTTTGTTCTTATTGTTTTGCAGGTATTAGGATTGGGGTTCACACACTTAATATTAATATAAAAAAATTGTGCTTTATTTGATTTATTTCTTATTCTCCATACCTTGCACAGAAAATTTGAAGAATCTTTCCACATTCTTGTGTAAAGCGTAGATCTAATCATTTTGAATGCCTCATTCATGAAGGCATGGCTTTTGTAGTCTTATAAAAATTACACTAGAATCCATTCCCTCAAGTCTTCAGTATATATTTAAATGCCATCCCTCCTCTCCATGTGCATAGAAAATTTATATCAAATTCCAAGAAAATTCCTTTCTCATCACTCAATTTGATACCATAATGTTGGATAAAATGCTTGATGATATATTTTAATACAGAGTATCATGGCTTTATAAACCCTTATTTTTTGTGAATAACTTCTACAGGAATGCAAATTTTCTCAACTAACTATTAACTTATTATTTACTAACAATTAAACTACTAAAATTTATTTACTTAATCTAATTAATGTAATAGTCCAACAATATATGTCTTAAATTTGGGTGACTAAACCATTCACCAACTCTAATTGTGTGTACTAATGGGATACCTTTAGTATCTAGTATCATCAAACATATGCAATATTTAATTTTTTATTGTTGAATATAACTTTGGTGGGTCTCATCCAACCAAGTCAATTGTAAAAGAGAAACTTAAACATGACATATGTCAAATAACTAGCCAAAAATTTAATTCATCAACTTGATAAGGCACCAATTGCATGTGTCTATGATGTGATAATTATTGATGGTCATCCACACATCCCTTTACTATGCTCTTATGTGAGGGGGCCACCCCTTTCCTATGTGCATTGATCCATGAGCATATATCATCTTAAGGAACATGGCTTTCCATTTGAAGGAAAAAGCAATAATTGAAGTCCACAAGTGAGAAATAATTATCTAAATGATTGGTGGTACCTAAATGGTATAGATTAGAAAATATTTGTTGGTTGAGGTGTCATTGCACTAGTAGAATTGGAAAATAAATGACTACATGACTAAAATTTTTAGTTGAACAACAACTAAAAATGATTAAATTCTAGTCAATTTTTGCAACATAGCTATAAATGACTAAATAAATGACCAATTTGATCATCATAAGTGACTAATTTGATAATCGGGTAAAAAAAGGACATATTAATGAATGACTAAGTATTTTTTGGGCACCAAACAATGAAAAAGAGAATTCTGACTAAGTTTTTTTTGGGTGCCAAACAATGAAAAAGAGAATTTTCATTCCTTATGTCTATTGAGCCATGTAACAAGAGGAAGGTTAGGGGTTTTTTTAGTTTGCTGGTTAGAAGACGTCCAAATATTTTTCAAGGGAATGATGTAGAACTAGTAGTTGGTTGCACCAATATCTATCCACATTGTTGACAAGACCTGGGATAAAGGAATTTTGAGTTTGATCTAAAGAAACATTTCTAAGTTGTTGGCTTTGAATTAATCCACACTACAAAGATTCAAAAGGGTTTGAAGACACGTTGCATGCACAAGGAGATTGTCCAAGGTTTTGAGGATAAATTATGCCCACCTTGAGTAATATTTGACGTTTTCTTGGAAGCCTTCATCCTCACATCTTTCCAAGTATACTCTATGTCATTAGGGTTTTTAGTTTTTTTTTAAGTTTTGAGGAAGAGCTTGCTTGTCTCCTCATAAAGGTTTTATCCCTATCATAATCCGAAACTAGGAATTCAAAGATCTTATTAGGAAAACAACCACCTTCATAGGTGATACTTTCATATCATAATGCATATCTTTTGAGAAGATCACAAGCCATAATATTTTTAAGACATGACAATAGTCTCATTGTTGAAGTGTCAATGGTTTTTACTAGTTATGAGGATTTTTTCTACTTATGAATGGAAATATCTATGTCTTTGTAAGGAAAATAATGATGAATAAATGGAAATATGTATGTTTTACTATCTTGATATCACCAATGTCAACCGCCATTAAAATTCAGCCATGACCTATGGGTGAGAACCACTTCTTTGGCTAATAGGTTTTCGTCCTTGGCCATTTACAAACTAGTAGGACTTTTGTCCTCTAGTTACTAACAATCTGTGAGGTTTTGTCCTCAAATCTATTTGTTTGAAAACAAATGCTCAAGACAAATCTCATTAGGGTTTGATGACATGGGTGTTCAAAAGTAACCTAACATTGCATGTTTCCTTATCTAAATTATCATGACTATAACTTCTCTTTCTTTTTATCCATCCTTTTCTACATAAATAAACAAGTGTTTTAGATCTCCCTTATCACCCATTGTCATGTGGCTATAACTGTCCCATGAATCCTTCATGATTGATCTTTCATGACTATCATTCATATATGAAGATGGTATTTTAAAAGTCTTCAAGATAATTATGTTATTTCCTTTCATGTCTTATAAATTTTGATAACCATGACTATCCTATTTGAAAGAGGTCAATCTCAATGCAATTACTTGATATCCACTTATGCTATCTTCAACTATGACTAAGGTCATATTTACTATAATGTATGAGCTAACTATCCTCATAAAAAAATTTCACTATCCATTTGTTATAGTAACTATCCCTACTTCTTGATTTCCCTTAGCTTCATGGTACTTGTGCTATTTATTACAATCATAGAGAGTATCTTTTGGATATGGATTGCCCTTATATCCATTGACAACTACTATCATATTTTATGTCTTATAATAATCTTTTATTATTTGTAATATTCCTTCTTATAAATGTTTATACACAAATCATTTCCCTTTGTTAATAGGTCTACCACTATTGAATGCTCAAGGAGACCTTCATGGTGAAAGCCTTTTCCATTTGTAACATGACTATATTTATTAGAGCACTATCATCTTCAAAACTCTACTTTCATGTCTTCATAAGCCTCTCATAATCCAAGGTATAACTAAGATTTGTCCATGTAGCTTGCACTTGACACTATCGTGGTGATGAATCATATGCAAACTTCTTTTCCTCATTTATCACTAGACTCATTGTAAGTATTCATTTTATTTTGGCATAAAAAAAACCTTATCATTTCTATATGATCATTGCCCTTGCATAGTCCTTTTAAGTAACATTCATAAGGTTTAGAAAATCTTGATCACTCTCTAGAATAGACCATTAAACATGGGTTGTGCTTCAATGCACTACATAATTGATATAAAACAACCACTCTGCATATCAACTAGAGTTATAGGCTCTTTATTGCAGCAAGAGGAAATCGCTCTTGGATCATTCTATCATTACATTGTAACTTGTTAAACTTGAGTCAACCTGAATGCACCCAATGATGATTGACACCTAATTATGGTGACAATGATTAATTTGTACATGAATTATGCTCATATGAGTGCCTCCATTTCTATCACAACATAGCCACACTAAACTTGGGTCACACATGAATGCATCTTGTATTTGTTATAGCACAACTATGCCACATGACCAATAGAGTTATGGATCACATAATTACAGTCACAATAATTTGTTCATTGGTTGTGCTCTTATGGTGATTCCATTACCGTTACATCATAACCCTTTAGACTTATATTGCTCAAATCCTTACATTTTTTGTTTTCTCTTTGGATGGATGGAAATTCAATGGAAGGGATTTGTATGTAGGTCATGCTCATATAAGTGCCTTCATCACCATTACACAATAGTACATTGGAATTTCCTTTCTTGAACCTTTACTTTATTTTTTATTGTTAGGGTTTCTTAGTGATTATTCCATTTCCACATGGCATATTGTTAAAAGGAACCAAGAAAAAATTTATTTTGTTTTTAGTTAACTCCTACTAACATAATTTTGGAACAAATGTTTGACTACATTACTGTGGGTGTGAAGAATTTTATTTTCTACTTATAATACATTCATTGAGAGTTGTAGTAGAAAGCTTCTTATGTTGAAACCCATCCTGTAAACTTGCTTTAAGCTACATTTAGGAGGCTTCATGGATTTTTTGTGATTTATATAGATTTTTTTATAGTAAATGGCATCACATTCTTTCTGAAAATAAAAAAAATTATTAATTATGGTTTTATGGTAATTAAATGTTTTATTTAGAAGGGGTTAATATGTGGCATTTTTATGTGCATGAAGAATAGATTGTGATGCAACATTTGGGTATGGATGGTTAAGGAAAACTTGGATTGCTATCAGTGACATAATCAGGTTGGAGAGTACTTTCAGTCACTTTGAAACACTTTCAGATGTTTTTGCTCAAAAGAAGAACTTGTAGGAATACAAACGTCGATGGACATAGAAAGTCATAAATTTTCTGGTCCAATTTTAGATCCAATTTGATTTTGTGAATATCAAAAAAATAAATTTCATACATTCTAAAGATAAAATCATAAATTTGTTGGTCCAATTTCACATCCAATTTGAGGTCGTGAAGCTCCGATAGAGGAAGTTCCTACATTCTAAAGATAAAATCATAAATATGTTGGTCCAATTGGAGATCCAATTTAAGGTCCTAAAGATCTGATAGAGAAAGTTCCTACATTCTAAAGATAAAATCGTAAATCTACTTGGTCCAATTTGAGGTCCAATTGTAAGGATTTACCTTTTTAATTATACTTTTTGACATTTGGCTTGATACAAATTGTTACTTTAGAATTATGGTATTGCTTTTCTTCTAAAGTTTTCAACCCTCAATTCAAGGAAGAGTTCTAAAGATGGTTCCTTCAGATGGAGACTACACTTTTTCGCTATAGGTTCCGTCTAGAAACACCAAAAGCTCAAGTACTATCATACTCAAAGAAAAAGTAGGAGTATATAGTTAATTGTTCATATACCATTGTTTCTAATTCAAAATTGTTATACCTTATTCTAGGAGAAAATCATAGGGGGTTCTATACATAAGACACCATTATTTCAAATTCAAAATTGTTGGTTCTTTCACAATTGTTTGCTTCATTTATTTGATCTAAGAAAGTCCGTTGTATAGAAGATGCTCTCAAAATCATAGTAAAATCCTTTATTTTGGGAAGACTATTCAAAATCTTGCCATCATAACCATGAACAAATGCATCAGTCGTTAACTTGAACTTTGCAAGAGTTTCATCAAATTCTACTTTTCCACTCTCTTTTCCATTCTAAATTTTATTCCCAATTTCATCCATGTAGAACTTCCTGAGCTTGTAGATCCTATTGTTAGCCATAACTTTACCAGGTTTCGAGGATAGCTTCGAGTTTTTACCCAAGCAACAATTGACAAAATTTGGCCTTACTAGATACAATGTGTTGAAAATATCTTTGAAGTTATTATGGAAAAGAGTTCCTGAGATATAATGCACAGTTTTGAATTAACCTCTTTGCATGAATTCCATATCTTTGATTGATTGTTTCGAGCTTGATGACCTTCATCAAGAATGAGAAAACATGGGATCTCTAAAAGAAATTTTCCAATATGCCTTGCCTCTTCTAGAAGGCATCACATTGCCCTTAAAAATTGAAAGATCTATGTCTTGAGTAGACACATTAGGTATATCCTACAAAATAATGTCATCTAGAGGAACTTGATCCTCATAAGTCACTTCAACCTTCTTCATTTGTTCAAGGATCTTGGATATCTTGTCTTTTATCTCTTTCTCTTCTTCTTTTTCTATCTCCATACTGAAGACTTCTTGAATTTTAAGCACACTAGAGACACCTTCTCCTTTTAGAAATCCGAAGGGTCCTTGTACTTCTTCCTGACCATATATAATTTTCTCATTAGTATTTTTTGGATTAGGCACTTGTGAATCAACATTAAATTTATTTTGAAATTCATTAATAATTTTCTTTGTGGCATCTTTAGTCTCATTTTGGATCTTCCTTTTTACATTTCATCCAATCTCATCAATAGATCTATTCTCCTTTTAGTACAGAGCTCCTTGGCTTGTCGACGAACAATATTTTTCTTTTATTCGTACAAGACTGAGATTCCATATTTACCGATTTCTTGTTGTTTCATTTCTTCATTAGCCTTGATAGCTTCTTCTCTTCTCTATCTCAAGGCCTCGCCAAGGATCTCTAGAGCTTTGTTAACAATATCATTGAAGGGAATCTTCTAAATGAGCATATATTCAATGACAACCCTTTAAATTGTCTTCTTGTCTTCTGAAGGGGCATTTAGATGTAGCTCCATTGTACTATTCAAAAGTCTATATTCAACAATTCCATTCAATATAGCCCCAAAATCAAGATGCTCATGTGTAACCGGAGGGGTTTTCTTAACATCCTCTTTTGCAATCTTCTTTCCTTTCTTCCTTTACTAGGATATGTCATATTTTTCAACCTCTTCAACATCATCTGATTCTTCCTCATTTTTCTTCTCTCTCTTTTCCTTTTGTTTAGGCCTAACATGCCCAACTTTAGTGGCCTTTTTCTCTAGAGGAGTTGCATATGTATATTTCATTTTACTTCTAGATGTTTGTGTAGACTCAAAGGGTTGTGGAGTAGAGAAATCAATAGAAGAGGATCTACCAAATCTTCTTAGACCTTGAATGGCTTATGGATGAATAAATTTGGCTATGGAGACCTCCACAAGAAAGTCTAATATAGTCTTTGAAGAAGTGCCTAAAATCTTGTGAAGCTCATCTTTATCTTTTATCTTTGAGTACCATGGAGCATCTATCTCCTTAAGCACCTTTTCCACTTTATTTTTAGTGGATTCATCTCTCTCCTTATAATAAATCTCATCCATGATTTCTATATATGTGTTAAATATTTTTGTTGTGGGATCCGTAGGCTTTGATAACAAAGTATCTATAAACCCTTGTACAAATTTATGTTCAACCTCATAAGGAAATTCAAGAATCCACATGAGGTTCTAGTTTCCACTACTTCCATGAAAAAATGATCCTTCTTTACCATAAAATCTATCTCATTCTCATACTTCCAAACCAAACTAGGTGGTATCTTATATCTTCATCGCATCTCATTTTGCAAATTCTTGAAAAATACTCAATAGAAAGTAGTGTATGCTTGCTTATTCTGAAAACTTGTCATGTTTAATCTGTGCTACTAGAAGAGTGAATTTTTCCCAAAATTTACCCTTAAAACCAAGTAACTCATTCAAAAATAAGAAGGTAGGGCAATTAGTTCACATTAGCAAACATGATGGTAATTAGTTCACTTGTAAAGCATGAGATGTTATTGTCTGTGATATCACAAAGATCCATAATCTTTTAGCATCATTTTGATGACTTCAACATCTCATGCTTTACAGGTGAAAATATTTTCAATTGCAACTCCCCCTGAGCCAATACTCTCCCTTTAGTTACCAAAGGATTCATTTTTTTCTTCACTTTCTTCCTTCTTCTACCACACTTTATTCAGTTCAAACTTATTTTAAGGAGAAAAAGACCTTACATTCTTTCCTTTGCAGAATCTTGCAATGTGTCTTTGTTTATTGCAATTGTAGTAGGTGATACTAGCTTGCAGAGCATAATTACTTCTTCTCACATTAGATCTACAATCAACATCCCTATGACCAAACTTGTTGTGTGTGTAGCAGTAACCATAGAAGGATTGAGAAGTCATTGCATTACTATTCCTTATTATTTTATGTATGCATTCATTAGCCTTATAACCAAATTTATTGCAAACATAACACTGACCATAAAATGATTGAGAGTTCATAGCATTGCACCTTCAAAGCCTAAAAGAATTATGAGTTATCTTTCTTCTACACTCAATTTCCTTATGAACAAACTTATTACAAGCATAGTAGTTACAATTGAACCTAATACGAGCAAATTGTTTAGGGGAAAGCCTTCTGAAATTGTTCTTTTTGTTTCAGATAGGAATGAAACCACCTTCTTTCTTTCTATCTTGATTTATCTTTGCATCTTTAGGGATGTCTCCTTAGATTTTTTAGTGCATAATTTATCCTCCCTTGTTTCAGGTATTCCTTCTGCTTTGAAGTTATCATATAGGTTTGTAGATGCATTGATCATAGGAATTTTTCCCTTTTCAAAACCAAGTCCAAATTTATCTTTAGATGGATTTTGAGAGTTAATCAACTCATCAAGAATTCCAGAACCTCCTCTCAATTTAAGACCTTTATCAATTTTCTCTTTTTCTTTTTCAATTTCTTTCCTCAGAGTGACAATTTATTCTTCAAGCTTTGAACATTCAACAGTTTTATCATTTAGCTTGGTATTCAAAAAATCTTCAATTCTCTTGCCTTCTTTAACCTTAACTTTTAAATTGAAGATCACAACT
The DNA here is from genome assembly GCA_007258455.2 of Sequoia sempervirens. Lineage (NCBI taxonomy): Eukaryota > Viridiplantae > Streptophyta > Pinopsida > Cupressales > Cupressaceae > Sequoia > Sequoia sempervirens. The sequence goes on along the minus strand of VDFB02271358.1, from coordinate 73,375,634 downwards.
TTAGCTTTTTTTTTATTTTAGTCTCACATCCATTTCCTCTTTCTATTTGAGCTTTCAGTTTACCAATCTCTTATTTTGATTCTTTAACTTTTTTCTTCATTTTTTCAATTCTCTTTTTACTTTTCTAGCATGCACTCATATTTGATATTTTACAATCTTTCTTTCACCATATCTTCAAGAGCAGACTAGAGTTCTCCTTCAAAATCAACTTCATAATCATCTAGATTGATGTCCCATCCTTCAAGTTTCATTACTTCTAGATCTGGTTCTAGAATGAACATATCACTAATCTTTGCTATTGACCCCATGTGTTCAAGTGTAGGATCTACCTCAGCTATTAATATTCTCAAAGGAACTTGGATTTTATACCAATTGTTGAACATAATGTAGTGTTGAGAGGGGGGTGAATCAACATATATTGAAACTTAACCATTCCCATTTGTAGATTAAATATCACATCACATAAATTGAAAGTAGAGAAGAAAAAAAATATGCACCACACAAGGACACCAAGATTTTAATGTGGAAAACCCAAGGAGGGAGAGTTAACTCACAATTTATAAAGTTCACTACTTAAAGATTCAATGTTGTTTAAGGCTCATTGCCCATGGACATGCAAACTATGGTTTGCAACCTTAGGGAAAGATATAAAGGACCTAATGAGACTCACTATCTTAGAGCAAGATACATGAAAGTTATATAAGATAAATATGAATATGAATTTCTCTAAAGAAGCATCCAACATATGTTGATGTTGTAGTCCCTTTTTCGCACAATTAACCCTTCAAATTGATTTTGAACACTTTATCTTCAACATACTAATTAGTCAAAATTATCTATACTTCATTATTTTCAAAAATAAATTTGTTCTTAGATATTAATATCCTCCACAACACAAAACTCAAAATAGGTCAGCTCCACGAAGACCTTTCAGAAGAAACATATGATATCACATAGATCATATCCAAACATATACAATATGAAAAGAAAAGGATTTATGGATCAACACATGGCATATCAAGATGAAAAAGCATCTCAACACGTCTTTCAAAGAAAAATTAATTAATTAGGACCAACCACAAATGAAGGAAGTAATCATGTTGGTCCAAATAGTATCAATACCACCATTGAAACTACCAACTGTTCATCTTGACACCACTAGGGAGAGACCAAAAAAATCATGTGTACCAAGGTGTGAACAATGTAGACTATCAAAAATATCTCTTCAATCTTCTCCTGAAGAAACTGATCATCATATGTTGGTGCAAGAAGAGAAATCTTAAAATAGAGTATCCTAAAATCAACTATACAACTCTGTCATTTGAGAACCATACATATAGACCACCAAATCAATTGATACAACAATATAATATAATTTGAACATTACAAACCATATCTTCAAAATCGTAGGGCCAAAACCTCACTTCTAGAGGAATGCGAAGAAATTCAACAAGTCCTCATCTACACATTACTCTACTAAAGCACAGTCTATAACTCTGTCACTTATAACTTTTCACTGTAGAAGGTGTGATGACTTGAGTCCTTGGATATAACACCTTCACATCTTGACCATCTTATCATCTGAAGTGCAAGACAAGAGATTGGACTATGGAGGGATGCAGACCAAAATACAATGACTTTACCTCAAAGTATACATTGTAAATTCCTTAGCAGAATTTACAACTTATCTCAATGTGTGGTACACCAAATATGAATACTGTCAATGTAGGAATATTGTAAACATATCAAAACTTATGTACCTAGCTCCACAAAATAATTAGACATCAGAGTGATCAACATACTCCCTCATACTATATTGTTGACAATATCAAAAGGTATCTCTACACTATTAGATTCATAAGACAACTGATAGGGGGGAGAATCAGTTATTCATTAAAACATCAAAACCCTCATTAACATTCAAATCTTTATTAGCCCTTAAACCCTTATCATGCATTAGAAAAATCTAAACATATGAAACAGTAATGCAAACACATCAAACACATAAGAACATCAGTTTTATGTGGAAAACCCAAGAAGGGAAAACCACAATAAGGATTAGCTCACAATATAAAGTAATAGCAACACCGAATACAATAGGCTCACTACCGGAGGGCTCAATTTCCAAAAGAAAGAAGGGCTCACTACCAAAGGACTCACTATCCAAAAGAAAGAAGATAGAAGAAGGGGTGGCTCATTGCCAATTTGAATTGCTAAAAATGCATCTCTCTTATGTTGAAGGTACAGTTCCTTTGAAGCACAAACAACTCATCTAACAAACTAAAATGTAGACACCTTATGCTCACTACATCTAGGAGTCATAGGAATTAAAGCTTGCACTCATATCACCACACTTGATCACTTTCACATCTTTCACAACACACACTATCCTCCTAATCCACACAACAACTTTCCTTGTATTGATACCATCCATGACCTAAAACAATTCTTAATTAGGTCAGCCTTAAGGAAACATATGCACACCAATCATGTAACATCACATAGGTTGAAACCAAACACTTCCACAGTGTAAAGAAGTGAATGTAGACCATTCCAAAACATAACTAGGACCAAAATCTACATCGACATGCTTCTCAACACTTCCACAAACAACAATCATCCTTTGCAATTAGTGCTAGCATGCCAGGTCAGCCAAACCTACACTAACACTAACAAGCAACCACAAACACACCTCTTTAGGTCTAAAAAAACCTCATGAACCTCACAACATTCCAGAACATCTCAAAATACTCCACATCATCATAATATTCCCCACTACTACTGCAACCACCTAAAACTTGAGAACACCTTTATTGTGTGCAACTAGACACACTAGCACAAACATCCAACTCACCAAAAAACCTTGAAGAACACCACAACACCTCAAAATTCAAGGGAAGATAGATACAAACAATATAAGAACATTCCTAGATCCACAAGACATGAACCTTCACTGTGGAGAAATTCAGAGCAATCTCATTTCTCCCAAACAACTTATTTCACCAGACAAACATTTTGTCAAGAACATCTTACACTGTAGTACGATCTAGAACCTAAAACTCTGGAAATAGAACCTATGAACACCTCTAATCATCATATCCAAACCACAAAGGAATATATTCAACCATGAAGAAATGCAGAGAAGAACACTAAATACCACTTTGTCACACTGAACACTCTTTTATTCAATTTTTTTCAAAGCACTTGGAAACCAAGTGAACCAACTACATCTAAAACACTATTAGCATCTTTGTAACACATTTACAGCATATGCAATGCCTCTCATCAACTATTGTGCATCCAACTATCTCTCCAAACACAACTTTTGCAACTATACTAAAGTAAGACATCAATGACAACACCAACAATATTGTGTTGACATTAATACCAACAACTCCAGACTTCCAATAACCCTAATGCTAGGGGTTGACATTATCAACACTAGTAGCATTCCAACACTCTCTTCATATAAGGGGTTGACATTAATGACAACACCCAAACAATTCACAAATAATTCAAGCTTCCAACATACACTTCCACTATTTCCAGAGTATTATACATTCTTCAACATACACTTTTGGCATGAAAGATAACACATCTTGAGTTGACATCAATGACACACACATATTGCCAACATAAGATAGCAAGTGTAATAAATTTTATCCCAATTTAGTAAATAATCTTTATAGCTAAATATATGTATCATAGTTAAAATTCTATCTCATCTAAATTTCATTAAAATTAAATTATTAGAACTAAATCCCATCTTATCTAAAATTTTGAATATTGTATTATATTTGATTAGAGGAATGCGATGGAATTGAAATATACTTCTTGATATAATTTGAACTTATATTATGAAAGGATAAGTGGAAGTGGCTTAGTGGTGGAGTATATGACCCAACCATAAGTAGATTCTATTTTTAATGTTGGTATATCCAATATTCTCAATATTGAATCTATTGATTATTTTAAACACATTTTTTAGATAAATTAGAATTATAATTTGAATGGTTAAAGTATTAAAATAAATTACTCAAAAATTGATCACATAAGTTTTTTTTTTTCAAATAGGAAAAAGTTAAAATTTGTCCTAAAAATGGTAACTTAGCCACTTAGCCAAGAGTTATACAGTTTATAAATAAATTTCAATAAAATTTCAAAATTAAACATAACCCTTTTTAGGATTCCTATAGGTGGCTCTTTTCACATGGGAAAATTTTATCCAAAAAATGGTAACTCAACTACTTAGCCAAGAGAAATTATGAAATTTCAAGATTGGTATAAAGTTTAATATTACTTAGCAAGGAGTTAAATCCTCTCCCCCTATAATTCAAGTGATGATGTGGATGCATTTACTTTATGTGGTAATGTGTAATGCATGATTGGATTGTTCTGTTGCGTCATTTATAAATAGTTAATTTGACTTGTAAAGATACTGAAAAATATATTTAATTTTTATAATAATGAAAATTGGTGAGAGTAGTTATTAAAATAAGATTTCAAAATGGCAAGTAAGAGTACAATAGGTAATATCTTGTCTCTCAAAGGCATATTATAATTTATGAATTCTTAATATATCACTCACCAATAGCTATACAAAAATTTATTTGTTGCCCATGTATTGGAATTCAGGTCAAGACAAGAGAGTCCACTATTTTAACGCTACACTTTAATCCCTTGATAAATGTTGCCACCTACATCAAACCATTCAAAATTAATCATAGATCATGATCATTAATTTCTTCTCCTAATATCACTATATTAATGTGTAACATATGTTGGGAAAATTTAAAGTTGTTAAATATGCATACTTTATGATCCCTCCTTTCCTACTACATTTTTTTTAACCTATAAAAGAAATTAAAGATAATTATAAACCAAGAAACTTTAATGATGATCATCCAAGTATGTACATAAATAAGAAAATAAATAGCTATATACTCATGGAACACTTTAAAATAAGATATCTAACATGACAAAAAATTATCTTGTTGTGAAATATTAAAATATTATAATTTTGCATCCTATCAAGAAGACGAACATGACCTATCATTTAATGTCTCCAAATAAAGAATTATTGGGTCATTGTAATAATTAATATTATGATCTTGGAAACATCTTGAGAGTATTTATATAGAAAAATTCAAGAATAATGTGTTAGCCCAACAATCAAAGAAAACTTTGATTACCTAAACACAATGAAAAAAATTATGGCTTTGTAATTAAAGGGAATTAGTAGCTCTATGATATATCCTCCAAAATATCTTTGAAGAATTTGATATCTCTATTTTGTACAATATGATATCTTTGTATTGTAGCACAGTGGAATGGAAATCGGGTCATGGATATAGGGTAAGAAAGTAAACAAGAAATAGTGGAAGAAGAATTCCACTACAAATTTGTCGTAAATTTTTATTGTATGGAGTAATACAAAAATATTAGTCAATATAGAACAATTACATCATCATGTCCAGCTATAATAATATAGAACAATTACATCATCATGTGCAACTATAACATATCTGAGAGGAAATTGGTAGTCACGTATCCATGGTGAGTTCACTGCAACTGACATAGACCATACAAAACAATAGTACTAAACTCTAAATTTTAACATACATTATAATTGTGTAGAACATAAAGAGTCCTTTTCATGGAGCTGAAGCATTTGATATTTGATCCCATCCAATTGGTTGTTGAATTTCACCTTCTCTTTAGGCACCCCTACAATTGAAAACATAACACAAAAATTTGGAAGATAACATCAAAGTAATCTTTGTAGTTTTCCATTGTTGGTGTTATTTTTCCTTTGTTGTCAAGCTTGTGTTGTCTTGGACTGTTATAGCAGCCTTTTTTGGGTTGCTTTGTTAATTCTTTTTCTTGGCAGCCTCTAGTTGCCTCTTTTTTGTATCATTATTGCTTGCTTCAATACAAAAAAAATATTAGTCAAAATTGGTAGGTTCCTTATAAATAAAAATCCAATATTTCTTTAGCAATTAATTTCTTCTCTGACTAGTTCAATGATGAGGTGTATTGAACCAATTGAGAGTGACATCATATATGTGCACAACTATTTACGTAAATTAAAACTTGAAAGATATACAATATTTTTATCTCTATGGATGGATAAGTTAAGTGTTTTTAAACATAGTAAAAAAATAATGTGCCATATGTAGTCCTCATGTTTATAAACTTTATAATAGAATTTATTATTCAACTTCTATGAGTTTTAATTTCTTTAAGAAAATAATCATAATAAATAAGCCCATATCAATGCAAGATTTCTTCTTAAGCTCAACAATAGAATCAAATTTAAAATCATATTAATTCTTAAGAATTAAAATTGTGGATATTAATTCCGTGTATTTAGACATATTAAAACAAACCTAGATAGAGAAGGAAAGTGAATGCCTCTTTGCGAACATTATATCAATCATGGTTTATTTTTGTTGCCACTAATATATTCATTTAGATTCCTTCCAACATTCATTAGGGGAAACATTGATGACTAAGCATACACTTATAAATCAAAATTGTTTTTTTGGTTAAATTGTTGAGTAGAGGAATTAATTTTTCAAAGTTAGATGGGGTTAAACTTGGCCCAAACATAAAACACATTTGTTAGTTTTAAGCTATGAGTAGTGAGGTTAGTCAAATAAACTCACATGAGGTCTAACTTGGAGCAATTGCACTTCTAGGAGATTTGAACCTTCATGGATGTCATAATCAAGGAACATACTGTTGGAGTACAATTAGGACAACACTTGATAATTAATTAATTATTAAGTCCCAATTTATTATTTTATTCATTTATGCTAAACATAGGATTTATTTTTTATTATTATATTGGGCTAAATATAGTTCAAGTTGTCTCATTGCATCAGATTAGGACATTTGTCTCAATCTAATCAAATCCTCATCTATGGTTTAATTTTTCTTTTTACAAAGATTGATCATTCATTGTAATCATAATATCCAAGTATTCACTATTCAATATAGAAAGCATATTAGATGCTTGTGTGGACAAATCTCTTCTCTCTTGGTTTCATAGCAAATTAGTTGCTTTGACCTCTCATTTGTGATAGGCGTTTTGGTTGCAGGGGATTTCTAGAAGTTGTGGGGTTCAATCATCAAATTCAACATTGTATCAGAGCATCAAATCTATGAATTCTTGTTTAATATATGAAAAAATTTTACTTGAAGGAAAAATTAGCTCATCCTAGGGAAAAACATCCATCACTATTGAGTCTAGAATGACCAAAAATATAAGGATAGAATGTCTAAACACATAGATTGGAAAAGTTGCAAAAAAAATCTTTAAGGGCACATATAGATCTAGGCACAAATTTCCCAGATCTTCCATTAGTTCCCTAATCAGGTGCAAGTACAATGGTTCTTATTTTCTAGTTTTTACATTTTTCTAGAAATTCAAAAAAATATTGGTTTATTTATTTATTTTTCCAAAAAATAAAAAATTGCAAAAAAGGGGCATTCAATTTTTTTTTGCTTGAAAAATGAAGTAAAATCATCATTGGCACATGAGCTCTTCTTTATGGGGGGAATTCATATCTTTATTTTCTCTCTCCTACAAGGGGGACATCTATTGTACTTGTGTGACAAAAAAAGTCCTTGGGGGGTCACATTGAGTCCTTCTATCCTTCTTTCACCAGTGCATTAATTTCTTTTTTCCTAGTTATGAGAGATTTCACTTTTTTGTAAATGAGTACCTCATCAAGCCTTGTAACCGAGACCCATCCATGCATCCATCATTGCATTCTTAATTAGGGTTTTTTAGCTTCTCCCCAAGTTGATCTTTAGGGGGGGGGGGTGTTGGAGTAATTAGGACACCACTTGATAATTAATTAATTATTAAGTTTCTTATTAATTTATTCGCCTAAGATAAAATTAGGAGTGTTTTTTATTATTAGATTGACCTAAATATAGTTCAAGTTGTCTCATTGCATGAGATTAGGACACTTGTCTAAATCTAATTAAATCCTCATCTAGGGTTTGATTTTTTCTTTTATAAGAATTGATCATTCATTGTAATCATTATCCAAGTATTCATTATTCAATTTATAAAAATGATAATAAACATTTGTGTGGATAAATCTCTTCTAGATCTTGGTTGCATAGCAAATCAATTGCTTTGATCTCTCATTTGTGATAAACATTATTTTTGGGAGTTGTGGGGTTTAATCATAAACTTCAACATATGTTGTCATCCTAACCAAATAATTTAACCAATTAAACTAAACCCTATTACAACTTTATCATCTTTTTAGTGTTATAATAGTTTAAAATTTTGAATTTAATAATTGTTAATGGTGTTTTCATTCTTAGATTCAATATTATTTTAATGTATCAAACACGATTTTTTTATCTTATTTCTCAATTTATGACCTCATATTCAATTAAAATATTATTTTTGATTTTGTAAGATATTTCTTTTATTGGACCATGCCATATTGACTATGACAATCACTATACAATACATTAGACTATGTATAGAGAGGTTTTGTGCATAATTTGTTCCATCTCTTTGTTTCATGCTATGGTAATTAATGAAGCCCATTTATTTCCTAAATATTGAAAGGACTATTTTCACTAAAGAAACTCAAATTACTAAAGAACTTAAGGTGGCGATTCATTGCCAAGAATGTGGAGTGCATATGCACCATCATGTACAATAGTTATTTGAGCCACTTTAGATGTTATGTAATAATGATTGCATCCGTTTCTAAAAAGGATTGTTGTTGAAGTATTGAAAATATTGGATAGGTTGATATACAAACTTAGTACACACTTGTGGCTAGTAAGCTATTCTATCATTGAACCACTTGTCCTTTCATGATCAATATTTAAACTATAGCAGGGAGTGTATTTCTACTCCAACACACCCTTAAGATACATTCATGTTGAGATCAAGTATGATATTAAATTCAGAATCTCAAACAAAATAGAATTTAATTCTAAATAATTATTGAGGATTTAGTTCTAAGTAATTTTAAATAGCATAGAAATTCAATTATGATATGTATAATTTTTAGTTCTAATTATTTTCCTATAAAACTTATTGTATTGATTTTTATTCTGCAAACAAAAAAACTATTGAACTAATTTCTATCCTAAAATAATGTATTGAAAAACTAACTACATTTTATATCATTCACCATGTAATTAAAAATTTTGACAATAGAAAAAACTTCTAACTTTAACAAAAAATTAATGTAATACAAAAATCATTGACAAACTCATTAAACCTATAAGAATTCAATTGTTAGTTTACATAATTTAAACAAAAATAAAAAATAATATAATTTCAAAAAACCTTAAAATTTAATCTATTTAATCATTCTTTTCTTCCTCTTATAATGAATTGCATGTTCAAACATAAAATATTATATTTCATTATTTTTTCCCTTTTATTATGTCACTAATTTGATGGGTGTGATTTCTTTTCATCTTTGTAAGTAGTTGAAGTATATTTTCTAATTAAATTAAATATTTTAAGAAGTAAATTAGAAAACAAAGTATGAATTCAAGTGCTAGTTATTTCTGGATTGAAACTGTGTAAAAAAATTATATCAACATTTCGGACCATTCTTCTCTCTTTCTACTTGCATATCATCCTGATGGGAGTATGATCCGAAACGTAGATATAATTTTTTTTACACAGTTTCAATCCAGATTTCTTTTCATCTTTGTAAGTAGTTGAAGTATATTTTCTAATTAAATTAAATATTTTAAGAAGTAAATAAGAAAACAAAGTATGAATTCAAGTGCTAATTATTTCTGAATTGAAACTGTGTAAAAAAAATTATATCAACGTTTTGGATCATTCTTCTCTCTTTCTGCTTGCATATCATTCTGATGATGGATCATAGAGTATGATCCGAAACATTGATATAATTTTTTTACACAATTTTATTCCATAAATAACTAGCACTTGTTTATCATGAACCCTAAAAACTTTATGCTCTTAAAGTATGAATTACATTTAGACCCAAAAATCTCAAACCGTTTAATAGGTACTTATGTGCAGCATACAGTAGAATACTTGTGCAGTATACGGTAGAATAGGATGCAAGGCAGACTTGGACGTTCAAAGTAGCCAAAGTTTCGAATTCATTTATGTGGGATCCATGGCAATACTTTGGCCATGCTCATTCAATGCATAGGACCATCTACTTACGTGCAGTATACGGTGGAATATGCAAGGATAATACTTATGCCATTCAAGAAATAATGGTTAGTAGTTGGAATTTTTGACTCAGCACTATCTTGAAATAATCTCTCAGACTTAGACGTTTTGAATTATTGGTTCAAAGAAGTCGAAGTTTTGAATTCATTAATGTGGGATCCACTGCAATACTTTGTGCAAGTTCATTCTTTGCATAGTCAAAGTTTTGAATTCATTGTTTTCAAGAAATGTAGGACCATCTGTGCACTACATAAAGATATTTCTAAGAAAACATAAACTGATTGTTTTAGACACCCAGAAAAATAGTCTTTTAATTGGTGGGTCATTTTGAATTTTGCGTGAATAAACTAGGGACATCAGCTGATTAGTTACCCTTTCTCTCATGAGAGAAAGTAGAAAAATGTCTTCATTGGATTTCATCCAATCCTTTATACACAGCAAAGAGGAAGTTAAATCTATAGAATTATTAACCAAATCCATGCTTTCATTTTAGGGCCAATAAAATCTTTATAATTCAAGAATTAGATTGTAACATGGTCCACATGTGGAAAAAGTCAAAAGTTGTATATTGGGATAGGTTGAACAAAGGCTTGAATGGGCAAGTTTTATTTGTGCAGTGCCCTAGATAGGGACAAGAATGCTATTTCTTTGTTGGACAAAATGTCTTCCATGTGGTAGGCAAGTGCTAGTCAAGGGAGTGGGACTAGGCAACACGAGTCAACATATTATTAATGACCTAAAGTAGGTAAGTGGTATAATAAAGCATTGTGACATCCATTTTTTATTGGTCTACATATGGACAAATGGTCTTGGTTTGAAATCGTAGTGCATGGTGACTAATTGAAGGAATATTCGTAGTTAAACTGATAGGGAGGAATTGGCCATAGGTGAATGGGAATTTATGCTATATATGCATGACAAGTGTCTTAATTTTAAGAGCACTAAGAATTTGGGAAACTAAAGTTAGGGTTGATAAGATGACAAGGGGTATGAGCTTCAATGGGCACAATGGTATAAGAAATCCCAAAGGTTCACAAAGATTGCATGCTAAGAGAGATTGGGGGTTCAAGAAAGTCCATACTAGTTTACTTGGGGAGAAAAGTGGCTAATGAGTCTATTATATTGGTAGGTATTGGTGAATGAGAATATTTAATGTTAGTAGAGACCGGTAGATGAAATCTTGTAGGTCAAAAAAAGAAATAATAGTAGGAATTAGGGTCCACATATATTAATTGCTAGAGGGAAGTAAAGAAAAGAAACTTTAGATGTGTAAAAGGAACAATAGAGTGGAGAGCAAGAAAGCAAAGGTCAAAATGTGGGTGTCCCAAGGGAAATAGGAAAAGATAATTCCAAAATGTTAAGAACATAAGAGAAAGTAGGGACAAGAACAAAAAAAATACCTAATGTCATAAGGAAATAGGGATCAAGAATATGAAATACTAGATGCTAACAAGTGAGGGCATGAAGGCATAGAAAATTGGGATTCAAGTTCCCAAGGTGTCAATGAAGTGAACAAGGAGGAACAAAATTTAGATATGAGGAAACCCAAAATCCCAAAATTGAGCTTTAAGAAAGTGTAGGAAAGACAAAACATATGAGTCCCTTAGGAATCAATAAATAAAGTGATGAGATACAAAATACCAAAGAAAGGAGCATATTTAAGAGTCTTGGCATCTGATATGCACTAGGGATCAAGGATTGATGGATATGAAACCTGTAGTCAAGAAAGTAAGGAGGGAAAGAAAAATTTAAGTGTGTGGGAGAGAAGGGAGGATAAAACCTAAAAGTACAAAGTTGGGATTCAAGTAGCAAGGAATCAAGACAATTGGTTATTCAACAAGGGTTAACAGCGTCCCTATACCTAGCCAAATTTGACAACATAGAAGGGAAGCAGGTTTTGGAGATGGGGCCACCTCATGATAGAATTACCCAAGGATTGGAAGAATAAAATGATAGTAGGGAAAAACTCAAAATATCAAATAAGAATATAGAATGGGGTTTGAGGGTTCAAAAAACTTAACTAGGTTCTTGGGCACAAAAAAAACCCCAAAACTTAAGAAAATCCCAAAGGCACATGGTTTTAAGTAATTAAGGAAAAACATGTTAGTAGAGAAATCTCCAAAAACCCACCCCAAAGTAAAAAAATGAAGTAAACATCAAGAATTTATTGATATTTTTCAACTTAGGTGAATGAATAAGGCATGAGGGGAGGCCAAGGATTTCGTCGATAATAAATTTGATTAAGGAGTTCTATTTAAGAAATATCATATTAAATATCAAAGATTAACACCTATAAAGCTAAAAATAGGGGGACCTTAATTTTATTAGAAATTGGCGAGGGTGGCAAAAATGGGCACCAAAAAATGGTGATTTTTAAGGAAAGAATTGCAATTCTTAGAATCTATTATCTCTAGTTAAAAGATAAAGATTAAATAAAATAAAATCATGACATAGTAAATACTAACCATATCTAAATCACACGTAACTTAGGATAAGTGAACACTAGATTATGTTAATCAAAAAATGTGTGTGCATGGTTCACCCACTGATTCCATCATCAACTATGACTAGCATCATGACCAAAGAATCTATAAAAAATATAATTATTTCAAATACATACTTATCATTATTTTGTTGCCAATCAAGCATCCATAGCCCTAATGAAAATACCTCTAGTTTTGTCAAATAATTGCTTCAATATTAACCATGCATCTATATCCCTAGTGGAGATATTTGAATCACACAAAAATATTGAATTTATTACCTTTTCCTTTTTACTCAATTCTCATTACTTTCAATTTTTCATTATTTTTTCATTATTTTCTTTTTCATTTTTTCTTAATTCCCAAGTAATGAGGATTGCAATCTAGGCTTGAGACTACCATTGGCATATGATGATCAATCTATAAATATAAGACTTGATTACCCAAGAACAAAATGGGTCACCTTAGGAATCTAGAAAGTACCATGTGCATTTAATTATGATTTAATTAACAAAAAAGTCATGGATACTTGAGTAAATCAAGAATAATTTAGATATAATTAGAATAACCTAAAACATGGTCTTGTTCCTTTTAAATTTTCCCTATAAACCTAAAAGATGGATTAAGGAACTATGCAATACTATCCCAAGAAGCTATCATAAGGCATCTAGCCAAAAAAATGCTAAAATAGGGGAAAAGCACAAGAACTAAAAAGGCCTAGGAAATGAAATAGAAAATGGATAAAATAGGATAGAGGAGACACAAAGAAAATATAACTATATAAAAGATATAACTTCCTAAACTAAGCATATAGTATGCACCCAAGGAACTAGGAAAATAACTCTAAAAATTATTCCTTCTTTTCCTCTTCAAAGCATTTAGTAGGAGTATTTTGATTTTCTAGGTAAGGAGGTGGGTAGGGAAATTCTTACGAGAAGATTTGACTTGGGCTCAAATACAATGATATTATCATGAAATATTAGAAGTTGAGGTAGCTCATCATGACCATGTTCAACCCATTAAGATATCTTCTTCAACGAATTTTTATGATGAAATTAAAAATTATTGAACATTAAGGGAAAAAATAGAGAAATAGATTGATTAAGATGTCATTGGCTGGAAGCATGATCATATAATTGAATAGACACTTATTTTTAATGGATTTCTCTCTAAGAACTCCCTATTTCTCCTCATGGACATTCAAACCAAAATAAAAACCATCAATCAAAATTACATCATCATATCAATCAAAAAGAGAAAACAAACAACAAAATACAACATTGTATTTAATTGGTTCATAAATTTCATCATCAATCAAAGCATTATAAATTTAATTAGAGAAATCATCTTATAATCCCTCAATTTGGTGTATAAGAATTGTGTTCTAGTGAAAATGGAGATAATCCATAGGTGTGGTATCTTTAATATCTTGTATTACCTATTACATTTCCATGGGTTATAACATAGGCTCACAATTAACATCACTTTCATCTTGAAGACAACATATCATATTAATAGTTTTATTTTCCTACACAAAATTATTTGTATTATAATATTCATCAATGTACAAGTTATTATAAATCAAAATCAATTTAGTTTCAATATTTTTCTCTAAGGGATCATTCTTTGTATAGTGGTCCTTCATTTGACCAATTTCCCATGCCATTTGGAAGAAAATATAATGAAACTCAATATGTTGAATAGTAGGCTAGATTCTACATCTATTAGGAGAATTGGTAAAATTGATCTAAAAAGATTAATCATACACAAAGAATTGTGGCAAAGAACACTTAATTAAATCTACAGTCTCATAGGTTTACAAGTTTTAAGTTACAATATTACCTTCATTTTCAACATTTGGTATCAAAGCTAACGGTTGGGTAGAGTCTAGGACACCTTTCTCTTAAAATTTTGAAGGTTTTTTTTGGCTGTAGTTGGAGCTTGTATTATTGTGTTATTACAGATTTGTAAAAGAAGTGTGTTTTATCTTCTTGGTTTAGAGATTATGGTTTTCTTGACCTTTTGGAGATGTGTCATTTACATTGGATTCTTTGATTGTGTTGAGGCCATGAATGATCTTAATTTAGGAGATGGTTATCATGATGTCATGGATAGCTTGGTTACATATTTCAGTGGGAGCTTTTGATACTGATGGTTTGATGTTTATCTTGTTGCCATGTATAGCTCGGTATCATAGTTTAGTGGGAGCTTTGGTAGGATATGGTTATCTTCATGTGATTTGAAGAGGTTTTAAAATCTTGTTTCATGGAGGACCCTTAGAGTCTTCTTATGTAGTTCTTTTTCGTTTTGAGTATTAATCATTTGCTTGGAGCTCCATGATTATGCAGGTTGCATTTGAAGTTGGCATGGATTGATTGGTGGGTGCTCATGGATACTAGAGAGACTTGGGTTAGGTTGGATATTTCTTATGTTAAGAGATATGTGTTGGAATGGTTACTTGTTATAAAAGTTTTTCAACAATAAAGACCGAGGATCCTACACCTGGAAATGGATGTGAGTCTATCATAGACTTGATGAGAAGACTGTCTTTCTTGAAAGCCTATATTTCTTTGTGTTGTATAAACAAGACAATCTCGAATCCCACTCTTGGTCTACTCAGAAGGTAAATGATCTAAGAGGTGTTGCACACCTGATTATTAGATACATTATTTATGTGTATCTTGTCTTCTCTTATGAATTAGTCTTGAAAATTGAGTTATGAGGGATTATTGAGAAGTAGATGCATGATTTTATTTATTTCCATTGTTCTCCTTGCAATCTTGAACTTGAGTTAGTTTTGAGGATTTGGGTAGGTACGAGAGATATTTAGTGGCTTTGGGCATATTCCATTTTGTTGTGGGAATGTTTGGCTAAGTTTGATCTACTTTCTATGAGAGGTTTACATCTAAGTTTTTCCATGCTTCATTATAAGTTGAATGGTTAGATGTTGATATCCTTTCAGTTTGGGAGTGTTGAAGGAGATCTTACTTTACATTGTTTGGCACATGTTAGTGTGGTATAAGAACATAGTTTGATTTGCAGGTTCTTTCTTTGTGGGAATATTGTCTTCTTCTTGAAGGTTCTTGTGTTATGAGAGATGTATTTTGCATATAATTGTATGCTTCTTTGAAACTATGATAGAGGAGTTAGCCACATCCTCTATGTGAAGTGCTATAGGAGGAATTGTTAATGTTGTGATCTTGTTTTCAGATTTGACATTACCTATGTAGTGGGAGTTCCAAAAGGTCTATGTGTTCTATATGAGAGGGGAGCCTCTCTTGGAATGGTTAAAATTTACAACAATGAGTTACTTTAGAGGTTTTATATCACATGTCTATGTGTGCTATTACCTTGAAGTCTTATTTTGTAGGTTGGTGGATATACATGGACTTGTTTGTAGATTTTAGTTGTTATGTTTATAGCATGAAGTTCTACCTATGATAGTTTGGTTACAGAGACTTGGGAAAGGTATTGATTGAGAAAGTTGACAATTTAATCAATGTTGCAAATAAGTTCTCTTGGTCCAGGAAGGCCATTAGCCTTGAGTCCTATACTTGATTTATAATAATGATTCCTTGTTTAGAATAATTGCAATGTATAATGTCAAGTGGGAGAATGTTGGGTATAGGATTCCATTTAATTTCAATTTGAAACATACTTCATGTATATCCTAAGTCCTTGGAAATTGTTCCCCAACACTAGGATTAGAAAGAGATTAAATTAAAATGTTCAATGAACATGTAACTGAAATTTGTGATTATTCCTAAATGATAGGAAATGTGGGGATGCCCAAGAAGAGCTCCTACAAAATAGGAGCACATGGGGCACCCACATGGAAGGTAGAACCCACCTTGCTTAAGTTAACTATTTGGAGGATTGACAACACTTCAGTAATGCATGTAAAGATCCTACAAATTAGGGAATAATATTTACCTGAGTGGAGTTTAGTTCAGTTCAGTTCAATTCAGTTCAGTTATGGTTTAGTTATCTTCAATTGCATGTAGTTAGTTTGAGTTGAATGCTAGTTGACTTTAGTTGAATTGAGTTGCATGACTAATGACTTCAGTTGCATGGAAAATAATAGGTGGATACATTTAGTTAAGTGGAGATGATCAATCATGCATAATGTTTGCATGAATTGGTGGAGAGATATGTTTTAGTTAACTAAGATTGAATTGGACCCACCTTGGGTGCCCAAGTTGGCATCTTTGAGTTAACACCTTTTGTGTGAGAAGATATTTACAAGGCTCAGTTAAGTGGGCCCATTCTTGGGTGCCAACTTTGAGGTGATGCTTGCAAGATATTTTCTTGACTAGAGTTTAGTTAAGTGTTTAGTTTGGGGTGCCTAAATTGAGGAAGAATTTGGTTTGACTTCAGATTACATTATAGAACTCTACTTGCACAATCTAGGCATAGATTTTTGAGAGGAGCTTTATGCTCATGTATTTGATAACTCTTATGAGTTTACATGCTCATTAATTTTCTATTTATTATGTAAGAATTGCATAAGATTTTATTGCAGGTTAGCAAGTATAGCCTGTGCATGTGTGAGGGTTTGAATCATGGCATGGGATGTGTGGATTCATGCTTGGTCACATGGAATGCATGGATAGCTTGTGCTACATAAAGTGTATGAGAGTTTATTGTAGCTTGTGAAGAAGGATTATTGAAGGAAAGGAAGCATATCAATCAAGGATTGATACTATATTATTGTAATCTTGTTCTAAGGCTAAATAATACAAGCACTATTAATTCTGGTGGTGTTTTTCCCAAAAGGGTTTCTCCATGTATATGCTATCACTTTTATCTTCTTTTCTCATTCTTCTACAATCTTCTATCTCTTTCTACAATTTGTAAAATTGATCTAAAAAGTTTAATCATACACAAAGAATTGTGACAAAGAACACTTAATTAAATCTATAGTCTCATAGGTTTGCAAAGTTTAAGCTACAATATTACCTTCATTTTCAACAATATGTAGATGTGATAAATGGGAGAGGTTTGAGAGATCTAGAATTTTACTTGAGAGCCCACAACCATTTAGGTGAATTTGGGTAAGTTTGGGAAGACCACTAGGGGCCTCACCCCAATGCTCAAACGCCATTTTCAAGTTCACTCTATCTATAATGTCCCTTTTTTATTTATCTAGAAGTTTTTTCTTTGGCCTTCTTGATTAACATAATCAATAGATCCAGAGTCATTAATTTATTGCTAAATTCCCAATCTTATTAAAAATTAATTTCAAAGCAAAGTACCACCCTCTAAGTTGCTTCTTTAATGGATTAGGAAAAATTATAATGAAATGATTTATCTCCTTCACCAAATTTGCATTGTATTCTTCTTCTCAAAACTTCATATATTTCCTTATTCACATTCCTCACTAATATGCTCTTAAGTGATGTACCATATATGCTTCCTTACACACAAACACACATATATACATATATACATATCTACTATTATACTTCATAATTTTGTATATGTTTGATTTATCCTTTTATTTCATACATATTTTAGTAAGCCTCCTTAATATTTCCTTATTCATATATCTCCCCTTTTGATCTGTTGTAGAAGAGAAAATAGTTTTTAAAACCATTTGATGGTTTATTACCCTTTTATATGTCCATGTCCCCTCCACAAGAGACACAACACTTTGGATATGGTTGACCATTCAAATGGTCATGTCCATAGGATTAATTATTATTTACAAAGTATAATCATTGCTGAGGATTATAGAATCGCTGCATCCCTTTTAAATTATCTGTTGTGTTTAGAGGCTACTTAGGAATCAAACTTTGTTCTTTGTTTATTATATTTTATATTTTGTATTTGTTTATTTAGTATAGAACATAGGTTATTATATTTATGATATTTATATCATATCTTATCATTGTAATATATCATATTTATGATATGTATTATCATTATAATTAGATTCATGCTATTAGCATTATAATATTTTTTATTCTATAATATTTATATCATAATTATAATACTTATCTATGATAATCATGATTATGATAATAATGGTTAAATGGTAATTATATTTATAATATTATCTTGATAATAATAATTATAATAAACATATATATATATATATATATATATATATATATATATATATATATATATATTTATTTATTTATTTGCATTTCAAATTTGGTTATTTCTATATTTTAGAGTTACAATTTGGGGGACATGAAAATCCACCCTACCCAAGATTGCTTGTCCTCAAGCAATCACAACTAATATTTGTAAGAATACCACTCCCTTTCGTATCACAAATTTGAGGGAATCACACCTTTCCACTTCAATAGTTACAAATCTTCATTACTACATTTGGATACTAATAATAATTTGGTTTTAGATAGTTAATTTGTTAGTGTCTCCCAACCCCAAGCATTTTGACAAACAATATTAACATTTTCATTATTTTTTAGCATAAAGTAAACATAATGATGAGCTCTACATGAATAAAAAATTAAAGCAAACAACTAAGTAGCTCAACCAAGCAGGAAAGGAGCTCAAGCAGGAAAATAAGTAGCTCAAGCAAGAAAGCAACCAACTCAAGGACATAGGTAAGTGCTCTCAAGTAGGAAAACAAGTATCTCAAGGAAGTAGCTCAAGCAGGCACACAAGTAGCTCAAGCAAGCAAGCAACCAACTAAAGCACATTAGCAAGTAGCTCAAACACACAAGTAAGTAGCTCAAGCATACATGCAAGTAGCTCAAGCAAGCAAGCGGGTAGCTCAAGCAAGCACACAAGTAGCTCAACCAAGCAAGAAAATAGCTTAAGCACACAGGAAAGTAGCTCAAGCAAGTAGGCAACCAACTCAAGCACACAACCAAGTAGCTCACCAACTAGCTTAAAAAACTTGACAAACAACATTTTTAACATTTTCATAGTTTTTTAAGCATAAAGTAATCATAAGCATAGTGACATGTTCCACCATACATCACCCATACATAGTGACTAGCTCTAAAATTTATCACATACACTATGGCTAAATAACACATCACAATGGCTAACACACACGTGCCTATAATGCATTCTACTATCCTTGGAGGGTTCAAACATAAGAGAGTGTGGGAAGTATGACTTGATGGGGAGCCTAGGATCCATCATGCCAACTCTTGCCCTTTCTCTTATGATTAGCCTCTTTGGGTCTACTTGATCCTCCCTTATAGAAAAGTTCTCCATTATAGGACACAATGTCCTCCACTATAAGATGCAATGTCCTCCATTATAGGAACAATGACCTCCATTATAGGTTGCATTGACCCCATTATAAGATGAAATGTCCTCCATTATAGGTCATAATGATTTCCATTATCGAATGCAATGTCCGCCATTATTGGATGTAATGACCACCATTATCGATTGCAATGACCGCCATTATCAAATGCAATGTCCATCAATATTGGTCACAATGACTGCCATTATTAGATGCAATGTCTGCCATTATCAATTGCAATGACTACCATTATCAATTGCAATGTTTGTCATTATCGGTCACAATGACTGCCATTATCGGACGTAATGTTTGCCATTATTGGTTGTAATGAATACCATTATTAGATGCAATATCTGCAATTATCAGCCACAATGATTTCCATTATCAAATGGAATGTTCACCATTATCATTCCCAATGAATGTCGTTATCAAAAACAATGAATGCCATTATCTATTGTAATGACTGCCATTATCGGTCACAATGATCGTAGGGTGATCCCACAATACTGGTTTACAAATTTTGGCCAAACTGGACATTGAACTAATTTTTTCTAACTAAATCTTCACTTTCGGGCACCTATAGCGGCTAAACCATGAGGAATTTGAAGATGATGCAAACTAGTGATTTGTGACATTTTTTCTGTAGATTCTAAATATATTTTTTTCAAAAATTTTGGAATCATATTGTACTTTTTCCATCTCCTTTGAAACTAGTTTTTTTCAATAAACACCATTTTAAGGAGTGACCTCACCGTATAACACATAACTTTTTTCCATGAAGGATAAAATTCTATTTTTTTGAATTTAGATTTGTAACTATGATATCTAGTGCTTCCAATTGGTTTCATAGTGTTTTATTGAATATTTTTTCCTTAATCAAGTTTCAAAGTCAAACCAATTACAATTAGACATAGGATATAACACAACTTTTTGTATGTATCAAATTCAATTTTTTGTTGGATCAAGGACTTCAATATCTAGTGCACTCATATTTTAATTTTTGATAATCTTCTATTTTTCCACATGTGCAAAATAGAAAGCTTGATTTTTGGTGAAAAACCTACATTCACAAGAAATAAAATATAAATATAATAATAAAATCAAATTTATTTAAAATTATACTTTTTGTGAAGCTTATAATAAGGACTGCATACTTACAAAAAATAAATTTTAAATGAATTTATTTGATCCTCCAAAAGGTAAATCAAAAGTGGTTTTTTATCAACATTTTGATAGGTGTAAATGAGACTTTGTTATAGGTATGGTTTAAAATTAGCGGGGTTCTATCCAAGGGGGTTTGATCTAAGGTAGTTTGATCAAACTCTCTTCAATTGGAATGCTTTAAATGGAAATTTTTAAGGCTTAAATCATTATATTTTCTAAAAAATATGTGATTTTAGCAAAAATCATAATCTCCTAGAAATTGGAAACCAACTTTGTGGGATCACCCTGCCATTATTGAACGCAATGTCCACCATTATCGGTTGCAATGACCACCACTATAGGACGGTTGGTGTTTCAACTCCTCTAGACCCAAAGTAAGTACCCTCAAATACCCTAGAGGTAAGTACCCCCTTGGCCCAAGTGAGCTCACCATGTCTCCTCTTGGGTGGCATATCTAGAAGAGGTCTTCATTTTCTTGTTGGCTCAACTCATCTAAACCCAAAGGTAGTACCCTCGGATATCCCAAAGGTAAGTATCCCCTTGGCCCAAGTGGGCTCATCTTTTCCCCTCCTAGATGGCATATCTAGAAGAGGTATTCACTGCTATCTCTCTTTGCAATACTCTTGGAAGGTCCTTTGGATTGCATTGGTGCCTTGGTTCCCATACATTTCTCTTTCCCACTTGTCATAGGTTGTTGCTTCTTCAAATGCTTGCAAATTTTTTTAAGTTGAGATTATCGTGTACGAATGTGAGGAGTCTCCAAAGTATTGTATCCTCTTGTTTGACCTTTCTTCCACAGGATGGTAGGATTGTGCTTTGATACCACTTGTAATGTCCCTTTTTGATTTATCTACAAGTTTTGTCTTTAGCCTTCTTAATTAAGACAATCAATAGATCCAAAGTCAATAATTTATTGCTAAATTCCCAATCCTATTAAAAATGACTTTCAAAGCAAAGTACTACCCTCTAAGTTGCTTCATCAGATTACAAAAGATTATAATAAAATGATTTATCTCCTTCACCAAATTTGTGTTCTATTCTTCTTCTCAAAACTTCATATATTTCCTTATTCACATTCCTCACTAATCTGAGCTCTTAAGTGATGCATCATATACGCTTCCTTATATATATATATATACATATCTACTATTATACTTCAAACTTTTGTATGTCTGATTTGTCCTTTTATTCTATACGTATTTGAGTAAGCCTCCTTAATATTTCCTTATTCATATATCTCCCCTTTTGATCTGTTGTAGAGGAGAAAACAATTTTTAAAACCATTTGATGATTTCCCTTGACTTATTATTACCCTTTTATATGTCCATGTTCCCTCCACAAGAGACACACCACTTTGGATAGGGTTGACCATTCAAATGGTCATGTCCTTAGGATTAATTATTATTTACAAGGTATAATCATTTCTAAGGATTAGTGAATCACTGCATCCCTTTTAAATTCTTTTGTTTTTAGAGGCTGCTTAGGAATTGGGCTTTGTTCTTTGTTTATTATATTTTATATTTTATATTTTTTTATTTAGTATAGAACATAGTTTATTATATTTATGATATTTATATCATATCTTATCATTGTAATATATCATATTTATGATATGTATTATCATTATAATCAAATTCATGGTCTTAGCATTATAATATTTATTATTCTATACTATTTATATCATAATTACAATATTGCTTATCTATGATAATCATGATTATGATAATAATGATTAAATGGTAGTTATATTTATAGTATTATCTTGATAATAATAATTATAATAAACATATACATATTTATTTATTTATTTGCATTTCAATATTTGGTTATTTCTATGTTTTAGAGTTGTAATTGGGGGGGGCATGACACTATCCATTCCTAAGAATTCCAGGCTTCTTAGATTTTTGTCCCATACATCAAACTTAGTACTACTACTCTCAACTAAAATATCCAAATGACACAAACTTGAGATGTTTTCCACCTCCTAAGGAGCTTCGTCACCTAATACAACCTCTACCAAGCTAAGAAATGCCAGTCTCTGTAGTTTTGACAAGTGGGGAGGAATAGATATACCTCCAAATTTATTCTTGCTAAGATCCAAGTGTTGTAGATGCTGCAAATCAAACATCAATTATCAAACCTCCCTCGTCCTACACCAATCATCACCTTCATAAGGGTCAGTACTTACATCAAGGTGAATGGCATGGGATGTTTGATAATCACACACAACTCCCTCCCACTGGCAATAGTTGAATCCTTGCCATTAGGATAAGCGGGCTAAGGAAATATTAAGACCAACCTTGAAATCCAACAAGTAACTTCTCTCATATTATAAACAGGTTGTTGAAAATGGGAAATGAATCATCATCCATATCAATAAAAATCTAGGGCCCATTGACATGTTAAAGGAAGATGGATACATTGGATTCCTATTGTACAGTTTACAATTCTACTCCAAGCGGGGTATAAATAACTAAACAATAAAGAAGATGATATTTTCTACTATAATGCAAAATGGATGGAAAGATTTGACAATTTGTAACGCATGACCAACTGTTGTTTTGCAACAACACAATAATTTATCTTCATGAAGGTATATGTGAACACTGATTAGTGCATGCACTCTTTCTTGTTTTTAAGCATTAATTTTGCATTTTCTTTTTTATCTTTGCACTTTATTTTAGTACTACATCATTTCTTCATCTGCTGTTGCTTCATAGATTCTAGTGTTCTGTCAGTTTGTGAGTTTTCCAGTGTTCCTTGGCATCAAGTCTGTTGTTTTATCATGATTTCACCTTGAGTCATTCAGTGACTCTCATAAGGTTTCCTTTAAAAAAAATTATCTTTCGTTTCTTGTCGTTTTTAAGATTCCAATGTTACTCCACTAGTGTGCTTCCAATTCTTCTTGTAGCAAGTTATCTCATTGAGGGGAGTTTTGTTCCACTAGGTTTTCTCCTCTTTACCATTCATTGCATATGTATATGGGTACCTAACATGGCCTTGTAGCCAGGACCCACTCATACTTTCATGGACCCATCTTTGCATTATTTGCATGTTCCTTATTCTCCCTAAGATGCATTCAAGGGGGGGTGTTGGTGTAATTAAATATTTAATTACACTTTATTAAGTTTACTTAGGTCCTAATTAGGTTTTACCTTTAGGGTTTTGCATCTTGCTTTATAAAAGAAAGTTATCTCATGTAATTCATTATTCCCAATAATATTATTTATGCATCTTTTACAAATTGCTCTTGCATGTTTATTTTTTCTTCTTGTAGAAGGCTAGTCTAGGTTTTGCAAGTGATCTTGGTTTTACGGAGTTTATTGGAAACTCTAACAGTCCTTTCATGATCGATATTCAAATTATATCAGAGATTGTATTTCAACTCCAACACACCCCTAAGATACATTCATGCAAAGATTAACTATGATATTATATTCAAAATCTCAAACAAAATAGAATTTAGTTCTAAAAAGTTATTGAAGATTTAATTCTAATTAATTTCAAATAGCATAGAAATCCAATTATGATATGTATCTAGTTTTTAGTCCTAATTATTTTTGAATAAAAATTATTGTATTATTTTTTATTTTGCAAACAAAAAGAAACTATTGATCTAACTTCTATCGTAAAAATAATCTATTGATTAAATAAATACATTTTATATCATTCACCATGCAATTAAAAATTTGACAATAGAAAAAACATCTAACTTTAACAAAAAAAATAATAATATAGAAATCATCAACATACTCATTAAACCTATATGAATCCAATTACTAGTTTACATTATTTAAACAAAAATACAAAATAACATAAATTAAAAAAACTTAAAATTTAATCTCTTTAATCATTCTTTTCTTCCTCTTATAATGAATTGCATGTTCAAACATAAAATATTATATTTCATATTTTTTCTCCTTATCTGCCACTAATTTGAATGGGTATGATTTCTTTTCATCTTTGTAAGTAGTTGAAGTGTATTTTCTAATTAAATCAAATATTTTAAGAAGTAAATTAGAAAACAAAGAATGAATTCAAATGCTAGTTATTTTTGGATTGAAACTGTGTAAAAAAAATTATATCAACATTTTGGATCATTCTTCTTTCTGCTTGCATATCATCCTGATGATAGATTATAGAATATGATCCGAAACGTTGATATAAAAAATTACACAAATTCAATCTATAAATAGCTAGCAACTAACAAACTTTATGCTGTTAAAGTATGAATTACATTTAGACCCAAAAATCTCAACCGTTTACAGGTATACGGTAGAATTATTATGCAGTATACGGTAGAATAGGATGCCAGTCAGACTTGGACGTTCAAGGTAGTCAAAGTTCTGAATTCATTTATGTGGGATCCATGGCAATACTTTGGCCATGTTCATTCATTGCATAGGACCATCTACTTACGTGCAATTTGCAAGGAAAATACTTATGCCATTCAAGAAATAATGGTTAGTAGTTGGAATTTTTGACTCAGCAATATCTTGAAATAATCTCTCAGACTTGGACATTTTGAATTATTGGCTCAAAGAAGTCGAAGTTTTGAATTCATTTATGTGGGATCCACGGCAATACGTTGTCCAAGTTCATTCATTGCATAGTCTAAGTTTTGAATTCATTGTTTTCAAATTGAAAATAAACCAAAAAAATGTAGGGCCATCTGTGCACTACATAAAGCAATTTCTAAGAAAACCAGAAAAATAGTCTTTTAATTGGTGGGTCATTTTGAGTTTTGCGTGCATAAACTATGGACATCAGCTGATTAGTTACCCTTTCTCTCATGGGAGAGAGTATGGAGAAAGTAGGAAAATGTCTTCATTGGATTTCATCCAATCCTTTATACACAGCAAAGAGGAAGTTAAATCTATAGAATTATTAACCAAATCCATGCTTGCATTTTAGGGCCAATAAAATCTTTATAATTCAAGAATTAGATTGTAACATGGTCCACTTGTGGAAAAAGTCAAAAAGTTGTATATTGGGATAGGTTGAACAAAGGCTTGAATGGGCAAGTTTGCTTTCTGCAGTGCTCTAGATAGGGACAAGAATGCTATTTCTTTGTTGGCCAAAATGTCAGTTTTAATTACATGTAAGATATATTCAAAGTTTGTCCATGTGGTAGGCAAGTGCTAGTTAAGGGATTGGGAAAAGGCAATACAAGTCAACATATTATTAATGAACTAACATATTATTAATGAACTAAAGAAAGAAGGTAAGTGCTACAATAAAGTATTGTGACATCTATTTTTTATTGGTCTATATATGGACAAATGGTCTTGGTTTGAAATCGTAGTGCATGGTGACTAATTGAAGGGAGGAATTGGCCATAGGTGAATGGGAATATGCTACATACATACAACAAGTATTGTGAAGTCCTTAATTTCAAGAGCACTAAGAATTTGGAAAACTAAAGTTTGGGTTGATAAGATGACAAGGGGTATGAGCTTCCATAGGCACAATGGTATAAGAAATCCCAAAGGTCTAAGAGAGTATGGGGGTTCAAGAAATTCCATACTAGCTTACTTGGGGAGCAAAGGGGTTAACAAGTCTATTATATTCGTAGGTATTGGTGAATGAGAATACTTAATGTTAATAGAGACAAGTAGATGAAATCTAGTAGGTCTAAAAAGGAAGCATAACTTAGGAATTAAGGTCCACATTTATTAATTTCTAGAGGAAAGTAAAGAAAAAAAACTCTAGATGTGTAAAAGGAACAATCGAGTGGAGAGCAAGAAAGAAAAGGTTAAAATGTGAGTGTCCCAAGGGAAATAGGCAGCTAAGAACACAGGAGAAAGTAGGGACATGGATAAAAAAATACTTGTCATAAGGAAATAGGGATCAAGAATATGAAATACTAGATGTTGAGGGGCGAGGGCATAAAGTCATAGAAAATTGGGATTCATGCTCCCAAGGTGTCAAGGAAGTGAACAAGGAGGAACAAAATCTAGGTATAAGGAAACCCAAAATCCCAAAATTGAGCTTTAAGAAAGTGTAGGAATGACAAAACATATGAGTCCCTTAGGAATCAAGAAATAAAGTGATGAGATACAAAATACCAAAGAAAGGAGCACAAAAGATTCTTAGCATTTGATATGCACACTAGGGATCAAGGATTGATAGATATGAAACTTGTAGTCAAGAAAGTAAGGAGGGAAAGAAAAATTTAAGTGTGTGGGAGAGAAGGGAGGATAAATTCCAAAAGTACAAAGTAGGGACTCAAGTAGCAAGGAATCAAGGCAATTGGTTGTGCAACAAGGATTAAGAGAATCCCTATAGGGCCAAATTTGACAACATAGAAGGGAAGCGGGTTTGGAGATGAGGGCCACCTCAAGATAGACCGACCCTAGGATTGGAAGAATAAGATGATGGTAGGGAAAAACTAAAAATATCAAATAAGAATATAGAATGGGGCTTGATGGTTCAAGAAACTTAACAACTGAGTGCTTAGGCACCAAAGAAACCCAAAACTTAAGGAAATCCTAGAAGCAGATGGTTTCAAGTAATTAAGGAAAAGCATGTCAGTAGAGAAATCTCCAAAAACCCACCCAAGGTAGAAAATGAAGTAAACATCAAGAATTTATTGATATTTTTTCAACTTAGGTGAATGAGTAAGGAATGATGGGAGGTCAAGCATGCCACCAAGCATAAATTTGATTAAATAGTCCCATTGAAGAAATATCATATTAGATATCAATGATTAACACCTATGGAACGAGACAATAAAGCTAGCAAAATATAACCAAAAAATAGGGGGACCTTAATTTTATTAGAAATTAGTGAGGGTGGTGCATATAGGCACCAAAAAATGGTGATTTTCAAGGAAAGCATTGTAATTCTTAGAATCTATTATCTCTAGTTAAAAGAGAAATATTAAATAAAATAAAATCATTACATAGGAAATACTAACCATATCTAAATCACACATAACTTAGGACAACTAAGAACTAGATTATGTTAATCAAATAATGTGTATGCATGGTTCATCTACTCCTTTCATCATCAACTAGGACTAGCATGATGACCAAATAATTTCTAAAAAAAAAACATAATTAGTTCAAACACATACTTATCATTATTTTGTTGCCAATCCAACATCCATAGCCTTGATGAAAATGCCTCTAGTTTTGTCAAATAATTGCTTCACTATTAGCCATGCATACATACCCCTAGTGGAGATATTTGAATCACACAAAAATATTGAGTTTATTACATTTTCCTTTTTACTCAATTCTCACTACTTTCAATTTTTCATTATTTTTTCATTTTTGTCTTTTTGTCTTTTTGATTTTTCCTTTTTGCTTAATTTCCAAGTAATGAAGATTGAAATCTAGGCTTGAGACTACCATTGGCATGTGATGATCAATCTAAAAATATAAGACTTGATTGTACCCAAGGCCATAATGGGTCACCTTAGGAATCTAGAAAGTACCATGTGCATTCAATTATGATTTAATTAACATAAAAGTCATGAATACTTGAATAAATCAAGAATAATTTAGATATATTTGGAATAACCTAAGACATGGTATCATTCCTTTTAAATTTTCCCTATAAACCTAAAAAATGGATTAAGGAACTATGCAATGCTATCCTAATAAGTTATCATCAGGCATCTAGCCAAAACAAAATGTTAAAATAGGGGAAAAACACAAGGACTAAAAAGGCCTAGGAAATGAAATAAAAAAGGGATAAAATAAGATAGAGGGCACACAAAGAAGAATCAACTATATAAAACATAAAACTTCCTAAACTAAGCATGTTGTATGCACCCAAGGAACTAGGAAAATAACTATAAAAATTATTCCCGCATTGCCTCTTCAAAGAATTTAGTAGGAGTATTTTGAGTGTCTAGGTAAGGAGGTGAGTAGGGAAATCCTTGTGCTTCAATATTATGAGAATATTTAGCTTGGGCTCAAATCCAATGATTCCATCATGAAATATTAGAAGTTGAGGTAGCTCATCAAGACCATGCTAAACCCATTCACATATTTTCTTCCTTGAGTTTCCATAATGAAATTAAAAAGTATAGCAAAATAAGGGAAAATATCTAGACAAATAGATTGATTAAGATGTCATTGGCTGGAAGCATGACCATAGAATTGAATAGACACTTATTTTTAATGGCTTTCTCTCTAAGAACTCCTTGTTTCTCCTCATGGAAATTCAAACCAAAATAAAAACCATCGATCAAAATTACATCATTGTATCAATCAACAAGAGTAACAAAACAATAATATACATCATAATATTTAAAAGGTGCACAAAGTTCATCATCAATCAAAGAATTATAAATTAAATCAAAGAAAACATCTCATAGTCCCTTAATTTGGTGTATGAGAATTGTGTTTTAGTGACTATGGAGATCATCCATAGTTGCATGCTATCTTTAATCTTGCATATTCCATATTCCATTGCCATGGATTATAGCATAGGCTCACAATTAACATCATTGCCATCTTGAAGACAATGTATATCATATTAACAATTTTATTTTCCTACAAAAAAATATTTTTATTATATATTAATGTACAAGTTATTATAAATCAAAATCAATTTTCTTTCAATATTTTTCTCTAAGGGATCATTCATTGTATAGTGCTCCTTCATTTGACCAATTTCCCATGGCATTTGGAAGAAAATATAATGAAGCTCAATATGTTGAATAGTAGGAAAGATTCTACATCTATTAGGAGCAATAAGGTCTATAAGGTTAATTGAACATCCTAGAGTGGTCTAGCCCTTTCTTAGGAGTACTATTAGATTCATCATGTTTTTAGCTTCATTTGTACAACTAAATAAGAGAATTAGTTTATCCTAGACCCTCTTTATTGGTTAATTTTCTTGATTATTTTCACTTTTGAAGGGTAAACCTAATTTTGAACTAAAAATAGCTCAACTAAATAAAACTTACTTAATAATTAAGAAAACTAATTATTACCTAAGTAAACTTAATAAAGTGTAATTAATTAATTAATTACACCAACACCCCCCCTTAAGTGCAACTTAGGGAGACTAAAAAAACATGCACCTAATGCTAGGATGAATGCATGAAAGCATGAATGGGTCTTGACTACAAGGTCATGTTAGGTACCCATGTACAAATGTAATGAATGGGAAAGAGGAGAAAAATCAGTGGGATAAAACCCCCCCTCAATGAGATGACTTGTTGCAAAGAAGCACTGGAAGAACACTGGAATCCTGAATCTAGCAAGCAAGGAAAGATACCTCTGTTTACAAGAAACCATATGAGAGTCAATGAAGGACTCAGGCGGAATCATGATAATGTAACAACATACCTGATGCCAAGGAAAACTGGAAATCTCACAAATTGGAACAACCCTAGAATATATGAAGCAATAGTAGATGAATAAATGGTGCCCCCCATAAGAGGGAATGATATGATGAAAGAATCTGGAAGCTATGTGTATCTTGATGTTGATGCCAAACTGTGACTAAAACTAATCCATAGGAGCAAGTACCATGAAGATTCTGGAACATTAACCATAAAATGAATGGCCCTCAAACTGAGATGTGACTTGATGTGAATTTGATGTGATTCGAGATCATTAACCATAGGCTCTCAATCTAAGATGTGAACCAAAATGTGTCAAGCTACAAGCAAGATGTGGCCAAAAGAACCAACATAATCCAGATACAACTCATATGAGTTGTCATCAATATGAAGATGAGATCAAAGTGCATGCAATGCAACTACACTCTAATAAAATTATTATGCAAGAATCCCCCTTGATGGAACTTTATAGAAGTTCATTTATTACAATACCCCATGATTGTAAAAGGAGAACATGCAAAACATGCATAAATTAAAGAGAAAATGCAAACATAGTGCATGAAAACAAAAATGAGTGCATTCACAAACAAATATTCACATCTACCTCCATGATTAAAAATTGACCTCAAATCTATGTAGAGGACTGAATCAACTTTCCGGTGCCGCTTGAATCACAAAAAATGGATAACCGAGGCAAAAGATATGCCCTTCGAAGCAAAAACTGCTTCATCTGACTTCAAAGGCATGTAAAATAAAACTAGAGTAAAATCTTAAAAAAATACATTCACCACTAGATCGGGCTCGAAACCTGCTTTCCAACGATATCTTGTTTGCGAAAAACAAACACCGTACGCAAAAGTTACTCTTGATTTAGTAAAAGTGCTCCAAATTTTCCCAATAAGGCTTGCAAGCAGTCTTGGGGGCAAAAAAAACAATCAAGGCTCTAATACCATGTTAGAAACCAAGATTTGAAATGCAAACCAGAAAATACTTTCCACAAGAGAAAACAGAAAAAAAAAAGTAGAGCAATTTGCATGAAGATGTGCAAATGAATAATATTCAGGAATTGTGAAAACACAAGGGATGAATTGCTTTATAAAAAGAATGTATGAATAACCCTAAACCTAATTTTGAACTAAAAATAGCTCAACTAAATAAGGATTACTTAATAATTAAGCAAACTAATTATTACCTAAGTAAACTTAATAAAGTGTAATTAAATAATTAATTACACCAACATGCCCCATGGTGGGCGCCAAAATGTAAGTTTGTGTAAAGTATGAGTGAATAATCAACAACACTTCTCAATGCAATAGTATTAGAGAATTCAAACGTAAATCAATCTAATTAAAAGCATAATCAAATCTCTAAATTCATTCCATCACTCTCTAACTCGAAGGATTTGATAGATCAATGTGGCTCTCAGATTTGTTTGCATTGTGTCTATCAAAGTGACAACCGAGTGAATGAGAATAATGATCTATATGATATGATTGGTTGATTGATATGAAATGATTGATGCAAGCTCTATGATTGTGACTTAAAAGCCATGATATGAAAGCTATGTGATATGTAAGCTATGATATTGATTTACTGATAATGAAAGCTAAATGAAGTGATATGCCATTATAAATGCCATGATTGCTAATCTAATATGATTGTTAAAATGCTTCTAAATTGCTCAAATGCTTGAATGCTAATTCCTGTAGAGTAAGTTTGCTCAAAAGTGTGATCATTTTTCAGTAGCAAGAGGCTATATTTACAGATTTCCAAAAGCAATTTGTGATGTGGTAGCAAGTAAGGGTTGATATTGAATTTGGATAAATCGACGAAGAAGAATGAATTTGTTGAAGAAGATAATGGAAAGGATAAAGAATTCTTCCAAATGACCAAGAAGAAAAGAAGGAAGAAGAGAGCCAAGTCTCCCGTGAATGTTCCAAAATTGGTTTGAAATGATAAAGCACAATTAAATTAAAATTGAAAGTTTTAATTTTGGTTGAGAATAAGCTGTAGACATGTGCTCAATTGATTTATTCAATTTTGAAGGAAATTGGAATATTAAATAAATTAACAATGTGAAATTGTTTATTATTTAATTTTGGAAGAAATTGGAATATTAAATAAAGTAAATATTTTGAGATTTTTTTATTTAATAAAAGAAGGACATGCTAATTAAACAAACTATATGATTTAGTTTACTTAATTAAGAAAGAAAAATCAGATAATTAAATAAAACAATTATATGAAATTGTTTATTTAATCAAGATATAATAATTAGAAGAAATGCGATTTAAAATAGAAGAATTAGAATAATGAACTATATAATTAAATATTTCTATTTATTTAATAGTAGATGCAATAAGAGTTAATTAATCAAATAAATATATTTAATTAATCAAATTTATCCAGATCATTTTTAGGCGTATACAATTCCCATTCACCTATGGTCAATTCCTCCCTATGGTTAATCTAATTATTGAATTATAAAGAATTTTTTCGCTCTAAAATGTATTTAAGCATGCATTTGGTTAATAATTCTATGGATTTAACTTCCTCTTTGCTGTATGGATGGGATGAAATTCAATGAAGAAATTGTTCTACTTTCTCCTTACTCTCACACATGAGAGGAAAGATAACTAATCAGCCGATGTTTAGATGGGCCTAGTTTATGCACGCAATACTCAAAATGTACCACCAATTAAAAGAATAATTTTCTGAGTATCTAAAAAAAACAATGAATTCAAAACTTTGACTATGCAATGAATGAACTTGGACAAAGTATTGCAGTGGATCCCACATAAATGAATTCAAAACTTCGACATGTTTGAGCCAATAATTCAAAACGTCCATGTCTGAAAGACCATTTCAATTCCAACTACTAACCATTATTGTAGAATTGATAAGCATTCTCCTTGCATATTCTATTGTATACTGCACGTAAGTAAATGGTCCAAAACATTGACTGCTTTGAACGTCCAAGTCTGAGAGATTATTTAAAGATAGTACTGAGGCAGAAATTCCAACTACTACCCATTATTTCTAGAATGGCATAAGTATTTTCTTTCCATATTCTATTGGTGTTAGGAAAAATCATCGTCTGAAAATTCACCGTCATGATAAATTCATCTCATTGAAAATTCACAGCAGCAATTCATGGCAGTGAATTTTCCATGAGGTGAATTTGTCATGGCCGTGAATTTTCCCACGATGAATTGTTGACCATGAATTTTCTTGCGATGAATTTGTCCAATGCCTATTCTACCATATATTGCATAAGTATTCTTCTCTATATTACACATGAGTTCCTTAAACATTGAGATTTTTGCTCATAAATGTAATCCATGCTCTGTTTTCTAAGTTGCTTCTTAAAATATATTATTTTGTAATTTTTTAAAATTAGGTAAACTAGCAATTGAATTCATATAGGTTTAATGGGCATGTCGATGATTTTTATAGTATAGTAAAAAAAATTTAGAGTTAGATGTTTTTCTATAGTCAAATCTTTAATTACACATGGTGAATGATATAATATGTAGTTAGTTTATCAATAGATTTGTTTGTATGATAAATATTAGTTCAATAGTTTTTATTTATTTATTTATTTGTAGGATAAAAATCAATACAATAACTTTTATACAAAAATAATTAGAACTAAAATCTATACATATTATAATTGGATTTCTATGCTATTTGAAATTAATTAGAACTAAATCCTCAATAATTATTTAGAATTAAATTCTACTTTGTTTGAGATTTTGAATATAATATCATAGTTGATGTCAATATGAATGTATCTTAGGGGTGCATTGAATTGAAATACACTCCCTAATATAATTTAAATATTGGTCATGAAAGGGCAAGTGACTTAGTGGTAGAATAGCTCACTAGCCACAAGTGTGTTTTAATTTTGCATATCAACCTATCCAATATTCTCAATACTTCAACGATAATCCTTTGTCGAAATAGGTGTAACCCTTATCATAAATCATCTAAAGTGGCTCAAATAACTTTTGTACATGATGGTGTATATCCACTCCATGTTCTTGGTAATGAATCTACACCTTAAATTCTTCAGTAATTTGAGTTTCTTTATTGAAAACTAGTCCTTTCAATATTTAGGAAAGAAATGGGTTTCATTAATTGTCAAAGCATGAAACAAAGAGATGGAACAAATTATGCACAAAACCTCTCTCTGTAATCTAATATGTTGTATTGTGATTGGGATAGTAAATGTGAAATGGTCAAACAAAAGAATTTTCTTACAAAATCAAAAAATAATATTTTAATTGAATATGAGGTCATAAATTGAAAAAATAAATAAAAATAATCTCATTTAATACATCAAAATAATATTCAAGCAAAGAATGAAATTAAAGTTAAAAATTAAATTATTATAATATTAAAAGGATAATAAAATTGTGAAAGGGTTGTAGTTTAATTAGTTAAAATCATTTAGTTAGGATGGTGGTTTGTTCTTTGATTATGACATTCATGAAGGTTCAAATCTCCAAGAGGTTCAATTGCTCCAAATTGGACCTCATGTGACTTTAATGGACCAACCTAACTACTCATAGTAGCTTGACCAAAGAACTACTTCCAATGTATAAATGTATTCTTTCTCATCTAGGTTCAACCTTGTGCGACTTTCGAAAAACCAATTCCCCTATTCATATTAGCTTTTAAATAATAAAAAAAATTATGTTGTAAATACATGCTTTGGCTAAGTTTAATCCCACCTAAATTTGACAAATTGATTCTTCTACTCATAACAATTTAACCAAAGAAAGAATTTTGATTTATAATTATATGCTTAGTCATCAATGTTTGCCCCTAATGAATATTCAAAGGTATCTAAATGAGTATGTTAGTGACACAAAAATCAAGCCATGATTCATAGAATATTCTCAGAGGCATTCATTTCCATTCTCTATCTAGGTTTGTTTTAATATTTTTAAATGTATGGAATTAATATCCATAAATTTAAAGCTTAAGAATTAATATGATTTAAATTTTGATTCTATTGGCGGGTTTAGAAAAAATAATCTTGCATTAATATGGGAAATATTTATTATGATTATTTTCTTATAGAAATTAAATCTCATAGATGTTGAATGATAAATCCTATTAAAGTTTACAAATGAAGAATGTATAAGACAC
Organism: Sequoia sempervirens; assembly: GCA_007258455.2. Taxonomy (NCBI): domain Eukaryota; kingdom Viridiplantae; phylum Streptophyta; class Pinopsida; order Cupressales; family Cupressaceae; genus Sequoia; species Sequoia sempervirens. The sequence goes on along the minus strand of VDFB02271358.1, from coordinate 73,340,085 downwards.
ATTACTCTTTTACTTTGTTTAAAAACACTTAAATTATGCAACTGTGGAGATAAAAATTGTTGCACTATGTTGTCATTAGTGTTCCCATTGATGTCAACCTCTAGTATGGATATGTTCAAAAGGTTTCTATGGTGTTGAGAAGGTGTTGCAGATGCAACAGGGTTACTTGGTATCCAAATTCTTTTGAGAAATTTTTCATAAAGACTACAGTACAAGGTGACTGGGAAACTTGTTTTGTATTTTGCTTTGCATTTATTCATTCTTGAAGATGTGCTTGTGCAGTTTGAATGTGATGATAAGAGGTCTTTGAAGGTGTTATATTTAGAGTTTCAAGTTCTGGATCGTGCAATATTAGAAGACATGTTTGACAGTGTGCTAGAATGTCTCTGGCTTGTGAAGAGAGATATCTGGGAGAAATGGAATCACTCCACATTTCTTTGTGTTGAATTTTTGTGTCTTGCGGATTTGGGAATGTGTTAATATTTCCTGTACCTACCTTCCCTTGGTTTCTTTAGTATTTAGATGTTTTGCAAGCTTGGGTCACGTGTTGTAACCTAATGGCAGTTTGACTAGTTGCATAGGATGATAGTATTCTTAGTTTCATGTAGTTGCACTGGTGTTTTTGAATATTCTATTGGTGTTGGAATATTCTAGGATTTTGTGTGATGTTGCTACATGGTCCAAAGGATGTTTTCAGCCTTGGTGAAGTGTGAATTTGGTTGCTTGATAGTGTTAATGTTGGTTTGGCCAACCTAATGTGTTAGCTCTATTTGTAGACGAGCCTCGTGGTTTGTGGATGCTTGGTGTAGATTTGGGTCCTGGTTAACCCTTGGCATGGTCTACCTTCACTTTTTTCCACTATGGAGGTGTTTAGTGTTGACCTGTTTGGTGGTTGCACAAATTTGAAGTGCATACGTTTCATTGAAGTTGACCTAGAGAAGGTTATTTGAGGTTGCTGAAGGTATATATGCAAGGTCAACTATTTGGAGATGTGTTTGGTGTGAAATGATGTATGATAATGTGTTGAGATCTAAATGCGAGCAAGAACACCTAAGACTACTGAAAGCAGTGAGCTTAAGGTGTCTATAGTTTAGTGCGCTAGAAGTCACTAGAGGCATTGATCTAAAGGTTGTGGATGGTGAAGATTCATTGTGGTGGTTTCTCCAGTTGCTTTGAGGTAGTGAACCTCCTTGTAATTATTTCTTTGTAATCTAAAAGAAGTGATTTTCCTAGGCAGTGAGCCTTTCCTTTTTGTGTAGTGCGCCCTTCAGGCAGTGAGTCTCTCCTCACCGTGGTTTTTCCCTTATTGGGGGTGCTGACAAGAAGTTGATTCCAGTTTTTGGCCAAAAAGTGGAAGTGTTTTCCCTGATTTTCAAAATTTAACACATTTGACCTTAAAATTTGAAGCACTTAGAGATGTAATCTTCAAAAAAGTCACTAACGATAAAATGTAGTACTTGATGTCTAGTTTCCAAATATGTAATTTATTTCAATACCGAGATTGTAAAAATTGAGTTTCAATAGGCGTTTCTAAAAATCACTGTTTAAAAGTCACTTTTTTTTACCATACCATGCACATGTATGACATCCATATTTTGACCTCAATTATCATATTTTTTTTTGTAATTTTTTATTAAATAAGTTTTGTTTTGTTAAATTTTTATTAGGCATATTTGTCGCTTTAAAAAATCATTGTGTACGACACACATAAGATGACCTAGAGTTATCAATTTTTATTTATTTTTAAATTGAAAAGAATTGTTTGAAGTTTGTTCTCATGCAATTTGTTTATTAAAATTTTATGTTGATCAAAAGTTATTAAAATACTAGAAAACCCTAATAATTCAAGTTTATGGACTAGTTTCATTAGAAATTAATTGAAAAATAGAAAAATTAATCAAATTATTAAAAAATTACATATTTAGAATCTACACTATCTCATCTATAATGGGTTTTAATTTTGTAAAAAAATTATGCAAAATAGGTCTTTAGACATATGTCCAAAGTCACTATTTTCCTATGACATTAACATGACCTTCAAGTTGTAGGTCAAACCAAGTCCAAAGCTTAGGTTCGGGTACCCAAGCCATTTCCCAAACCAAAAAACAAGCCAAAAACTTGACCAAAAATTTGTATTTTAAAAAACGGGATCTCGTTTCATAATTTATTTTTTATGGTTCTACGAAACGAGATCCCATTTTGTAAAACAGGATCCTATTTTGAAAATTACCAAAAATGGGAAATTTTCAAAACGGGATCCTGTTTTGAAAATTTTCCAAAAATGGAAATTTTTAAGAACGGGATCCTTTTTTTTAACTTTAGGCTTGGGATCCCAAAGCTAAATAGGATCCCGCTTTTTAAAAATGGGATCTCATTTATTAAAAAGCAGGATCTCATTTTTTGCAATCCGATTTCATTTTTTTGCCTAAGGCTCAAACTTCCACGTTTCGTGGACTCATCTTCTTACATTTACCCTTGGGTTTTCCATGTAAAATTTGGTGTTCTATTGTGAATTATTATGGATGTGGTGTTGTTTCATTTTTTTACATTTGTGCTAATACTTAATAAGGGTTTGAAGGTTTTAATGCACAATTTATTCACCTCCCCTCTCAGTTGTCTTGTGTGTCTAGCAATTGGTATCAGAGTAGAGGTTCCCTGAAAAAGATTAACCGCTTGAGGTAGATCCGAATGGCACACATGAATAGTGTCAAAACTCCTATGTTTGATGGAACAAATTATACCTTTTGGAAGCCCAAGAAGGAATCCTTTCTCATTGCATTAGGGTTTGGCATATGGAAATCAGTCAAAGACATATATACTATGCCTACTACTCCTCTAACAAGTGAAGATGAGTTCAAGGAGTATAAGAACAATGGTAGAGCGAGGAATGCTATTTTGAGTGGGCTTTTGGATTCAGAACTTTTGAAGGTGATGAGCTACAAAACTGCTAAAGAGGTCTGGGGGAAATTGAAAATCATTTATGAAGGAGATGATAAGGTAAAGCAAGCAAAGATGAAAAATTTTAAGGCTAAGTTTGAAACCCTAAGGATGTTAAAGGATGAAGATATTGCAGGATGCATGCACAAGGTAGATAAAATTATCAATTCCATCAACGGTCTTGGTGGAAAACTAGAGGAAAATGAAATTGTGAAAAAGGTATTGAGATCCCTTCCTAAATCCTATAGTGCTAAGGTTTCTACTATTGAGGAAGCTCAAAATCTGGACCAATATACTAGAGATCAATTGTTTTCTACTTTAACTACTTTTGAATTAAGAGAGTTTGACCAAGATGCTTCAAGAAAAGAAACTACTTTTAAAGTTAGCAAGAAAGAGAGGAATGATGAATCTAATCTAAATAATTTTGATGAAGTGGAAGTGAATTTTGTAAGAAGAGTGAAAAAGGGCACTGGAAAATATAGAGGTAAGTTACCTTTCAAGTGTTTCAATTGTGGAAATATAGGTCACTATGCTTCAAAATGTCTAGGTAAATTTTCAAATGACAATCATAAAGATCATAAAGGTAAATCCTACAAGAAGAGTTATTATGCTAAAAAGGATAGTGGTACATCTAATGATGAGGAATCAAACTACTCGAATAATGAAAGTGATGAATGCTTCTTCATGGATTTGAATGTTGGAACTAATTCTACTAACCCTGAGAGATGTGTGCAGGAAATTGGTCCAGAAAAAGGTCACAGTATCGAAGGAACTATGTTGACTACCCTTCATGCAAAAGAGGAGAGGAACTACTAGATAATTGATAGTGGACGTTCAAATCATATGACAGGTGATAAGAGTAAGTTTGTTAACATTAAGAAATATGATGGTGGTTTGGTTAAGTTTGGTGATGAAACATTTGCTAAGATTTCTGGAAAAGGTTCAATTAGTTTTGATGGCAAGCATAAGAAAAATTATGTTCTTTATGTGAAATGTCCCCATCATAATCTTCTCAGTGTAGGACAAATGTGTAGCAAAGGATACAATCTAGTGTTTTAGGATGATGGTTGTGAAATCAGAAAAGGAAGCTCCAAAATCTTGGTTGTGGTAGGAATAAGGACAAAAGGAAATGTTTATTAACTCAAAAGTGTTGATGGTAAGTGTTGTATGACTCAAATCAATGAAAGTTGGTTGTGGCACAAAAGAATGTGTCATATCAATTTTGATAGCCAAGTAAAGATCAACTCTATCCATGCTATGAGAGACTTTCCAAGAATTACAAATCCTATCAATACAATTTGCAAAGAGTTTCAACTTGGAAAATAGACAAGGACCAAGTTCAAATCTAAGGAATAATCTAATACAAGACCTTTAGAGTTGGTGCATACAGACCTATATGGACCTACCAAAATAAGAATCTTTTAAGGTGATAGTTGTTAATAGATGATTACTCTAGAATGACTTGTGTGAGCTTTCTCAAAGAAAAATTAGAAGCTCTAGATAAGTTTAAAACATTTAAATTTATGGTTGAGAATGAAATAGATTTAAAAATCAAGTGCTTTAGGATTAACAGAGGTGGTGAGTTCACCTCAAATGAGTTTAATAGTTTTTGTGAAGATCATGGGATAAAAATATATTTGAATATATTTGAATCTTTTTGTTTTATGCTTTTCATAGCAATTCCCTTGTGTTGCATGCCTCACCCTAACCCCCTCATCTTTCCTCCTTCCCCTCTCTTTTATAAAAGGTTGGTTTGCAACTTATCTCTTCTCATCTTTTTCAACTCTTCATCTTGATGATGGCTCACTGTGTGTGATCCGAAACATTGATGAAAAAAGAGTCCACACAATCAAATCTAGAAGCAATAGATTCAAATTCATATGGTTTGTGGAAATCTAATTACATTGAAAAATATATTTATCAACTTCTAAGACTCTGCAATAGAAGGGAGTTGTGGAGAGGAAGAATAGGACAATTGAGGAGACAACAAGAACCATGTTGAAGGAAGAAAATCTATTATATTTCTATTGGAGAGAAGCTATTCATACCACAGTTTACATTCTCAACGTAGGAAAAGCAAGAGTGAGTAGTTCAAAGACCCCCTATGAGCTATGGTATGAAAAACATTCTATTGGGAAATATTTTAGAGTGTTTGGAAGTAAATATTATATCAAGAGGGATGAAGAAAATTTAGGAAAGTTTGATGCAAGATTAGATGAATGAATCTTCCTTGGATACTTTGCAAAGAGCAAGGCATATAGGTGCTACAACAAGAGGCTAAAGAAGACAATTGAAAGTGAAAGTGTCAAAGTGGATGAAGAATCAAATTAGAGCTCAATGTTGATAGAAGGATATGAATCTAATAAACCCCTTTGCAGAGAAGAAGAAGAAAAGATGCTAGTGGAAGAGGAAGAAGCTCTAAAAAATAACCCTAAGACTTCTAAGTATGTGTAGAAAAATCACTTTGAAGATCAAATAATTGGAGATAAGAGCAAAGGTGTACTGACAAGAAGAAAAGCTGCTATGGCAGAGGAATAGGTAAATTTTTGTTTACTTTCTAAAATAGAACCTAAAATAGTTACTAAAGCATGCAAGGATGAGAATTGGTTCAAAGCTATGGAAGAAGAATTCACGCAGATTGAGAAGAATTATACATGGGAAGTAGTCCCAAGACCAACAAACAAGAATGTGATGGGAACGAAATGGGTTTTCAAGAACAAGTTGAATGAGAATGGAGAAGTTATCATAAACAAGGCTAGGCTTGTGGGTATAGGCTACTCACAATTGGAAGGAATATATTTTGAAGAGATTTTTTCTCCAGTAGCAAGAATGGAGGCTATTAGGATGTTTTTGGATTTTTTGGTACATAAAAACTTTAAGGTATATTAGATGGATGTAAAGTCTACATTTTTGAATGGTGAGTTAGAAGAAGAAGTTTACATTGAACAACCAAAATGTTTTCAATTATTAGAAGATCTTGATATGGTCTACAGATTGAAGAAGGCATTATATTTGCTCAAACAAGCTCCTAGGGCTTGGTATGGAAGATTGGACAAATGTTGGAATAGGGATTCACAAAGGTTATTTTAGACAATAGCATTTACTTCAAAATTGAGAAAGATCAAATCTTGATTATGGTTGTGTATGTTGATGACATAATCTTTGGAGGAAATGAGACAATGTGTACAAAATTTTTGCCGAGGAGATGCAAAATGAATTTGAAATATCAATAATTGGGGAGATTTCTTTCTTCCTTGGGCTACAAATCATTCAATCAAAAAAGGTTATTCATTTCACAATAAAAATATGTAAAGGAAATGTTAAAGAAGCTTGGAATGGAGGATTCTAAACCAGTATGTACTCCCATGGTTACTAGTTGTAAATTAAGCAAAAATGATGAGTCTCCTAAGACAAATCAGACTAAGATAGATCCATGATTGGTGGATTATTATATCCAATTGCAACTAGACCTAATATTATGCATGCAGTATGTCTTGTGGCAAGATTTAAAGAAGATCCTAGAGAACCACATGTGGCAATAGTCAAAAAGGTATTCAGATATTTGGAGGGCACTTTGAACTATGGTATATAGTATTCTAAGGATACTAATTTCTCTTTGAGTGCTTATACAAATGAAAATTGGGAAGGTTGTGTGGATGATAGAAGAAGTACAAGTGGAGGTTCTTTCTTCCTTGAAAATAAGCTAGTTTCTTGGATAAGTAAGAAGCGGGATTCAGTGTGATTATCCATTGTAGAGGTAGAAAATATTGTTGCAACATCTTGTTGTACATAGGTGTTGTGGAAGTAGACATTGAAGGATATCAGAATATCATATGATGAAACTATTCCTATTTTGTGTGATAATACAATTTCTATCAACATTTAAAAAAATCATGTAATGGATTCAAGAAAAAAAATAGCTTTATTTGGTATCACTTTCTAAGAGAGAAAGTTACTGAGAAGGAAGTGAAGTTGGAGTATGTGCCTACAAAGGATAAAATAGTAGGAATTTTCACAAAGTATCTTGCAAAAGATACATTTGAGTATCTCAAAAATAAGCTAGGAGTTATTGTCCCTCCTTTCAACTAGATGTATAAGATTTTGTATCTATCCAGGGGAATAACTCAAGATTTATTATTTTTCCTAGACTGATGAAGGCTACCTCTTAGGGGGAGCAGGTAGTGGTTTCTTTGGTTGGTGCAGTCATGGGGAGCATATCTTATACTTACATAATTGTATGTAGGTGTTTCCCTTTACCATTGATGTTAAAGGGGGGAGAGAGAAGTTTGAAAAAAATAGGAAAAGGAGGGAGAGAGAGGTCTAAAAAACATAGGAAAAAAGAGAAAGAAGTTTGAAAAACATAGGGAAAGAAATGTTCAAGTAAGGGGGAGAGTTTCTTGACTATAGGAGATATAGATATTCTTTTGTTGTTGATGGTGTTTCAGTAGATGTTGCCATGAATAAAAATAGGGGAGATTTTTGCACTATATTGTCATCAGTGTTGTCATTTATGTTAACCTTTGGTATGAATATGTTGAGAAGGTTTCTATGGTGTTGAGATGTTGTTGAGTAGGTGTAGCAAGGTTACTTGGCTTTGAAGTGCTTTTGAGAAAATTTACATAAAGACTATACAAGGTGATTGAGAAGTGTTATGTATTTTACTCCATATTTCTTCATTCTTGAAGATTTGCTTGTGTGGTTTGAAAGTGATGATCATAGGTCTTCGAAGGTGTTATATCTAGAGTTTTAGGTTTTGGATTGTGTGACAGTAGAATGTATATGTTTGACAGTGTGTTGGACTGTCTTTGGCTTATGAAGAGGGATATCTGGGAGAAATGGAATTGCTTCACATTTATCTGCACTAAAGTTTCGTGTCTTGCAGATTTGGGAATGTGCTAATATTTCTTGTACCTACCTTCCCTTTGTGTGTTTAGTTTTTAGCTACTTTGCAAGCTTGGTTCATGTGTTGTAACCTAATGGCAGTCTAACTACTTACATAGGATGATAGAATTCTCAATTTTATGTGGTTGTGCTAGTGTTTTTGAATATTCTATTGGTTTTGGAATATTCTAGGATGTGTAATGTTACTACATATTCTAAAGGATGTTTTCAGCCTTGGTGAAGTGTGAATTTTGTTTCTTGATAGTGTTAATGTCAGTTTGGCTAACCTGGTGTGTTAGCGCTATTTGTGGATGAGCCTCATGGTTTATGGATGCTTGGTGTATAGTTTCGGTGTAGATTTGGGTCCTAGTTAACCCTCGATGTGGTCCTCCTTCACTTCTTTCCACCACAAAGGTGTTTGGTACAGACCTATTTGGTGGTTTCACATTTGAAGTACATACATTTCATTGAAGTTGATCTAGAGAAGGTTATTCGAGGTTTTGAAAGGTATATATGCAAGGTTAAATCTCTAGAGATGTGTGTGGTGTGAAATTAGTTATGTATGATTTTGTTGAGATTTGAGTGCAAGCAAGAACACCTAAGACTATCAGAAGCAGTGAGTAGAAGGTGTCTATAGTTTAGTGTTCCAAAAGTCACTAGAGGTAGTGAGTTGGAGGTTGTAGATGGTGAAGAGTCATTGTGGTGGTTTCTCTAATTGCTCCGAGGTAGTGAACATCCTTGTAATTTTTTCTTTGTAATATGGAAAAAATGATCTTCGTAAGTAGTGAACCCTTAGCAGGGAACCTTTACTTCTTGGGTAGTGAACCCTTCAGGCACTGAACCTCTTGTGATCAGTTTTGATTTTCATTTATTGAGTTTCCTCACCATGTGGTTTTTCCTTGATTGGGTTTTCCATGTAAAATTTGGTGTTCTATTGTGAATTATTAAGGATTTTGTGTTGTTTCATTTGTTTACATTCATGCTAATACTTAATAAGGGTTTGAAGGTTTTAATGCACAACTAATTCACCCCCCTTTTAGCTGTCTTGTGTGTCTAAAAAAAATATTGCTTATATTTTAATAATTATGCCATTATTTAAGTTACATAAATGGTTGTGCATAAATATAATGTCACTCTCAATTGGTTCAAGACACCTTATCACTAAACTAATCGGAGAGGAAATTGTCCAATGAAGAAAGATTGGATTTTTTATTTATAAGGATCCTACCTATGTAGTATAATTTACAACCCTTAGGATTGAATTTTCTTTGGGATTCCAACCCAAAGGGTTGGGAACACATTTAAAATTCCAAAGACATGTTTTGCAAAATGTAATAAAAATGACACAATCTCGAGTGTGCTCCCCCTCAAGTTTGCACGTGTTTCAATGTCAAGTCAAAAAAATGAAATAGTAACATTGATCTATTTGTTAGCTTTCTAGCCATGTAATTTTTTTCACATTTCAAATATTCTAGGGTTTTGATCTTAATTTATTTTGCTAGTGTCTTCATTTTTTGTCAAAAATCTACATACGGTATTTTTGGTCTCATTTTTTACTTGTTCGTCAAAATTTGAAACAAATTACACTTTTACAAATTTTACTCTATTCTTTTCACATTGAAAAAATAATAATTCAATTAGATTCCAAAAAGAATAGGAGCATGCTTAATTTTCTATTTTTGGGGATGTGTCCACTTTGAAACATTGTAAAAAATCTTATATTCATTAAAAAAATAGCAACAAATTAGGTATAAACTACATCATGTTAGCTAGCTTAGATCACTAAAGACATTTTTAAAATACTAAAAAAAACTAACATTTTAGGGGGGCACAATAGATGCTATGTTATGTTTTTTGATAGAAACAAGGGAACTTTATGTGCTCCTTCTTTTGAACCCTTTAATCTCCACTATTTAAAAAAAATAGTATTTTATAAATAAATTCAGAGCACTATGACTCTTATTCTTGTCGTGTCTTTAAATTTTGTGTGTAACTATCTTCAATTTCTTCTCCAAGGTCAGTATTTTCTAATTTCAAAATAAGTGTCCAATTAAGACCCTCCTTTGGTCTCCTATCTCCCTGCACATACCCACAATAAGAAAAAAAAAAGATTGACAAAATTAGAATGAAATTATTCCACTATAACTTGTTCACTTGCTTACCCTTTATCCACTGACCAATTTACATTCCCAATATGCCACAATACAAAGATATCATATTACTACAAAATAGAGATATCAAATTCTTTAAATATATTATGGGGGAGTGTCATAGATCAACTCATTCCCTTTAATTATAAATCCATAACTTTTTTTCAATGTGTTGATTCAATAATGAAAGTTTTCTTTGGTTTTTGAGCTAACACATTTTCTTGATTTTTTCTATATAAATACACTCAAGATATGTTTCCAAGATTAGAACATTAATCATTACAATGAACAGATAAGTCTTTGCTAGGAGACATTAAATGATAGATCATATTAACCTTCTTCAATAGGATACATAAAATTTATAATGTTTTAATAACATTTCACAACAATCATTTTTTGTCATGTTAGATATCTTATTTTAAGATGTTTGTTCATGGGTACGTAGCTCTCTATTTTCTTAGTTATGTATACTTGGATGATCATCATTAGATTTTCTTAGTTTCTAATTATATTTTATCTCTTTTACAGGTATAAAAATATGTAAGAGGAAAGGTGAGATCACAAAGTATGGATATTTAACAACCTTAAACTTGTCCAATGTAGGTTAGATATTAAATATAATGATGCTAGGAGAAGAAATCAATGGTCATGATCTAGGATTAATTTTGAATGTGTTGATTAGGCAGCCACATTTATCGAGGGATTAAAGTGTGGGATTAAAATAGTGGACCCTCTTACCTTGACCTAAATTTCAATACATGAGCAACAAAGAAATCTGTGTATAAATATTGGTGGGTGATATAGTAAGAATTCATAAATTATACTATACCTCCAATTGACAAGATATTCTTACTCTTACCTTGATATTTTGAAATCATATTTTAACAAATACTTTCACCAATTTCTATTATTGTGAAAATTAAGGATAATCTCAATATCTTTACAAGCCAAATGGACTATTTATAAATGATGCAATAGATACAATCCAATCATGCAAACCCATTACCATATAAAGGAAACACATCCACATTACCAATTGAATTATAGGGGAAGAGGAGATAACTCCTTTCCCATTAATATTAAGCTTTATACCAATCTTGAAATTTCATAATTACTCTTGGTAAGTAGTTTAGTTACCATTTTTGGGTTAAAATTTTCCCTAAGTGAAAAGAGTTACCTATATAGGAATCCTAAAAAGGCTTGAGTTCAATTTTGAAGAATTTGTTTTCACACTCTAGAATTTTAGATTGAGGGCAAGTGCACAAAGTTGAGTCCACAAAACGTGAATTTTTTTGCCTTAGTCAAAAAAATGAAATCGGCATTGCAAAAATGGGATCCCGATTTTTAAAAATTATGATCTCATTTAGCTTCAAAATCCCGAGCCTAAATGTCAAATGGGATCTCGCTTTTTAAAAATCAGGATCTTGTTTTGTAATCATATTTATTTTTTAAAAATGAAAAAAACCTCATTTTCTCTGTGCACGAGATCCTGATTTAGTTGGGCGACAACGACTCAAAAATCAACATCCAAGTATGCCTCCACCCCCACGTTTTTGCATTTTTTTCATTTTTTATTGAAATTGTTAAGAGAATAATAGATTTTAGCCTCTCTTTTTTTAAATTTATCTGATGTTTTAAGCATTTTTTTTCCTGTAATAGTAGAAATGAGGAATTGTAGAAATAGATGAAAAAATGCAATGAAACTTTAATAGAAAGGAAAAAATGAACCTTGAATTGTATTTTAGAAACAAAATTTAGCTTTTGAATCTTAAATTCTTCAATCAAACCAAAAATAGTTGCATTTGAAAACCCTAATTGAAAGGAAACAGGAAAAATTGCATTTCAAAACCCTAGAAATTGAAATGAAATAAAAAATTACATTTGGAAATCCTAATCAAGCTTTTTGAAACCCTGAATTCAAATCAAGCAAAAAAATTGATTTAAAACCCTAGTTTGAAATTAAACCAAAAATTGCATTAAAAACCTAATTTCTTAGATTGAAACCCTAAATTGAATTGAAACAAAAAAAATTCTTAAACCCTAAATTAAAATTGAACAAATCATTTTGATTTTGAAAACCCTAATTTTGAGCTCAAGAAAATTCATTTGCATTGCTTAAATGTAAATAATAAAATATTAAATTAATATATGAATCCAATAGTGAATATATAATCTATGTATCTTATACTCATAATAAGAATGAAATAGATTTCCTTCATTAATGGATTTACTTCAAATATTCATCTTGTTTAGGGATTTAAAGGAATGAATCATATTATTCTTTCTTCCTTGATTTGAGTCTTCTATGGGCATGTGTCATAGTTACACATCATGCTATGTGCCACATTTCATAGATTGAGATGATGCCATCTTTCTAATTATGAATTACCTACACATTTCTTTTATGTATTTTGGATGTTTTTGATAGTGTATTCATGTGTGATTATTACACTTATGTGTGTGTTGCATTGTTATGTATTGTATGTGTTAGTACAAAAAATGTTGGCTTTATTTTTGTATATATTGTCCTTAATAAATTTTGGACATTACAAACATCCATGATCATATTCTTACCAAGTCCATTATTTTATGTGGACCTCTATCCTTTGAATGCTTGAGATATTTAATTTACATGCATATTTTTTGAATGCTACATAATTTTAGATGCACATTTATTTTATAAGATTCACATGCACCTCAAAGTGTAGACAAAATGTAATAGTGAAATTTGCATGCCCATGGTATTCCCCATTTAGTTATGTGTCTTTTTTGAGGGAGTGCTTTAATATAGATATATTGATAAATGTCATAATTTTGTGAAATGTTAGGTCCCTTGTCCTATTGTATTAACTTTAAATTTCATTTGTATTGTATGGAGAAAACAATATGTTAAACTTTACTTTCAATGTAAAATTATAATTAGATTAGAAAACAATAGTTAAAGAATAGTTGTCTATTGTCTTTTGACAATCTTAACCCTCATTCTAGTCAATTACTTGTTAATTAGGCTTCTAGTTTAGTCTAAAATCTCAATTTACACTAGTTACCTAGACACTAAAAGAATCTAAATATTTTTCTTTTCTTTGTTTTAGGTTCTTTTAGTTCCAAACAAAACAAACTAAAATACTTGACTCAACATTAACTAATTTTATATTATACATTTTATATCATAAAATTCATTTAAGTGGGAAATATTAATGAAAAAAATGTTAAATAAAATAATCTTATATTCAATTAAAAAGATATCCAATTAAAATATACATCAAACTCAATCTTAATAATACATAATTATGTGTTTCTATTATGGAAATAGTCAGTATATTCATAAAATAAAAAATATTCATAAACTAGGCACTAACTTGCAAGTCCATTATTCCAAGGGCCACCCAAACTTCACCCTAAGTTCCCTAAACCCTAAACCCTAAAGCCATCATTTTTTATTAGGATCTTAATGAAATGTGGTTGCCTTGGGAAACTTCACTAAATTTTATTCACTTGAGTGATGCCATTTTGTCCTAGGACATCACTAGACATAGATCTCCTTAAGCAATCCTATCACCCTAAACTGTAAATCGATGTCTTAAGGGGTCCTAATATGACATTTATTAAGGGGATCAAATAAGTTCTCAAATTTTGGTGAAGTTTCCCAAGGAAACCAAATTTAACAATAATAAGATCATGCAAGATTATAATATGAATGAGATTTCATGATCTAGGTTGGTCATTTGAAACAAGAGTTATCCCAATCAACTATTCCACAAGAAAATGTTCTTCACTAACTTGAAATTCCATTATATTCCAAGGGACACCAAAGCTTCACCCTAAGTTCCCTAAACCCTAAACCCTAAACTCTAAAATCTAAACCCTAAACATTAAAGCATTCATTTTATCCTAGGACCTTAAAATGAAATTTGGTTGCCTTAGGAAACTCCACCAAATTTTATTCCCTTAAGCCATGTAATTTTGTCATAGGACCTTATTACATAGATCCCCTTAAGCTATCCTATTACCCTAAACCCTAAAATCTAAACTCTAAACCCTAAACCCTAAAGCCATCATTTTTTCTTAGGTTCTTAATGAAATTTGGTTGCCTTCGACAACTTCACCAAATTTTCTTCACTTGAGCCATGTCATTTTTTCCTAGGACCTCACTAGACATAGATCCCCTTAAGCCATCCTATCAGCCTAAACCGCAAATCGATGTCCTAGGACAAACTGACATGACTCAAGTGAATAAAATTTGGTGAAGTTTCCCAAGGAAACCAAATTTAACAATAATAAGATCATGCAAGATTATAATATGAATGAGATAAATCATGATCTAGGTTGATTGATCTATGGTTTAGGATGATAGGATGGCTTAAGGGGATCTATGTCTAGTGAGGTCCTAGGACAAAATGACATGGCTCAAGTGAATAAAATGTGGTAAATTTTCCTAGGACCTTAATGGAATTTTGTTGCCTTAGGAATCTTCACCAAATTTTATTCACTTAAGCCATGTCATTTTGTACTAGAAACTTACTACATAGATCCCCTTAAGCCATCCTATTACCCTAAAACCTAAATCCTAAAATCTAAACCATAAACCCTATAGCATTCATAAATTGTACTATATTAATAGTTAATTATTTTTTCATTCAAGTAACATTCCTTAGAAATAAATGAGGCTTACATATTTTATCAATTATATTCAATTAGGCCATTTATATTGAATGGTTTAGGGGTATTTCCTAAACATGTACCTTACATTTTGAAATTACAAATCTAATGCAAGTTCACTCATATCTTAGACATCACATGGATTGATTGAATAATATTCACAATCCACCTCCACACCATCCATCTCCACCACCTTCACCTCCACCTCCACCACCTGAAATCAATGGTGATTTTTTGCAAGAACAAATCAATGCCAATGTTAGTGTAACGCCTGTCGTGCAAACTCCAGAGAAAAAACATTGCAACCAATTTTTTTTTAAATATACAAAGTAAACATGAAAATAAGCATTATAACACATTCACATTGCACATTACATTATCACACCTAGTTCTCTAGGGCACGCGAGGTTACATCGCAAAACAACTAATACCAAAAGTAAAAGATAATATTAAACAACTTATCCAATAATATTACAATAACCATTAATAAGAGTACATTCATGAACCAAGAGTGAAAGTATCACTTCATCACATATTACCATCATAAAGAATCTCTTACAATAATGTTACAAAGGATCCTAACTATTACATTATCGTTTAAACATTACATTACATGATCTTGATAATTGCATTACAATAAATTTCCCCAAACATGTGGGATGATACAAAGTACAACAATATCAGAATTACAAGTGAAAAACTGGTACAAGCTCCAATTGAAGAACGCTGAGAAGATAGAATGATGATGGGGAACCCAATGGGTGCGGAGCACGTTTTACCCAACCACGTGAGTTATAAATAACTCACCCCCCGTGCTCAGAGTTGACAAGGAAGTAATCACGACCATGAATGCCAAACTGACTCCAAAGAACAACATAGTACGATAACTCAAATACAACATCAAGAGTTACAATGACATAACCACAACATCCAAGAGACAACATAATAAGGTAAATCCATGAAACTCATCACAATTAACCAAGGCAATAACCATTAAACAAGTCACCAAAGAACATTCATAAATAATTTTCAAAAGAACTGATACAACATTCAAAATACAATTTCCAAAGGCAATAAGGAAACAAGGGAAACGAGTGTCTAGTGGAGAGTGTCATTGCATAGCTCTCATGGGTTATCCTGGCCCTTCCTTCAACTTGAGGTGTCGGCCCCCATCTATGGATATCCTGGCCCTTCCTCCTACTTGAGGCACTAACACCATAGGGTAGCTCATGCGGAGCCAATAACCTCTCATGAGGACGAGGTTTGACTTTGCTGACCACAACCTTCTCAGCCTATCATTAGTCTATGATAGCCCTAATGCATAGATGAGGTATCCAATATTTATTATCTTGTGTGTTTTACTACCCATCCCCCTAAGTTCTATTATTAGGTTTTCACTTGTTACACTACTCTTACATAGGTTATCCTGAGCTCTTCCTCCTTTCGAGGCGTTGGCCCACACGAAGAGCCACTCTCCCTAAGACCCCTAACATAAACCAAAATAAGGCAAGGGTTGTACTATAACGAAAAAAGCACATAACTGAAAACAAAGACATGCAAGGCATTACCCATCTCGCGATAACTCATAATCAAAATCTCAACAAACCTGTACAACCCTTCCAAGCATAATACTAATAAATTTCAACTCCAAGAGTACAACCAAAACGAGGATAACATTCAATAATTAAATCACACCTCTGGACTAAGGTTCACAATAACAAAAATTGGGTTCACAATTTCAACAGGGTCCCCACATCCAAGTAACAAAATTTACAACAATAAAATAGAAGATACTATCAAGATCACATGATTTTATAGCTTGAGAAAATGATTAGATCAATTGCATTTAAAATTTCTATTTTACTCGATGTAGTTTTGAAAAGAAGCACAATAATTTTCTCATAATTATATAATTTTGCTTGTCATTTAAATACTCAATGATTCTACATTTCATAATTTTATCATTATACAAAGAATATTATATATGCACAACATATACATATATATATATCTAAAATATTAATACATGAATTTTCTAGATGTATCCATATATTTTAATACCATGTCATATTCAGAAATGAATATATACATACTAATATATACATATATATATATATATATATACATATATATATACATACATATATATATATACATATATATAAAAGCCTTAAAAAAAATGAATTTTATAAAACAAAATAAATTAAGGAGGAATTGCAAAGTGCACAACAATATATAGGGACTATCCTAGAATGAGAGTGTGACCATCCGTCCCTCCCCACAACCTTCAATAATTTTTTTTTTAAAACAAAAATCAATTCTATATATATATATTTTTGAATTGTATTTTTATAAAAATGAAACTCCGACCTGTACTGGGTACGGAGGCCGATGGCAATTCGGCCATGATTTCGATTTTGAAACACAATTTTCAAATAATTTTAAATGCAAAGAATATAATTTAATACATAAAAAGAATGTATATATATATATATATCAATAGAATATAATTGATATATTTAAATATATAAGTATATATCAGATATTGTCCATTCTTTTCAGCAGTAAATCCACAATACAAAAAAAATTGAGATACAAATGTACATATATATATATATATCTTTTATACATCAATAAATCAATTAGGCTATAATTTCCTCTATAATAAGAAATCAAAAAATAAATTTCTCTGTACTATATCTGTGTTCAACCTATAATATATTTATATAAGAATATGTATATATATATACCTCTTCAAAAATGTGTATATATATATATTCAAATTAAATCTATTTATTAAAAAGAACAATGTTATTTATAAAGAAATTATAAAAGAAGCTACAAAATATTTTCACAAATCACAAAAATTTCTTCATGATGGTTTGCTATTTAATAACCATAAAATTTCTAACAAAGATCCTCTTTTCAAACGTATTTGTTCATTTATTTATTTATATCCTTTTGAATCAAAAACTAAAGGAGAAAAGGAGTGGAACCTGGAGTCCTGCGCTACTAGAAATTTGATGAAGCTTGCTTGACCCAGATAGCTCTTCGGTTCGCTTTTGTTCCTTCCTTCAAAATTTTTTCCAGATTTGCTTGCCCAGTTTCCACTCTACTATACTATTCAGAAAATCTCTCCAAAATAATGAAAACAAAATAAAATTTCCTTCTTCGAAAACTTTAGAAGATTTAACAATTCTGAACAATTATTTTGTTATATTTTTGCAACTTTTGTCTCAATCCTCCTCCCCATGAAAACCCACAAATTTTCAATTAAATAAAGATATTGCCCTTCTTTTCCAAAGGCTCTAAAAATCAATATAAAAGAAATTATTTATTTTAAATCAAGCTTTTTAGTCAACACTTAATTCTCATTCCTCCTTTTATCTTTTTTGTTCTTTTATTTATTTATTTTTCCATTTCACAATACTTTTTGTTTTAATTTTGATTTCTCCAACTTTACTTGCAATGCACATAATTTAATTTATTTAAATAATTTATTTTAATAATTATCCTCAATGAGATAATTTAATTAAATTAAAAAAACACATTTTAGTATTTAATTAGCATTTAACTAAAACACATGACTTTTAAAATATAACTTTTAAATATTTAAATACAAATTAATCTAACATTATAATAAAAAATTATTACCATCATTTAATTAAATAAATCACAACTTATAAAATACCAACGTAAACTACATATGCACAAGACACTCACACAAACCACAATAATAAAATACAGAAATGACAACACAATGACGCACAATACCATTCAATCGGGACGGTTTAACAACATGGGACAGGGTGAATTCCTTGTCATCTCTATTTCAACATCATACTGTTGGGTCATTAGATGCCCGCCTTGTCCTGCCAAAGCAGGTGGAATTGAGACTTTGTTCTTGCAATCCCTGCATCCAAACAAGATTGTGTACATGTACATATATATATAATCAAAGCATTACATTGTGAGAAGGAATTGCAGCGTAGCAGGGCACTCATGAACGAGTGATGCTACACTGTCCTTTCATCACATCTATTCTAACAATTATAATGTAAATGATGAAATAACATTTCTAAACTAACAAATCATATCATAACATAATTTACTAAATCACTGCATCATAATCTATTTCTGAAATCAACTATCATCACCAAACCACAATATCATAAGAAATATCCATGTCCTCCAATGTATAAGCATAAACACCAAAGTCTACTAACCAAATCACCAAACCGAACCATAAGGAGTAAAATTACAGTCATGAAGTATCCAACCAAAGCATAGAAAGAAAACAAGTCTAAATAGTAGCATGGGGGGTATTACAGTTAGAACCATCCAAAATCAAATTAATATTATTCATAATGAAGAATGTGTCGCACCACCTGTAAGGATGTTTGCATCTAGGATGCAAACCATTGTTGATGTTGTTAGTGCTATGGATGGGATCTTAGATGAGCATTGACAATGGCTAGAGGAGAGGATAACTTCTGAATTTGAAAAGCAAAATGCAAAGAAATGAAGAGATGCAGTAGAGAGTCACAATAGTTTCTAAATTAAGGCAATGATCTTATAGTTATGAATTTATGAATTTGGTTTGATGGATATTTTGTGTGATGAATTTATAAATTTGGTTGGAAGGATATTTTTAGTGACATGAATTTATGATTTTGGTTCTAGATGGATATTTTTAGTGACATGAATTTATGAATTTGGTGGAATTTATGAACTTTTAATGATGAATTTATAATAGTATATATTTTATGACTATCTACTAGATCATGATTTGTCCTGTTGGAAAAATGTAATATATATGTGTGTGTGTGTTAGACATAAAATGAGGTTTTTGTGAATGTTTCAAGTTTATTTTTTAGTATGTACATGTATTAAAATTGCATAGTTCTAGATCTTAAATTTTGAATTTTTTATGTATGTACATAGTTTAGTTGAATGATGTATGCATTCAAATTATGCATCATATTTTTTATTTTAAATGTATGTACATGTTAAATTTTGAATTTTGTATATTAATTTGAATGTTCAATCAATGTATATGTATGTATGTGTATATTAATTTGAATGTTCAATCAATGTATATGTATGTGTATGTATATGTACAATGTGCACATCCTATTTAAACAAATTTAATTTTGTAAGTTTGTATGTTAATTTTGTATAATTTAATATAGGTGCACTTATATTTGACATCATGGATCAATTTAACATAGATGACATCCTCAATCCACCACCTCGGCCACCTCCACCTCCCCCTTCACCTCCCCCTCCTGCACCAGCTGCATCTAATGAGGCTCGCTTGCGAGCCCGTATAAATGATTAGGTTGCAACCATTTAGAATCAAATCAATGCTATGTAGAATCAAGCATTGATTCCTCCTCATGTTAGACATTTTGCATCTGTGATGCAAAATGTTGTGGATGCCATTAGGACTATTGACTATGATCTTGATAGGAATCAATGAGAGAGGGATCATATGTGGCAATATTATGCAGATGGTCTCTCATATAGACAAATTTTAGACCTTAAGATAAAAAAATCCCACCTAGCCCCAGACTTTCTCGACCCTGTCACTCAGCAGCCCATTCCTGCCAATAAATATAGAATATCCATGAGGTGGTGTGTGCATCCCCAGATGAGTCCACAATTTTGGAATAGATGGTATATGGTTTTTGATAGTCCACCACATGCTAATTGGGAGGTCCCATTGTATTTTTTGAGGAAACTATATGTAGAGTTTGTTATGGGGCAAAATCCCAATTATTTTGATTTCAAATCATTTCAAGGTGTTGATGGCGACATGCCACAACAGAGCTTAGGGGAAAGGGTTGATCCCCAATGCCCCATGCATGCACAACCCCTTGTTGTTGCTCCTAGGGCTCCCATTCCTGCACTTGTGCATCAACTTGCGATGGTCTCCACATTAGGATCCCTTAGTACGCTTGCCAGAGACCTTGATCAACATGCTTCTGTGATTGCAAGTAGGGATCATAGAGATGACGATGATGGATGAGTGTATTATGGAGCTGGTTTGAGTACCACTCCAGGAGTTTTGAGGGCCCCATGTGTATGTACTAGTTGCCACCAATTATGCTATGGACCCGATCAGGCCACACCTAGTTCAGGTAGACATCGAGACTCTGTTAGTTCATCTGGTTGCCTCAGTTCATTTGTAGGATTTCTTGCAGCAGACCATCACCCTAAGGACACTATGACACAAGTATAAATATGCATCTACATGTTTATTTTATAAGAATTTTATTGAATGTATATATCAAAGAAAAGTTTGAAATACATTTTAACAATCTAACTGTTTGATGTATAGATGACACTAATGATGGGGAGATCATCTGGTCAACGAGTACACACATTGACACTAGTCCTTGTCAAAAACCCTTTTGGGGTATTTTGATTTCAATTTTCTAAATTTTAATGAAATGATTTTTAACTTGAGTTTTAAATTATAATTGAATCATGAACATATGTTTAAAATATTTATATGTTGGTTTAGGGGAGTCAATTGGCTTCCACGTCAATTCCACCTGAGGGGTTGTCGAGCACTCTAGTATTGGGCGTCATAGATCAAGGGCAAGTACATTTATATTGTAAATTATTTAAGTTATATTAGTCTAGTTACAATTATGAATTTTGAATTCACTATATATCAAATGTGCATGCACACTTGTAAATATTATAAGTGTTAAAAATGTATACATGTATGTGTAGATTGATACAATAATGAATATGGGCTTTGGGAAAACCTTAGATGTTGTGGCTAGTCATGAGGCCTTTGATTTTAAAGTTTAAAAAAGATTCTACACAAAATGTGCAAACTTGAATATATATATATTTTAACCTAATTCAAGTATACATGCTTTAAATTTGATCTTGTAGAAGTATGTTAGTGCGAATTTCTTCCCTAATCCATTCATAGCTACACCTATAGGAGGACATGCAGAGCAGGCTCCAAATATCATGGTGATTCATTTTTAATATATTTAAAGTCAATTACAAATTAAATATTTTGAATAACTTAAATTTAAAATTTAAAATTGAATATATATATATATATATATATATATTTATATAATATGAGCTAATACATGTTTTAAATTCTTTTTATTTTATAGCATGAGACACATCTTGTAGTTGATCATGTACAAAGAGGTCTTGGAGAAGAGGGTGCACAACCTCAAAATAAAGTACGATTAAAATATGATAAATTATAAATTAAATTGAATTAAATAATTTTTAATTTTAGACTTACATCTAATTTAAACTTTCTTTGTCTTATTTATGTAGATTGATTCAGAGAATTTGGAGGTTGTTTCAGGTGCACTAGAGCATGCAGACCCAGATATGATGGTAATTTAATTTTATGATGAATTATAAATTAAATTATCATTAAATCATTTTTCATTGTCTTACATTTGATTTCATATATCTCTTGTACAGAGTGTTTCAGGTCATCCACATAGTCTGCATGGTGTGAAGAGGTCTCTTGATTATAGGGACAATGCAAGACCTAAACATGATTTTATGGGTTATATTTCATTATTTCATGGACTAGACATATTTGTTTTCTCATTTCCTTTGTTGGACTTTATATTTC
Source organism: Sequoia sempervirens (assembly GCA_007258455.2). Classification (NCBI taxonomy): domain Eukaryota; kingdom Viridiplantae; phylum Streptophyta; class Pinopsida; order Cupressales; family Cupressaceae; genus Sequoia; species Sequoia sempervirens. The sequence continues at coordinate 73,317,828 of VDFB02271358.1, read as the reverse complement.
ATGGGTCAAGTACTTTGTTGGACTTTAGTTCATGAGTTGTACTCTGGTGGACTTTATTTCATGCGTTTAATTTATTGGTTTCATGCACTTAATGTGTTGTAAATTATGGACTCTATTATTGTCTGAAATTTCAATTTACACATGTACATTTATGCATTTTATGTTCATAGTCAAGACATTAATATAGGACAGTAATGTGAAATTAAAGTTGATATTAATAGGAAATTTTTATATTTGTACTTTACAAATTTAGTGATCCCATACATGATATACATGATATGTACATTCAATAATTAGTGATAATTAGTCAATGAACTCATTCAATTCACATCAATCAATAATTAGTCAATAAATCATAATTTACAAATAATAGCATCCAATACTAATTTATAAGTTGTCAAAAAAAATAATAGCATTGAATACTAATTTATAAGCGGTCAAAACAAATAATAGCATCCAACACTAATTTATAAGCTATCAAAAAAAATAATAGCATCCAATACTAATTTATACTAAAGGGGTGTCTTAAGGGGTCATCTTAAGGGGATGTCTTAAGGGGTCGTCTTAAGGGGATGTCTTAAGAGGATGTCTTAAGGGGATGTCTTAAGGGGATGTCTTAAGTATAATATTTAGGATATGTGTTAATATGAAACATCTTAAGGGGATTTCTTAAGGGGTCGTAATACATCTTAAGGATATAATTGATTTAACAATAATTTATGCATGATAGTTAGTGATTATACAATCAAATATAAAGTTTCAAAGTAAGAAAACATGCATATTTAACAAACAAAATATATAGAATATTGATTTAGATACATAAAAGTACATAGAGTACATAATTTTGTATGTACATGTATTTGTAATTTGTACAAAATGTTTAATTGTGTATGTATGTACATATATGTCATCTCAAAACAATGTTTACAAAATTTTGATATGCCATCTGAAGAACATCTCAAACTCGAGCCCAAAATGTAGTAGGTCTTCACGCCACCTGATATCAAAAATGTACAAGCAATATCTATGAAATCATCAAAACATACATATTTTAATTTATATAAAACTATTTATATGTACACAACTCAAGTACCTGCATTTAAAAGTATTCCACACGTGTGTAGGTTGAATCCATACATCCTCCCCTTTTTGTTTCAAAGTATGACCTATCAATGCAATGATGGCTTAAGGATACAAAAAAGGATAATAAATCAATTTTAACTATTAATGTACAAGCAATATCAATATATAATCAATACATGTATTTGAATATAATTTAACTAATAATTACCTATTTTTACCAAGTATTTCATGTTGTCTACGTTGAATCTACATGGACTAGATCCTTTCTGTGATTATGGCTTAAGGATCTATAAAAGGACTATTTAAATCAATTTCAACTAATAACACACTTGACTAATATTGAAACATGTATTTAATCTATTTAAAAGTACAATATAAAAAAAAAAACTATATTTACTTGTATTTACTTATTCCATTGTACCATTTGCATCCTCTCTTTTTTGCAATGCATCTATGATTGTCTCATGCTCTTCCATAGAAATTTTCCATAGCACTTTATTTGTAGGTCTTCCACGATACCTATCTAGTTTTATATTTTTTGCCACCACCAAACGTGAATAGTGTATAATCTTTTTATGCATTTCATAATCTTCGAATGCAAGTAGACCATTCATCCTTGTCAGGTATTTTTGTAGCCAAGTTCCAACAACCACCACCAATCCTATTCGAAAACATGAAAATCATCATCAAATAAGTTCTCAAAATTTTCTTAAGGGGATCAAAGACTTGTTCTAAAAAATTTCTTAATGGGATTAAAAACTTGTTATCAAAATTTGCTTAAGGGGATGTCTTAAGGGGATCACCGTACCTGTTGGATAATGATAGCCATCATCATCTTCTTGAGGTTCTATTAACTTATGTTTAGTCTCCACACGACGAGCCAACCAATATTTTTTTTGCTCTTCATCCCCCTCAGGTGCAACAACAACATACATGTCCTGCAAATAAAATTTGATTTAATAACTTGCACATATCCATATAAATAATTTAGTATTACAAAATAACTTAATAAAGTGAAATAAAATGAAATAAATTGAATTAAATTACCTTCTTGTACAAGGTTTGAAACATGGTCATAGTCTTCAGATGCAAACACTTGATCATTTTCTTCAATAGTTCTTTCATATTAATCATGTGCTTGTACAGGTGTCAACGATCTTTGTTCCCACTGTTCAACCCATTATGTATTTTCACATGCTTCCCAATCTCCTGAGATACAAAATTGACAAAAACATGCAAGATACCTTGTCCAGATAGTCCATGTGCTTGTTGTTGAACTCCTAAATGAATTCCATTTAGTAGAGCCACTGATTGTCTCATAGTCAACTCTAGGTATAATGTTCTCTTCTTCAACCAACCAAAAGAATCGATGAACTATAGAGTACTCACTTGAACTAGGTGCAGATAATCTTGTATTACACCAATCCATAATCCCACATGCATCTTTAAATCTTACTGCATCCTCGAATTTTAATTGTTCTCTAGCAAGAATTCTTTTGACACACGCACCGGATCCATCATGTTCTCCTTTACCATGCCCAGTTTCAAAAAAACCCTATACATACTGGACATTAAATTCCTTGTGAACCCTACTTAACCAATAGAACATTCGAGCATTCTTGAACTACCCCGTACAATTATCTAACCATATGAGGTGTTCTTTCATTTGGATTCCTCTTTCTCTTAAATTTCTATAAAATATACTAAAATAGTATTGAACAAACTCTAACAAGTGTAACCGATTGTCACTCAAAAAAATTCTATCATCCTGAAAAAAATTCTATCACCTCAGTGCTATCATTTGCATGTCTATAAACAATATGGAAAAACATAGCTACTTGCACTAAATTATAATACTGTGATTCAATTTCCTCTTGCGGAGCTAAAGTATAATTTTTCACAAAATCAACCACTGAAGTATAGTACCAATTGGAAATATGTTAATGCATTGTCCATAAATACAAGAACTTAAATAAAACAATTTACCATTAGATCTTTCCCAAAACAAACCTGAAATAAACTCCCTTATTGCTTCAGGTGGCATATTAATACCACATTCATGTATAATCATGTTAGTATGCAAGGTACAACGTATATATTGAAAAACATCATAAAAATATCAAAATTGAACATGTGTTTTACAACAAGATATTTGTTGCTTATTAATTTTTACATACTAGGGTTTACATTTTTCAAAGAACTTTGACTTAATATTACCAGGTAAAACTAAATCACCACAAAATTTTCTATAAAATTTAGTTTTTGTTGTATCTAATAGGTGTTTTGGGTGAGGATTGCAAACTTTGGAACCCACCCTTAATTTTAAAATATCTCTAGCATTAGATGAAACTGTGGTATTATCATACCAATATTTTTTGATCAAAGATTTAATTTCAACATTTAATTTCATGTCAGACCTCGGGAGTCAACCACTGAAACTCCAACATTGGTTGATATGATCATTTTCTATACTTTCTCTTCTTTTTGCCGCTCTTAGCAATGTTTTAGGATGTATTTTTAAAATTTGCTCACCATTCTTTTAAATTTAAAGTTGCTTTATTAACTATAGCAGTTGTTATGGCTCTTCTTGCTACATTTTTATCTTTAGATCGACTATTTTTCCCAATAGATTGAATGGCACTAGCAATAGTAGACATAACATGTTTTAATGATTGATCTTTTCTTTTTGGTTTAACTAAAAAGCCTAACCTTTTCATTATTTTCCTCATTTTTTGCATTCTCATCAATTGCATCATTAGTTGACATTGAAATGCAATTTTTTTACGATAAAAGATTTTTTTGTATATTCTATTTGCATGTGTTCTTATTTTCCTCTAAGAAATCTAACTAGGAAGATTATTGAAAACATCACTTTCAATTTTTTAAAAAGTATTTTCATTAAATTCAACATCATATTCTAGATTTTCATCTTCATCTTCATTTTCATTTTCTTTTCAACTTCAAAATGATTTACATTTTCATCAACAAAACGATTTTCATTTTCATTTTCATCAACAAAACAGTTTTCGTTTTCATTTTCAACAAAAGGATCATTCTCGTTTTCATTTTCAACAAAAGATTTTTGTTTTTCATTTTCAAAAAATTCTATAAAAGTTTCATCTCTCTGAACATTATCAATCTCAACATCATTAAGTCTAGTATCTTGTAAAACTTCTACATACGAATTTACCATTTCACTAACATGTGGATTTCAAGACTTACCTAGATTTGTGCATATTGAAACATTCTCCATAGAATTGAAAGAGGGATTTGAAGACATAGTAGGACTTGCTTATAAAATCATATTCTTCTCCAAATTGAATTCTTGCAAATTAGCTTCATCTACAACCATGGTCTCCTCAATGTTTTCATCTTCAATAGTTGTGGAATTGGATGCTCCCCCATCTTTCATTGATTTAATTCTCATTCTTTGTCTCTCCTCTTTATTTGATTCAATTTCTTTAGGAGTCAATGTCTTCCTCCTCTTATTACAAGCTTCATATCCCATGATTATAAAATTCTCAAGTACAAATGAATGTCAATAGTGAAATTCTTCAAAAAATTGAATCCAAATTGGAAGTTGAAGACCTATAAGGACAAAATTATTCCTCTTGTGTTCCTCATTTGAAAAATTCAATCCATATTACAAGTTGAAGACCTTTTGTTCCTCCAAACGAGTGCAAAATTAACACAATTCCACTTCAAAAATGGTTTATATGATGTTTCCTTTGAAAATATCAATAAAAAATGCAAGTTCACCACCTACAAAGACAATAGTTGATGAAAATTCACCCAATATGTTATACTCTGTTGTACATGTGAAGTTGCATACTTCACAGTAAACTTTGGCAGTAAATTTAAAAAGTCAAGGTAAAAAAAAATGAGATCCCATTTTATAATCAAGATCTCGTTCCCTATATTTAATGTGGGGACCATTGACAAAGGAACGGGATCTCGTTTCCCTATCAACGGTCACGACATTTAATATTGGGAAATGGGATCCCGCTTTACAAAATGGGATCCCATTTTCCCGTTTCTAAAAATTTGAAATTGGATTTGCTTTGTGGTTGGGTTTCTGCATTGTATTTTGGTTCGGTAAAAGCATTGGGAATCCGAACCTAGGCCTTCAACCTAGTTTGACCTACAAGTTGAAGGTCCTAACAATGGTAGAGAAAAATACCGAGTTTGGACATATGGCTGACGACTTTTTTTGCAAATTTTTTTGACGAAATTAAAACCCATTTTAGATGAGACAATGTAGATTCTAAATATGTAATTTTTTTACAATTGGATTATTTTTTCTATTTTTCAATTAATTTCTAATGAAACTGGTCCATAAACTTTAAATATCAGGGTTTTTTACTATTTTAATAACTTTTGATCAACATAACATTTTGACGAATGGATTGCATGAGAAAAAACTTCAGACAATTATTTTTAATTTAAAAAAAATCAAAAAATGATAAGTTTAGGTCATCTTATGTGTTTTGTACATGACGATTTTTCAAAACAACAAATACACCTAATAAAAAATTAACAAAAAAAAACATTCAATAAAAAAATACAAAAAAAATATTGAGAACAAGCTTCAGTGAGCCACAAATCTTTTCCCAAAAGGATTTAGAAAAATATGATAGGTCAAAATATGGATATCGTACACATGCATGGTATGGTAAAAAGAAAAGTGACTTTTAAACAGTGGTTTTTAGAAACACCTATTGAAACTCAATTTGTACAATCTGGGTATTGAAATAAATTATATATTTGGAAACTAGACTCTGAGTAGTACATTTTATGATTAGTGACTTTTTTGAAGATTTCATCTCTAAGTGCTTCAAATTCTAAGGTCAAATGTGTTAAATTCTGAAAATCAAGGAAAACACTTCCACTTTTTGCCCAAAATGTGGACTCAACTTCTTGCCAGCACCCTTGAAATTTATTTAGAAACTATATTACTCTTGGCTAAGTGGTTGAGTTACCATTTGTGGGATAAATTTTAAATTTTTCCATGTGAAAAAAGTGGTGTGATCAATTTTGAATTATTTATTTAACACTAACCATTCAAATTATAATTCTAATTTATCTAAAAAACTATGTTTAAAATATTCAATAAATTCAATATTGAGAATATTGGATGTATGCAAACATTAAAAATAAAATCTACTTATGGTTGGTCATATATTCCACCGCTAAGCCACTTACCCTTTCATAATAGAAGTTCAAATTGTATCAATAAGTGTATTTCAATTCCATCACATTTCTCTAGTCAACTGTGATGCCATATTTGAAAATTTAGACAAGATAGGATTTAGTTCTAATAATTTAATTTTAATAAATTTTAGATGAGATGGAATTTTAACTATGACACATAGATTTTATCTATAAATATTTTTTACTACATTGGGATAAAATTTATTACAATAATTGCTATCCTATAAATTATTTAGTAATAAATTGTGTGCATTTTTAGCATTTTCCATATAATTAAGGATTTGATTACAAAAAACTATCCATCTCTAACAAAATTTTACTATATTTTGAAAATCATCAACATACCGATTAAATCGATAGGTCTAATTGTTACTTATCGATTATGCAAGTTTATTATACTAATTTTATTTTATTTTATTATTCCATTCACATAATTTTTATTTATTTGTGTTCCATATTTTTATGTTTAATGGTTTTCATTGGTGAGAAAGAGAGGTATTTTTATAGTACCAAATTGATGCTTGAGAAGCTATTAGAAGTGTAAGACCACACACTTAATCTTGGTCAAACAACTATTTATTTTTTCATTGACCAACTTCTAGTAAGACATGGATGTATTATTCACCATTTCCATGAGAGTGTTATCTCCTTACATTATTGATGATATTGGGAAAAAGGGCCTACTTAGGTTGGATTTAAGCTCTCATTATAACCTAATTTGTGAAAAATTTAGAAGATCATATAGAGCACCCTTGATTTTTATTAAGGTAGAAGGTGTAATAACCCATTCAAAATTATTACTTAATTAATATTATTGTAAATGACACATGAATATACTCCAAATTAAAAATTCATAACTAGCAGCTAAAGTCAATCATAGCTACACATGTCCATTTAAAATGAGTCAAAGATTCATATATTCACTTCAAAAGTCAAATTACAATATCAGGTTTGACTTGGCTCCTAAGGCCTCAAAGTCATTACATTGTACATTTTCCATCAAGTACATGAATGTATTACATCAAGTTACATCATAGACAATAATAGTCTTGAAAAAAACTAAGGTTCTTCTTTGACACTCACCTCCACTGGTGGACGAGAACATGGTTGAAGTGCTTTACCGTGGGTGATGCCACAATAGTGGTTTACACGTTTCGGGAGACCCTGATTTGTGCTTCAAAATTGTATATTTTTATAAAATATAATGATTTAAGCCTTGAAAAGTTCCATTTAAAGGATTCCAATTCAGTAGGGTTTGATCAAACCACCTTAGATCAAACCCCTTTAGATAGAACCCTGCTAGTTTTAAACCATACCTATAATGGATTCTCCTTTACAGCTATCAAAATGTTGATAAAACCCACTTTTGATTAATTTACCTTTTGGGGGATCAAATGAATTCATTTAAAATTTATTTGTTTGTAAGAATGTAGTCCATATTATAAGCTTCCCAAAAAGTATATTTTTTAATAAATTTAATTTGATTGTTATATTTATTTTTTTATTTCTTGTGAATGTAGGTTTTTCACTGAAGATCAAGCTCTCTACTCTGCACATGTTGAAAAATAGTAGATTATCCAAAAAAAATTTGAAAAATATCTATGCACTAGATATTTATGTCCTTGATCCAACAAAAAAAAAATTGAATTTCAATACATACAAAAAAAGTTGTGTTAGCAAGTAAACCCATGTCTGAACTGTAACTAGTCTGACTTCAAAACTTAATTAAGAAAAAATATTCAATAAAACACTATGAAACCAATTCCATGCACTATATATTGTAGTTACAAATCTAAATTAGAAAAATATAGAATTTTATCCTTCATTGAAAAATAGTTGTGTTAGCAAGTATACGACACTCTTTAAAAATGGTGTTTACTATTAAAAAATAGTTTCAAAGGAGATGGAAAAATAAATGCAATTTGATTCCAAATTTTTTATAATATATATATTTAGATTCTACATACAAACATTCACAAATCACTAGTTTGCATCATCTTCAAATTCCTCATGGTTTGGAAGCTATACGTTCCTGAAAGTGAAGATTTAGTTACAAAAAATTAGTTCAATGTCCAGTTTGGTCAAAAATTATAAACTAATATTGTGGGATCATCCCCTCCCAACCACAAAGCTTACGCTTCCCTAGTATTCTTCCGAATTGAAGAATGCTCGACCCTACATGAAAAGTTTAGCAAGAGAACAATCTACAAGGTGGAATTTGGTGCATGCCCATACAACAACATGCAATTCTATCTACAAGTTAGAAAAGAAAATGCATGATCTATGCTAGGAACAACAAAGAGTGAAATCAAAGAGTTCATACATACATAATGAACTATATTTCTTGGCCAAGCATAATAAATGTATTGCAACAACAACAAACAATAGGTTCTGGTAAATCAAACCTATACTCTCTGAACTCCATTTTAGCACCCATCCCGGAAGGTAACTTTCCACTATGCATCTCATAAAAACTATCTACCCTCTAGCAACATCTACCCATAGGTGCTCTAGTAAACTAAGGTATCACTATTCTATTCAAATATTTAAAATATTCTTTCACAAATGTCTTCAAAGAAGAAATAGAGTTCTAATTTATACTCTAAACAAAAATCAGATTTATGATTCATAGAGTAATTCAACAATGATATGACTGATTGTTGAATTACTCTATGAATCATAAATCTGGATTTTATAATTATTTCAGAACGTATGGGACATTTGCATCAAGGGTTAGGTCATACATCTGATACTGTTTCACAAGGAGGTCTATTGGAAAGCATCACTCAGTCAGATTTGGCATAAAACTCATCAGAGAAGAAGGTCGCCAAGACCTTCTAGTTGTCTTGCCGACTAGTAGTGGTACTATTCATTTTGAAATGTCCCAGTCAAAGACATCATCGCTATGAGGTCTTGCCAATCAACCATAGTATGGCTGAAAGAATGTAGCTATTTCCGAAGGGTTTTGGGCTTGCCGAGATGTCTCGGTGACAATTGGTGGTCTCCTTGAAAGAAGGTCCGAGCTCGTCAAGAGAAGGAGGCTTCGGTATGAAGTCTATTTGAATGGAGAAAGTCCTGTCGACAGAGGAATTCCTTTGGTATAATGTTTGAGTTCGGCATGAGGTCTTGCCGAATAAGCAGGGTCTTGAAATAGGAGGAGCCCGCTGTGATGTCTCCCCGACAAGAATGGAGGTCTCAGCGAAGGAAAGGAGCTTGGCGAAAGGTCTCTCCGACTAAGCAAGGTCTCCCTGACTGAAATAAGCTCTCACCGAAACAAGGGGGCCTCATTGTGAAGTCTTGTCAACTCGATAGGGTCTTGCTGAAGTAAAGTGAGCTCGGGGAAAAATGAAATGAGCTCGTCGAAAGGAAGGCATCTTCGATATAAGGTCTCACCGATGACAGGAGGTCTCGTCAAAAGTTTGTGCATTCGCTATGATGTCTCCCCGACTTGTGATGGTCTTGCCGAACGATAAGGGACATCGGTAAGACTCTTGCCACCCGCCGTTAAGTCTCCCCGACCGGTGAAAGTCATGCCGAAATGTTTGAGCTCAGGGAGAGTGGTTTGTGTTTGCTATGAGGTCCGAGCGACCGAGTGATGTTTCACCGAAAGGATGATGCCTTCGGTATAGGGCGAAGGTCTCGGTGTAGGTTTTGGTGCTCGGTGTGAGGTCTTGCCAACCTAGTGAATGTCTCACCGAAATGGATAACATCAGTATAACATTTGGCCGATAGAGTGAAGTCTTGCCAAAGGAGGTTGCATTCATTGACAGAGGGACTTAGTTGGTGTAATGTCTCACCAACGGAAGGTGGTCTGGCCAAAAGGAAAGAATCTACGCTCGGGGAAATAGAGTGGTTTCGAGATGATGTCCTACCAATTGCTGGAGGTTTCAACAAAATGAAATGAGTTCGAGGGGAAGTCTCCCTGACCTGATGGTGTCTTGCCAAAGTTTGAAGGGCTTGGTGAAAGGTCCTGCTGACATGGAGAGTCTTGCCGATAGCGATGGACTTGCCAATCGAAAAGGGATATCGGCATGACTCTTAGCGCCCGATATGACCTCTTTCCAAATGCGTTTGTCTCAGCGATGGAAGGGGGATATCGCTATAACTCATGTAGGCTCGCTATGATGTTTGGCCGAAGGCGATAGTCTTGTCGATGGTTTCAGGGATGTTGATATGACTTTTGCAGCTCGATGTAAACTCTTTCCGACCATCACGTGTTATGTCAATAGTTGCTATGAGGGCATAATCACATCGGGGAGACATGACTAGTGTCTCACTGACATGCGATTCTGATGAAGCGACCTTTGACCGTTTGGAAAGCTACTTGGCACGAGTTCAACCAATCAAAAGGAGTAGAAAGGCCATGAGTCTCAGTGATAGCTGGAATCTCTACTAGAAAAAGGTAGATCGATATTAATGGTAATGCTTCAGAACGTTCAAAGCGGCTCTGATGAAGTCTCAAGGTGGACACAAAGGCCAGAGATCAATGTAATTATTCCAAAATATATTGAGGCAATTCCTAGAGTGATCCTTCACCAAATGGACAGCGGGGATACACATTTAATGCAAAAGTGACTTGATTCAAAAGATCTAAGGGTAGATCTTTCTGGAGGCAGATATTTTTGTAAGCCCTAGGGTAGGGGCCAACACCTTTTTATATATATGTCATTTTTTGCCTCTTTGTAAAAGAGTTCTTCTGATGCTTTTCAAAAGTTTGTGACTTTTTGCAGTCCTTTCCCAGATTAGCACACTTTTGTAACTCATTTGGAGCATAATATACAGAGGTTACCTTGGTTGATGTTGATGATAGAAAATTACCATCTTGTTCTTGCAAAGTGTTATGCATTTCATGTTAATGATCAAGTTATTTTGTGAATTTCTTTCATTCCTTTATAAATTTATCTTGTATTTTCATGCCTTTCTTTGAAAAAAGTATCATTATACAAATCACAAACTGTGTTCACATAGTCACACATGGATTCCAATATGTGAAAATATTTTTTCCTTTTTTGAAAAAGTGTGTGAATCAAACCTGTTTGTGAAACATTAATGCAAATATTTATAGAATTTGATGTGTAATCTTATGTTCATTGTCAATTTTCAAGTGTAACCTAAGTATTCCATTGCTCTTTTCAACTTGGTGTATCACCATAGGAGTTAGGTTTCATCACAATTATTCTTTCTTCCCCTTTTCCTTACAAGATCAGTAGTTAGGTGACACCATAGGAAGCTGACCTTCTCTGGAGGTTGACCTCTGTTTACAAGAAACCCACATCTTTAGAGGTCTTCCCATGTTACACTGAGGTGTTGAACATTAGGTTCAACAGGGTGCAATTTCAGATGATAACATGAACATAATAATTATTTTTTCCTACTAAAAAATTATAAAACAAGTTGTTTACATATGAACATTCATTGTTAAATAGAACAAGTATTGTTTCCTACTAAACAGTTATGAAACTAGTTGTTTGCATATGAACATTCATTGTAAAAATAGAACAAGTATTGTTTCCTACTAAAAAATTTAAATGAACAAGGTTGTTTTTAGCTACTATGATAACTTAACAACCAAACATGTCATTTACAAAAGATTAATCACTGTTTACATTCTTGCATTATTGTTTCAGGCTAAACAGTTGCATTTAATGATAGAAAGTGTCATTTTCCCTACAAAGTATTCATTAACATCAATGTTATACTAATGTCTTAGGCTACAAAACTAGTTTTATTTCAAGTCTATGTCATTTCTAACAGAGCTTTCTCTATTTGCAAAGAAATGAACAAAAGAATGCAAATAGAAAATAGAGAATTCTCTATTCGCTATCAACTTGGGCTAACCCAGTTTCATTCATGCAGAACAAAATGCCATTATTCATTATTTCAAAACATAATCGACGGTGGAAAATTCACTGGCAACAAGATAAGTAATGAAGAACTGAATCATATGTAAAGTCCAAGCAAATGTATAATGCAATATTCAGTCCACTTCGGGTTCTTGACAGAACTCTTGCTCCCATGATTATAAGCCAAGTGTTCTCTAGTCGCTCTTAAAGCAGCTACCCCTTACATACATGAAACAATATTAAACAATATCATATCTAGAATTTCCCATATGAGATTACTAGTTTATATACCAAACATATTTAAATAACAACATGCAAACTTATGTTTGTAATAAACTTCAAGAAATAGCCCATTGATCCTTCAGATCGAACTAGACAAGATCAAGATGAGTTCACAATTTAAAAAAATCCATCGTTCCTATTGAATGAGGTTGGATTAAGAAGGTAATTAACAATGTACATATTTAAATAAAGTTTTATAATCACTTTCTTTTCTCCTTCCATTATTGGCCCATCCAATAACTGATAATATGAATAACAAAAGAAGAATAGGGTATCATTTTCCCTTCCCTAGGATCGATAGCTAATCCTATTCATGGATTATACTATGCTATCTTACACAATCATATCAAAATTAGAATACTAATAGCCATTGCATGGCCTGCACTTTCATGCGACATCAATTGATGGACGATTTATTAAGGCTTAAAGCCTCGGCCCTGGGTCCACTGTTAGCCAATAACAACTCTACACAAAAAATTGGGTTACATGTTGGGAAAGTTGATGGCCATGCAACCCCACAAGGAGGTCAATCATACACAACCATTTGGCTCAAGCCGACCTTAACACAGCCACTAACCTTCACACCTAATAGTGCTATTGAAATAAATCAACAGAAAATAAGAAATACTTCTAGCAAATATCAATGTTGATAATAGAATAAATCTTACTCTAAGGGAAATTGATTTACCTCAATTTCAAGCCTTTGAATTTATTTCCTAGATTTTTCCTTCCATGAGCACTTTTCTCTACTTTTTTCTCTCCTAAGCCCATTGAATTCCTTCTTGCTTCTTTTTCCTCTCTTTTTTCATGCAAAAATGGAAACAAATCTTGCATGCACTGGCGTTGCCATTATGGCATTATTTTCTTGTCATCGACCACTCTCTCCCTTATTTTGAGTATCGCCATTATACTTGTGACAGGCCACTATGTCCATTGTGGACTACCTTTAATATTTTTCATTCATTTTGAAATAGTCTAATTTCAATATATCGATTATCGAATTTGAATTCGATATAAAATTAAACATGTGTGCGTATGTATGTATGTATGTATATATCTATATATAATATATATATACTTATATACATTTATATTTATATTTTTATGTATTTATTTGATTTCATTCATATTTATCATGTATTTGAATTATATATATATAAGTTGTTTGTTTGGAATGGCTTATAGGTTCCATACATTATCATTTAATTTAAGGAACTTGAATTTTCATTTTGAGCATCTTTATATATATCTATATATATATATATATATATCTTCAATAAAGAAAAGAGTTTTCTTTACAATGCTTGCATTTGTTTCCTTCAAATCACAAAGTTTGAATAGACAAATTAATGTACAAACCATTCATTTTCAAGCACTGAAACAATTCAAGTCAGGAAATTGTGTTCTCTTATATATGCAAATTAGTTCAAATGCAAGTCATCATGTCATTTGTGTTGTGTCACCTAGATTCCAACTAGCTTACTATTTGATCTGACTTAGAAACAATCCTACTTCAACTGTGTTCTTTTCCTTCAACATGTCACCCTACAACTACACACACTTGCATCTACAAATTGATCAGTAACGTTCAATTCTTGGTAACATATAAAATAATTTTTCAAAGTCAACTTCTTTCATTCAATTTTTTTTGAAAATTCTAAAATTTTCATTTAATATTTATTGAGTTTCTTCAATAATTCAATTTTCTGTATTATAATAAATATGCAATAAGATTGGGTTTTGACAGAAGGTCATGTGTTAAAATATGGGGGACCAAAAAGTGACAACCACTATTTGGACCATCTAGTAAAAAACATGAGCACATTTTAATGTACTCATATTATGGCTTGGTAGTGACCAAGCCTAGGCCAACCACCACTAAGCCATAATGCACTCACATTATAAATGTCATAAAAATAAAAATACAAAGAGGTTGAGCTCATTTGAACCCAACCTTGTACCTCTGTAACAATAAACCATGAGTGAGAAAAACACATAATTGTTCTAAAGTTTATCAAGCTACCATCAAAATGTTGTGATGACATCTACAAGGTCCAAGAGGTAGTTTTACTAGTTTCTACATGTAAAAATTGAATAAAATTGTAGTTTAGAAATTATTTTGATATAAATTTTTTTAATTTTTCAAGAATTAAAAATCCACCAATTGATGAAAACCCTAGTTCACCAATTAATGAAAACCTTGGTGAAGAAAATGGAAAAAAAAATCCTCAACAAATTCCTCCATTGATTCCTTGACATAATCCTCAAATGCAATAAAACCTAATAGGTCAAACTGAAAATAGTAAAAAAGAACTCCAAACATTGATCGATGAGTTAAAAAATCCAAGTGGAACTAGTTCCCATTTGACAACCCTAACCACCTCATTGAAATATATCATCTCTCATATAAATTTTTTGAGTAGAAAAATTAACATATGGCAAAATAAAAGAGAGAGAACAAAAAAAATGTGCCTCAAAATTATTGTGCCAACAAGTAAAAGAAAACAAAATATTGATATTTGATTTGTGTACATTATTCATTGACCCACAAACTAGTACACCCCTACTTGGTACTTGCAATAATTTCCCTATCTATTGGTTCCAAAAACAAGGAATGGGAGATGTGGTGAGAAGTTTTTGACCATCCTCTATGCAACAACAATTATGTCCCATAATAGTTTTTGAGGGAACTCTATTATAAGTTTATCCTCAATGAAATCCCAAACTATTTTGACATGTGTGACTTCAAGGAGGGTAGAAGTGGGGGATATGAATAAGATAAAGGTTGGAACATCATTCCCAAGACTAGGAACAAATACCCCTTACAAGAACAAAAATTGATAATGTCACAATCTCAAACATTGTGAAGGAGCGTGTTGAGGTGGTGACTCTAGATAGAGTCCATCAACTCCCTCACACAAACCTTATTACACAACACTAGGCCTTTAACACAAGGTGACGAGGGAAAGTATTCTATGTATCAATGATCACCTCACCTTTGCCAAAACTATGACTTTGTTTATGATTATGGGTTTGAGGATTCTTGCGATGCATGTGGGTAGCAACAAGACACATCCATATTGGATGATATTGTGCTTATTGTGTTTATAGGACATTTGGTTTTGATGAACATGTAATTTTGAATAAGGTTAAATAAAATTTACTATATTTCTTTTTGAAATGTAAGTGATGGTGGCCCACTTATGAATCAACATTTGGCCCCTCCTCTAAGAGACCTTTGTAAGTGAGTCTTTGCTAATTTGGTGTCAGATTATTTTCATAATGGATCTTGGAAGGCCTTGTAAAGCTAGAATCATTCCTTAGTAGTTCTCCAAAGTTTCCTTAAATAGATTCATATTCCTCGGTTCTTAAAACCTGATTGTGTGATTTGGGCCCCACATGCCAATGGTTGCTTCTTTGTTTCTTTAGCCTTTATACCTTCTCTAGTAAATCTTGATCATTTCCCATTCTAGGGGAACCTTTGGAACAAGTTGCTCATTCCTAAGGTTAACATCTTCTTCTAGCTTTTGATGCAAAGAAAGATTATGACTCTCGACACTCTTTGTAGAAGGGGATTTTCTATTCCAAATAGATGTGTGTTGTGTGATTGTGAAGCAGAAAGTTCTTTTCATCTCTTCCTTGGCTATAATTTCACCTCCCTCATTTGGAGTAGGTTCAACTCTCTATGGAACCTTAATTGGGTTTTTCCTAAGTCTATGCAAAGTTTTGTTGAATAGCGACATTGTCCTTTGCCTAATCCCTTTGTTTGGTTGCTCTGGTACCTTATGGCCCCCCACATTGTCTAGGGCTTATGGAAAGAAAGAAATAATAGAGTATTTAGAGATGCTAAACTAAAAGAGGATATCAGTTTTCTTAAAATACAAAGGGCCATTGTTGAGAACTTTTCTATCCATTTTTTGGACTCTTCTCGGGCTACTCCGACCAATACATTGATTGGATATGATCTTTTGGTTGCTACAAATTGGAGTCTAATCACTCAATTATCTTGTCTTGTCAAATCCTAAAATTGTTCTAGAGAAAATACTACATGGAAGTGCCCTCCTATGGGATGGGTCAAAGTTAATTTTGATGAGGTGACCAAGGGGAACCCTAGGCCTATAGGTTGTGGGGGGGTGTTGAGGAATGAAGATGGAAGGTTCTTATGTGTGGTGGCACTCCCATTGGGAAACCAAACCAATCATCACACTGAGGTCAAAGTTTCTTACATCAACATCAAAACTATGTTGGAGAGGGGTGTTTCTTAAGTGTGGATTGAGGGTGACTCCCTCAACATTGTGAAGTGTTTGAATGGCATCCAAAATACGAACTAGATGATTGAGTCACTCATTAATGATTCTATCATGATGTTGAGGTCATTCGAAGAGACTTGTGTTTCTCATACTTATAGGGAAGGAAATTCCCTAGCAGATTTCTTTGCAAATGAGGTTGTCACTAGTCTTATTAATCTTAAGGAATGGGAAGATTACTCTTCCCTTCTCGAGAGGGATAAACTATTATTATGAGATGATAGCTAGACTTGAGTTTTTGATAGGGGGTAATAAGATAATAATCTCTCTCCCACATGCCACATGCTTTATGGGTTGTGTTTGTACCAATCTTGAGATCATTTTCATTTTTAGAAGTGTTGTTGGGCTCTAGTTTTTGTTATTTTTTGGAATTGCTAAAATGGGAAGGGATAGGAGCAGGCTCAAACCCATCTCCCACTATAAAAGGAAGAACAAACACAAATTCTAAGAGATTCTAAGGCACGAGAAATTCATGCCCTTTTTGGAGAGGCTTCATGGTTTTGACCATGAATCCTCTATTAAATCCATTCATTGCTTGCATAATAGGTGCTTAAATGTGGATGGGATTGTTCAACATCATTGAAAAAACTTCATTTCCTTTATTACTAGCTTATCGATGGAGGGATGCAAATTTTACAAAGAAACGAAAAGTAGTGAAGACGCAATGGATCAATTCTTTAAGGGCAGTTAGATAGATGACCTGGTGAAACTTCCTTCCTGGGGCTATGATAGTCTTTTGCTTAAGCGCATTTGGGTTGATGTAGCACAAGTTGTGATGAGGTGTGTAACCCTCGATGATTAGTTTTCTTCTATCTTAGGGCATCACTTCACTTTGCTCAATCACTTCAAACATAATTTACATGTTTCATTTTCATTTTTCCTTCTCTCCTCTCTGGAGGTTTTTGTCTATGCTCACCTCAAGAATCATAGGAATCATGTGCTCCATGAAGGGCTCATCTTGCTCATCATTGAGTATGTGAGAGCTAACACTTTGTCCAAGTTCATCCAAGTCTAGCAAGGGAAAATAGAAATCCATTAACTTTGAATCCTATTCTATTGGCTCATATTCTAATGATGATGGGGATGATGAGTGGAAGGTGGATGAAGACAACACTGATGTGGTCTCCTCATCCCTTGTTGAATCTCCCACTAAAAAAAGGAAGAAGGGAACATTGAAGAAGAAGGGTCATGCCAATAAATTGATCATTCATGGGTCATATTTTAGTAGGTCATTGTCTGGAGAGGATGATTTTGTGCATAAAAGATGTTGGGCCTCATCGATAGGAAACCAAAGAGAAGTTTGAGTTACATGGTATGTATTCTAATGATTATGCGAAGGATGGGAAAGAGCATTCAGTTCAATTAAAGGAATTTGTAGATTTGGGGCTTCATTGGAGGGTTTCTCAGAGACTAGCTAAGATGCATAGTTCAAATTCAAAAGGGTGTAGGAAGGGTGAACAAGAGGAACCAAAATAGGTGGACACTATAGACAATTTCATAGTTGTGGAAGATTCTCCTATCCGATAGACACCTCCTCATGATGCCAATGATGTAGGAGGTGAGAGTATTGAGGAGGCTTTAGCTAAGAAGGGTGTGAGGGAGGTTGTGAGTAAGAATCCATCCTTGGAAAATCCAAAGATAACAAATTTTCATCCTCTTTCTAAAGATTTCTCCTATCTTGACGAAGGTAACACCTCAATGTTGGAGCTTCTAGACATGGCTAGAACTGGCACCACTTGTAACTTCAAAATGTCCAAATGGGTAATGAAGGAGTTTAATAAGGTGAATATTAAAATCATAAGCTTAAAGGAGAATTTGGCTAATCAGCCAAAATGGTCATCTTTGGATTTTCTCATAGAGAAGATGGTGCATCTGGAATGCTCTTTTTCTAATTTCAAAGCTGAGTGTGAAAGTCACCTTTGTACGTTGGAGGGAAAGATCAAGGAAACAAATGAGGATATCAA
>VDFB02271358.1:73233732-73299038 GCA_007258455.2 Sequoia sempervirens | reverse complement strand
GAGGGTGGGAGAGAGTGAGAGAGGGTGGGAGAGAGTGGAAGAGGGTTAGAGAGAGTGGGATAGTGGGTGAGAGGGTGTGAGAGAGGGTGTGAGAGAGTGGGAGAGAGTATAGACAAAGAGAGAAAATTAATTTATAAAAAAAACCAACTTTATTATAACATTAGCATATTTTGAAGAAGTAGAGACATGACTATTTTAGAAAGAAATAATGTGCTCGTGTTATAATGTGAGCATGTGTTGGCTTGCTCTAAAAATGGTAAAAAAACACAATATACCTGTGATGTCAGCCCACATTCTAAATATTCTCCTGGTTCTGCACATGCTCTGACAAAAGGTAGCTTTTTGATGATTGAGTGAAGTGTCCATGTATGATTTTTTTATTCCACCACCTTTTTCATGATCTTTCCACCACCTTTGCATGAAATAGCAGAGTTTTCACATTAAGAGGCATATAATATCAATTCAAGTTTGAATTCTAGTGATAACTGATATACAATTGAAGTTTGAAAGGGAACAAGCTTTTGAAAAAGTTAAATTGTTGAGGAGTTTGAGGAAAGAAGAAGCAAAGGATACATAATTAGGTAGAATTCCTCAATTTGAAACTCTGATTTTTTAGGTATGTGAAGTCTTTGTACATTTTCTTTCATTCTATTATGGCTTTCTTTCATTTTTGTTGTTTTCCATATTCCATGTTGATCTTTGTTTGTTTGTCATGTTACAACTTTAGGTTGTCAATGGACATTTTAAATTACATAATTCTATACATACACTCTCTAATTACATTTTTAAACCACATCTCTTTGAGGAATTTTGATATTTAACAATTGACTTACTTTGTGTATGCTTCCAAATCTTTCATTGAGATATTTTGTCAAACAATTATACAAACCAGTTGATTGCCTTGTCTATGCTACCAAATTTTCCATACATGTCTCTAAAAAATTAGAATATACTCCTAATGTAGTAGGGGGAGGCCTGCAACACACAAACACAAAATTCCAATCTAAAAACACAATTTTCAATTTACAATTTCATCAGGACCTCTTCATTCAACAAATTCACATTGTTCCTTGTAGCATATCAAAGTCACTCAATCGGGTATAATTCCACTCACACAACCTTTCAAGTCACAAATCAACACACATCAGGGACCCATTATAGTGCCTTTCAACATATCCAACAATCACCAATGCTTGTTTTGCACCAAACTACACAAATTAGGTTTTCTACGCTTTTAAGGGCCCAAATTATCCCACTTTTACAAAGGGACCACCTTCTAAACTTGTCCAAATCTCCTGAAACCTTTGGGTAGCACTTTATATCTATCAAAACTTCAAATTATAGCATTATATTTTAGAGATTCAATCATTTACCACCCAAACCATGAAACCCTCTCCGTAGGCTTAAAAACCCTAGGTTTTATTGAAAGTAGCACTTGCCAAACACTCCAAAAATCAGAAACTATTCAAACAAGCCTAAAATACCCTTATCATACTCAATCTAACATAAAATAATGTTTCCCAACTCATAAACTCAATTTCACTCACCAAAACCTCATTTTTCTTAAGGAAAACTCACCGTTTCCTCATTTGGTTTGACGCCCAATCCAAGGATCATCCTCCATTCAAGTTTCTCATGGACTTTTATAATGTTTCCCTCCTTAAAAAAACCACGTCAGCTTCAAAAACTAACATTTGAAAGAGGTTACCATTGGTCTCCCTCTTTAATAGACTTTTACAACTCTTCACTATTTGTTAATTTGATAACTTAGCACTTTTTGCACATTTTGAAAATTCTACTACCTAGACCTCTAAATACTATTGAAAAAATGAATAATTACATCACGATATGGTCTTATAGACCTTATTAAGACAAAATTACTCCAAAACTATAATCTAGAGCTTATGACCTTAAATGGATTAACAACTTTTACTGGTGTTCCTGCACCAACTCCTCCCACATTGATAGCACCGATTTAAACAATTTTGGTTTTCATCTCTATTTCTAAATTACCTCATCAGTAAAGCTACCTCATCACCTATGTTTTCTATTTATTAAGCTTTGAATGACATATATTTCATTTATTTTAATGGATACATTTTTTGAGGAACTGATATTCATCTCATTACCATGCTATAGGTAAAATTATCCGTCATGCCAAAGAAACGAACAAGGAAAAAAATAATAGACAAGCAACTCCAAACCTTCAAAGAAAGGGAGAAATTATGGTTGAGGGAATATCATGCAAAGAAAACTTGGAAACTATTGACGAAAACAAGCCAATTGAAGAGGAACCTCAACCGTCATAAAGAGAACAAAAATTGGCAGCACAAAGGGAACGAATGCGAAAGTGTCATGCTAGGACAGATTTAGATACTGTAGTTGGAGACACAGCCTCTACTGCAAGTGAATATGAAGGGACACCATTAAGCATAAGTGAATATGGAGGGAAACCATCTACCGTGAGTGAATATCGTTTTACACCATTTACCGCATCTCAAGTTGAGAGTACATCATCACTCAGATTTAATGAAGAAGGTATGCCATCATCCCCATGTGAAGATCAAGGTATGTCTTCTACTCCACCCTTGATCGAAGTTATGCAATCTATCCCACCTCAATTAAATATAATTGATGAAATTTCTAATGTTGAGATGTATGTACCTAAGAGAACACCACCTAGAATTTTGCGTAGAAAGCCGAAGTTTTTGATTAATATTGATGAGGATATTTTGCAGCACTTGGAAGGTAATATTCTAGAACACACTTGTAGAAGATATCCTAATAAGATTGGGAAAATCTTCTTTGAAAGGATAAATGAGATCGTAATATTTCAACTATTTGTTCAAATGATGCGAGGTTTAAAGTACAGAAACATCATGAAGACTCTTGGGTTGAGAACATTGAAAGCATCAAGTGAAAACACTATTGTGAAGAATCTAATGGATGCTTATGAGAGTGTGGGTAAGACCTCACGCTCAAAGGATAGTAATGTCACCCAAATTGTCATTACATCGACTTTGGTAAGCTATCAAACAAAGAGAGCTCGTCTCATTAAAAAGACAAGTGAAAAAATAGGAATTAGTAGAAAAACTTTATCAAAAGCTGTTCAAAGGCGGCAAAGAATTGAGGGCACCAATTCAAATGAATTATGGGAATTCTCAGGGAGACTGCACATAAAGATAAAAAAGCTTTTGAATCATTGAGAACACTAATTGAAGAGTATTGGAAGAATAATACAAGGCCATCTTTGAATCAAAGGGATGTCGTAAGAAGGAGAATCGGTAGTTGGAACCGTGGGCCACATCTAAAGCATTTTTTGGATACGACTCAAACCCAATTTTTTTGTAAATTTCAAAATGATTATCCTCAAATTAGTATTTCTCAAATATTTTTTGAAATTCTTAAACCTCTAAATTATGTCAAGATAAATCACACACGCACTACTTGTTGTTGTAGACTACATATTGAATTTTCTAACCATTATGATGTTTATCATTCTATATGTTTAGATTTGCATACTAACGATGTTTTGCAGGATTGTGGCATAGAAGCCCAACCAAAATCTTCAAGAGAGTTCTTATCAACAAAATTATGTGAAATAGAGGATGGTCAAATATTCTATAGGACATGATGCTTGGATGGTTCATGAGAGCTTTGTGGTGGCTTGCAACGAATGCCAGTATGTCAACATATGGAAAGCATAGATGAGGTAGGATAGAAACTAGTAGAGTTTTGGAAGTATAAAATAGTGGCATATGTTACAAAATATGGGTCTCAAGCAAAAAGGTGTGATTTGGTTATTCGGAAGATTCCAGTGTATCAATATATGTCCATGTTTCATGACAATCTAGTGTATGAGTATGCAAGGCATACCCATAGAGCTTGATGGCTAGACATGCAATTAAAGCTATGAAAGGACACCTTTCTAGTTGGCAGCATAGTATCAGTGGATGACTTTGTAGAGAACTACACTCTACAACTATAGTGTGAGGTGCAGTCACAGTATTACAACTCCACACAGGTTTCGATATTTGTGCACATAGCATTCATTCATGCAGCTGATAGTACAGAGGACCAAAGGAAGGTATTGAGGGAGTATCACTTTTATTTTAGTGATGATCACACACATTCTCCAGAGTTTGTGCAAGGTTGCTTCCAGATGTTCTACAATGATTTGGCTTTGAGGGGCATAGCATACGATTATCAAATAATATGGTTGGATAATTGTGCAGCACAGTTCAAGAACGTGTGCATGTTCTACTAGTTATGCAGGATGCAAAACTACAAGTGTTCATCATATGTGGAACTTTTGTGAGGTTGGGCATGGAAAGGGGGAGCATGATGGTACAGGAGCATGCCTGAAAGGAGCATTAGCACAAGAAGAGTTAAAGTATAAAGACAGTGCAAAGTTGACAGATGCAAGATCATCGTCGAGTGGTGTAATACTTCGATGGGTCTAGGTAATGAAGGTATGTCTTCAGTTCATATATTTTTTTGGTTGATGGATGATACTAACATGACACCATATGAGGATTGTTGTACACTAACAGGATCGAGTGATAAACACTCTTTCCTTAGCTCAAATGCAGGTTCATGGAGTATCGATACACATAAGATGGCATGCTTTTGTTCTTCATGTGCAATGAAAGCCTGGAATGATTGTGTGTCAGGGGAGTGGGTTGAAAAATGGTTGAAAAGTTATATTAACCCACTTCACATGTATCACCCTCTGACGGCATTGGAACTAACATAGATTGAATCATCGGTCAACTTTGACCATGTATCAGATCTAGTTCAACCAGGTAATATATCTACTTGCTTAGTTTTTTAAATTCCATATTGTTATCTTACTTTGTACTATATCTGTAATGTTGACTAATTTCAAGAGATATGTTGCACATATCAATGTAGGGCATGTTTATGCAGTTATTGCAAATGAAGACAATGAAGAGGGAACATACTATTACTTGTGTCATCATGTTGAGGCCAAAAATAAATTGGAAGTCCTAATTATAGATGGAGAAAACATTGAATACCCTACAGGATTAGTTGTTGTTACTAGAACATGGCTTAGAAGGTACCCACATAAGAGTGTTAAACATTGGTTGTTTCAAAACTTTGACACACATTGTAAGATTCTTCATTACTCAAACCTTGTCATGGCGTCCAATGTTCGTTTTACCAAATATGGGGGTAGACCTTTGAACAAGGCCTTTTGGAAGGTCCATGAGTCTGACCATGAGGCAATACTTGACACAATAAAGAGTAGATCAGACCTGGATGGTTCATTGAATTAATTTGTAAGTATATGCACAATGGTTCTTATTAATTTACACTTCTATCCATGTTAATTTGTTTGATGTCAATGTTATCATCTTATTTTACTTTACATATCTGTAAGTAACCCGGTAAAAATTGATTGGTGTCCCCTTGCAGAAAATGCAGATTTATGAGCCATCCAAGAGAATCTCAAGCAAAAAATCAATGCAACATCCCTATTTTGATAATCTTGAAAAATCTCAATTATGATTTTAAGCCATTACAAAAGTGTGCGCAAAGCTTGGTGAGGGAATTTCAAGTTATTCATTTGAAGTTAACCTTATCATGAGCACCTATGATGTATACATTATAAGAGCATCTCGAATTTCAAAAATATTCTATTCATGAGAGGTGTTGTGTGCAATAGGTATCTTGGAACTCCCAATGAAGATGTATGACCAGGAGTGACTAAGTTGAGAGACTACCATGCCTATCTGTAATTTCCTTCCATCTATTTTCATTTCATTTCCATTTCCATTTTGGATGAGTTGTTTCTTTGTATTCTTTTACTTTGCGTATTTGTAACTAAACTAGTAAAAATTGATTGGTCTCTTGCAGAAAATGTTGATTTTTGAGCCATCAAAGAGAATCTCAGCCAAAAAATAAAAGCAACATCCTTATTTTTATGATCTTGACAAAGCTCAATTTTGATTTGAAGCCATTATAAAAGAGTGTGTGAAGCTTTGCGAGGGAATCTCAAGTTACTCATTTGAAGTTATCCTCTAAATGATAACCTATGATGTAGACATTATAAGAGAATCTCAAATGTATGAGTGACATTGTAAAATATCTGTGAGAATAGAGTACCTAAGGCATTGTAATGAGATTTACTAAAATATTGAAATTTGGTGCAGGGGAACCAAGGTTATTGAGCAAATTTGGTTCATGGAAGTCTTTTAAGTTAGTTTTGTGTTATGAGTTTTACCAATTAAATAAGGTCATATTAGACCAATTGATTTATAATGTAATAAGTCATGTTAGTTACAAAACAACAGTTAGGCATGATTTGAAATATGTAGAATCATTTGTAAAGGCTATTTAAAGCCTCTTAAAGGCTCAGACACAATGTAATTTTGGTGCAGGAGCACCTAGTCTCCTAGTCTCTTAAAGGTTGATAGGAGGTCAATAGATTTGATTAAGGTATTTTGTGTTTATTTATGCTAAATAAGGTCAATAAAGAAATTTTAAGGTGTATTAGGGTGAGTTTTTGAGTCTCAATGGTCAAATGTGCAAAAAAATGCATTCTTGCTACAAAATTGTAAATATTTGAATTTGTAGCCTTTTGATTTAGGAAAATATTTGAATTTGGTTGTAAATGTGCAAGAATGAGGTCTAAGAGGTTGTAATAGGCTGAATTAAAGGTGTTTGAGTGATTTAGGAGTCCTTAGGGGTCAAAATTAAAAAAAGTTGCAAAATTCATGTAATGTTGTCATGTGTAAAAGGTCTAAAATGCAACTTAATGAAGATTAGAAGGTATTAATGATTAAAAATGAGTTATGGGAATTGGAGGGAGTTGGAATGCAATCAAAACATGTATAATAACCTCCAATTGCATCAACAAGCCCTCTAACATAACAAACCCCAAAACCCTCTTCTTTCACAAGTTAGGCAAGGGTTTATTGAAAACCCATACTCGAAAGCTTCCCACAGCCAACCAAAGCCTAAAACACCTTCAAAAAGGTCTGCACAAGCTTAAAATTTCAAGAGATATTGCTGCCCCCAAAGATTTCTTCAAACCCTAGTAGTAAGCCACCTTTTTCCACTCAAAATTACACCACTTGACATATAGGGCATCACCTAAAAACCCTCTATTTGCCTCCCTTGCACACAAAAATTTTCACACATGTTTTATAACCATAACTAAGCCTTTCCATCAAGTTATAGAAGCATACAGTGGGTGAAAGGCTTAATATGACATTTTAATACACTTAAAACCCTTAAAACAGGGTATACAAACCAACCCTCAATAATTGGCTTCTAAAATGCAAAAAATAAAATGAAATCCAACCAAACCAAAACTAAAATGGAGTTAAGTCTACTGCCCATAGAATTCCATTGAAAAGAGAGCCCAATCACCCTGTACGGAACCGTATAGTTCAAGGAAACATCAAATCCCAAAGTGCAAAAGGGTAGCAATCTTTGACAAGGTATTACTCGGATACCATGGCACTTACAAAATATTTGTCTAAACCTATGGGATCCTATTGGGGCCCTCCAAAATAACCTCTCTCCATTTTTTTTTATCTCGAAGTGGTTTTTTTGTGGTGTCTAGTTTTCAGTTGATAGAAAAAGTGTCAAATGCAAGCAATGGAAAGTTGCAAAGTGGTGCAACTTTCATTCTGCAACTCGTGTGACCAAACAGGCTGTTCCAAAACATCCAAATAGGTATTTTTATGCTAGACATGGTCCTCTTTCACACCCAAACATGCGGAATTGCTCCGAGCTACATTCAACCATGTTGATCCCTTAAGGGTCCAAAGTGCAAAATGGTTGCAAACTTCAACATGTTATTACTTGGATATTGTGATGCTTAGAAACTTCTCATCTAATCCTATGGTATCATGTTCGACCCCTCTACAATAACCTCTCTCAGTTTTTATTATCTTGGATTGATTTTCCCGTGGTGTCCAATTTTCAGTTGATGGAAAAAGTGTCAAATGCAAGCAGTGGAAAATTGCAAAGTGGCGCAACATTCATTTTGCAACTCATGTGACCAAACTAACTATTCCAACGCATCCAAATAGGTATTTTTACGCTAGGAATGGTCCTCTTTCACACCCAAACACATAGAATCGCTCTGAGCTATGTTCAACTAGATCAATCCCTTAAGGGTTTGAGTGTAATATGTTGAAATAGGCCATTCCACCTATTTTTTAGGCTATGACATAGTGATATGGGTCTGATGTAAGTAGGATAGGGAGTAGGAATAATAAAAAAGCATTGGTAAAGGAATTGGAAGAGATTACTAACATTTCCTTTGTTGAAAATTCAGAATTGAGGCCCCTTAAAAGCAAGGCTAGAAGAGGTGAAAGAAGAAATTGCTTGAAAATAAGTTAGAATAGGTTGGAAATAGGGTGAGGTTGTGGAGTTCAATGTGTTCAAAAGTTCTGCAAGGATAGGAGAGGTCAAAAGTATGTTATGACATGATGCCCTAGTTGGGAAAATAAGGGTTTCAAATGAAAAAGAGAGGTTTGAGGGAGTAAAATTGGGTAAAGTCAACGGGAAACATAATTTGGTGGTCAATTAAGTTTGTGTAGATAGAATGAAGAGTGTTGGAATAGGTTTTGAGGTTTGGGTTTAGTTTCGGTTCGCCGGTTCAGCCAATTTTTTTTGGAGGGGGGTTTAGTTCGTTTTAGGTTTGTTGGTACAAAAAAATGTAAAAATAATAAATATATATGCAACCTAGAAGCATGAATTAGGATTAGAATATCACATAACATCATATAAACAACAAAACCACCATAAACTTGAATGCCATTTAAAACATGCATGATAAATATTCATCATTGAAACTTGAATTGTGGTAGCTTGATATACAGAGTTTATTGATGCTAGGGTTCAATTTGTATGATTTTGAAAAAATAAGCCAACTGAGTAGAGTTATCAGTGTTCTTCATAAATCATAAGAATTTTTTTAGTACACTAGCCATTTTGATGTATTCTTGTAGTTTCAAACATTATTTTGTATCATTGTTACATTGGTCTTGAGAGTGGTAGCTTAAAATAGCTCCACAATACAAAAATTGGTTTACCTGTGCAGTGTAACAATGGCATAGGTAGATTTTTCTTTCAAAGAACCAAAGGGTGACTACACAATTGAAGTGTATAAACACATATATTTTTGTAATATCAAGGATTCTTTTTGAAACTTCCATGCATTGCTAATCTAAAAGGAAAATTATTTTTCCTAATTTGTATGCAACCATGATTTTGACATTGTCAAAAAGAGAAAAACTTCCTGAATGATGAAAAGGCATGGCCAAGCAGTTCTAACTCTTCACATGAGAGAAGAGAGATGTTGGAGAGTACATCAAGTCAGTGATAACAGAAGTGTAAGTGTAATGTTGGAGAGTACATCCTGAATTTGGAGAGAGCTTCATGATGAGATCACTTCTCAAGGTGCCAAGTACCAAGGAGCCACCACAGAGAAAGTCCTTGTTTAGGACTTCATGTAAGTCTCATGGGAAGGTATGCAAGGTCACTGTAGACTCTGGTTTTGTTGATAATTTAGTGTCTCTTGAAATGGTTGAGAAGTTAAAACTAAAAAATATTCCTCACCCTACCCCATATAAGGTGTCTTGGTTGAATGAGGGACAACAAGTGCTTGTTAATGAGCAATGTTGGGTGGAATTTTAGATTGGGAAGTATAAGGACATAATTTTGTGTGATGTCACACCCATGGATGCTTGTCATCTACTCTTAGGATTCCCTTGGTAGTATGATAGGAAAGCCCAACATGATGGAGAGAAGAATACCTACACAATAAGAAAAGATGGACACACTTTCACTATGAATCCCTTACCAGATGAAGGAGTAGATACAACTTGGGTCTAGCATCATGGTGGTAGGTGAGAAAGAGTTCTTGTAAACCTTAAGAGAAGAAGGAGTTATAGGGTTTTCCTTAGTTGTTAAGCCTAAATGCAGGTCTATTTTTTACTCAAACAAAGAGAAACCCATACCCAGTGAAGTCCAAACATTGTTGGAGCGGTATAAGGAGATTGTACTGGATGAATTGCCTAGTTCCCTACCTCCAATCAAGGACATCAGTCATCATATAGACCTAATACCAATTGCTACATTTCCTAACAAGGCTGCCTAAAAGATGACACCAACCCAAAATGAAGAAATAGCAAAGCAAGTGCAAGAGTTGATGGATAAGGGCCCTCAGAAGAGTTTAAGCCCTTGTGCTATTCCAACCCTGCTAGCTCCAAGAAAGGATGGTAAATGGAGATTATGTACTGATTCAAGAGCCATAAATAGGATAACCATCATATATAGGTTTCCTATGCCAAGGATGGAAGATCTTATGGATTGTCTTGGAGGGGCCTATTATTTCTCAAAATTTGACTTAAAGAGTGGGTACCATTAGATTAGGATCCATGAGGGGGATGAATGGAAAATAGCTTTCAAGACTAATGAAGGTCTTTATGTGTGGATGGTGATGCCTTTTGGCTTGACTAATTCCTCTAGTACCTTTATGAGACTAATGAATGATGTATAGAAACCTTTTATTGGCAGATTTGTTGTAGTTTATTTGGATGACATTCTTGTGTTTAGTAGGTCCAAGGAGGAACATTTGAAACATCTAGACATGGTTCTAAGGAGGTTGCATGAAGAAGGATTTTTGATTAACATGCAGAAGTGTGAGTTCATTAAAGAAGAATTAATCTAACTTGTGTTTGTTATAACAAAAGGGAGTTTAAAAATGGATCCTTCAAAGGTTGAGGCTATACTCAATTGGCCACCACCTAATTCAATGGGTGATGTGAGGAGTTTTCATGGTCTTGCAAGCTTATACATAAAATTCATCAAAAAAATTAGCCAAATTTGTGCACCTATCATTGATACAATCAAAAGAGACAAGAAGAGTAAGTTTCTATGGACCGAAGGAAGCAAATGAAAGGTTTGAATATTTTCAAAAAGAAAGGTATCCCAACAACCTATTCTTGCTCTTCCTAATTTTAATAAGATTTTTACAATAGAATGTGATGCAAGAAATCAAGACATAAGTGTTGTTTTAAGTCAAGAAGGTAGACCGGTTGCATTTTTTAGTGAAAAGTTGAATGAATCTAAAAGAAAATACTCTTCATATGATCTTGAATTGTATGCTTTGGTTCAGGATTTAAAAAAATGGAGGCACTACTTGTTACCAAAGGAATTTATTGTGTTTACTGACAATCATGCACTTAGTTTCTTTAATGGGCAGGAAAAGTTGAACTAAAGGCACATGAAGTGGGTTGAATACCTACAAGCATATACATTCTCCATAAAACATAAGAAGGATCAAGCTAATAAATTTGCAAATGCACTTAGTAGAAGGGTCATGATGGTTCAAGAAATCCAACTTCAAAGTGTCGGCATTGAGGATCTTAAGGGTATGTATCAAGAAGATGAATATTTCAAGGAAGCTTTTGATGTTTGTTCTCAAATTTCAGATGCTTTTCATGGTGATTGTGTTGATTATGTTTTGCAAGATGGTATTTTTCTTAAAGGGGCTCAATTGTGCATTCCTAAGTGTTCTATGAGGGAGAATATAATCAAGGAAAATCATAGTGGAAGTCTTGGAGGGCACTTTGGATTAGATAAAACCTTGGAGCAGGTTAGGAGATTTTACTTTTGGCCTAAAATGTAGGTTGATGTGAGAAAATATGTGAAATCTTGCGCAATATGTCAAAGAGCAAAGGGAACTACTTCAAATGCTGGTCTTTATCAGCCCCTACTAATCCCAAATAGACCTTGGGAAAGCATAAGTAAGGATTTTGTTTTAGGACTACCTAAAACACCAAGGGGAGTTTATAGTGTTTTTTTAGTGGTTGATAGATTCAGAAAAATGGCTCATTTTATTCCTTGTAAGTGCACTAGTGATGCTTCTAACATTGCAAATCTATTTTTTAGGGAGGTTCAGAGAATGCATGGTATTCCTATGATTATTGTATCAGATAGGGATTCTAAATTCATTGGTCATTTTTGGAGGACCTTATGGAGGAAATTGGGGACTAATTTGCAACATAGTTGTACCTACCATCCTCAAACAGATGGCCAAATAGAGGTATTCAATAGATCACTTGGTAATCTCTTGAGGTGTTTGACAAAGGAACATGGTGTGCAATGGGATTTGGTACTGCCCCATATAGAATATGCTTATAATGACTCCATCAATAGAAGCATTGGAAAAACTCCAAGGGATCTTTGAGTTGAGAGATTTTAAAGGAATGGAGAAGAGGAGTGTAGAAGGAGCATATTTTTCCATTGCCATGAAGTCTATCCATGATCAAGTGAAGGAAAATCTCAAAAAGAGTGTAGAACACTACAAAGAGAGGGCATATTTGAAAAGAAGAAATGCACAATATAAGGTGGGAGATCTGGTTTTTTCTTATTTGAAGAATGTGGAGTGCATATGCACCATCATGTACAATAGATATTTGAGCCACTTTAGATGTTTGTAATAATGATTACATCCATTTCTAAAAAGGATTATCGTTGAAGTATTGAG
The DNA here is from genome assembly GCA_007258455.2 of Sequoia sempervirens. Taxonomy (NCBI): domain Eukaryota; kingdom Viridiplantae; phylum Streptophyta; class Pinopsida; order Cupressales; family Cupressaceae; genus Sequoia; species Sequoia sempervirens. Next base: position 73,286,503 of record VDFB02271358.1, on the reverse strand, counting down.
AATATTGGATAGGTTGATATACAAACTTAGTACACAGTACTTGTGGCTAGTGAGCTATTCTATCATTGAACCACTTGTCCTTTCATGATCAATATTTAAACTATATTAGGGAGTGCATTTCAACTCCAACACACACCTAAGATACATTCATGTTGAGATCAACTATGATATTAAATTCAAAATCTCAAACAATATAGAATCTAATTCTAAATCATGATTAAGGATTTAGTTCTAAGTAATTTTAAATAGCACAAAAGTCCAATTATGATATGTATAATTTTTAGTTCTAATTATTTTCCTATAAACATTATTGTATTGATTTTTATTCTGCAAACAAAAAAAAATATTGAACTAATTTCTATCCTAAAATAATCTATTGATAAACTAACTACATTTTATATCATTCACCATGTAATTAAAAAATTAACAATAGAAAAAATGTATCTAACTTTAACAAAAAAATAATATAACATAAAAATCATCCACATACTCATTAAACCTATATGAATCCAATTGCTATTTTACATAATTTTAAAAAAATACAAAATAATATAATTTCAAAAAACCTTAAAATTTAATCCATTTAATCATTATTTTCTTCCTCTTATAATGAATTGCATGTTCAAACAGAAAATATCATATTTCATAATTTTTTCTCTTTTATTATTTATTACTAATTTGAATGGGTGTGATTTCTTTTCATCTTTGTAAGTAGTTGAAGTATATTTTTTAATTAAATTAAATATTTTAAGAAGCAAATGAGAAAATAAAGTATGAATTCAAGTGATAATTATTTTTGGATTGAAACTGTGTAAAAAAAATTATATCAACGTTTCAGATTATTTTTCTCTCTTTCTAGTTGCATATCATCCTGATGATGAATCATGAAATATGATCTGAAACATTGATATATGTTGGAATGTAAACCCAACTACTTCTGTCACCTCCAGCTACTACCGTCCTCCTACCTTCCACCATCCAGAGACCCTCACAACATCGTGGCTCATCTACACCGCCAGCTGTTAACTGCGCAGTCAACAAACCACTGCCCGTGATATCGCAATATGGGTTGTTACCCATTACGATACTGTGGGGAACCATCTACCAAGCCGCCTCTGCCAGAGGATATTTCGTAATACAGAAAATTGATATTTAAGTTTTAATATTAAAATAAAGGACACTTTATTAAATACATTTTGATCGGGAAAATGCAGTTAGGTAATTTGTAATAAATTTTATTTCGTGCCCTCCCTTCCGTGAATGTTTTTCACGTGACTTTTAACTTTCACCTATTTTTGTATATGTATTTTTACTTTTGAATTTTAATAAAAAATGTTAGCATACAAAATTTGATGAGCAGCAACTCTGGGTTGAATATATTTTTTTTAAGTTTTAATTTCCTGTGGTATTTCCTCTGCCTTTGGCCTTCACGTGGTATCAGAGTAAGTTCGATTATTAGAGCCAAGTTTATTAAAGCAGATTATCTGGGTAAATTTCAAAAATGGTAGCAAGCACAAGTTTGAAAAACCCACAAATTCCACAATTTAATGGGAAGAATTATGAGTACTGGTCAATTACCATGAAAGCACTATTTAGCTCACAAGATATATGGGATTTAGTTGAAAATAGATTTCCAGAGCCAGTAGATGCATCAACATACAATGCTTTAACACAAGTAGAGAAAGACTTATTAAAAGACACAGAAGAAAGACTCAAAGGCTTTATTTTATCTGTTTCAAGCTGTACATGAGAGCATTTTTCCAATAATTTTAGTAGCAACAAAGTCCAAACAAGCATGGGACATACTTCAAATAGCCTATCAAGGCATGGCAAAAGTTAAAACAACAAAGCTACAAATGTTGAGAAGAGATTTTGAAACAATATGTATGAAGGACAATGAATCTGTAGATTCATTCTACACCCAAGTCATTAGGGTGGTTAATCAAATTAGGTCTCATGGAGAGAATCTGGAAGATACCAGAATTGTTGAAAAGATTTTGAGTTTTCCCACAAAATTTCTACCAGTTGTAGTTGCTATAGAGGAGAAAAAGAATCTCTCACAGTTCTCAGTTGATGAGCTATATGCATCTCTAATTTCTCATGAACATAGGCTAAAAAGTTCAGCAGATACATCATTGGAGCATGCTTTCAAAACTTAGGCTTCAGTGAGTCAAGGAAGAGGTAGAGGTAGATCAAGAGGAAGAGGAAGAAACTCTTACAGAGGTGAAAGATACAGTCTATCAAGCTCAAGTGGAAGAGGCAACATCAAGGCTCAAGCCAAAACCCAGCATAGAATCAGTCACAAAATCAAAGGTATGGTAAATCTCAAGTCCAATGTCACTACTGTAAAAAATATGGGCATTATATGAATGAGTGTAGAAAGAAGCAGTATGATAATAATAGACAAAATGCAAATTTTTCAAGAGAAGGTCAAAATTAGAATTCAGATAAGAGCACAATGTTTTTAGCTTGTAATGTTGCTCAAGCAAATGAAAAAGATGTATGGTTTTTAGATTCACGCTGTTGCAATCATATGACAAGGAATCTATAAATGTTTTCAAGTTTAGATGAGAATGTAAAGTTTGATGTTACATTTGGTAATGACAATAAAGTGTCAGTCAAGGGAAAATGAGATGTCAATATTCTAACTAAATAGGGGGAGGAAAAGTATATTTCAAATGTGTATTTTGTGCCTAGTCTGAAACATAACTTAATGAGTGTAGGGCAACTGGTTCAAAAAGGGTATAGAGTAACCTTCAAGAATGGTCTGCGTACAATTTTAGACAAATACCCAAGCAACTAGCTTATTACAAAAGTCAGAATGACAAACAACAGAATGTTTCCCTTAAAGCTAAGGCCGGATTTGAATATAAATTATGCTCAAGCACAACACTTACTGAATTCACAAGTGGGTAGAGAAGAAACTACAGTAGTAGTGTAGACAATCTTTCAAGCTGAGATAAAAGATGAAAACTGGTTATGGCACCTAAGATTTGGGCATCTCAACTTTGGAGGTTTAAATTTACTTCATAGGAAAGGCATGGTCAAGGGACTACCTTTAATAGAAAAACCAGAAAGGGTATGTGAAGGGTGCATTTTAGGAAAACAACATAGAGAATCATTTCCAGCAGGAAAGTCAACTAGAGCAAAAGCCCCTTTGGAAATTATACATTCAGATTTGTGTGGACCTATGCAAACACCTTCAATAGGTGGTAGTTTTTATTTTCTGACATTCATTGATGATTATTCAAGAAAAACATGGGTTTATTTTCTAAAGCAGAAAAATGAAATGTTTGATCTGTTTCATCAGTTCAAGAATTTGGTTGAAAAACAAAGTGGTTATTATATCAAAGTGTTGAGAACAAATAGAGGTGGTGAATATATTTCAAGAGAATTTTTTAATTTTTACAAAGATCATGGAATTCACAAGTAGTTCACAACTAGATACACACCTCAGCAAAATGGAGTAGCTAAAAGGAAAAACAGAACAATCATGGAAATAGCTAGAAGCATGTTGAAAGCCAAACATTTGTCAAATGAATATTGGGCAGAAGCAATATCTTTTGTAGCCTATATAATGAATAGGTGTCAAACAAAAAGTGTCATGAATATGGTACCTGAAGAAGCATGGATAGGAAGAAAACACAGTGTTACTCACATGAGAGTATTTGGATGTGTAGCATATGCACATGTGCCTAATGAATTGAGAAGGAAGCTAGATAACAAAGGAGAAAAATGTATATTTGTTGGATACAGTGAAGAATCCAAAGCTTATAAGCTCTATAATCCAACAACAAAGAAAGTTATAATTAGCAGAGATGTACAATTTGTAGAAGATGAAGCATGGGATGGAAGCATAGAGAAGATAGTTAATATTTCAGCTAGTATACCTCAAGAGGAGAATGAAGTTTCAACATCAACAAATATTCTAGCTATTGTGACTCCTACCACTCCCATTCAAGCTCAGCAAAGTGGTCCAAAAGTGACACCGGCATCAACTGTAAGAACAACCTCATGCATTCAAGGAAGCAGTCCAACAAGAGGACAACAAACACCATCTACAGCAGGACCATCGTGTCCACATTCCACAAGTTCAAGTGATATGTCAAATCCTACATTGGCAAGTCTGAGAAGACAAAAAATCAGAAGCATAAGAGATATATATGAGCAAAATAAAGGTGAGAATAATTCAGATTAGATTTCTCTTTTTGCATTTTATTCTCAAATAGAAGATCCAGTTCATTTTGAAGATGCGGTCAAAGATGATAAATGGGTAAGTGCTATGGATGAAGAGATTGAAGCAATTGAAAATAATCAGACATGGGATCTAGTCAGTCTTCCAAAAGACAAAGATGTCATTGGAGTGAAATGGGTTTATAAAACCAAATTGAATGAAAAAGATGAAGTTTAGAAGCTCAAAGCAAGATTGGTTGTAAAGGGCTATTCACAATAGCCTGGAATTGATTACAATGAGACATTTGCACCTGTAGCACAATTGGATACTATAAGGATGATTTTATCTTTAGTAGCTCAGAATAAGTGGTCTGTATCTCAAATGGATGTAAAGTCAACCTTCTTAAATGGTTATTTAGAAGAAGTTTATGTGGATCAGCCACCTGGGTATAAAATTTGGGTCAAGAAGACAAAGTTTACAAATTGAAAAAGGCACTGTATGGATTGAAGCAAGCCCCAAGAGCTTGGTATAGTAGAATAGACAGTTATCTTTTGTTGAATGGATTTAATAGATGTAGCAGTGAGCCCACACTATATACAAAAATGAATGAAAAAGGTGAAATACTGATAGTATGCTTATATGTTGATGATTTAATTTTCACTGGCAATTTGTCAATTGATCTATTCAAGGTAGACATGAAGAAAAAATTTGAAATGACAGACTTAGATCTGATGAAGTATTTTTTGGGCATTGAAGTGAATCAAAATGAAAATGGCATTTTTATTTCATAGTCAAAATATGCAAATGACATTTTGAAAAAGTTTAATATGACGAAGTGCAAACCAGCAGGTCAACACCTACAGTGACAGGTCTGAAACTAAGCAAGGATGATAAAGGGTCTAATGTTGATCCAACTTTGTTTAAGAGGCTTGTTGGAAGTCTCATGTATCTCATAGCCACAAGGCCAAACATTATGTATGGAGTAAGTTTGATTTCTAGGTTTATGGAAACACCAAAAGACACCCATTGGAAAGCTGGGAAGAGAATTTTAAGGTATATAAGTGGAACAAGGAATTTTGGCATTAAGTATTCAAGCTCAGATGAGTTCAAACTCATAGGATACACAAATAGTGACTGTGCTGGCAGCATTGATGACATAAAAAGAACGTTTGGTTATGTATTTAATTTTGGGACTAGAGTTGTCTCATGGTCTTCAAAGAAGCAACCAATAGTCTCTCTTTAATCAGCTGAAGCAGAATATGTGGTAGCCACAAGTGCAGCATGCCAGGCAATCTGGATGAGAAGAATTTTGAAAGAATTGCTAAATGAACAAATGGAGGCAACCAAAATTTACTGTGATAACAATTCAGCCATAGCTCTCTAAAAAAATCTAGTCTTCCATAAGAGAAGCAAGCATATTGATACCATCTATCACTTTATCAGGGAATTAATTAACAATGGTGACATATTTTTAGAATTTTGCAGATCAGAAGAGCAAAGTGCAGATATTTTCGCAAAGGCACTAGGAAGAGATAATTTCATTTTTCAAAGAAACAGATTGGGCATGGTGGACAGTGCAGTTATGTTTAAGGGGGAGTGTTGGAATGTAAACCCAACTACTGCCATCACCTCCAGCTACTACCGTCCTCCTACCTGCCACCATCCAAAGACCCCCGCAGCATCGTGGCTCATCTACACCGCCAGTCGTTAACCGCGTAGTCAACAAATTGTTGCCTGCGATATCACAATATGGGTTGTTACCCATTGCGATACCGTGGGGAACCATCTACCAAGCCACCTCCGCTAGAGGATATTTCATAATACGGAAAATTGATATTTGAGTTTTAATATTAAAGTAAAGGACACTTTATTAAATACGTTTTGATTGGGAAAATGCAGCTAGGTAATTTGTAATAAATTTTATTTCGTGCCCTCCCTTCTATGAATGTTTTTCACGTGACTTTTACCTTTTACCTATTTTTGTATATGTATTTTTACTTTTGAATTTTAATAAAAAATGTTAGCATACAGAATTTGATGAGCAGTAGCTCTGGTTTGAATTTTTTTTTTTAAGTTTTAATTTCCTGTGGTATTTCCTCTACCTCTGGCCCTCAATATAAAAAAATTTACACAGTTTCAATTCATAAATAACTAACTCTTGATTATCATAGACTGTGAAAACTTTATGATGTTAAAGTATGAATTACATTTAGACCCAAAAATCTCAACTGTTTACAGGTACTTATGTGCAGTATACAGTAGAATACTTATGCAGTATACAGTAGAATATGCAAGGCAGACTTGAACGTTCAAAGGAGTCAAATACTTATGTGGGATTCATGGCAATGCTTTGGCCATGTTCATTCATTGCATAGGACCATCTACTTACGTGCAATATACGGTGGAATATGCAAGGAAAATACTTATGCCATTCAAGAAATAATGGCTAGTAGTTGTAATTTTTGACTCAGTAATATCTTGAAATAATCTCTCAGACTTGGACATTTTGAATTATTGGTTCAAAGAAGTCAAAGTTTTGAATTCATTTGTGTGGGATCCATGGCAATACTTTGTCCAAGTTCATTCATTGCATAGTCAAAGTTTTGAATTCATTGCTTTTTTAGATACTCAAAAAAATAATCTTTTAATTGGCGGGACATTTTCTTCATTGAATATCATGCCATCCTTAATACACAGCAAAGAGGAAGTTAAATCCATAGAATTATTAACCACATGCATGCTTAAATATATTTTAGAGCGAAAAAATTCTTTATAATTCAAGAATTAGATTGCAACATGGTCCATATGTGGAGAAAGTCAAAGCTGTATATTGCACAAGCAATCGATGAGTGGGCTAAAGTTCTTGGTTTGAATTCAAAACTTTGACCTATTTGAACCAATAATTCAAAACGTCCAAGTCTGAAAGACCATTTCAATTCCAACTACTAACCATTATTGTAGAATGGATAAGCATTCTCCTTGCATATTCTATTGTATATTGCACGTAAGTAAATAGTCCTATGCAATGAATTCAAAACATTGATTGCTTTGAACGTCCAAGTCTGAGAGATTATTTCAAGATAGTGCTGAGTTAGAAATTCCAACTACTAGCCATTATTTCTAGATGGCATAAGTATTCTAATTGCATATTTTATCGGTGCTAGGAAAGTTCACTGTCTGAAAATTCACCGCCAACAATTCACTGCAGGAAAATTCACCACCATGACAAAATCATCTCATGGAAAATTCACAGCAACAATTCATGGCAGTAAATTTTCCATGAGGTGAATTTTCCTACTATAAATTATTGGCCGTGAATTTTTGTACGGTGAATTTTCTTAATGTCTATTCTACCATATACTGCATAAGTATTCTTCTCTATACTACAAATGAGTACCTTAAACATTGAGATTTTTTCTCCTAAATGTAATCCATGCTTTGTTTTCTAATTTTCTTCTTAAAATATATTATTTTGTAATTTTTTAAAATCCGGTAAACTAGCAATTGAATTCATATAGGTTTAATGGGTATGTTGATGATTTTCATATTATAGTAAACTTTTGTTAGAGTTAGATGTTTTTCTATAGTCAAATCTTTAATTACATGGTGAATGATATAAAATGTAGTTAGTTTATCAATAGATTGTTTGTACGATAAATATTAGTTCAATAGTTTTTATTTATTTGTATGATAAAAATCAATACAATAACTTTTATACAAAAAATATTAGAGCGAAAATTTATACATATCATAATTGGATTTCTATGCTATTTGAAATTAATTAGAACTAAATCCTCAATAATTATTTAGAATTAAATTCTACTTCGTTTGATATTTTCAATATAATATCATTGCTGACGTCAATATGAATGTACCTTAGGGGTGCGTTGAATTGAAATACACTCTCTGATATAATTTAAATATTGATCATGAAAGGGAAAGTGACTTAGTGGTAGAATAGCTCACTAGCCACAAGTGTGTTCTAAGTTTGCATGCCAGCCTATCCAATATTCTCAATACTTCAATGATAATCCTTTGTAGAAATAGGTGTAACTGATGCAAGAGCATCCTAGGAAAATGAGCAATCATCAACAACCAAAAAAAAGGAGGTTTAGTTTTGTTTATGAATTTTTTGTTGTTCTTTGTTCCCTGGTTTTGGTTGTCCTTGTTGACAAAAAGGCTTGTTGACAATGGTGTTTGATAATGGTGATACAATTTATATGATTGACAATGGTGATACAGTTTCTACATGGCATCATGATATATGTTCAGTAAGGTGCCAAAAAGGACTTGATATGATATACAGGATGGTTATGATACTCTTTGTTATTTGATATGATGATCTTTGTATATGCAGGCTCTATAATAGGTTACTCTTTGGTATGGTACTTATACCCAGATGTATGCTTGATACAGTCAACATGATTAGATGTATGCTTGATAAAGTTGATAGGTGTGGATGAGAACTAAATAGGTTTGTATGAAATCAATGATCTTGGTAATTGATGAATACTTGGTATACATGGAAATTGGTGGTGTTGATGGTACAGTTCATGGTTCAATTCAGGTTGGGTACTTTAGTTTGTTTGCATTACTTGTTGGTGATATATGGCAATGGGATATCGATTGGTGACATATACTTTGCAGTGATACACTTACTCTATGTGCATGATAGATATATTATTTGACTTGCTACATACATTTTTTTCTTTTGTAGCTCCTACATTAATAAGTTATTAAGGTAGGAAAGTGAACGTGATATTGTCTCGGTTGATGAGAACATAGTAAGTGCTCGAAGTAGCGTGAAATCAGTCTTTGACTTTGATAAAGCATAATATTCAAGGATAATTATCAAAAAGGAAACATAATCATTCAAGGGCATCATTATTTTGTTGATGTGTTGAGATTAGGGTATCATCTGTGTTTGGTGGTTGTTGACATTTTCAAGCCTGAGCTGTGCTAGGGCATGGAGATTATTGTTGGTCTGAGATAGTTTATTTTTTACAAGAATTTGGATCAAGACAGTGACAAGGCATGATGATTTGGATGGTTTCAGGTGATATCTTTCTTTTCCCATGCTAATCCTGTTTTTGTGTTAAGATTCTTTCAAACAAACAAAGATTTGTTTAAGTTTTGGTTTTTGCTAAAACTACATTATTAAATTTTTAATCTTACTCAAAAGATTGAAGGATAGAGTATATTGTAAAGGGGTTATGTTGATAGAGGGCTTTTATTTTGGGTGCATATTTGAATGTGGAGAGCGTGTCTTAATTACCCTTCCTGCTAGGGCATGGGGTCTTCAGATATTTTTGCTGTTTCAAATGTTCAAAAAGCTAAACAGGTATTTTATGGAAATCTTTTGGTGATTGTAATCTTCGGTGATAGGTATCTTGTTGATAGTTACAATTTTTTGGTTATGAGCAGATTTATAATGTCTTCATTGCTCTCAGGTTGTGTTGGATGGTTCATTGAATATCATGCTAATATTACACAGTCTTGTAATATGAAAGGAAAATTATTATTCTGATCATGGAGAAAGAATTTGATGAGGGAGTTTGTAATGAACACTAAGGCCTATTTATCACTATTTGTGGTTGTTGTAGGGGTGTGTTGTACAAAAGGAATATCATGTTGAAAGTTGTAATTTGAGTTTTTCTACTAGTAATGCAAAACAGATTGTATAACTGATATATCTGATATTTTAGAGATTCCATTGAATGAATCTTTAAGATATTAAATGTATTAGATTGAAAGTGAAATATAATTTGTAGAGAAATAGAGTGATCCTTTGTAGTTAATGATCCTAAATTCAAAAATGTATAGTGAAGTTAAAATGATCAAGTCAGTGAGATAGAATGATCATTGCTAGTGAGGCATTCTTGTAACCAGTGAGGTTTTGTGGCATAGAAAAATGGACGTTTCTTGCTTGAAATGAGAATAATTGATGATAAATGGGACTTAATAAGGCCTTGATTTAGTGTTGTGAGGCATTTTCTGCATCCACACTAGGTCTTGGACCCATGCAAGTTGAATAACATGCTTTTATTGATGTCTTGTAAAGGTGTTGTAAAGTGTTGTAAAAGACTTTCACACTTTTCTAGACTTAATGGACCTATTTCTCCTTAATTCAACAATGTAAAATTTATTTAATCACATTATCACATCAATCTAGAAGGCTTATAAAATAAACATAATTCTAATCTAGTGTTGTAATGTGTCTTACACATTCACATTGGATGTTGTGCCTTTCTATGCTAGGTGGACCTCATTTTAGTGTTGTAAAGTGTTTTTAATCAAACTTTCACATTGAATTTTGTGTCCCAAGCCCTAATTTTCCTTTACATCATCATTAATAGGCCCCTATGACCCCATATTGTGCATCCTTAGGCTTAATTTGATGAAATAATTGACATAGTCATCATATAAACCTGATTTTCTTAATTCTCAGCATTCCAGCTAGCAAAAATGGCCCCTTGTAGGACCCATTCACCATTAGGGGTCAATTAGTCCCATCCAGGTGGGACCCATTCACTGTTAATTGTGAATAAGTCCCATTTGAGCTAGAAAAATTAGGTTTTATGTTTATTTTTTATCGATGTCGGCCTGAGGGATCCAATTAATGGGAAAATAAGGTGATTTCCTATAAATACAAGCTTCTAAACCATAATTTACATCTCATTCATTCACTATTCACTCATCATCCATTATTCTTCTCAAGCAAGCTAGGGTTTTATCATTCTAAGTCATCAAGATTGCATTTTTAGACATTCAAGGGAAGATTCTTCATCCTTTGTTGCATCAAATCAAGATCAAACATCAAGGAAAGGTCTTTATTCCATTATTGCATGTTTCATTACGTTGTTTCATCATTTTGGATTAATTATGTAAAAATGGGTTTGACGAAGGTAAACTCCCATGCTACCATTCAACATTTCTCTTTTTTGTCTTGTGTGTTTGCAAATTTAGGCATCTTAAAGGCATAGAAATCATTGAATATTGTATTGCAAAGTTTTTCAAGTCATCTTTTCATTGGATAAGGAAAAATATCAACAAAAAGTCACTTTTAGGCCTGAATTTAATAGTTTCAGAATCACACACCTAAAGAAATAGAAAGTGTAGACCAAAGGCTCCTGTTTCCACTTCTCAATCTTCAAAAATTCAGAATTGGAATCATCACCATTAGTGGCAAATGAGTCCCACTACCAGGCCTGATTTTGGTTTTCTGCATTTTTGGATACCCATTTGTCTGAAATGGGCTCTAGAACAGTTTCCCAGATCTAGGACTAATACGCCCAAAAGAGCGAATGAGTCCTTGTAGGAAATTTTTTTAGCATCAGTAGCATTTGAAAAGCCTTTTCTAGTCTCCATCAAGTTCATAGGTGCACACATTCGATTTCATCAATTTCTATTACAATTTAATTTCATTTCTAAGTGTTCTTGTATATCACAATGTGTTTTCCAATAAGTTACATTTCTCAGGTTTTGCATTAATAAATCATTTAATTTTAAAATTTATTACATTTAGATCATTACATTAGCATATTTCATATATATTTCCTCTACTCTTGCATTAATTTGGAGTGTGACAATTGCCCATTTTGGCCCTTATTTCTCCTTTTAGGTGAAAAACCCTAGAAGTGCTAGAAAGGATTAGGGTGCCAAAATATTTTTTCTACATTTTGGTGAAATTTCTTTTTGAATTACTTTTTGTCTAATTTGGAGTCCACCTTCATCCAATGATTAGCTTGCATTGCATTTTGCATTAGTTAAGTTGCTTCTAGGGTTTCAAATTGTTGCATTAATAAAAGTACATATAGTTTGTATATTTGTCTCTCAAATCATTGAAAAACACCTAAAAATTGCATTTTCATTTAGTCTTATGACCATCCAACATAGAAATCATCAAATTCAATTGAAAATTTCTTACAATTTTGGAAAAAACCCTTACTAGGAATCATTCGCCATTCTAGGTGAACTAGTCCCTATATAGATTTTTCACTATTTATTACAACATTAGAAACCTCATTTTTGTGCTTCCTAAGCCTCCTAGTTCCATATACTATAGGTCTGGAAAGTTTTGGGAACATTTGTTTTATGTATATAGCTCAAAAACATCAATCGTAGTCATTTTTGAAATCATTTCCCTTACAAGCATCATTAGATCTGATATTCTGCATTTGCATCTTAGGTTTACATCATAGAACACATAAAACATCAAAATCACTCAAACATTCCTAAAATTTCTGAAAAATATCCATACTAGGACTCATTCACCATTATGGGCGAATTAGTCCCTTTTCCCCTTGAAACTGCCCACTACAGAGTTGAAAACCCTATTTTTAAGCTTTTGTTTGTTGTCATCAACAATCTGTATCAGTTGGCTGAGTTTATGTAACATGCATTTCATTAGATCTAGCTTAAATTAGCTCATTTCATGCATTGCTTAAATTCAAAATTTTCATTCTCATATTATTTCCTAGCATAATTAGTCAAATTGTATTTCATTTCATCCTTTTACATTACATTTTGAGTTTTCATAGATTGTTATTTCAAAATGTTAGTGTCTATTCTTTCCAAGTTTGCAAAGAAAAAGCTAGTTAATATGCATATTAGTCATTCATTCAACGCATGTCCTAACTATGAGATTCTCTTAATGCAAGAGAGTGACAATGTTAATGCTTTCCTTCAACTTCTCCCCCCTCCTATCTCTCCTATTTGTTCTTCTCCCAAAGCCTCTCATTTTAGTGATGAAGGTATCTTGGTGAAAGAAGATACAATCATTTAGAATCAAGAGGATCTTGTTTGTCCTTCTCCTCATCCCCTTTGGGAAGATATTAGACAACAAGAAGAAGAGATCATAGAAACATTTCTTAACATTACCTTACCTAGTCTTCATAACCATGACCATCAACATTGTCCTTCTCCTAATATCCCTCTTCGATGCCACAAGGGTAGATGGTGTTAGAAGACATTCCTATTAAGAATCATGAAAACCTTGATCCTTCCTTCCCTAATGCTCCTACCATTTGGGATAATATATTTGCAAACCATAATGGTCCTTCCCTTGATGCCTCCCCCACTTGTGATGAAGCTACTTCACAAATTTCAACCTTGGATGAACGTATTACAAGCCCTCCTAGTAGGGTAGATAATATGGAACAAGAAAATGAGACCTTATATAAATAGAGCAATCAAATAGAGTCTTCCCCGACTCTCCCCATTATCGACAAACACAAAAATCTAACATCCTAAACTGATAGATATCTCCTTAAACATGTGTCACGCAAAAAATTTGTTTCCTTATCCCAATAAATAACATTAGTTGCTACTCCTTGCCATGTAATAGTTGTAGGATAATCACATACTCACTATTTCATCCTTTGCATCCATCACAAGGGGAAACATACCATCATCCAATCCAAACTCACCTTTGTCTTGCACTAAGTGGGGGCAAAGGGTTAGACAACTTTATCCTCGTATGTGACTCATCCTTGTCTCTTTTGGCTAGTTGTTAACCTTTCATGTGTGTATAAGAGCAAGCTTGGGATGTGGATGACATGTATTAAAATTGACTTGCATGTGACATACTACCTTTCTTCATGATGTAGCTTATCAAAAACATATGACTTAGCATAGGGATTTTCAGATAAGCTTTCATATCCTCTTGTACTTTAAAGCAATTTCTCACAGAATGGTGTGTAGCAATTTCTTTAAAGTGGAGGCATACATAGACAACATCATTTTGCAAATTTCATGGTGTGATTTACTTTTTCTTGTGATGTGTCCTCTCCTTGGTGGTTTCATTGGGTTTGATGCCTTCCAAGACTGTATGATCAACTGAAGTGGCCTGATGCGAACAAATCATCCCATGGATAATGATCTGACAAGGGAATAACAATCAATTGAAGTGGCCTGATGTGAACAAGGCATCCCATGGATAATGATCTGACACCCTGATTTCTCCTCTCTTGGAGACTTTAGGCACAATTCTCCCTAAGAAGACCTTACATGAACAAATAAAAATCCCCTTTAACAAGTTTTTTACATATCATTCAAAAGCATTACATATTGGTACCTTATCAAAGTTATTGGGAGCATAACTTTGGTATGGTTTGTATAATGGGAAGCTGACACACTAGCATGAATTTTCTCATTATACAGTGGGAAGCCGACACACTGGCATGACTTTCTCACTAAAACCACTTCTTTGGGACAACTCACCCCATGGATGAATTGAAGTTATGTGTCCCTAGAGTGAGTGTATTGTGGATTACTCACCCCATGAATGACCTTATGTTTCATGGCCCTCGAGTGAGCGCATCTTTCCCATCCTGTTTTTCTTTCTTGTCATTGTGTGATTATGTATCTTCATGGTTTGACTTAGGATCTTGGATCTTGGGGGCTTGACTGCCTTCTTTATATTTTTAATCCTTTATCATCTACATCGATACATTTGGATATCTCTTGAATGTCTACTTTAGTGTGAGTTTGAAGCAAGTTCATCCTCTCACTAAAGTAGGGGTTAAATGTGGCATAGAAAAAAGGACATTTCTTGCTTGACATGGGAATAATTGATGATAAATGGGACTTAATAAGGCCTTTATTTAGTGTTTTGAGGCATTTTATGCATCCACACTAGGTCTTGGACCCTTGCAAATTGAATAACATGCTTTTATCAATGTCTTGTAAAGATGTTGTAAAGTGTTTTAAAAGACTTTCATGCTTTTCTAGAATCAATGGACATATTTCTCCTTAATTCAACAATGTAAAATGTATTTAATTGCATTATCACATCAATCTAGAAGGCTTGTAAGATAATCATAATTCTAATCTAGTGTTGTAATGCGTCTTACACATTCACATTGGATGTTGTGCCTTTCTAGGATAGGTAGACCTCATTTTAGTGTTGTAAAGTGTATTTAATCACACTTTCACATTGAATTTCTTGTCCCAAGCCCTAATTGGCCTTTACATCATCATTAATAGGCCCCTATGACCCCATATTGTGCATCCCAAGGCTTAATTTGATGAAATAACTGACATAGTCATCATATAAACCTAATTTTCTTACTTAGCATTCCAGCTAGCGAAAATGGCCCTTATGGGACCCATTCACCGTTAGGGGTGAATTAGTCCCATCTAGGTCAGACCCATTCACCCTTAATGTTGAATGAGTCCCATTTAAGCTATTTTAGGGGTTTGAGCAGGAAAAATTAGGTTATAAGTTTATTTTTTCTCGATGTCAGCCTTAGGGATCCAATTAATGAGAAAATAAGGTGATTTCCTATAAATACAAGCTTCTAAACCCTAATTTACATCTCATTCATTCACTATTCAATCATCATCCATTATTCAAGCAAGCTAGGGTTTTATCATTTGAAGTCATCAAGATTTCATTTTCAAACATTTAAGGGAAGATTCTTCGTCCTTTGTTGTAGCACATCAAGATCAATCATCAAGGAAAGTTATCTATTCCATTATTGCATGTGTCATTACTTTGCTTCATCATTTTGGTTTAATTACCTAAAAAGGGGTTTTACCAAGGAAAACCCCCATGCCCTAACATTCAACATTTCTCTTTCTTATCTTGTGTGTTTGCAGATTTAGGCATCTTAAAAGATTATAAATCATTGAATATTGTACTACATAGTTTTTCAAGTCATGTTTTCATCGGATAAGGAAAAATATCAACAAAAAGTTACTTTCAGGCTCAAATTTGATAGTTTCAAAATTAGATACCTAAAGAAACAGAAAGTGCAGACCGAAGGCTCGTATTTCCACTTTTCAATCTTCAAAAATTCAGAAGTGGATTCATTCACCATTAATGGAAAATGAGTCCCACTTCCAGGCTTGATTTTGGTTTTCTACATTTTTTGTTACCCATTTGTCTGAAACAGGCTCTGAAATAATTTCCTAGATCTAGGACTAATTCACCCAAAATGGTGAATGAATCCATGTAGGCCAAATTTCCAACATCCGCAACATTTCAAAATCCATTTCTAAACTCCATCAAGTTCACAGGTGCACACATTTAGTTTCATCAATTTTTGTTACAGTTTACTTTCATTTCTAAGTGTTCTTGTATATCATAATGTGTTTTCAAACAAGTTACATTTCTTAGGTTTTGCATTAATAACTCATTTAATTTTTCATTTTAGTACATTTAGATCATTGCATTAACATATTTCATCTATATTTCCTCTACTCTTGCATTAATTTTGAGTGTGACAATTTCCCATTTTGGTCCTTTCTCCTTTTAGGTGAAAAACCCTAGAAGTGCTAGAAAGGATTAGGGTTCCAAAATATTTTGTCCACAGGTTCTTTAGTCAATGAGGCCATTTTTCCTAGTGAGGCATTTTGTAACCAGTGAGGTTCATTAAGCCAGTGAGGCACTTTTACAAGTGGTTTTTCTACCCCATGAGGGTTTTCCACTTAGGAAATATTGTGTTGTGTTTACACTTTTTCTATAGTTCATCTAGTCTGAATGAATACATATTAGTCTTGTATCACTGTGTAATATGATATTCCTTGATCTTAAGTCTTATGTTCATGAGTTAATGTTTATAATAAAATTGCTTCATAATATTGTGTTGGTGCATCTGTGATATTGATCTTTCAACATTATTTGTGATAATGCCTATCTTAATTCAACAAAAGTGTCATGATGCTCATATATGATGCTCTATCTGATGTCACTAGAAGTTTCCTTGATATTCATGTTAGCCTTTTTAAAGGTTTGAGTTGATGTCTTGAGTTAATAATGATTATCAAAGTTCTGGATTCTAAGTTTGCTTGTTCTCATGATAGTTATAATAATGATTATCAAAGTTCTTGATTCTAAGTATGCATGTTCTCATTATAGTTATGTTTCAAATTTTTGAAAGATTATATTAGAGTCATCTGGAATTAGTATACCACTAATTCACCCCCCCTCTGAGTGGTATTGTACTCCAACAAGTGGTATCAGATCATAGGTTCCGTATTGAAGTCTAACCAGCTTGGGGAGATCCTGATAGTGGAGTACCATGGGACAGTGTAAAATAAATAGAGAAAAGAAAGATTCCAAGAAAATGGTTGTAAAGAAAACCCTTGTCAATTCATGTGATGATTTGTTGCATGAGTCATCCCTGAAAATTGATACAAAGTGTGATAAAGAAGATGATTTTATTGTTGAGATTGATGATGAAGAAAGATATTTCTTTGTGGGTGGATATGATGAACAGGAGTGTGAATTTGATTTAGATGGTCAACTCTTGTGTTCTCTGAAAATAATCAAGCAACTTAGAAAAGAAAATTATAGACTAGAAGGTCAACTTAAACAAGAAAAAGAATCCAAGGACAAGGTATTTTAAGATTTTACAAAAGTTTCTTTAATCCTTGAAGAGTCTAACAAACTTATTATTAGTCTAAAGATAGAAATAGAAGAAGCCAAAAGGATAGATGATTTTACAAAATCTGATCTTGAAGTCAAAACTCTTGAGTGCCAAAAGTGAGAAAGTGAAATAGTTGTTCTAAGGAAAGATCTTGAAAGTGTAAAGTTTCAGTTATAGAAAAATCATAATTTTGATCAAAGTACCAACAAGCTAAATGAGATGTTGGATAAGTAAAAGCATTACAAAGACATTTTTGGTTTAGGGTATGAAATAGGACAAAACTCTAGGTTTTAAGACGAGTCGAAACACGAAATAGGTTTGCAACAAAAGATGGAATTTTTATTAATGTTAGACAGACTTCAAGAAAGAAGATAGACCTGAATTATCACTTTGTTGTCCCTGAGATCTAAACCAAGAAGAAAGAAAAAGAGAATGCTATTGATATTGGAAGAAGAAGATCAAACAAGTTCTCAAAGAAATATCATTCAATAAGGTATAATTACTCCCAATTTCACAGTTATTGTTATTGATGTAATAAATATGGTCATAGAGCAACAGATTGTAGATTTCATACAAGAAATTTTTTTGGATGGACTAATGATAATTATTAAAGCTTTTCAAATCAAGGTTATAACAATGTTATCCATAACTATAATAAAATTGGTCATCCAGCAAGAAATTTTTGGATGCATGGAAGATATGATTATAGAAATTCAAGAAACAAACATCACTATTCTTCTAGCAATATCATATGTTATAGATGCAAAAATGTTGGACATAAATCATAGAATTGTTGGAGTAATCCTGTAAGATAAAATTAGATATAGCGAAGTGGTAAGCACTTTGAACAAGCAAAAGAAAGAACCTAGCAAGGTTTGGAGAAGAAAATTTAAATAAAAACAAAAAGAACCTAATCTTTTGCATACTACACAAGAAACTTAAGTAAAAGCATGATATTGATATGTAATCAGGAGGAGTATAATGTGTCTATCTGATATCCCTAGTTTGATATATATATTTGAAAATTTCATAAGTTGGTAGAAACATTCAGTGTGTTGGAAGTGTAGTGTTATCATCTGGGGTTATCAAACAATGGATATGAGGCAATGGTTCCTCGGTCATTTGGTGACTTGTTGATAACATGCTTTGATATAAGTATTTTTTCTATACTCTTTTAGGTTAAGTTGTTATACACATGCTTTTACTACTTGCATAGTAAATATCTTGAATTTCTCATTTTATGAGATAGTGGATATGTTTTGTGCAAATGCTAATTTTTTCTTGACAATTGCACAAACAATGGAGTTGCTTTGTGAATTAGGTATATGGTCTGTATGTTCCATAGTTTACCTTCAACAACTTATAATGTGGAAATTTGGAGTATAGGGTAGTCAACATCTGCATATCCTATAGAGGCAATGAGTATTACTTTGACTACTTGTAACAACTATGTTGATGTCAAAGTTCATGGTCTTATGGTGTCCATTGCAAAGTGTTGATTTGATACTTTATTCTCTTCAAAGTTTTCAAAAATGATAGGAGTTGCAGTGGTATTTATACTGGTATTGATACTTGCTCATTCATATCATCATGGTATTGATGCAAAGGTTCTTGGATAAGGATTTTCATTATGTCTACATGATCATAGTTTTGTTATCAATCTCAAACCATCAAATGGCAGTGGTGGCATATATCAGTGACAAAGAGGTTTATATTCATTACAAATGGATAGTGGAAGTTGTAAAGTGCAGTGATCTTCGTGATTGGTTTCAGGTTAAATAATGCATGCCTTGTATGATGATGATAGTTATTTGGACAAGGAAAGAGGCATGTCTTCGTGTGAAATGGTATGTTTGACTGGATATTCATCATATATAGTCATATGCAAGTAGATGATACCTTCATTCTTGATTATGACATGGTCATATGGAAGTGGGTGCTTATAATTCATTTTTTATTATTCTTGACTAAGTTCTTATTTGCTTGACAGTGATTTCAATGCGTGATATGCAATGTTTCTTGTGTGTTCATTAATTTGATCATTTAGATTTTAGTAGATGGAATCATTACATGACAGTGGTTCAAGCTTTGTGATCTCTTCTAAATGTTTTGACCTTTTGGCATTGCTGACAAAGGTAAACATCTAATTTGGAAGGTTGTGAATGGATCTATGCTTGAAGGAATGTCTTTGCATGACAATGGTGAGTTTATATTGGCTCTATCAGTGAAAATAAAGTATAGCTGTATTCAATGGTTACTTTATCTCTATGCTATTTTAGTTGACGATGGTGCTTATTATGGAATACTTAATAATCACGGTGGTGGCTATTCTTGATGATATTGCTTTCTATCCTTCTTTTCCAAGTTTCTTGACAACAATTTATCATTACTTAGAAGATTTGTCACCAACAGAATCATTCAAAACTGGATTGTGACCTCTTCATGAATTATGGATAGTGATTTTTTTTGTAAAGGTATGTGGTGCTGGTATTGGTTTAATAATTGCTACAAGGAGTATGTATGCATTATATTTTCCTATAATGTGTTATCATTTGAGCTTTATTCAATGATTACACAATTTCATAGTTTGTAGTGGTATAGTGGTGTCTTGGATAGTGTATTTGACAGTTGACATGATTGAGACATAATGATGCTTGATTGTGTTGACATCATGAACCTACTCATAGTGGATGCAATCTCTACATACTTTGACAATGTCTATTTGCTTCATGCTTTAACCATGGTGGATAGTTACTTTTTGGGACAATCACTTGTGTTTGGAATGTGAAATGGCAGCTCATTAATTTTGTGAAATGACATTTACTTGCTTGGAGGATAGCTTGTTTTTGGATTGGATTGATGACTTGACAATGGGTACCTGATCTGTGATACTTCCTATCAGATTCAAATGTGTGTTCAGGATACTTTTCAGGGGGCGCAATTTGGTGTGTGTTGGTCTTTCCTTTGTCTTAGATGTCAAAAATAGGGGAAGAGGTTTGTGTTTTTCTCACCAAGGACAAAGGGAGAGTTTGTTGTTCTTTATTCCTTGGTTTTGGTTGTCCTTGTTGACAAAAAGGTTTGTTGATAGTGGTGATACAGTTTATACATTTCATCATGATATATGTTATATGATATACAAGATGGTTATGATACTCTTTGTTATTTGATATGATAATCTTTGTATATGTAGGCTCTTTTATAGGTTACTCTTTGATATGGTACTTATGCTCAGATGTATGATTGATATAGTCAACATGATCAAATGTATTCATGATAAATTTGATAGGTGTGCATGATAACTAAATAGGTTTGTATGAAATAAATGATCTTGGTAATTGATGGATACTTGGTATACATGGAAATTGGTGGTGTTGATGGTACAGTTCATGGTTTAGTTAGGGTTGGGTACTTTATTTTTTTTTCATTACTTGTTGGTGATATATAGAAATGGGATATTGATTGGTGACATATATTCTACAATGATACACTTACTCTATGTGCAAGATAGATATATTATTCTACATGCTACATACATTTGTTTCTTTTGTAGCTCCTACATTAATGAGTTATTAAGGTAGGAAAGTGAAGGTAATAATGTCTAGGTTAATGAGAACATAGGAAGGGTTCTAATTATCGTGGTATCGATCTTTGACTTTGATAAAGCATAATATTCAAGGGTTAACTATCAAAAAGGAAACATAATCATTTGAGGGCATCATTATTTTCTTGAAATGTTGAGATTAGGGTATCATCTATGTTCAGTGGTTGTTGACATTTTGAAGCCCAAGTTGTGCTAGGCCACAAAGATTATTGTTGGTCTGAGACAGTTTTTTTTGGCAAGAAGTTGGACCGAGACAATTATAGAGCTTGATGATTTGGATGGTTTCAGGTGATATCTTTCTTTTCCCATGCTAATCTTGTTTTTCTGTTAAGATTATTGCAAACAAACAAAGATTTGTTTAAGTTTTGGTTTTTGCTAAAATTGCATTAATCAAGCTTTTAATCCTACTCAAAATATTGAAGGATAGAGTATACTGTAAAGGGGTTATGTCGACATAGGGTTTTTATTTTGGGTGCATCTTTGAATGTGGAGATCATGTCTTAATAACCCCTATTGCTAGGGCATGGGGTCTTCAGATCTTTTTGCTATTTCAAATGTTCCAAAAGCTAAACGAGTATTTTATGGAAATCTTTTGGTGATTGTAATCTCCGATGACAAGTATCTTGTTGACAATTACAATTGTTTGGTTATGAGCAGACTTATAATGCCTTCATTTCTCTCAAGTTGTGTTGAATGGCTGATTGAATATCATGTTGATATTACATAGTCTTGTAAATGAAAGGAAAATTATTGTTCTAATCATGGAGAAAGCATTTGATGAGGGAGTTTGTAATGAACAGTAAGAAGGCTAATTTATTACTATTAGTGGTTGGTGTAGGGGTGTGTTGTAACCCATGTCATTCTAGAATAATCTTCAACCAATAGCATGAAATACTTGTCACCTTGAAGACTTCTTACTCTGGTAGGACCACAAAGATCTGTATGCGGGTGATCCCACAATACTGATTTACAATTTTTTTCCAAACTGGACACTAAACTAATTTTTTCGAACTAAATCTTCACTTTCAGGCACCTATAGCAGCTAAACCATGAGGAATTTGAAGATGATGCAAACTAGTGATTTTTTGCATTTTGTTTGTAGATTCTAAATATATATTTTTTCAAAAATCTTGGAATTAGATTGCACTTCTTTTTCTATCTCCTTTGAAAACTAGTTTTTTCAGTAAACACCATTTTTAAGGAGTGATGCTCACCGTATACAACATAACTTTTTTTCCATGAAGGATAAAATTTATTTTTTTTTCGAATTTAGATTTGTGACTATGATATTTAGTGCTTTCATTTGGTTTATTGAATATTTTTTCCTTAATCAAGTTTCGAATTCAAACCAATTACAATTCAAACATAGGTAGACTGTATACAACATAACTTTTTTTGTATGTATTCAAATTCAAAAAAAAAAAATGTTAGATCAAGGAATTCAATATCTAGTGCACTCATATTTTTCAAATTTGTTTTTGATAATCTGCTATTTTTCCACATGCAGAATAGAGAGCTTTATTTTTGGTTAAAAATCTACATTCACAAGAAATTAAAAAAATAATAATAATAAAATTAAATTTATTTAAAATTATACTTTTTCGGAAGCTTATAATAAGGACTACATACTTAGAATAAGTAAATTTTAAATGAATTCATATGATGGACCCAAAAAGGTAAATCAAAAAAGGTTTTTTATCAACATTTTAATAGGTGTAAAGGAGACTCCATTATAGGTCTGGTTTAAAACTAGCGGGGTTCTATCCAAGGAGGTTTGATCTAAGGTGGTTCAATCAAACCCTCTTCAACTAGAATCCTTTAAATGGAACTTTTCAAGGATTGAATCATTATATTTTCTAACAATATGTGATTTCAACAAAAATTGGGATCTCCCAGAAATCATATACCAGTATTGTGGGATCACCCATGCACCAATTCCAATAGTCTGATAGAAGATTGTTCTTTGATTTTAAAAATTCTTCTTGCTTGCTTTCCAACTTGACTTTCCTTATAGACAACATTGATATGCTTTGTAATCTTTGGTAGATCTCTCATAGCTTGAACTGAATTTATTCTCACTAGGCTATCAAAATTGATGTGACACATTCTTCTATGCCATATCCAACTCTCATTGATCTAAGTCATGAAAAAATAACATCAACACCTTTGAACTTATAAAAATTTCAATTTTTCCTTTTTCTAGTAACAACCACAGTTCTAGAGCCTTTTCTAATCTCACAGCCATCATCCTGAAACATAAGATTGTATCCTTTGCTACACATTTTTCCAACACTCAAGAGGTTGTTTCTTAAACCATTAACATAGAGAACATCATCAATATAATGCTTTCCATCAAAATTGATTGAACATTTTCCACATATCTTAGCAGATGTATCATCACCAAACCTAACTAGTCCTCCATATTTTCCAAGTTTAATAAACTTACTCTTATCACTGGTCATATCAATAGAACATCCTCTATCAATGATCCAACAGTTCTTCTCTTGTCTAGCATGAAAATAAAATACCAAAGTACCTTCAGTCTCATCCTTTGTCTCTAGAGGGATTTCCTTCACACATATCTTAGAGTTAGTAGAAACATATTCATCTTTTAAATCCATGAACAAGCATTCATCATCATCATCTCCATAATCAAATTCATCATCAAAAATACTTACATCCTCTCTAACATAATAACTTTTCTTAATAAAATTTATGCTTGGTGGCATGCTTAGCCTCCCCTCATGCCTTAGTCATTCACCTAAGTTGAAAAAATATCAATAAATTCTTGATGTTTACTTCATTTTCTACCTTGGGTGTGTTTTTGGAGATTTCTCTACTAACATTCTTTTCCTTAATTACTTGAAACCATGTGCTTCTAGGATTTCCTTAAGTTTTGGGGTTTTTTTGTGCCCAAGCAATCAGTTGTTAAGTTTCTTGAACCCTCGAGCCCAATTCTATATTCTTATTTGATATTTTTAGTTTTTTCCTACCATCATCTTATTCTTCAAATCCTTGGGTCATTCTATCATGAGGTGACCCCCATCTCAAAAACTTGCCTCCCTTCTATGCTGTCAAATTTGGCCCCATAGGGATACTCTTAACCCTAGTTACATAACCAATTGTCTTGATTCCTTGATACTTGAGTCCCAACTTTGTACTTTTGGGTTTTATCCTCCCTTATTTCCCACACACTTAAATTTTTCTTTCCCTCCTTACTCTCTTGACTACGAGTTTCATATCTATCAATCCTTGATCCCTACTGCATATTAGATGTTGAGACTCTTTTGTGCTCCTTTCTTTGGTATTTTGTATCTAATCACTTTATTTCTTGATTCCTAACAGACTCATATGTTTTCTTTCCTACACTTTCTTGAAGCTCAATTTTGAGATTTTGGGTTTCCTCATACCTAGATTTTTTTCCTCCTTGTTCACTTCCTTGATACCTTGGGAACATGAATCTCAATTTTCTATGCCTTCATGCCCTCACCCCTCAACATCTAGTATTTCATATTCTTTATCCCTATTTCCTTATGACATTAGGTATATGTTCATCCTTGTCGCTAATTTCTCTTATGTTCTTAGCATTTTGGGATTCTCTTTGCCTATTTCCCTTGGGACACCCACATTTTGACCTTTTCTTTCTTGCTCTCCACTCCATTGTTCCTACACATCTAGAGTTTCTTCTCTTTACTTCTCTCTAGAAATTAATATATGTGGACCCTAATTCTTACTATTCTTCCTTTTTGGACCTACCAGATTTCATCTACTTGTCTCTATTAGCATTAAGTATTCTTGGTCACCAATACCTACCAATATAGTAGACTTATTAACCCCTTTTCTCTCCAAGTAAGCTAGTATGGACTTTCTTGAACCCCCAATCTCTCTTAGCATGCAATCTTTGTGAACCTCTAGGATTTCATATACCATTGTTCCTATGGAAGCTCATACCCCTTGTCATCTTATCAACACTAACTTTAGTTCCCCAAATTCTTAGTGCTCTTGAAATTAAGGATTCCAAACACTTGTCATACGCATATGACATGTTACCATTCACCTATGGCCAATTCTTCCCTAGTGGTTAAATTTACTACAAATATTCCTTCAATTAGCCACCATGCACAATGATTTCAAACCAAGAACTTTAGCCCATTCATTATAAATAATATTTTTGGTTATAAAATGTATTTAAGCATGCATTTGGTTAATAATTCTATGGATTTAACTTCCTCTTTGATGTGTATTAAGGATTGGATGAAATTCAATGAATAAATTGTTCTACTTTCTCCATACTCTCACACAAGATAGAAATGGTAACTAATCAGCCAATGTTTACATGGGCCTAGTTTATGCATGCAATACTCAAAATGTCCCGACAATTAAAAGATTATTTTTCTGAGTATCTAAAACAATCGATTTGAAAACAATGAATTCAAAAATTTGACTATGAAATAAATGAGCATGGACAAAGTATTGAAGTGGATCCCACATAAATGAATTCAAAACATTAACATGTTTGAACCAATAATTCAAAACGTCCAAGTCTAAAAGACCATTTCAATTCCAAGTACGAACAATTATTGTAGAATGGATAAGTATTCTCCTTGCATATTCTATTGTATACTACACATAAGTAAATGGTCCTATACAGTGAATTCAAAACACTGACTGCTTCGAATGTCCAAGTCTCAGAGAAAATAAATTTTATACAAAAATTATTAGAGCGAAAATATATACATATCATAATTGAATTTCTATGCTATTTGAACTTAATTAGAACTAAATCCTCAATAATTGTTTAGAATTAAATTCTAGTTCGTTTGAGATTTTGAATATAATATCATTGTTGATGTCAATATGAATGTATCTTAGGGGTGCATTGAATTGAAATACACTCTCTGATATAATTTAAATATTGATCATGAAAGGGAAAGTGACTTAGTGGTAGAATAGCTCACTAGGCACAAGTGTGTTCTATGTTTGCATGCCAGCCTATCCAATATTCTCAATACTTCAATGATAATCCTTTGTAGCAATAGGTGTCACTAATGCAGGAGCATCCTAGGAAAATGAGCAATCATCATCAACCAAAAAAAGGAGGTTCAGTTTTGTTTATGAATTTTTTGTTGTTCTTTGTTCCCTAGTTTTGGTTGTCCTTGTTGACAAAAGGGCTTGTTGACAATGGTGATACAATTTATATGATTGACAATGGTGATACAATTTCTACATGGAATCATGATATATGTTCAATAAGGTGCCAAAAAGGACTTGATATGATAGATAGGATGGTTATGATACTCTTTGTTATTTGATATGATGATCTTTGTATATGTTGGCTCTTTGATATGTTACTTCTACTCAGATGTGTGCTTGATACAATCAACATGATCAGATGTATGCTTGATAAAGTTGGTAGGTGTGGATGAGAACTAAAGAGGTTTGTATGAGATCAGTGATCTTGGTAATTGATGGATACAAGTGGTATACATGGAAATTGGTGGTGTTGATGGTATAGTTCATGGTTCAGTTTAGGTTGGGTACTTTAGTTTGTTTGCATTACTTGTTGGTGATATATGGCAATGAGATATCGATTGGTGACATATACTCTGCATTAATACACTTACTCTATGTGCAAGATAGATATATTATTTGAATTACTACATACATTTGTTTCTTTTATAGCTCCTACATTAATGAGTTATTAAGGTAGGAAAGTGAAGGTGATAATGTCTAGGTTGATGAGAACATAGTAAGTGTTTGAAGTATCATGGAATCAGTTGTTGACTTTGATAAAGCATAATATTCAAGGATAATTATCAAAAAGGAAACATAATCATTCGAGGGCATCATTATTTTGTTGAAGTGTTTAGATTAGGGTATCATCTGTGTTTGGAGGTTGTCGACATTTTGAAGCCTGAGTTGTGCTAGGGCACGAAGATTATTGTTGGTATGAGATAGTTTCTTTTTTGCAAGAATTTGGACCGAGATAGTTATGGGGCATGATGATTTGGATGGTTTGTGGTGATATCTTTCTTTTCCCATGCTAATCCTATTTTTGTCTTAAGATCTTTTCAATTAAACAAAGATTTTTTTAACTTTTGGTTTTTGCTAAAACTACATTAATAAATTTTTAATCCTACTCAAAGATTGAAGGATAGAGTATACTATAAAGGGGTTATGTCGACAGAGGGTTTTTATTTTGGGTGCATCTTTGAATGTGGAGATCGTGTCTTAATTACCCCTGCTACTAGGGCACGGGATCCTCAGATCTTTTTATTGTTTCAAATCTTCCAAAAGCTAAGCAGGTATTTTATGGAAATCTTTTGGTGATTGTAATCTCCAATGACTAGTATCTTGTTGACAGTTACAATTGTTTGGTTATGAGTAGATTTATAATGTATTCATTTCTCTCAGGTTGTGTTTGATGGTTGATTGAATATCATGCTGATATTACACAATCTTGTAATATGAAAGGAAATTTACTGTTCTAATCATGGAGAAAGCATTTGATGGGCAAGTTTGTAATGAACATTAAGAAGGCTGATTTATCATTGTTTGTGGTTGGTGTAGGGGTGTGTTGTATAGAAGGAATATCATGTTGAAAGTTTAATCTGATTTTTGTAATTTTACTTTTGCTAGTAGTAATGCAATACGGATAGTATAACTGATATATCTGATATTTTAGATA
The DNA here is from genome assembly GCA_007258455.2 of Sequoia sempervirens. Taxonomy (NCBI): domain Eukaryota; kingdom Viridiplantae; phylum Streptophyta; class Pinopsida; order Cupressales; family Cupressaceae; genus Sequoia; species Sequoia sempervirens. The sequence goes on along the minus strand of VDFB02271358.1, from coordinate 73,258,667 downwards.
TTCTAGTGAATGAATCTTTAAGATATTGAATGTATTAGATTGAAAGTGAAATATGATTTGTAGAGAAATAGAGTGATCCTCTATAGTCAATGATCTTATTCAGAAATGTATAGTGAAGTTAAAATGATCAAGTCAGTGAGATAGAATGATCATTGCAAGTGAGGCATTATTTTATTGCTAGTGAGGTTCTTTGGTCAGTGAGGCCATATTTGCTAGTGAGGCATTCTTGTATATAGTGAGGTTCTTTGGTTAGTGAGGCCATTTTTGCCAATGAGGCATTTTGTAACAATTGAGGTTCATTAAGCTAGTGAGGCACTTTTACGAGTGGATTTTCTACCACATGAGGGTTTTCCACTCAGGAAATATTGTGTTATGTTTACACTTTGTCTATAGTTCATCTGGTCTGCATGAATACATATTAGTCCTATATCACTATTTAGTATGATATTCCTTGATCTTAAGTCTTATGTTCATGATTTAATGTTTATCATAAAATTGCTTCATAATATTGTGTTTGTGCATCTGTGATATTGATCTGTCAACTTTAGTTGTCATAATGCCTATCTTAATTCAGCAAAAGTGTCATGATCTCATATATAATGCTCTATCTCATGTCAATTGAAGTTTCCTTAATATTCATGTTAGTCTTGTTAAAGGTTTGAGTTGATTTCTTGATTTAATAATGATTATCAAAGTTCTTGATTTTGAGTATGCCTATTTTCATGATAGTTATGTTTCAAAGTTTTGAAAGATTATATTAAAGTCATCTGGAATTAGTATACCACTGATTCACCCCCCCACCCATCTCAGTGGTATTGTACTCCAACATTTTTGAATTTTGGTGTGATGGGATTTCATGCTTTTGGCTTGTGAACTTCATTTTCATGTGCATTTGAATGTCAAGCCATGTGGTGAATTTGAATTTGCATTTTTGGGCTTGAATTAAGTGCAATCAGGATAAGAGAAGTGGTGGAAAAGGTTCTTTAAAGGCACAATACCTAAAAAATAACAATAGAGGTGTTGGGATTAGCTTGGAAATTAGTTTTATTTCACATTTTCAAGGTCCCTAAAAAATAGGGACTGTGGAGGTGGACGCCCAAGTGGATAGGAATTGAAAATTGCTTTAAAATAAAAAAAGCGGGAAAGAGATAAACATACCACTTCTTTGTGCACCATGCCATAAATTTAATTGGTTTTATTTGGCATGTCATTTATTAATTTTGACGCATTGTAACTCTTCAAATAATGGGTGTGCAAATTGGGGATCTTCATGAAATGCCAAGAAATTAATTTGAAATGAATCCATTTCACTTCATGGGTATGGCATGCAAAAGATTGGATTTTTCATTTTCATTTTAGTTTTTCCTTAAGCTTGGGAGGGAAGACTCAAGGAGGGCATGGAATACCTTCAAATATGGTCTTAGGAATGATTTATTTCTAGGTTTTATGGTTCTGGTGCAGCCATTGAGACTCCACAAGTTGTAGTTGCAAATGGGCATAGTTATTTGTGTTGTTGCAAGAGCTAGGAGGAGTGGTTTTACAAACCATTGGATTTTTGTTGCAAATTATTTTGTATTTGATTTTTAAAATATTTGTAAGGGGTTTTTCAGATTGAGAAATTACAAGTTGAAGGCATGGAAATGAAGCTACAACAATGTTTGATCATCAGAGATTGTTGATTGTGGGTTGCTTATGCTTTGGTTATGCATTATTTGAAGGAGAGGGTTTGAAGAATGTATCAGAAGATTTAATTTGATTTTGTAGTTGTTATTTTGATATTTTTTGTGATTTCATATGGGACATGTTGCAGCCCTTGAGTCCCTTGAGGACTGATGTAAACATTGAGAAATAGTTTGTAATGAAATTGGTGATTTGGTTTCAAGTAGAAACCTGGTTTTTATGATATTATTGCAGCAATGTGTGAATGTATATTTCATGTTTATTTTACATTAAAGTATGGGTTTTATGTTATGATGGTATATGTTGTTCCTTATTTGCATTAGTGGTATCAGAGCTAGAAGATTCTAAATGTGGAGGCAGATTCGTTGAAAGGAGGCAATTTGCACCAAGACCTAAGAGTGAAGATTTTGTAAATAGATCACTAAATGTGGGGCAATTTACATGTGAAGAACCTAAAGGTTTTGAAAATTTGTTTTGTTGAGGCTTTTAGAGGCACTGAAATGGAAAATAGGAAGAGGAAAAGTAATTTTTTCATTAGATGGTTTTTGTGGATTCCCAGATTAGAGGAAATTAGAGAGAAGATGTTGGCATATGACTTCTCATGTTGTCATTGATGGAAACCTAAGTCATTGATCTGGTCCACAGTTCAGTATTTGTTCATACTGAAAGTTAGAGTGAAGAATAGAGTACTACCGAAAGTTAGAGTGGAGAATAGGGTATCTAGTTAAAGTTGATTCTATTGATCCATATGCATCACCAGATTATCATTTTGAGTTGTGGATCTTGGCGAAGATCGTTGGACATCTGGAATATCTTATTCTCAAGTTTTGTTTCATCACATCAACTAGTGTAGGAGTTAGTAGATCTGGTAGATTGATCTTTCTAGTTATTAGTTCAAGAAGGCTGACTTGATGAATGTGGCATGTTGCGGATATTCAAGGAGTAATTATTTAAGGTATTTTGTGTTTGGGGATTTTTTCTTAGGCCCTCACTATGTTGTGGCCAACCTTGATGGGTGCGCATTAAATTTTATTTGTGGATTAAGCCGACCATTGGAAAATATTTTATATTTTGTTGAAGCTGACATATAAATGAAAAATATTTAGTCATAGATATATAAGCGATCATTTTGAAGTGCGAATGTGTGAATTCTGTTACAAAAGAAAAAAGGGTTCTAGCACGATTATGCATAGTTGCATTTGTGCATATAAGGGTTTTTGAGATGCGAATGTTAACAGAAGGAGAAGAAGAGCAGAATCAAACAAAAGATCATAAAAGTGACTGTTGAGCTTCACTGGAACTATACTCAAGCATTAGTAGATGCTACTTCATAGTTCATCCACTCTAGTATCTTTGTAAATCCTTTGTAATAGAATGAGTCTTCATTTTTTATTTGAGTAGTGAGCTCTAGGCAATGGGCCTGAATGCATGTGCATTCCCATTTTTTCCATACTTTTAACAAAGTATAAAATTGTGGATTAACATCCACCGTGGTTTTTCCCCTAACAGGGTTTCCACATAAAGATATTTGTGTTATTATTTTATTGGTATTTTCTTTATGTGATTACATCTTTACTTTTGGTTAAATTCTATAAATGGTTTAAAGATCAGGTTTATAAAGTTAAACATTGCCAAAAACTGATTCACCCCCCCTCTCAGTGTTCCTTGAGTCCAACAATTAGTATCAAAGCAAAGTTCCTTTGAAGAAGTTTAACAACTTGAGGTGGATCTTGGAAAGCAATGGATTCTATTGGTCTTCAACAATAGCTTTTGGTGGCACTTGATGATCTTGACCAGTCTAAAGTAGAAGTACTAGAATTGAAAACAAGTCATAAGGATGCTGAGAAATTCATTCAATCGTTGAAAGACAAAATCAATGAGTCAAGAGAAAAGAGAAAGGAAATTTGTGATCAGCTCAAGAAAAAATATAGTAAAAGAATGGAAGATGTTCACCTAAATCATACCTTGAAGGAAATAACTGAAGAATGTGAAAACCTTGCCAGAGATAATGCTACCCTAAAGCTTTAGATGGAATCCATGGTGATGAAGCTGACTAAGGAGATTGAAGAAAGAAAGATGAATGAGGAGAATATTACTCAGTCCTTAAAAGAAAGATCTGATGAATGCACCTGAATTAATGGAGGGTTCATTCAACTAGAGATTGAATTGCAACAATCCAGAAACAATGAACAAGAGCTTGAAAGACAGGTTGTTATTCTCAGAGATGAACTTGCTATGAAAAATGAATACAAGAAGTTTAAGATTAGCTCAACTAAGATTAATGAGCTTATTGATCATCAGAAGAATGCAAATGAAAATCGAGGTCTTGGATATGAAAAAGGAGAAAGCTCTGGATTTGGAAAAAAGAATTCCAGGCAAAGAAATCAGATGAACAAAGCTAGAAGGTATCCGGTAAGACAAACTAATGCTCAAAATTTTAATGGATATTGTTTTACTTGCAATAAATTTGGCCATATGAATGCACAATATAGAAATGAAGTAAATTCAAGTATTCCATTATTCTCTAGTCAATTTTTTAGTTGCAATAAGTTTGGTCACAAGTCAATTGAATGTAGAAGTATATCAAACAACTTTTTCAGTAAAAGGAAAGTTAAATGTTATACCTGTCAAAAATTTGAACATATTGCTAACCAATGTAGATCAAGAGGAAATCAATGCAATGATTTGTCTAGACAAAGAAATCTTGTGTGTTACAATTGCAATAGATATGGTCACATTGCATTATTCTACAAAAAAATGCATGGATAGATAAGGTCCAATATATAAAGGTAGAAATACACAAAAGATGATAAAGGAAAAGGGAAAGTGACTGTGGAAGAAATAAGAGATCAAATGAAGAAAAAATGGGTGAAGAAGGGTCACTCTGTTGAAGGAAATGAGCTAGCACTAGAATCTTCTTCTGGTAATTCCTTCGAGAATTTATCTCAGGCCATTGTCCTAGTGCAGGGGCACCCATAGGTTACCATAGGTTGTTTAGAAGGTCTGTCTAGGAAAGTCTTGCCTATGAAGACTAAGCAATCAAATTTAGTTCATTTGGATGTAAGCCTTAATGGAATTTTTGGTTGGGTTTTGATCAAATGAAGGTCATGTTGACCATAGAATAGGAGTCATTAGGTTTTAGCTCAAAACTGAGGTTTTGGATTTTAGGAGTTTTGCAAAATATTTGAAAATTTTGCTCAAATGGAGCTACAAGCAGCCAAGAAGAGCCCAAGGGTGAGGATAACTGAATTAGAGACCGTATTTATGGGATTCCTTGGCATTGGAATAGGGTTAGAAGCATTTGTTATGTTTGAAGTTTTGTGAATTCAAGGAAAGTAATTGTGTTTGAGAGTGAATTTTCTGATTTTTGCATTGAAGTGAGGTTTTTATGGATTAAACATGGCATAGTAAATTGTGTAGGATGTAGTGCAGTAGTTCTTCAAACATTTTGTGACATTAGTTAGTCTCTTTATTCAATTTCAAGCATTTTTTGTAAATAGTTTTGATTTCATATTGTTGCTGGTCTGAACCAGACAGTTTTGTGTAAATGGAGTGTTAGTTCACTTTCCCACCATACAAATTGTACGGCCCTTTGGGAATAGTGACTAGACTCCATGTATGTACATATGGTAGGGTTTAGGGCTTTTGAAAACATAGGAGCTACTAAGGAAGTCTTGTCCTAAGCGAGCTAGGAAGAGTCCGGTTAGGGAAGACCATAGTGCAGAGCACTTGAATTTGGAGGGGTGTCCATTTCCTAACAAGTCACAGTGTGGAGAGGGTAGATAAGTGCCTTTCCAAGACATAGCATGGAGGAGGAAGCTCCATCAATCCATATGGTGTGAGGGATACCTAACAGTTTGCAGTGAAGTCAAGGCAGGGTTTGAAAAGGTCTAATTTTGTCAAATTGAGGGTTAAGCCTTTGTACGAACAGTTGAAACCCAAGACCCCAAAAATCTCTAAGAGGTGTTCATATGAACTAGGAATCCAAAGAAAATATTGGGGTGTTCTTTGGAAATATTTGGAGAACTAACCTGATATCTCAGAGAAGGAGGCCTAATTGGGGCTCCTAGGGCTAGTAGCCTTTTAGGCCTAAATGAGTGTTTGGTGGAAGCGACTAGGAGATAAAGTTATGTGGACCCCTAATACACTTAGTGGGATGAATTGAAGACTTAGAAACACCTCCAAACCCCTATAAAACTTAATTCAATGATTTGGAGGGTTAGTAGCTTTTAGGGTGGATTAAGGGCTAAGGAAAATGTATCAAGATTGCACCAAGTCTTGACTTGGTACGAAGAAATTTGTTGATAGTTGGGTTGGCAAGGAGCAAATAGGGAACCCTGAGAAGGAATAGGTCATATAGTTTGCAAGTGGTGGAGTGAGCCACCCTAGAGGTCTTCTAAGCAAGACCCAGAGCATGAATCAGTGATTGATTCATCCAACCTCCCTATCAAGTTGGTATTAGAGCACAAAAGATTTGGGATAGAATATTATATGTCAGAGATTGAGTCTAGTGTTTCTACTGACATGGTGACAAATGCAGAATTGGCCAAGAAGGTGGAAGAATAGGAGGAAGACAATATGCTATTGAGGGAAAGAATAGCCCAACTTGAGGAAGCAATGAGTAATGTACAGACTAAGACCAATGAGGTTAGTGATAGGTTAGAAGGAAGGGTACCAAAGAAAGAAGAGGTTATAGAGGAAGACAAGATCCCTGAACCTGGCCCTGTTTTGCAAGAAGAGCGTTTCTTGAAGGCATTGAAGGCTTTGAGTGGAAAAGCACTTGAATGAATACCACTGTTTAGTGGTAAAATGGAAGTTGATCTAGTCATGGATTGGATAGAGGGAATGGAAAACCATTTTGAGTGTGATGGAGTCACTAAAGCACAAAAGGTGAAGGTGGAAAAGTCAAGATTAAGAGGTCCTGCCTTGACATGGTGGAATTTCATTTAGACAGAGAGAGAAAAGGAAGGCAAGAAGCCTATTTCTACTTGGAAGAGAATGGTTTCCAAAGTGAGAGAAGCATACATGCCAGATGATTATGAAATTCAGTTGCATAAGAAAAGATAGAGCTTGAGACAAAGAGACCAAGATTTGAATTACTATACTGAGGAGTTCCAAAAAATTTGTATGTTTTCTAATGTTTTAGAGGATGAAAGTCTTAAGGTGGCTAGGTATCTTAATGGCTTGACGTGGAACATTCAAGAGGAGATGACTCTTTTGATTCCCAAAAAAGTACACCAATGCTATCAATTGGCTATAAAGATTGAAGAGAGGAGTAAAAGGAAACAAGATCAGGCTTCTAAGAGCAGAGGAAAAGGTAGAGATCAAAGAGGATATAGAGGTAGTTACCAAGGTAGAGGGACTGAACAAAGAAGTCAGGGAGAGTCTAAACTCATAGAGCATGGAAGTGAAACAACTTCTAGAGGAGGTTATGGAAGAGGTAGAGGACCTCAAGGAGGTTCAAATAGAGGAAGATGAATAGGCAGAAGTAACTCATACTTAGCTAGTATGAAGTGTTATAACTGTGGGCAAGTAGGACATCTAGCTTATAGGTTCCTAGAGAAAGCATCTTCTTCAAATACAGAAAAGAGAGTAGCATATGCTTAAGAAGACACTATGAGTGTCAGGTCACCAGAGGTTAGTCACATTGAGTCAGAAATGGGGGAGAACTTGATGTTTAGCAGGGTTCTAATCAGACAACCAGTCAAAGAAGAGCTAAAGCAAAGGAGAGCCTTATTCAAGGTAAGATGCAAAATACTTGGAAAGATGTGCAAAGTTATAGTGGATTCAAGGTCTACTGATAACATTATCTCAGAGGAGGCAGTGAGGAAGTTGAAGTTGGAGAAAGTACCCCACACTAACCGTTACAAGGTGACATGGTTGAACAAAGGGCATAGTTTTCTTGTAAATGAGCAGACAACGGTGGATTTCTCTATTGGAGGGTACAAGGACAAGTTGATTTGTGATGTGTTTCCAATGGATGCATGGCATCTTCTATTGGGCAGAACATGGCAGTATGACAAAGGAGCCATCTATGATGGAAAGGAGAACAATATCTCATTCAAGAAGGATGGAAAGACATTCAAATTGCAATCATTGTCAGATGAGGAAGAAGGATAGTCAAAGACCCCTAGTGTCTTGTTAAGTAGTGGTAAGGAGTTTGTCAATACTCTACAACAAGGAGGGGAAGGATATGTGGTCATGGTGCAATCTAAGGAGGAAGCTAAGACTAAGAAAATAGTCATACCAAGAGCATTCCAGAAGTTGCTTGAAAAGTACAAGGACATAGTCAGTGATGGAACACCAGTAACCTTACCTCCAAAGAGAGCCATCAGTCATCAGATTGACTTCATACCAGGGGCTTCATTTCCAAACAAAATAGCTTATAAGCTTACACTAGATCAGAACCTAGAAGTAGCTAGACAAGTGCAGGAGTTGTTACACCAAGGACTAATTAGGAAGAGCATCAATCTGTGTGTAGTACCAATGGTCTTAGCAACCAAGAAAGGTGATAAGTGGAGACTATGCACTAATTCTAGGGATATAAATAGAATTACAATCAGATATAGGTTCCTTATTCCTAGGATTGAGGATTTGATGGATTGTCTTGGAGGAGCTTAGTATTTCACCAAGTTGGATCTCAAGAGTGGATACCATCAGATCAAAATCAAAGAAGGGGATGAGTGGAAGACAACCTTTAAGACAACTAATGGGTTATATGAGTGAAGAGTTATGCCATTTGGCCTCTCAAATGGCTCTAGCACATTCATGAGGCTCATGAATGAAGTGCTTAAGGATTTCACAGGTATATTTGTGGTGGTATATCTAGATGATATACTCATCTTTAGCAAGACAATAGAAGAACATCTAAAGCATGTGGAGTTAGTTCTTAAAAGATTGTAGGAGGAGAGGTTAGCTATCAACTTAGAAAAGTGTGAATTCTTCAAACAAGAGCTTGTGTATTTAGGGTTTGTAGTATCCCAAGGAACATTGAAGATGGACCCAAGCAAGGTGGAAGCTATCCTAAATTGGCCTACACTAACCACCGGGACAGAGGTAAGGATTTTTCATGGATTAGCTCATTTTTATAGGAAGTTTATAAGGAACTTTAGTGACATATATGCACCAGTACTTGATACAATCAAAGGTGACCTAAAAACTAAGTTCAAATGGACTCTTGAAGCTGAGAAGGGTTTTGAGAAACTGAAACAAGAAGTGGCAACTCAACCCATCCTTTTGTTACCTAGTTTTTATAAGTTATTCACTGTGGAATATGATGCCAGTGGAATTGCAGTAGGAGGAGTACTAAGCCAAGAGGGCAGGCCTATAGCTTTCTTTAGTGAAAAGCTCAATGAAGCTAAGAAAAAGTATTCTACCTATGACCTAGAACTATATGCTCTAGTACAATCACTTAGAAAGTGGAGGCATTATCTCCTACCTAAAGAGTTTGTAGTGTTTACTGATAACCAAGCACTTAGCTACATCAACACACATGAAAAGTTGAGTAATAGGCACTTGAAATGGATGGAGTACCTCCAAGCTTTCACTTTACCATCAAGCACAAGAAGGGACAGTTGAAAAAGGTGGTAGATGCATTAAGTAGGAGGTTGCTGACAGTGCAGGAGATATAAATAAAGAGCATCGGAATAGACAGTTTCAAGGATCTCTATAGAGAAGATGAAGACTTCTTAGAGGCATATAAGGTGTGTTCTGATTTTGAGAATTATTTTCATAGTCAATTCTCAAAGTATACATTGTAGAGTGGAATTTTGTTCAAAGGGAATTGGTTATGTGTTCCAAAAGGTTCAATGAGAGAGAATCTTATCTAGGAGAAGCACAATGGTAGTCTTAGTGGTCATTTTGGTATCAACAAGACAATGGAACTAGTGCAGAGGTTTTATTATTGGCCCAAGTTATGGAAAAACATGGGACTTGGTCATATCACAAGCTGAATATGCCTACAATGATAGTGTGAATCAGACCATAGGCAAAAGTCCTTTTGTAATAGTGTATGGAATGCACCCAAGAGGTGTGTGTGAACTTAGAGATTTAGGAGCTATGGAGCATAGGAGTGGCCATGTTGAGGATTTCTCTCAGACCATGAAGGAGATTTAGGAGCAAGTGAAGAATACAATTGCAGAGGCTACTCACAAGTTGAAAGCTAAGGTGGATATGTCTAGGAAAGATCTACAACTTGCAGTAGGAGACTATGTCATGGTCCATCTCAAAAAATATAGGTTGCAGAAAGGAACATCAACCAAATTGTAGATGAAGAGAGTGGGACCATGTAAGGTGTTAGCCAAGTATGAAAAGAATGCTTACAAGGTGGAGCTACCTGCAGACTTCAATATTTCACCAGTGTTTAATGTGGCTGATTTGATTAGGTATAAAGGACCAACCACTGACTTGGATCAGAAAAGTATGGATATCTTGAAGGATGTAAGTAACATAGCCTTACCTCCTAAAGACAAGCTGCAAGCAGAGAGGATTTTGGAATCAAGGGTGAAGAAGTCTACCTGGCATAAGGAATACATGGAACATCTCATCAAAAGGAAGGACAAACCGAAATATGAGGCTACATGGGTGGATGAAGCTTTGTTCAAGAAGCAGGGTATTGACTTATCTCTGATATCTCCCCACAATCTTTAGTGTTTGGGTTGAGGGGGAGAATGGTGCGGGAGCATCCATAGGTTACCATAGGTTGTTTAGAAGGTCTGTCTAGGACAACTAAGCAATCAAATTTAGTTCATTTGGATGTAAGCCTTAATGGAATTTTTGGTTGGATTTTGATCAGATGAAGGTAATGTTGACCATAGAATAGGAGTCATTAGGTTTTAGCTTAGCTCGAAACTGAGGTTTTGGATTTTAGGAGTTTTGCAAAATATTTGAAAATGTTGCTCAAATGGAGCTACAAGTGGCCAAGAAGAGCCCAAGGGTGAGGATAATTGAATTAGAGTATATTTATGGGATGCCTCAGCATTGGAATAGGGTTAGAATCATTTGTTATGTTTGAAGTTTTGTGAATTCAAGGAAAGTAATTGTGTTTGAGAGTGAATTTTCTGATTTTTGCATTGAAGTGAGGTTTTTATGGATTAAACATGGCATTGTAACTTGTGTAGGATGTAGTGCAGTAGTTCTTCAAACATTGTGTGACATTAGTTAGTCTCTTTATTCAATTTCAAGAATTTTTTGTAAATAGTTTTGATTTCATATTGTTGCTGGTCTGAACAAGACAGTTTTGTGTAAATGGAGTGTTAGTTCACTTTCCCACTGTACAAATTGTATGGCCCTTTAGGAATAGTGACTAGACTCCATGTATATACATATGGTATGGTTTAGGGCTTTTGAAAAAATAGGAGCTACTGAGGAAGTCTTGACCTAAGTGAGCTAGGAAGAGTCCGGTTAGGGAAGACCATAGTGCAGTGCACTTGAATTTGCAGGGGTGTCCATTTCCTGACAAGTCACAGTGTGGAGAGGGAAAATAAGTGCCTTTCCAAGACATAGCATGGAGGAGGAAGCTCCATCAATCCATATGGTGTGAGGGATACCTAACAGTTTGCAATGAAGTCAGGACAGGGTTTGAAAAGGTCTAATTTTGTCAAATTGAGGGTTAAGCCTTTGTACAGACAGTTGAGACCCAAGACCCCAAAAATATCTGAGAGGTGTTCATATGAACCAGGAATCCCAAGAAAATATTGGGGTATTATTTGGAAATATTTGGATAACTAACCTGATTTCTCAAAGAAGGAGGCCTAATTAGGGCTCCTAGGGCTAGTAGCCTTTTAGGCCTAAATGAGGGTTTGGTGGAAGCAACTAGGAGATGGAGTTATGTGGACCCCTAATACACTTAGTGGGATGAATTGAAGACTTAGAAACACCTCCACACCCTTGTAAAACTTAATTCAATGATTTGGAGGGTTAGTATCCTTTAGGGTGGATTAAGGGCTATGGCAAATGTATCAAGATTGCACCAAGTCTTGACTTGGTAGGAAGAACTTTGTTGATAGTTGGGTTGGAAAGGAGCAAACAGGGAACCCTGAGAAGGAATAGGTCCTATAGTTTGCAAGTGGTGGAGTGAGCCATCCTAGAGGTCTTCTAAGCAAGACCCAGAGCATGAATCAGTGATTGATTCATCCAACCTCCCTATCATGTTCTAGGTGGAGTTTTTCAAGAATATCATTTTTCCCCCTGTTGGTAGTTACTACCAGAGTGCAAGAGATTGTCAACAGTTGTGTTAATGATTTATAGATGCATTGGAGAACACTTCTATATAAATTCAAGAAGTTGAAGGTCCACAGACTAATTTTTCTCTCGTTGTTTTAGAAAGCAAGGTATCTGAAACACCTAAGGAAAAATAATTTAATACATTAAAAGGGTTAGGTGTGCAAGTTATAAAAGGCTAATTGAAACCCTCATTTTCCACTTTGCATCAAAGAAGAGAAGAAGGAGAGAACTCTGTAGCATAATTTTGAAAGAGTGAAGATAATTCAATGGTGAATCCCTAATTCATCAGGTATTTTAGTTGTTTTGTGGATTTTTCATTCAATTTGGTGCACGGTAGAAGAACTTGTTTGGTATGTAAGAAAAAATGGAACAAATTGAGGGAATGTTGAACCTAGATGAGTATAGCAGTGAGAAGATTAAAGTTGTAAGAAACATGTTGTCACCCGATGAATTGAAATGGCTGGGAGATGGAAAAAACAAAATCCTAGACATCTGGAGTGAATTCCCCTATTTTGAAAATGCAAAAATTGTTAGGTTTATTCTAGACAGATTGAATAATGACATTTTAACTCTAGATAAACCCTATCATATCTCAAAGGAGGTGATTGGAGTTGTGACTAGGTTATGCAAAGTTGGGGATATACCGAGAAAGAAGTCAAAACCCTTACCGAAGTACCTAGAGATCAAAGGGATTTAATAATTTTGACAATCAAAGATTCAGCGACAAGGTACATTGTGCATGGAGTGTCTTATAAAATATTTTTCAGAAATAGAGAATGTGCAACTTCAGCTGGTGTAGTTTACATTTCTCACAAGAAGATAATGGAAGATCAGGAATTTGACCTATGCGGATTACTGAAAGATCAACTAATGGAGAACATACAATTGACAAAGGAGATAGGTTACCCTTTCACATTTGGTACTTTAGTTATATGTCTTGTGATGTAATTTATGAATTGCTTACCACTGAACAACAATGTTGTATGGGAAGAGAGTGAACCGATTTGCAAACAAATTTATCTACATTCTAACAATTTGGCACAATGTGATCAAGAATATAAAAGTTTCTTTAAGGGTTTGCTAGAAAGGTTTGGATCAATCTTTATTCCCATTCCTATAAGAACACTTGAAGTTGGCTCCTCTTCAAGTGACATGGAGAGAAAGAAGAAAAGAGAAAAAGAAATTGTTATCTACACTCCTTTGACATGCAAGACTCCAAGAGTTGAAGGGAAAGGAAAAGAATAGGTGATTGTGGATATACCAGATGAGGAAACTCATAAGGAAACTAAGGACACCCAAAGGGAAGAACTAGAATCAGATGAACTAGATCAAGAAAAGGAAAAAGGAAGTGAAGAAGAAGGTGATTTAACCAAAGAAGAGATATTGCAACTTATTCATGAGAACAATGGGATGCAAAAATTTGCTAGCATATTGTCTATCAGACCTTCATATGAGCAGGAAATGATTTTGAACATACTAGGTGCTCATTTTGTGCACAACCATATTAATTTGTAGATTTTACAGAATGTGTTACCTCAAGAGATGATCAAATGCATTAAGGAAATCATGGACTCTGAGTCTCAGAACAAGAAAGAAGAAGAAATAATTCTACACTTGAAGGAGCAGTAAAAACTATCACTCACCAAGTTAGAAAGAAAAATGAATAAGCTAAGGAAATGCATAAGTACAACAAACAACATCTATAACTATTTCCTTCATTGGCCTCATGTATTATAAAAATACAAAGAAAATTTGAAGCAAATTGAGACAAAGTTTAACAAGATTGGACATAATTTTAACATGTTTCAAGATCAGGATGGTGTGATTAAGAAGAGGATTCAAGATTTACAGTCTGCGCATACAAATGTTCAGAACACTAAAAACAAGATTGTGCACACTTTTTGGAAAGTAGGACTTAACAGAATGCAGGCTGGAGAAGTTAATTGAGGTTCTGAGGAAATGAGAGATATTAGAAGAATCCATAATAATTCTAAAATCCCTCATCAATATTATCAACTAGACATTTGAAAACAATAGCATGATCATAATCATCGGGATTGCAATACAAGATTGGAAGAAGTTTCTTCCTGGTGCAAGGGCACCTTGGGCTTCCATGCCTCTTTGAGGCCTTTTTTGGTTTTAATGTTTGATGTCAAGTTTTCTTTGATGTAATAAGGTCCTAAGGACCATCTTGAATGACTTGTAATAGGTTTTCTAGGCTTGTTGTTGAGTTTTTGGTCTTGGTGATAAGTTTCAATGTAATAACAAGGTCCCCATCCTCACTTTGTAAGCTTGGTGCACCTTGGAAAATTAAAGAACCAAGATTCCATAATGCAACCAGGTACTTGAGGGGAGTTTCCTTTATGATTTAAAGTGTTTTTGGTGTCTTTTTACACCTTTTGAAGCCTCATTTAAATTGGGCTTATAGGAAGTGGTGTGCATTTCCTTAACTAGGCAATTAAGAGTCTAAATGATGATGGGTTAGTTTCCAACGGCCAACTAATTCAAAATTTTGTTGGAGGAATTTCAGAAGGTGTGTTGAAGATTGAAATATGCCTCTTGGTTGAGGCATGTTTGATGATGAACATTTTGATGAAGTAATGCACAAATACTCTCTTTTTTGGAAATTCTAAGTGTAAGATCCTTGTTTTCTTGTGTGGTATGACAATTGTATGAACTATACGACCATAAGGCTATTGTGGTTGGATAGAGGGAAGACTTGGATTTAATTTTAAAGTGGTTTGGTGAATTTTCAGCTAGTATAATGGAAGATATCATCATTTTAGTAGCAGTAGGTTTGAAAACCCTCAAAACTAGGGTTTTGATTGTAAAATGGCTCATTCTTCCATTCCCATGATGTAAAATTGTTAAATATTTGTGGGATGGAAGATGTTTGGATATATTTTCATATTTGCATGGTTATGGAGAATGAATAGTCGTGTGGAGGAGTTTATGATTTGATCTAGGCCTGGCATCCTCATGTGACATGCCTACTTGGTGAAGCAAAAAGTGAGTTTTGCTTGTTTTGAGTGATTTTTGTTCAAAGTGGTAATTAGGGATGTTGAAAATGGTTGTAATTAGCTTGAAGGAGTCTGAATCCAGGCTTTGGAGTGAAGTGGATGGCCTAGGTAATCAAAATCTAGTTGTGATCAACAAATTAGGCCTCTTGGGGATAGTGGTACATTGGTCCATGGTTGCTCTTCCATCCACTATCAAAAAGTGAGACTTTGGGGTCTTGTAGAGGCATATCATAGTTGCCTAAATTTAGTATTTTGAGCTTGATAGAGGCTTGTGGGTGGATTTTATTTAGACTATCCTACCGAGCAGTGCTACAAGCATTCAAGGCTAAAGAGGCCTAGTAGTATGAGCAATGAACAAATGGAGTTTCCTAAATTCTAATTAGGGTGTTGTGGCCTATTTTGGTCATTTGGAACTAGTTCAAAGTGATTCTAATCCCCTTGGTTTTGTTGAGTACAAGAACCCTAGGTGAGTTGGGTCATTTCCTTGAAGGAGTAGTAGATTGACAAGGTCCACTTAGAGAGTATTTGAGAGAGTTGTGCTAAGTTAGTGGTTTTAGCATCTAGTTGATCATCTGAAGAAGCTTCCTCTACTCACTCTATATAAAAGTGGTATCAGAGCCACATTTCATTATGAGAGTTCTAAAGAGAGCTTATGATTTGAGGTGTGCAAAGAACAATGCCTCCAAAAGGTGCAAAATGTGGGTCTACATTTGCAAGGGAAATGGAGGCCATGAGACATAGGATAGATGCCTTAGAGAAGAAGAGAGGGATTACTGATGAGGACAGTACCTCTGAGGAAGATGTGGAGGGTGAAGGTGAAAGCTCTTCACAAGAAGAAAGGTTGGATCCTCAGGAAAAGAGGTTCATTGGTGCCTTGCAATCCATAAGAGGAGAATCATTTGATGTGAAGATGGACATACCAATCTATGGGGGAAAGATGAATGTAGAGGCATTACTAAAATGGGTGGATTCCTTGGACAACTATTTTGAGTACAAGAAAATGGAAAAAAATAAGAAAGTTAAGTTTGCTAAGACTAAATTGAGTGGGGCTGCTTTGACTTGGTGGAACTACTACCAAGGAGAAAGAGTGAAAGAGGGAAAGAATATGATTTCCTCTTGGGAAAGAATGGTGAGAAAATTAAATGCACAATTTTTATGAGTAGATCATGAAGTGCAAGTGTTTAGGAGACTTCAAAGCCTAAAGAAAAAGGATATGGATGTGGCAACCTATACTGAGTAGTTTCACAAACTCAATATGAGGTGTGGTCATGTAGAGAATGACAATGAGAAAGTGGCTAGATATTCGAATGGCCTAAGGTTTGCAATCCAAGATGAGATGATTCTTGTGACTCCTAAAATAGTAGAAGAATGCTTCCAAATAGCATTCAAGGCAAAGGATAAGTTAAGAAGAAAGCAAGAGCAACAAGGAAGGAGTAGAGGCAAAAATTCCAAGGGAAGAGGAAATTTTGGTGGTAGAAACCAATCACAAAGGAAACAAGGGGAATCAAGTGGAAAAGAGGAAAAAATACAAGAATCAAGAGGAGGATTCAGAGGTAGGAGGTCTAATGGAAGAGGAAAACTCAATGGAAGAGGTTCCAATTCATTCTCTAGAAGCTACTGCACTTGTAACCATTTTGGGCACCCATCCTTCAAGTGTCTTGAAAAGCAAGCTTCAAACTCTCAAGGTGCATAGAGGAGGAAAAAATTGGTGCAAGACAAGGATGCACAAAGTGTAAATTCACCTTCTAGGCCTTTTGGTCCTAAATTTGGAGAGAGGTTGATGATGAGAACACTTCTCAAGGTGCCAAGTACCATGGAGCCACCACAGAGAAAGTCCTTGTTTAGGACTTCATGTAAGTCTCATGGGAAGTTATGCAAGTTCATTGTAGACTCTAGTTCCATTGATAATTTAGTGTCTCTTGAAATGGTTGAGAAGTTAAAACTAAAAAAAATCCTCACCCTACTGCATATAAGGTGTCATGGTTGAATAAGGGTCAACAAGTGCTTGTTAATGAGCAATGTTGGGTGGAATTTCAGATTGGGGAGTATAACTGGATAGAATTTTGTGTGATGTCACACCCATGGATTCTTGTCATCTACTCTTAGGATGCCCCTGGCAGTATGATATCAAATCCCAACATGATGCAGAGAAGAATACCTACACAATAAGAAAATATGGACACACTTTCACTATGAATCCCTTACTGGATGAAGGAGTAGATAAACAACTTGGGTCTAGCATCATGGTGGTAGGTGAGAAAGAGTTTTTGAAAACCTTAAAAGAAGACGGAGGCCTAGGGTTTTCCTTGGTTGTTATGCCTAAATGCAGGTCCGTTTTGTCCTCAAACAAAGAGAAACCCATACCTAGTGAAGTCCAAACATTGTTGGAGTGGTATAAGGAGATTGTAGTGGATGAATTTCCTAGTTCCCTGCCTCCAATTAGGGGCATCAGTCATCATATAGACCTAATACCAGGTGCTACATTTCCTAAAAAGGCTTCCTACAAGATGACACCAGCCCAAAATGAAGAAATAGCAAAGCAAGTGCAAGAGTTGTTGGATAAGGTCCTAGTGAGGAAGAGTTTAAGCCCTTGTGCTATTCCAACCCTGCTACCTCAAAGAAAGGATGGTAAATGGATATTATGTAGTGATTCAAGAGCCATAAATAGGATAACCATCAGATATAGGTTTCCTATGCCAAGGATGGAAGATCTTATGGATTGTCTTGGAGGGGCCTGTTATTTCTCAAAAAATGACTTAAAGAGCGGGTACCATCAAATTAGGATCCATGAGGGGGATGAATGGAAAAAAAATTTCAAGACCAATGAACGTCTTTATGAGTGGATGGTGATGCCTTTTGGCTTGGCTAAAACCCCTAGTACCTTTATGAGACTAATGAATGCAGTATTGAAACCTTTTATTGGCAGATTTTTTGTAGTTTATTTGGATGACATTCTTGTTTTTAGTAGGTCCAAGGAGGAGCATTTGAAGCATCTAGATATGGTTCTAATGTGGTTGCATGAAGAAGGATTTTTGATTAACATGCAGAAGTGTGAGTTCATTAAAGAAGAATTAATCTACCTTGGGTCTGTTATAACAAAACTTGGAGTTTAAAAATGGATCCTTCAAAGGTTGAGGCTATACTCAATTGGCCACCACCTAATTCAGTGGGTGATGTGAGGATTTTTCATGGTCTTGCAAGCTTCTACATAAAATTCATCAAGAATTTTAGCCAAATTTGTGCACCTATCATTGACACAATCAAAGGAGACAAGAAGAGTAAGTTTCTATGAACCCAAGAAGCAAATGAAAGGTTTGAATATTTTAAAAAAGAAAGGTATCCCAACAACCTATTCTTTCTCTTCCTAATTTTAATAAGATGTTTACAATAGAATGTGATGCAAGCAATCAAGCCATAGGTGTTGTTTTAAGTCAAGAAGGTAGACTGGTTGCATTTTTTAATAAGATCTTGAATTGTATGCTTTGGTTCAGGATTTAAAAAAATAGAGGCACTACTTGTTACCAAAGGAATTTATTGTGTTTACTAACAATCATGCACTTAGTTTCTTTAATGGGCTGGAAAATTTGAACTAAAGGCACATGAAGTGGGTTGAATACCTACAAGCATATACATTCTCCATAAAACATAAGAAGGAGCAAGATAATAAATTTGTAGATGCACTTAGTAGAAGGGTCATGATGGTTCAAGAAATCCAACTTCAAAGTGTAGGCATTGAGGCTCTTAAGGGTTTGTATCAAGAAGATGAATATTTCAAGGAAGCTTTTGATGTTTGTTCTCAATTTTCAGATGCTTTTCATGGTGATTGTGTTGATTATGTTTTGCAAGATGGTCTTTTGTTTAGAGGGGCTCAATTGTGCATTCCTAATTGTTCTATGAGGGAGAATATAATCAAGGAAAAGCATAGTGGAAGTCTTGGAGGGCACTTTGGATTAGATAGAACCTTGGAGTAGGTTAGGAGATTTTACTTTTGGCCTAATATGTAGGTTGATGTGAGAAAATATGTGAAATCTTGCACAATATGTCAAAGATCAAAGGGAACTACTTCAAATGTTGGTCTTTATCAACCCCTACCAATCCCAAATAGACCTTGGGAAAGCATAAGTAAGGATTTTGTTTTAGGACTACCTAAAACACCGAGGGGAGTTGATAGTGTTTTTTTAGTGGTTGATAGATTCAGCAAAATGGCTCATTTTTTTCCTTGTAAGTGCACTAGTGATGCTTCTAACATTGAAGATCTATTTTTCAGGGAGGTTGTGAGAATGCATGGTATTCCTATGAGCATTGTATCAGATAGGGATTCTAAATTCATTGGTCATTTTTGGAGGACCTTATGGAGGAAATTGGGGACTAATTTGCAACATAGTTCTACCTACCATCCTCAAATGGATGGCCAAACAGAGGCATCCAATAGATCACTTGGTAATCTCTTGAGGTGTTTGACAAAGGAACATGGTGTGCAATGGGATTTGGTACTGCCCCTTGAGCAGAATATGCTTATAATGACTCCATCAATAGAAGTATTGGAAAAACTCCAAGGGGGATCTTTGAGTTGAGAGATATGAAAGGAATGGAGAAGATGAGTGCAAAAGGAGAGGATTTTTCCATTGCCATGAAGTCTATCCATGATCAAGTGAAGGAAAATCTCAAAAAGAGTGTAGAACACTACAAAGAGAGGGCAGATTTGAAAAGGAGAGATGTGCAATATAAGGTGGGAGATCTGGTTTTTTCTTATTTGAAGAATGTGGAGTGCATATGCACCATCATGTACAATAGATATTTGAGCCACTTTAGATGTTTGTAATAATGATTACATCCATTTCTAAAGAGGATTATCGTTGAAGTATTGAGAATATTGGATAGGTTGATATACAAACTTAGTACACACTTGTGGCTAGTGAGCTATTCTATCATTGAACCACTTGTCCTTTCATGATCAATATTTAAACTATATTAGGGAGTGCATTTCAACTCCAACACACACCTAAGATACATTCATGTTGAGATCAACTATGATATTAAATTCAAATCTCAAACGATGTAGAATCTAATTCTAAATAATTATTAAGGATTTAGTTCTAAGTAATTTTAAATAGCACAAAAATCCAATTATGATATCTATAATTTTTAGTTCTAATCATTTTCCTATAAAAATTATTGTATTAATTTTTATTTTGCAAACAAAAAAACTATTGAACTAATTTCTATCCTAAAATAATCTATTGATAAACTAACTACATTTTATATCATTCACGATGTAATTAAAAAATTAACAATAGAAAAAATGTGTCTAACTTTAACAAAAAAAATAATATAATATAAAAATCATCCACATACTCATTAAACCTATATGAATCCAATTGCTAGTTTACATAATTTAAAAAAAATACAAAATAAAATAATTTCAAAAAACCTTAAAATTTAATCTATTTAATCATTATTTTCTTCCTCTTATAATGAATTGCATGTTCAAATATAAAATATCATATTTCATAATTTTTTCCCTTTTATTATTTATTACTAATTTGAATGGGTGCCATTTCTTTTCATCTTTGTAAGTAATTGAAGTATATGTTTAATTAAATTAAATATTTTAAGAAGCAAATTAGAAAACAAAGCATGAGTTCAAGTGATAGTTATTTCTGAATTGAAACTCTGTAAAAAACAATTATATCAACGTTTACAGGTACTTATGTGCAGTATACAGTAGAATACTTATGCAGTATACGGTAGAATATGCAAGGCAGACTTGAACGTTCAAAGTAGTCAAATACTTATGTGGGATCCATGGCAATGTTTTGGCCATGTTCATTCATTGCATAGGACCATCTGCTTACGTGCAATATACGGTGGAATGTGCAAGGAAAATACTTATGCCATTCAAGAAATAATGGCTAGTAGTTGGAATTTTTGACTCAGCAATATCTTGAAATAATCTCTCAGACTTGGACGTTTTGAATTATTGGTTCAAAGAAGTCGAAGTTTTGAATCCATGGCAATACTTTGTCCAAGGTCATTCATTGCATAGTCAAGTTTTGAATTCATTGTTTTCGAATTGAAAATAAACCAAAAAAATGTAGGACCATCTGTGCACTACATAAAGCAATTTCTAAGAAAACATAAACTGATTGTTTTAGATACCCAGAAAAATAGTCTTTTAATTGGTGGGACATTATGTGTTTTGCGTGCATAAACTATGGACAGCAGCTGATTAGTTACCCTTTCTCTCATGGGAGAGAGTATGGAGAAAGTAGAAAAATGCCTTCATTGGATTTCATCCAATCCTTCATACACAACAAAGAGGAAGTTAAATCTATAT
The DNA here is from genome assembly GCA_007258455.2 of Sequoia sempervirens. Taxonomy (NCBI): domain Eukaryota; kingdom Viridiplantae; phylum Streptophyta; class Pinopsida; order Cupressales; family Cupressaceae; genus Sequoia; species Sequoia sempervirens. Next base: position 73,237,406 of record VDFB02271358.1, on the reverse strand, counting down.
AATTATTAACCAAATCCATGCTTACATTTCTGGCCCAATAAAATATTTATAATTCAAGAATTAGATTGTAACATGGTCCATATGAGGGAAAAGTCAAACTTGTATATTGGGATAGGTTGAAGAAAGGCTTGAATGGGCAAATTTTCTTTTTGCAGTACCCTAGATAGGGACAAGAATGCTATTTCTTTGTTGGCCAAAATGTCAGTTTTAATTACATGTAAGATATATTCAAAGTTTGTCCATGTGGTAGGCAAGTGCTAGTCAAGGGAGTGCGAAAAGGAAAAACAAGTGAACATGTTATTAATAAGCTAAAGAAGGTAAGTGCTACAATAAAGTATTGTGACATCCATTTTTTATTGGTCTACATATGCACAAATGGTCTTGGTTTGAAATCGTAGTGCATGGTGGCCAATTGAAAGGAGGAATTGGCCATAGGTGAATGGGAATATGCTACATACACACAACAAGTGTTGTGAAATCCTTAATTTCAAGAGCACTAAGAATTTGGAAAACTAAAGTTTGGGTTTATAAGATGACAAGGGGTATGAGCTTCCATAGGCACAATGGTATAAGAAATACCAAAGGTCTAAGAGAGAATGGGGGTTCTAGAAATTCCATACTAGCTTACTTGGGGAGAAAAGGGGTTAATAAGTCTATTATATTCATAGGTATTGGTGAATGAGAATACTTAATGTTAATAAAGACAAGTAGATGAAATCTGGTAGGTCTAAAAAGGAAGAATAGTAGGAATTAAGGTCCACATTTATTAATTTCTAGAGGGAAGTAAAGAAAAAAAACTCTAGATGTGTAAAAGGAACAATGGAGTGGAGAGCAAGAAAGAAAAGGTTAAAATGTGAGTGTCCCAAGGGAAATAGGCAACTAAGAACATGGGAGAAAGTAGGGACATGGATAAAAAAATACCTATCTTATAAGGAAATAGGGATCAAGAACATGAAATACTAGATGTTGAGGGGTGAGGGCATGAAGTCATAGAAAATTGGGATTCATGCTCCCAAGGCGTCAAGGAAGTGAACAAGGAGGAACAAAATCTAGGTATAAGGAAACCCAAAATCCCAAAATTGAGCTTCAAGAAAGTGTAGGAAAGAAAAAACATATGAGTCCCTTAGGAATCAAGAAATAAAGTGATGAGATACAAAATACCAAAGAAAGGAACACAAAAGAGTCTTAGGATCTGATATGCACACTAGGGATCAAGGATTGATAGATATGAAACCCGTAGTCAAGAAAGTAAGGAGGGAAAGAAGAATTTAAGTGTGTGGGAGAGAAGGGAGGATAAAATCCAAAAGTACAAAGTAGGGACTCAAGCGGCAAGGAATCAAGACAATTGGTTATGCAACAAGGATTAAGAGCATCCCTATAGGGCCAAATTTGACAACATAGAAGGGAAGCAGGTTTGGAGATGAGGGCCACCTCAAGATAGACTGACCCAAGGATTGGAAGAATAAGATGATGGTAGGGAAAAACTCAAAATTTCAAATAAGAATATAGAATGGGGCTTGATGGTTCAAGAAACTTAACAACTGAGTGCTTAGGCACCAAAAAAACCCAAAAATTAAGGAAATCCTAGAAGCACATGGTTTCAAGTAATTAAGGAAAAGGGTGTTAGTAGAGAAATCTCCAAAAACCCACCCAAGGTAGAAAATGAAGTAAACATCAAGAATTTATTGATATTTTTTCAACTTAGATGAATGAGTAAGGAATGATGGGAGGCCAAGCATGCCACCAAGCATAAATTTGATTAAATAGTCCCATTGAAGAAATATCATATTAGATATCAATGGTTAACACCTATGGAATGAGACAATAAAGCTAGCAAAATATAACCAAAAAATAGGGGGACCTTAATTTTATTAGAAATTAGTGAGGGTGGTGCAAATAGGCACCAAAAAATGGTGATTTTCAAGGAAAGCATTGTAATTCTTAGAATCTATTATCTCTAGTTAAAAGAGAAATATTAAATAAAATAAAATCATTACATAGGAAATACTAACCATATCTAAATCACACATAACTTAGGACAAGTAAGAACTAGATTATGTTAATCGAATAATGTGTATGCATGGTTAATCTACTCCTTCCATCATCAACTAGGACTAGCATGATGACCAAATAATTTATAAAAAAAAAAAAAACATAATTAGTTCAAACACATACTTATCATTATTTTGTTGCCAATCCAACATCCATAGCCTTGATGAAAATGCCTCTAGTTTTGTCAAATAATTGCTTCACTATTAGCCATGCATACATACGCCTAGTGGAGATATTTGAATCACACAAAAATATTGAGTTTATTACATTTTCCTTTTTAATCAATTCTCACTACTTTCAATTTTTCATTATTTTTTCATTTTTGTCTTTTTGTCTTTTGATTTTTCCTTTTTGCTTAATTTCCAAGTAATGAAGATTGAAATCTAGGCTTGAGACTACCATTGGCATGTGATTATCAATCTAACAATATAAGACTTGATTACCCAAAGCCATAATGGGTCACCTTAGGAATCTAGAAAGTACCATGTGCATTCAATTATGATTTAATTAACATAAAAGTCATGAATACTTGAGTAAATCAAGAATAATTTAGATATATTTGGAATAACCTAAGACACAGTCTCATTCCTTTTAAATTTTCCCTATAAACCTAAAAAATGGATTAAGGAACTATGCAATGCTATTCTAATAAGCTATCATAAGGGATCTAGCCAAAAAAATTGCTAAAATAGGGGCAAAACACAAGGACCGAAAAGGCCTAGGAAATGAAATAAAAAAGGGATAAAATAAGATAGAGGGCACACAAAGAAAAATCAACTGCATAAAACATAAAACTTCCTAAACTAAGAATGTATTATGCACCCAAGGAACTAGGAAAATAACTCTAAAAATTATTCCCGCATTGCCTCATCAAAGCATTAAGTAGGAGTATTTTGAGTGTCTAGGTAAGGAGGTGATTAGGGAAATCCTTGTGCTTAAATATTATGAGAATATTTGGCTTGGGCTCAAATCCAATGATGCCATCATGAAATATTAGAAGTTGAGGTGTCTCATCAAGACCATGTTAAACCCATTCACATATTTTCTTCCTTGAGTTTCCATAATGAAATTAAAAAGTATAGCAAAACAAAGGAAAAGATCTAGCCAAATAGATTGATTAAGATGTTATTGGCTGGAAGCATGACCATAGAATTGAATAGACACTTATTTTTAATGGCTTTCTCTCTAAGAACTCCTTGTTTCTTCTCATGGAAATTCAAACCAAAATAAAACCCATTAATCAAAATTACATCATTGTATCAATCAACAAGAGTAACAAAACAATAAAATACATCATAATATTTAAAAGGTGCACAAAGTTCATCATCAATCAAAGAATTATAAATTAAATCAAAGAAAACATCTCATAATCCTTAATTTGGTGTATGAGAATTGTGTTCTAGTGACTATGGAGATCATCCATAGTTGCACGATATCTTTAATCTTGCCTATTCCATATTCCATTGCCATGGGTTATAACATAGGCTCACAATTAACATCATTATCATCATGAAGACAATGTATATCATATTAACAATTTGATTTTCTTACACAAAATTATTTGTATTATAATATTCATTAATGTACAAGTTATTATAAATCAAAATCAATTTAGTTTCAAT
>VDFB02271358.1:73123062-73233632 GCA_007258455.2 Sequoia sempervirens | reverse complement strand
GACTTAGAGATCAAGCAGATGGATGTGAAGAGAACATTTCTTCATGGAGAGCTTGAAGAAGAAATTTATATGTCCCAACCTAAGCACTTCGTTGAAAAAGGTAAAGAAAGACTAGTTTGCAAGTTAAAGAAATCTCTGTATGGTTTGAAGCAATCGCCTAGAATGTGGTACTAAAAGTTTGACACCTTTGTATTGTTGTTGCCCTGTGAGATCAAAATCTGATCATTGTGTGTATTACAAAACTGAAAATGATCATGTGCTTATTATTACCCTATACGTGGATGATATGTTATTCATGGGAAATAGTAAGACTATAATTTCTTATCTTAAGTCTCAATTGTCTACAAAGTTCAAAATGAAAGATCTTGGCACAAAAATGTATATTATAGGGATGGAAATAAAAAGGGATAGAGGAAATAGAAAGCTTTGGCTCAGCCAGAGTAAGTATATCAATACTATCCTGGAAAGATTTGGAATGACTGATTGCAAGTAGCTAGTTGTTCCAGTGTTGCAAGGAACAAAGCTATCTATTGAAGACTGTCTGAAGTCTCCCATAAAGATGGAGGACATGACCAGGGTGTCATATGCAAGTTTTATTGGAAATTTAATGGATGCAATGGTTTGTACTAGGCCAGACATTTCCCAAGCAATGGGAGTTCTTAGTCAGTTTATGGCTAATCCAGGAAGGCTGCATTGGGATGTTGTGAAGAGGGTTTTTAGATATTTGAAGGGTACCTCAGAGTTTGCTTTGTGCTATCATGGAAACTCAGTTGGATCACAAAGATCACCAAACATTTGTGGGTATATGGATTTTGATTGGGCAAGGGACATTGACAGCAAAAGATCCACGAGTGGATACGTTTTCATGTTATTTGGTGGAGCAGTGAGTTGGATGAGCAAGCGGTAGGCTATAGTCACTTTATCTACTACTAAGGTAGAATATATGGCAGTAACACACACCTACAAAGACGCCATTTGGCTTAGGCGTTTATGTTCAGATACCAGGTTTAATGTAGGGTAGATTACATTTTTTTGTGATAGTGAGAGTGCTATTTATTTGGCAAAGAATCCTACTTTCCATGCCAAGTCGAAGCACATTGTTGTACAGTATCATTTCATTCGTGATATGGTGGAGGATGGAAAGGTTAATTTGGAAAAGGTGGATACTTTGGAGAATGTCGTTGATGCATTGACAAAGCTCGTGAGCATAAACAAGTTCAAGTGGTGTGCCAGTTCGATGGGCCTTGGGGCCTATGATCTTCACTAAGTTCGAGTTTGGAGGAAGCTAGTAAGTGTTTGTCAAGTGGAAGCTTGTTTTAAAATGTGTCTCAACTTATTGGCTTGAACCTCTGTTAAAGACTTGGCAAATTTCCCCTTGTTGGTCTTCATTGTCGGCCTATCGCCCAAAACTTGAACCTTGAAACCTATGTCGCGGGGTTTTGGAAGTTTGAAACTAGGCGAAAGTGTGTTGGTCGCGGGATTACTGACTTCTCTAACCTTGGAACCTTGTCACGAAGTTCAAAAGTTCCATAACTTCCTAATTGGTTGATCTTCTTTATTGTTGCAGTGTCTTGGAGTTTCCTAACCTATTGTGGAGGTTGTAAAGTTTGTGGTTTCTCCGACTAGGTGACAAGTCGAAGGATGGTGGGGGCTACAAGGAACGGCCAACAGTTTGGTGCGATAGTCAAAGGCGATGGATGAGTGATGTGTCAACACATGACACGATTTCATTTGTTGATTTTACATCGTTGTTGTAAATCAACAATCTTTGGCCAAAAGCTTCCTTTCTGGTTAGCGATAAGTTTGCATTTATTGCATGATCTGACTCGAGGGTTGATAGAGTGCAAATGTAGTAATATTCTCTATAACTAAAATTTATTGTTCGGGGCTCAATGCATGTTGCAAGGTGACATGTGTAGCCCGAGATGCAGGAAGCTTGTCGATGAATTAAATGAAACCCTAATGGTTGTTGTGGATTGTTGAGAATTCTTTGTATGTCGTATGAGCATTGAAATAGAGTGTGTGAATTTTGTATGCTTACGAGCATTGTAATAGAGAGCGAGGTTGACCAAGGGGATGATAATGTTGCTATGAGTTAACATCTGAGAGTGAAGTCTGTAACTTTGTATGTAATCGATTTACCATAATACAAAGTGACTTTGCTTGGTGTGTGGGTTTTTCTCTCATAAGGGTTTTCCCACGTATATATGGTGTTATCTCTATGTATGATAATTTTTTGTCTGTCCTGTTGTACTGTGAATGTGCATCTCCAATGTGTATAACTTGTTAAATGAATGTTTTTACACTTCTCTTCTGAGAATTTTGCATTAGGAAGGCGTTTTCCACACTGTCGCTTTCCTTACAACTTGGAGTCCTTTCTTGAGTTGGGAAGAGCCTTTGTTAGCATGAGGGAGGTGTGCGTTGAAGTAACCTTACCCTTAGTCATCAATAATATTGAGTGCTTTGTGAATCTCATCCCCCCATCCAATTTTTTCACTAGATAATATATTTTTTTTCTTTAGGCTAGATAGAGGTAAAATGTTGAGGGTTTCTTGACCCTAGATGCTAGTTAGTACATTATCTTATATGTGTTAATAGTTGATTCTATCAAGGCATGTGAACATATATTGAATTATCCATGATATATCCTATATGAGACCAATTGATGTTGAATCCAACTTGACCTCATAACAATATTGTTCCTTCTCCACTATTCCTTCAAGATTGCCTCTAATATATTCCCTCATAGGCTTCCTTTGAATAATCCTCTAAAATATGAACTTGTGAAAATGACCAAAATATCTTATCATTATAAAGGAGTATGTCCAGTTGACCCTTTCCTATTAATCATGTGACTTTTACAATTTTGGTAGTGTATAGGCACCTCACCTCTACTATATGTGATTTCTTGAATTAATAGTTTCTAGATGATCATCAATGCATATCACTATCATACTATATAATTTATCTTTTATTGTACAACCTCTAACTACTCACTCAATTATTTCAATCATCACACGTGGCATCCAATATTTTCCTTCTGACAAGTAACATAACCAAAATGTAAATAAAATTTAATGAATAAAAAAATGTGTATAGAATAATCAATAAAATTTGGCCAAATTCTCCATCTAGAACCACTTTGGGGAGCCATTTCATGTTAATCGCTACCAAATTTGTGCTAAAATATTGAACTTGGCCTATGAATTTCTAAATGTTGGCATGAAATTGCAATTGCTCATCTTCCAATGAGACTTGCTAACTTGAATTTAATTGAATAAACTACCCAATTATCCCTTGTGGATCATCACATAGTTGTGGCTTGTCATGGTCCAAGGTAATTGGCCACATTTCTAGAGTCTCCTATGTGGTCAGTATTTAGAAAGCAAATAAAATTTTATTTCTTGTTCAAATATCTAGAATAAATCACCAACCTCACTATTCCTTCTTAGAGCTCGTCAGAAGTAATTTCTAAGGAAAGATCACACCCTATAAGCAACAAGAAAGCACTTTGTCTCAATAATCTCCTATTATGCTTAGGATTCATATTGTTAACTTTAACTTCAAAATTTGAGGCAATCTCTATAGTATCATTTATCATTATTTTGGAATACTCCCTCCTAGCTATCAATCTTTGTTTTCATGTGTTTTTGGTTTGAATACATAATTTTTAAGATAATTTATTTTAATAAAGTTAGTATCAAAGATGAAACTTTCACATACCTTATTTCTTACATCTTTTATTATGTACCATCAAAATCCCTAAACAAAGTAATAGTCCTATGAGAAGTAGTCTCAATTCTCCAATAATGATCAAGGGACTTGAAAATGTCCATGATGGAATCACTAAGGAGATAAACCCATCATATACCTCAATTCCATCATAACAAATAAGGGTTGTTGTAGAGACACTTGACACAATTGCTTGATCTCATACAATAAATAGGAGGTTGCATCATGACATAAGTTTTCTATAGGGAGAGCCTAGTCTTCAATTTAATAACCATAGTCAAACATAAATGGAAGGTTTCAGATGCACATGATAATAACACAATATAATTCAAACTGTAGGAAACGATGTAATTTTTTATGTTAACTCAACTCATAGATTATCAACAAAAACTTCATCCAATAATCACACATGACACAAGAAGAGATAGCATATGCTTGCACCCATATTTTATTACACAGGGAAATGTCAATTTACATGATATGCACATAGTTGGGATGATATTCAAGGGAACACACATCATACGGAACATGAACATTATAGGAGTGCATGGATGGATCTATCAACTTATGTAACAACAAATAAAATTTAGAAATATAGCTATATACACACAAAATAAATACTTGAATTGGCGAGATCATTTATTTGTGCAATAATTCTTTTGGTGGATGCACCATTTGATATACTTCTATGAAAGACAATATACTTTTATCTGATACAGAAACATTCGAATTCACAAACAATCTCACATCACTCAAAAAAATGTTGGTTTGTTTTTCTTCTTAATTTTTGTTTGCTTTGTTGTTCTTGATATCTCACTACATCAAGAAGCATGAATGTGATTCAAATTTGCAAGATTGAAGATTTTGTGTGATTGCAAATACCTAGCCTACTACACTTTCACGAATATCTGCAAAGTGTGGCGTAAGAAATGGGGAGAAAGTGAGGGGGGCGTGGGAATCTGAGCTGCCCACTTCCTCTTCATGTTAAAAAAATGGAAAGAATGTAAAACAACATCGGGGCTGTGCTGAACCTAAAGTAGTTTGCAGATTTTAAAGAATGGAAAATGAGGCATTAGAAAACATAAACATAGCACCTTTTTTTCTATTTTTTTTATATGATGATGAGGAGGGCAGATTAGAAGAGGTTCCTCTGGTTAAAAATGGTAGAAAAGAGTGATGGAATAAATGAAGGATGGGGCGCTAGAATGGGAAGGAGACTATAATGCAGAGAAAGAGGTATGGCAGATTTGAAAAGAGTGGATGGAAGTATAAAGTCTGCATCTATTTGTAAATTCAGGGAAGTGAGAAGAGAGGAATAGGAATGAGTCAAAGGCTAGTTTGAGAGGTGTTGATTGAGAGGTTCAAGAATGAGTGGAATAGTAAGAAGTTATGAAGTGTAATGTTTTGTTACAGATTTTTTTTATTAAGAGGGGTAAACGCTTTTGATCCGGAGCTATGGATTGGTGAGGTCACAATAGGGGACCTCATCCCCAATATAAATTCTCAGCAATTACACCTCAATGGGGTTTGAACCTTGATGACAAGAATAACAACACAACTACCTAACCATCACACTATGCCACTATTGGTATGTTTTGATACAAATTTTGTTTGTAAAATAATTTGGAATTAAATTTGGATTTAATAAAATTATTATGAGTTTTTGTTCGTATATTTTGGCTTGTGTTGGTTGTATAATCGAATAGTTTGGTAAGACCCCCTTACGGTTAATGATCTGTGTCACTTACAATGTTTATGATAGGATCACAAGGGGCATTAACTCATCATATGCCTCAATTCATCATGACAAATAAGAGTTGTTGTACAAACACTTAATACAATTGCTTGATCTCATACAATAAATAGGAGGTTTCATCATGACATAAGATTTATATAGGGAGAGCCTAGCTCTTGATTTAATAACCATACTCAAAACACAAATAGAAGGTTTCAAATGCACATGGTAATAAGATGTAATATAATTCAAATTGTAGGAAAGGATGTGATTTTTTCTTTTAACTCAACAAGTAGATCATCAACAAAAACTTCATCCAATAATCACATGACACAAGAAAAGACATCATATGCTTGAACCTATATTTTATTTATTACATGGGGAAATCTCAATTTACATGATCTACACATAGTTGAGATGATATTCAAGGGAGCACATTTTTATGGAACATAAACATCATATGAGCGCATGGATGGATCTATCAACTTATGTAGCAACAAAGGGAATTTAGAATATGCTTAAATATGCACGCAAAATAAATACATGAGTTGTCTAGATCATTTATTTGTTCAATGATTCTTTGGTGGATGCACAATTTGATATACTTTTAGGAAGTGCAATAAAATTGATGTTTATATATGCACAAGAAGGAAAAAGCAAGCATAAGGCACATGAGGGTGTTAAATAATATCACAACATAAATACATTAATGAACTTTCTATAACATTAGACCAATAAATATGGCAAGAGAAAACCATTAGTTAGGCTAAGATGTTCCATTGAATTGTTATAATCTACCATGGATACCTAGATACAAACAAATCCTTTCTTGAATGACCCTACTTTAGTTTACACAATATGTTCTTATCCCTTAAAAATAATGGCACACATCACTAAATGCTTGAAATCAACCTAAGACACTCATAGTCAGAAATTTGGCTCATAGACCAACACCAAAAATCCTTCTATCATGAATATGTAATTTTTAATTTAGAATCAACCTCTTAGGAATAGGAAAAAAGTGACACATCATGCCAAATCAACATTTACAACATTTCATAGTCACCAAATATATGCAAGTAGAATAATTACACTTGGATTGTGGGAAAAAATCCTTCTAGGATCATGATTTGGCATTTGGGCATAGGGGAAAATAATTTTCTAACATATGTAAGTCAATACATTCAATTAGTATATTTGAAACAACATGAACTTGATATTTATATTTAATATAAATAATATCTGGATCCATGTCCAAACCACACTCTACAATAAATATATCACAAGCCAAGAGGTCACCTACATAGTTTGAAATTCCCTAGCATTTCTCTGGAAATGATTCTATGAGTATAGAAAACATTACATATGACCCTACAAGTCAACATTTAGCTACAAAGTTCCACTAAGGAAAAGAGGAAAGAACCAACATGATAACCAAAGGGTAAAACCATAATGATTGGGCAATGATATGTGACAATTGGTACCAAAATTTTACTTGGTAAGAAAAAGAAACACTTGTATAATAAAACATTCACACTACAAATGTGTATATATCTCCATATTAGTATAGAAGGAAGTAAATGCAAGAATAGTGCATGGATATTGCTAGATATAAGCAATAAGGGTCCACATTGCATAGATAGACTACAACATAATTTTTGAATATTGGAAAAACCTTGGTCCACATATCACTTCGAGGTTACCTATATATCAGTTGTAGGAAATGGATGATGACCATTATGATGTATTTTCCCTTCGAGTGATGACATTGATTCAATTGGATGAGCAATAAAGAGCAACTCATGATAGACATAATCAACATAATAAAATCATGAAACATTTTCATGATAAGGTGTCACCAAGGGAGTTCCAAGTTGGTGATTTGGTTTTGCAGTGGAATTCTAAGTTTGAGGATAAGGGAAAGCATGAAAAATTTGACCCTTTATGGCTTGGACCTTATGGATTTTTTGAGAGGTGTAAGTTCAATATATACCATCTAATGGATTTAGAAGGAGAATTGATGTAGTTTCCCATGGATGGTCAACATCTAAAGTATTTTCTTTATGGCTTGGTCCTTATGGATTTTTTGAGAGGTATAAGTTCAATATATACCATCTAATGGATTTAGAAGGAGAATTGATGTAGTTTCCCATGGATAGTCAACATCTAAAGTATTTTTTTTGTGTAAGTGATGGAGTTCATGATTTTGAATGGTGATTGAAATGTTTCATCTTCCATGTTTTGCTCATATCTTCGAGTAGTCTTGGTCCCCATTGGATCAGAATGGTGTTTTATTATGTTTTGTTGGAGATCTAGGTTCTCATTGTGCATACAAGAGGCACACATACCCAATTAGAATCAATGTTGGAACTTTAATTTTTAGTTCTCTAATTTTTTTTTTTTAAGATTTTGACCAAGTCAAAAGGGTGATTGATGATGTGAGGCAAGGTGGTTGTCAGTGGTTCCTAGTGTATTGGGAACCTTAGGAACCCCCAATGAGTTCCTGGTTCCCAATCCACACCTGAGACATAATGAAGCAAAGTAGCTAAGGGAGAAGGCACATGACAATCTCGAGGCTCAACCCCCAAATGTAAAAGGAAAGTGCGAAGGTGAACTAAGGCTTGTGCAGATTCATTTTAGTATATTTGGGTGCTAATAGGCATGCATGCTATGTTTGAACTAAGCAACCACCACCTGCTCATAGTAATGGTGACACTTTACCTCCCAACAACTCAAATTTATATGCATCCATCCTCTTTCAATTTGAATCGCCCATTCTTGGCGCGATTCAACTCCACTGTGAATCTACCTGCACTACTACAGTTGTAACTTAGGGTTCCACAAGTAGAGTATTTATTGGGTTTTCTTCCTCATTCAGTCAATGGGTGGTACAAGAAAGCAAAGAAAAGCAAATAAATATTCAAAAGGGAATAAATTGTAGAAAATCCATTGCAGAAGCAATGATAGGAGGGTAGAGGTTTTGACATATTGTTATCAAAATATTGCAATATCATTTTCCAATTTTATGTCTCCACTGTTGTGCATGCAAACTCAAAAAATATACCATTATAAAATGTTTTCTTTGGAATATTTGTTGCTATGAATGTAATCATCATTAGAGGAATTTGATAGAATTTTAAATCTATTACACCTATTGTGATAGCTCCTTTGTATGGTTGTTGCACACGAGTTCAGATAGTTCAATAATGGATAACTAAGTAGATAAAGATATGAATGGTATTTGTTGATGCTCCAAATAATTAGATCACCTTTAAAGTTTTATCACTTTCTCTTTGCCATTTCTCCTTGCTAAATGTGACTCTGTTGCCTTAGGATAGGCATCGGTCTCTTGTATGTGTTCTAGTCACCGACACTTAAAAAAAATCCATAAAATTACTTATTTTTAGTTCAAGTTTGTGTGTTCATGATATCATTGTTTGTAAGGAATAAAGAAGACCAAGTTATATATGAATCCGGATAATTACCCCACCATGCACTTGTGTCCAAGGTGTTGTGTCAACTATATAGGGGCTAGAGATAACTAGTTTACGTAGTTCAATGACAGTCTTAGGGATTGAGTAGACAAATTGGGTTTAGTTGTCATTAAGTTCATTGTTGTTTATCTTAAATGATCCCAATACCCTCTAAGGTATACCCCTAAAAATACCCTCCCAAGTTTAAGTTGAGCTCAAAGCATAAGAGGTCAAACTCACTCTCATTGAGTTAACTCAAAATCCTACATATTTCTATCGATGAACATATTTCACTTATTTGTTAAGGACGTTGGCCTTCTAAGTGAAACCTCATTCTAGGAAGTGGAGCAATGCTTTTTTGATCCAATAGAGTGTATTTGAAATTAGGGTATAGGCATGTGTTATGGTTTTATGCAAGTACCTCCTTGAGTGTGTCATAGTTATGAAACCTCACCACTAATCTTCTAGAGGGTGTAGAATCATTTCTAAAATTTATCTTATAGAAGTATTACTTTAGATCACAAATGCAATATTTGAAAGTTGATGATAATGGATTATTAATGTTTATTTATTTATTAGATATTTCTAATTTTAGATGTTTAACATTGTATTGAATTAATTATTATTTATAAAGAATTGATTTCCTAAATTAATAATACATTGTGTTTACATATTGTAGGTCATGGTTAAAATCGAGTGCAAGGGTAAAGATCAATAGTAGCAACCACTACCTAAAATCCAAACCCAAAAGACCCAAATCCACACAAGAAAGCACAAATAGCAATGAAAATCAAATAACAACAAATCAATACCGAACTTCCCATGCTAAAGTTGATTCATCTTCCTTGTGCATCTCCTCCATTTTGTTGTGTATGCAAACTTGCCCTTAGATTTATTATATGCAAGTGTATACAAGAGATAGTGATGCGATAGTGATTAGCAAGAATATCGAAGATTATGGTTGTAAGGTTGGAATTGTGGAGACAACTCTCTTTTATAGAGAATCCATTTGAATGGACGGTCAAGATTAAAAGCCCATATGATGCCAAGATCAACAAACGAGGTTGCTTGCACCACGAACAGATAGGGTTAGGGCTTGTTAAGGATAGACAGTCAAGATTAGAAAGAGAACAAAAGAAATCAATGGTGGAGATTCAAAAGAGAAGTTGGAGGGAAAGTGGAGCAAATTAAATAATCATATTTAATTTGAGAGGGAAATATGAGCAATTAAATAATCAAAGTGGTTAGTTAATTATGGAAGAAGAGGGAAAATGGGATTTTAATTTAAAAGATTGAAGCAACCATTTAATTAAAAATGAAGGAAATAGGATTACACATTAAATAATTGAATTAGATTAAATATTTAATAATGGAGGGAAGAGTGATAAGGAACAACTAAACAATTAAAATAATTATTTAACTTATAGAAGGAAGAAAAGGTTAATGAATTTAAATAATTAAAAATAATTATTTAACTATAGATAGAGAGTAAAGAATGAATAATTAAACAAATGAGAATTTATTTAATTATAGAAAGAAGAATGATTTTAGCAATGTAGTTAAATATTAATTCATTTAGTTAATCGAGGGAAGAATAAAGAAAGAGAAAGTGAATTAATTAAATAATTAAAATTATTTAATTAATAGAAGAATGTGACCTTAGAAAATAATCAAATAATTAAAATTATTCAATTATGCATAGAAGGGAAATTGATGGAAAAATGGTGTTCATAGGCCTAAGACATTTTTTAGTGTCTACAAATATATTATTCATAGTAATATTGGAAATGCACCACGTTACACATTCTTATGCCTATTTCCATAACTTATCCTTATGTGTGCATATCTCTACACATTTAACCTATTCGTACACTTAGCACTAGGAAGTTATATCCATTATGATTTATCTTGCTTTTATCCCATGATAGGTTCATAGGAAGTCCTTGTAGACATGAAATCTTCTCACCAAAAATCAAATTCAAAAGTTTAAACAACCAAATTGGCTTCCTTGTCATAACTCAATTTTATTTCATATTTATTTAAATATGGAAAATTGAATTATTGATGAGATTCAATTAAATATTCAATGGAGATTCTAGAATATTTGAAAATTGAATATAAGGAGTTGACTGATAATTGACTTTGTGAATTTCTAAAAAATATTTTTATATGTCATCAAGAATTGAATGTTATTGATCAATTTGCAAGTGCAAGTGTGTGCAGTTGCAGGGTGACAAGGTAAAGTATGAGAACATAGTTGAAGTAGGATTGTTTAGCTGGATCGAATGGTAAGCCAGTTGGAATTTGGGTGCACACACCAAAAAAGGTATGATGACTTGCATTTGAATCAAATTGCATATATCAAAGAATGAAATCTCCTAATTTGAATTGTTTCAATGTTTGAAAATATATGGCTTGTAGATATAAAAATTTGTCTATTTAAACTTTGTGTTTGAAGAAATGAAATAAACTTCCTTTATATATATATGCTCAAATTTGAATTTAAGTTCCCTATTGTAAGTAATAGTGTATGGATTTTGTAAGCCATAACAACCAATTATACATGAAAGTATATATACATAGATACATATATACATACATACATACATATATATATATATATATAAAGTATGGTAAATAAGAATGGAACCATTTAAATACACACACACACACACATATATAATATTTGAATGCATATTTAAATTTATATGTGTCGAATTCAATTCGATAACTGATAGAATTCTAATATCAAATTGTTAATTAAATCAAATAAGATTATGGCAGTATGGACTGCTATGAAATTAATAGCAATATTTGAATGTGTAGTGACTGGCAACAAGGCCATAACGCCTTTGGTAGAGGCATGCAAAAATATAGATTATTGTTTCCATTTTGAACACACAGGTAGTGTCGGAGAAAAAGCACATAAAGAAGTTGGTCATTGGGAAGGAAAAAGCAGAGAAGCTCATGTAAAAATCCATAAATAACTTATTCAATTGCAATATTTGAGGTAATCTGAACCTTGCAAAGAATACAAACTTTATTTTTTGTCTTTCCTTTTTTATTATTGAATGATATCCTTTCATTATGTATGTCAATTTGTTTATCATACAACAATAAGTGCATTTAGATAAAAGCCATGGCCTTGGGCCGAATGGCATGGTGTCGACCACTGTGGGTTGCTTGGCTTGCATTGTAAAGTATGAGTTCTTTTCTTAGAAGCCATGCGGCTAGCTCTCTGAGCTAAGCCAAGCCTTAGAATGTTAAGGTCATGCTATTTTCTTTAAGATTGCATTCATGTGCAAGCCATACGATGGCCATCAAAATCTCTATTCCATTCTATGATATATTATAATGAATAAACATTGTTGTGGATTGATCAATGATCCCATGAAAGAGGGAACTTATAACCTTGTGTTTTATTTTCTTAAGGTTTTATTCCCAACTTAGCGGTTGGCTGAGGCTCAAAGAGCTTCAAGAGCTTGGTCTTTAACTATTTTTGCTTTTAAAATGTTTAGCTAGTATGGCTATTGGAATTAAATCTGATGACAATGTAAATTGTGTCATTATTCTTTGTATAGGATCGACTATGATTCGGGAGGATAAGAGACCCCATTGAATATTGCATTTTTTTTGTATTTTATCCAAACCATGTCATCAAATGGGACAATAACAACAAAGGGGGGGTTGTGTCGAATGTTTTTAAGCCTTGCAATGTACGTAGGCTATCTTTTGGTAAAGAGCTGACCCCGTTCGATGAGAATGGTGGCATGAAATCCATGTTTGAATGCATACAAGGACGACATGTAGGATATCTCTACATGCATGGTATTAAAACAATAAGCTACATGGGAAATTTTAAAATATATTAATGATGTTTAGAAAGGAGGATCTCAACCATTGGGGATTGGTTGACTCAGAGCAATTAGAGTTTGTTGTTGCACCCTATAGGGCAGGTATATTATCTAAACATTAGTCATACTGTCCTTATGTATGAAACAAGGCAATTTTGACTTGATTTTTTTTTGTACAATGTGAAAGAACCGTTCTGTTTCTTCTGCTTAACAATGAACACATGCTTATAAAATGATCATTTCTCATGTGAAAAGCTAGAGATCTATAACAAAGCAAATGATAATATTTGATTTTACATATAATTGATTTGTTGAAAAGGAATGTGGATTTTCTTTTGCATACAACTCTGTTGGGTTAAAAAGTTATCTTTATAGCTAAAACAACATGATTTATAATTGTTTAAATGATGAATGTACATATGTGAGCAACTTGCTTATAACTTTTTAGTAGGAAACAACATTTCTTCTGTTAAAACAATGAATGTACATATGCAAATAACTACTTTTACAACTGTGTAATAGGAAACAGTGTTTGTTTTGCTTAAACAATGAATGTTCTTTAAGTAAACAACAAATGTTATAGAAACCTAGTAGTGAAAATGCTTAAATAGTATGTGTGAATCTGTTAGCATAAGACTTGTGTTTTCTTTACTTGATAATATAACGTCAATTAGAACACTATCTAATATTGCAATCTGAATTAATGATTATTTTAGAATGTATGCAAAAACTTAAACATTAGTAGGCACATATATGTGTATGCACATAGACTCCGTCTATGTACATACACATACTTGTGACATACCTTCTTTTGTTTGCAGTACATTTTAAGGGAAAAATGCTTGAGGTGATAAGTAGAAATTAGTGATAAGAGTGATGTGATTGAATGATGAATTGCTTTATGAATCATAAATCCGATTTCAGTTAGAGTATAATTAGCATTTTGGAAGATATTTGTGGAGAAGTATTTTGAATATTAGAATAGAATAGTGATACCTTAGTTGTTTAGAGCATCTATGGGTAGTTACTACTAGAGGGTAGATAGCTATTATAGTAGAAAGTTACCTTCTAGGATGGGTGCCGAAATGGAGTCAAAGAGTATAGGTTTGCTTTACCAAAACATATTGTTTGTTGTTGTTGCAACACACTTATTATGCTTGGCCAAGCAATATTGTTCATTATGTATGCATGAATGAAATCTATGATTTCATTCTCTGCCATTCCCAACATAGATCTTGCACTTTATTTTCTAGCATACAGATAGAAATTGCATGTTGATGTTTGGGCACACACTAGATTCCATCTTGCAGGTTGTTCTCTTTCTAAACTTTTCGTGCAGGGTTGAGCATTCTTCAAGTTGGAAGAATACTAAGGAAGCGTAAGCTTCATGGTTGGGTGATAAAGCGCTTCAACCATGTTTTCGTTCACCAATGGAAGCGATCGTTGAAGAAGAACCTTAGTTGTTCACCAAACTATTATAAGCTATGATGCAACTTGATGTAAAAATCATTTATGTACTTGATAAAAAATGTACTATGTAATGACATTGTGACCTTAGGAGCCAAATGGAACTTGATATTGTAATTTGACTTTTGAACTGAATATAAGAATATTTGACTCATTTTAAATGGACATGTGTAGCTATAATTGACTTTAGCCACTAGTTATGTCTTTTTAATTTGGAGTATATTCATGCGTCATTTAAATAATATTAATTAAGTAATAATTCAGAATGTGTTATTTCATTTGGTATCAAAGCTTAGGGTTTAGGTCTAGGTCTTTTGATTCTACTATAGTTGACTAGGGTAGTTGACCCTTGACTCAAAACTAGAAGTCCTAAGAATTGACCAAACCTGAATTGAATGCAAGACTGGGAAGGTCAAAGGTAGGACAAAGGAAAGGGAAAACTATTATAACCCCATGCAATAATGATGTAAGGGAAGGAAACACCAAGGCGGAGGCTCCACCAAAAATTCTTGATGACGAAACTCTAGCCCAAGCTCTTACGCGACTGAAGCTAGAGAAAGGCTTAAAGATCAAGGAGAGGTAAACACCTAAGATCAAAAAGCTTTCCATAATATGAGACTGGCCTCTAGGGTGTGGACCCAATGCACCCTTGTTGACCAAAGAGGAAAAAGAGAGCCTACGTGTGCAACCATCCTCTTCTATAAAGTTTGATGTAAACTCAAATGATGATCCAGAGGAATTTCCTCTTTTTGATACTAAGAAATCAGAATGATGTAACTAGAAGTCTATTGTAAATAAGGGTCTATTGGCTCACCTTAAATATAAATAAAATCAAATGATATTTTGGTGTGTTCAATAAGAGACTCTAAAATGTGTGTATGATGCATGAATGTATATGTCTTCTATGTTGAGGGATGTATGCATATGAAAATTATGTGATATAGCATAAGAACATTTACTCGTAGAACCTTGTGTTGAGATGTGATGAATGTGACTGTGTTGTAGAATAAGTGTGAGACATCATGATGACCACTAGGAAAGATGGGGTTGGTAGCGGTTCTGATAACAAACCTAACAAGAGGTTGGAGAAAATTTTGGAGCTTCTAAACTGACAAGAGTCTCGCATGGATCTTATTGAGCAAGAAGTCCAAGAGGCAGGCGAGGATTGGGACCACAAGAATGTAAAAGGAAATCAAGGAGATGATGGTCCAGGGGTGGGTCCACAAGGGCGAATTTAGGAAGACCTTGGAAAAGACCTCAAAAGAGTAGCACCACCCAAGTTCGATGGTAAGGCTATCAAAATAGGAGCTGAGGCTTGGATTATAGAAATGAAAAAATACTTTGGGCTCCAAAACCTTTTTGAATAGACTAAGGCAGTATGGGCTACGTATCAACTCTCAGGTGAAGCAAAAATTTTGTGGGATAATGAGAAGTTAGAACAAAACCTACAACCTATTGAGATCACTTGGGAACTCTTCCTCCAAGATTTTAGGAAGAGATGGCTACCACAACTTTTCTTTGACAAGAAAATGATGAAATTTTAGAACTTAACCGAGGGAAATATAACTCTGATTCAGTATTGAAAAAAGTTCACAAATTTGTTGAAGTATGTGCCTCAGTATCAGGGGGATAAACGGTTCTATATTTGAAAATTTATAATGGGACTCATACCTCATATAGGAGCTGAGGTGGATATGCATGAACCTCAAACCATGAATTTTTTTTTTTTCAAAAAAGCCACCAAATAGGAACAAAAGCTGCAATAGTTATCCAATCTTTGCAGTGATTCAAGTTCTAAGTCTCAGTATGGAAAGAAGAAATTTCATAAGGGAGACAAGAGCCATCAAATTCGTAATCTCAAGAGGGGAAGTAAATCACAAGACAAAGGTGAAGATGGTAATGGTGGAAAGAACAAGAAAGCAGATAAAAGCAAAGGTAATGATGACCAAAAGTAGAAGGCCTTTAGAGAGGACAAGCCAGGAGGTTGTAAAGGACCTTAAGATGAATGCTATACTTGTGGAGGCAATCATTATGCCTTGAATTTTCCTCAGTGGTCAAAGTCTTGAAGGGAAGGAAGCTATCAACAGAATCACTAGATCCACACTGTAATGGACAACAGATGGGTAGAATACCAGGCTTCGCCAATTCAGCTAACGAGTAAGCTCTATGACCAATATGTCTCTATCTTAATTGGTGCTGGAGCTACTGAATGTTTTGTAGATCCTAGAATAATATCTAAGATACCCATTAGACCTGGGTACATGGAAAACTCATGGATAGTCCAGTATGGTAATTGAGCAGAGTAGAGGGTAGATACCTTTCTCTTTTGCAGTGAGTTAGAACTTCCAACTTTTCAAACTCGGGCCAACTTGTATGTGGCACCCTTAGGCTCATATGATGTAATTTTGGGAATAAATTGGTTAATTGAGCATAAAGCTTTAGTGAACCGTGAGGATAAGGTGGTCAACTATCTAAATGATTATGGAAACCCAGTTGGGGTTTGTGGAATGCAGAGACCCTTAGAGCTTAGAAATATTTCTGCAATACAACTCAAGAAGGCTCATCGAAAGGGGTGTGCAATTTATGCAGTACATGTTAGTATTCTTGACAACAAGGAGCCATATTTTGATGAATATCCTATTCTCAAGGAGTTCCAAGACATATTCCCTGAAGAACTTATGAAGTTTCCTTTGAAGTGGGAATTCAATTTTTCTATTGACCTAGTCCTAGGAGCTGAGCCTCAATCCAAGGCACCTTATCGAATGTACACTACAAAAATTTATGAGTTGAAGGCCCAACTAATGGAATTATTGGACAAGGGACTCATAAGACCCAGTATGTCTCCTTGGGGAGCGTTGGTTATTTTTGTGGAAAAGAAGGATGGAACTTTGTGTCTGTGTATAGATTATCAGATGTTGAACAAGGTTACCATCAAGAACTAATATCCACTCCTAAGGATTGATGAGTTATTTGATCAAATGAAGGGAGAAATGGTGTTCTCCAAGATAGATCTCAGATTGGGGTACCATCAATTGAGGATTAAGGAGGAAGTTATTCCAAAGACTATATTTAGAACTCAATTTGGACATTACGAGTTCACATTGGTACCTTTCGATTTAACTAATGCACTAGTAGCCTTTATGAACCTTATGAATAGTGTATTCAGAGACTGCTTGGATGATTTTGTTATGATCTTTATTGACAACATTTTAGTCTACTTAAAGACTATCGAAGAGCATGATAGACATTTGAGGATAGTTTTTCAACGATTGAGAGAAAGTAAACTCTTTGGAAAGTTGTCCAAGTGTTCATTCTATTAGGACAAAGTGCACTATTTGGGCCATATCATTTCAACAGAAGGAGTTTCCATAGACCTCGAAAAGATCAAGGCAATCGTGGAATGGCCAGCGCCTCATAATGTGTCAGAAGTCTGTAGCTTCATGGGCCTCACAGGATACTATAGGAAGTTTGTGCAAGGGTTCTCTCAGATTGCATCTCCTATTACCTCACTCGAAAGGAAGTGAATGCGGTTTGAATGGACTGAGAAATGCGAGAAGGCATTCGAACTCCTGAAGGAAAGGCTCACGACAACACTAGTGCTAACTATCATTGATCCTAATGAGAGATTCACAGTAATCACATATTCCTTCAAAGAGGGATTGGGAGTGGTATTAATGCAAGATGGTTAGGTGGTGGCATATGTATCAAGGAAGCTCAAGCAGCATGAAGTGAACTACATGTCCCATGACTTGGAATTGGCGGCCATAGTTCATGCCTTACAAATGTGGAGGCATTATCTTTTGGGAAAGCCATTTGAACTCAAGACATACCACTTGGTGTTGAGATACATATTCACCTAGCCAAACCTTAATGCACAACAGAGAAGGTGGCTAGAATTCCTTAGCGAGTATGACTTTGGAATTGAATACATAAAAGGAAAGGAGAACAAAGTGGCTAATGATCTTAGTAGACGAAGACATATGACAGTCATGATATCAACAAGGTCTAACTTGAGGCAACAGGTAATTCAAAATCTGCTAGGGGATGAGCATTATGAAAAAGTGAAGAACACCCTAGCAGAAAATCCTTCAGATCATTGGTTCAATGGGTACAAAATCAAACCAGATGGTATTTTGAGGTACCAAAGGAGAATGTATATTCTTGACTCTAGAGAGCTGAGAAAGTTGGTTTTAGAATTAGTTCACAATGCACCTTATTCAGGACACCCCGAAGTATCCAAGATGATCGCGAAGTTGAAGACTCTGTATTTTTGGCCTAAACTCAAGAAGGATGTAGTGGAGTATGTAGGTAGATGCTTGGAGTGCCAATGAGTCAAGGCTAAGCATGCACATCTAGCCGGGTTATTGTATCCTCATGACATACCTAAGTATAAATGGAAGGTGATCAGTATGGATTTTGTTTAGGGGTTGTCATTGAGCAAGAATAAGCATGATGTCATCTTGGTTGTGACTGATAAGTTGACTAAGGTTGTGCACTTCATTCCGGGAGACCTTAAGGATGGATTGTTGACCCTAGGTAAGAAATTTGTCTAGGAGATCTTCCATTTGCATGAAGTTCCAGAGACTATCATTTATAATAGGGACACATGGATGACCTCAAGGTTTTGGATGACCTTGAATGCAACATTGGGGACTAAACTGAATTTTATCTCGGCTTATCATTCTCAGACTGATGGGGAGATAGAGAGGGTGAATTAGGTAGTCGAAGATCTCCTCTGAATGTATTGTATGGACCAATAGTATAAGTGGGAAGAATATTTTCCTTTGGTAGAGTTTGCTTACAATAACTCCTATCATACATCCTTAGGCATGACACCATTTGAGGCCTTGTCTGTGTGGAAGTGTTGTACCCCCATCAGTTGGGATAAATTGGAGGACATGATCATAGTAGGACCTGAAATGCTTAAGGAAATGGAAGAACAAATGAGGGTCATTAAGAGCAAATTGAAAGATGCGACAAACTGACAGAAGAGTTATGATGACAAGAAACGAACTCTTAGATAGTTTGCAATAGGGGACAATTTTTTTGAGAGTTAAACCTCATAAGAGTTCTATTGCTTTTGAAAAGTCTTCCAAGTATGCCCTGAGATATGTGGGATCATTTGAAGTCTTGGAAGTGATTAACCCAGTTGCTTATAGACTAGCTCTACCACCTGATTTGGTTTGACTTCATAATATGTTTCATGTTTTCTTGCTTAAGCCATATCATCTTAATGTGACTCATGTGCTTGATTGGCAATCCTTGCAGGTATAGGATCTAGGAGTGGTGCTAGTGAAGCCCATTAGAATCCTAGATAGATGCAACTTAAGTTGCAAAGCAGAGATATTTCTCAGTTTAAGGTCTAATGGGATCGGTACTTAGAGGATAGTGCTACTTGGGAGGATGCAGAAGAAATAGAATGCTCCTTTCCACATTTGCTTTCTTGAAAGAGAAATTCAATAATTTTGTTTGATATTTTTGGTTTGAGATACTATGATATTTCATGCTTTAAAATTCTGATGTTGAAATAGACATATAATTCATGTGATGTTGAAATAGACATATATTTGAAATGATGTTGAGATAGACATATATTTCATGTGATTTTGAAATAGACATATATTTGAAATGATGTTGAAATAGACATATATTTCATGTGATGTTGAAATAGACATATATTTTGATGAGATGTTGAAATAGACATAAATGTTCAAAATTTGATATGTTCTTTTATTTGACTTTTTAGACATCGAGACAATGTCTCTTCCAAGAGGGGAAGGATGTCATAACCCAATTTTATTTCATATTTATTTAAATATGGAAAATTGAATTTTTAATGAGATTCAATTAAATATTAAATGGAGATTATGGAATATTCAAAAATTGAATATAAGGAGTTGACTGATAATTGACTTTGTGAATTTGTGAAAATTATTTTTATATTTCATCAAGAGTTGAACATTACTGATCAATTTGCAAGTGCAAGTGTGTCTAGTTGTAGGGTGATAGGTTGAAGGACAAGAACACAACTGAAGTAGAATTGTTTAGCCGGATCAAATGGTAAGCTAGTTGGAATCTGGGTGCACACACCACAAAAGGCATGATGACTTGCATTTGAATCAAATTTCATATATCAGAGAGCAAAATCTCTTGATTTGAACTATTTCAGTGTTTGAAAATATATGGCTTTTAGATATAAAAATTTGTCTATTTAAACTGTGTTTGAAGAAACGAAATAAACTTCCTTTATATATATATTTGAGCACACACACACACATATATGTGCTCAAATTTGAATTTAAGTTCCCTATTGTAAGTAATAGTGTATGGAATTTGTAAGCCATAACAAACAATTATACATGAAAGTATATATACATGTAAATATATATACATATATATATATATATATATATACATGTATGTAAATAAGATTTAAATACATACATATGTATATATACATGTATAGATATGTGTGTATATGCAATAGTAGAAAGTATGGTAAATAAGAATGGAACCATTTAAATAAACATATATATATATATTCGAATGCATATTTAAATTTATATGTGTTGAATTCAACTCGATAACCGATAGAATTCTAATATCGGACTATTAATTAAATCAAATAATATTATGGCAGTATGGACTTCCATAAAATTAATAGCAATATTCAAATGTGTAGTGGTTAGCAGCAAGACCATAACGCCTCTGCTAGAGACATGCAAATTTAAGATAGATTGTTGTTTCCATTTTGAACACACAAGCAATGTGGGAAAAAAAGCACAGGAAGAAGTGGGTTGGTGGGAAGGAAAAAGTAGAGAAGCTCATGGAAAAATCCAGAGATAACTTATTTGATTGCAATATTTGAGGTAATTTGAACCTTGCAAAGAATACAAACTTGATTTTTTATCTTTCCTTCCTTATTATCGAATGATATCCTTTCATTTTGTATGTCAATTTGTTTATCATACAATAGTCAGTGCATTTAGATAAAAGCCATGGCCCTGGGGCGAATGGCATGGCGTTGACCATTGTGGGTCGCTCGACTTGCATTGTAAAGTATGAGTTCTTTTCTTTAGAAGCCATGTGGCTAGCTCTCTAAGCTAAGTTGAGCCTTAGAATGTTAAGTTCGAGCTGTTTACTTTAAGATTGCACTCATGTGCAAGCCATATGATGGCCATCAGAATCTCTATTTCGTTCCATGGTATATTGAATAAACATTGTTATGGATCGCTCAATGATCCCATGAAAGAGGGTTTATAACCTTGTGTTTTATTTTCTTAAGTTTTGTTCCCACCTTAGTAGTTGGCCAAGGCTCGAAGAGCTTCAAGAGCTTGGTCTTTAACTCTTTTTGCTTTTAAAATGTTTAACTAGTATGGCTATTGGAATTAAATTCGATGATAGTGTAAATGTTGCCATTATTCTTTGTATAGGATCAACTACGATCCAGGAGGATAAGAGACCCCTTTGAATACTACATTTTTCTTGTATTTTATCCAAACCATGTTATTGAATGGGATGATAACAACAAAGTGGGGGGCTATGTCGAATGTTTCTAAGCCTTGCAATGTATGTAGGCTGTCTTTTGGTAAAGAGCAGACCCTGTTCAATGATAACGGTGACATGAAACCCATGTTTGAATGCATACAAGGGTGACACATAACATATCTTTGCATGCATGGTATTAAAACAGTAAGCTACATGGGAAATTTTCAAATATATTAATGATGTTTAGAAAGGAGGATCTCGACCATTGGGGATTGGTTGACTCAGAGCAACCATAGTTTGTTGTTGCAGCCTATAGGGCATGAATACTATCTGAACATTAGTCATATTGTCCTTATGTATGAAACATGGCAATTTTGACTTGATTATTTTCTGTACAATGCGAAAGAACCATTTTGTTTCTTCTATTTAATAGTGAACGCATGCTTGTAAAATGATCATTTCTCGTGTGAATAGTTAGAGATCTGTAACAGAGCAAATGACAATATTTGTTTTTACATATAACTAATTTGTTGAAAAGGAATGTGGATGTTCTTTTGCATACAACTCTGCTGGGTTAAAAAGTTATCTTTCTAGTTGAAACAACATGATTTATAATTGTTTAAATGATGAATGTACATATGTGAGCAACTTGCTTATAACTGTTTAGTAGGAAACAACATTTCTTCTATTCAAACAATGAATGTACATATGCAAACAACAAGTTTTGCAACTGTATAGTAGGAAACAATATTTGTTTTGCTTAAATAGTGAATGTTCTTTAAGTAAACAACAAGTGAAAATGCTTAAACAGTATGTGTGAAATTGTTAGCATAAGACTTTTTCTGTTTTCTTTGCTTGACAATGTAACGTCAATTAAAACACTATCTAAGATTGCAATATGAATTAATGATTATTTCAGAATGTATGCACAAACTTAAACATTAATAGGCCTATATATGTGTCTGCACATAGACTTCATTTATGTACATACACATACTTGTGACATACCTTCTTTTGTTTCTATTATATTTTTAAAAGGGAAAAATGCTTGAGATGATAAGTAGAAATTAGTCACAAGAGTGATGCGACTAAATGATGAATTATCTGTGAATCATAAATTTGATTTCAATTAGAGTATAATTAGCATTTTGGAAGACATTTGTGAAGAAGTATTTTGAATATTGGAACAAAACCGTGATATCTTAGTTGAATAGAGCATCTATGGATAGTTGCTACTAGAGGGTAGATAGTTGTTATAGCAAAAAGTTACCTTCTGGGATGGGTGCCGAAATAGAGTAAGAGAGTATAGGTTTGCTTTACTAGAACCTATTGTTTGTTGTTGTTGCAACACACTTATTTGCTTGGCCAAGCAATATTGTTCATTATGTATGCATGAATGAACTCTGTGATTTCACTCTTTGCTATTCCTAACATAGATCTTACACTTTCTTTTCTAGCATGCAAATAGAAATTGCATGTTGATGTCTGGGCACACACCAGATTCCACCTTGTAGGTTGTTCTCTTGCTAAACTTTCTATGTAGGGTCGGGCATTCTTCAAGTTAGAAGAATACCGGGGAAGTGTAAGCTTCGTGGTTGGATGGTAAAATGCTTCAACCATGTTCTCGTCCAGCAGTGGAGGTGAGCGTTGAAGAAGAACCTTAGTTGTTCGCCATACTATTATAGTCTATGATGCAAAAAAAAATTATGTACTTGATAGAAAATGTACTATGCAATGACATTGTGGCCTTAGGAGCCATGTGAAACTTGATATTGTAATTTGACTTTTGAAGTGAATATGAGAATCTTTGACTCATTTTAAATGGACATGTGTAGCTATGATTGGCTTTAGCCACTAGTTATGTCTTTTTAATTTGGAGTGTATTCATGTGTCATTTACAATAATGTTAATTAAATAATAATTTAAAAAGGGTTATTACACTCCTTTAGTTCTCTTGCTTATAGTTGGTCAAACACATATTTGTGTGATTTGATGTCATGTGCTATTATTTAAAGACATTTATTACATTCATTCTACTAATCTCTCAGTAACAAAGCATTGAAATAATAATTGACAATGAAACAATTGGATTTGGTGCACTAAAAGGAGTAAACATCTACATCTTAGGCCTTGGTTGTTATCTTCAGTGTTGTCTACTCTCAAGGGGTTGATGCGGGTGAAGAACCTTGCCACTCAATCATACAACAATTTATCAAAGGTATTTATCAACCTCGCCCATCACCTAGTTGACACAAGGAGCAAACCAAAGCAATGTGGATTAAGTAAATATAAGAGCATAATTTTCTCTAGGTACTAGGGTGAGTTTGTTGAAGGAGGACTAGTTCATGGTCATGATTGTATACCAATCAATGAATTTGTCCTTTGACTAAATACAAAACAAGCACAAAATTAAAAACACTCATTATTCAAAGAGAGATAACACCCTTCGAGTGTAAACATTGACACATCCAAAATTTACATTCTTTAATTACAAAACTAAACATTATTACTTTCTCATATTATTTCTAAATATAAAAAACATACTTATCAATAACTTAAATGCGTGCTTATGTGTATGGATGGCTAAACTAAGCTTACGATTGCTTCCTTTCTACCAATGACCCACTTCTCCTTCAAAAATATCTTACTCGATTACCTCTCAAATCTATACCCACTTTACTAATGGATAACATTCCTTGTATTAAAACTTTATATGTGGATTGGACTAATAAACTAGGTGAGACTGGTGGAGATGGAACATCACGGGAAGAAATCTCCTTTTCCAATTGGATCGACCATTAAATAATATAATAATAATATTAATTAAAAAACATGTATTAACCTGAATGCTAATGAACGCAACCACGATTTTCAACATGGCGTGGCCGACAAATCAAAATCTTATATCACACTTAAACGACTCACTTTTTAAACTCGAGTGTGGCATTTAACCATCGAAAAGTTATAAAACAAAAGAAAAAGTCTTGCCCCAGTTTTTCAAATCCACCTCTTTATGTACATAATCCTCCTTAAAACTCTCCCCGAACGGTTTAGCCCACATCATTTCTTTCCTTGTTCTGTTACACAGAGGTGCATAGAAAAGTTCCCTGCCTTTCAGAAGGCTTGGAACATACTCATTCTTTTATATTTGGTTCGCTGTGGTCAAATTTGAGGTGGGTGTGACCAAAATTCGACGGGGTGATCAAAATTGAATTGGGTGAGTCCAAAATTGGACTGGGTGCCCGCAAATAAGTTGGGTGATCAAAA
Organism: Sequoia sempervirens; assembly: GCA_007258455.2. Lineage (NCBI taxonomy): Eukaryota > Viridiplantae > Streptophyta > Pinopsida > Cupressales > Cupressaceae > Sequoia > Sequoia sempervirens. The sequence continues at coordinate 73,208,616 of VDFB02271358.1, read as the reverse complement.
TTAGATCTGGTGTGGTCATTTGTGATAGAAACAACGATGAGGAAGGAGGACACTGTGAAACTCATTAGTGCAGAGGGTTTCGAATTTGTCATTGATAGGAAGGCAGCTCTCGTCTCCAACACCCTTAAGAATATGCTCACTTCTACAGGTAAATTACCTTTCACGCAGCTTAATTTTCCTTCTTCCTAAATTGTAATCGCTTGGTATGTACAATCAGTATCTCTCTTTGAGAGATTGTACGTTATTTTGTAGGTTTTTTTGGTAATATATATTATTCTTTGCGAAATTTTCTTGATAGATAAATCTTCGGCTGTCAGCTGGGCAAATTGGGATCGCTTTTTAGTTATTTGTAAACATAGGTCGCGCTCAAATGTATTTTATAAATTTTTACATCATAACCTTGTCACATGTCAGGTTTACTTTTGAACTTGGTCATAAGGTAAAATCTAGATTACAAATTTGAGTGAAGTGCATTATAAGTCACTCAAATGAATCACTTATTAGGTAAGTTTATTACTACGTAAACATTTTAGTGGTTATTTTGGTTTAAGATTTGTTTCTAAGAGAATAAGGTAAAGAAAATTGGAGAGCTCATCATTAAGTTTTTTTTGATTCGTAATCATTTTTTTAGATTGGAGCTATGAATCAGAGAGGCCACAAATTGGGGACTGTGGGTCAAATCTGTGAGTACATCCAATCAGCGAAGGCATAGTGCCTGCGATCACAATAGCCCAGTGGAGACTTAACCCGGGTGGCCACAATAATAATGCCACCACTTAACCATCGCACTATGGGATGAACCTGTTCATCATTAAGTTTCTTAGCAGTCATTCTTCAATTCTGAAAGTTAGAAAGACAGAGTCTGTTGTCTCATAAACTATCTATTCGTAGAAATTAAATAGAAAAAATTCAACTTGATATATGCTTTTACCAGCTTCACATTACCCTATAATTGGAATACACACTTGAATAACTTCATTTTTTATGAATCCATACATCAATATATACATTCTGTGATACTACAGAATGCTAAATTTTCTCTATAAGCGTCACATAAGCTCAAATATATATATTATTTAAAATTTATTATAATGAATTTTCATATGGTCTTAATTTATCCCCTTTCTTGATGCAACGCAAATTCTTTTGACACACCCATTTCTTCAGTCATGGAGTTTGGTACGATTTTTTTTCTCTTATTTTGTAAATCCCGGATAAGCTTTGACACTTTTTGGAGGTTTCTTAAAATAGGTGACATTCTAATATACATCCCCGTTCTTGATGCAGCACAATTTCTTTTGACACACCCATTTCTTCAGTCATGGAGTTTCGTACAATTAATGTTATGTTTTATTTTCTAAATCTGGGGTAAGCTTGGACATCTTTTGAAGAATTCTAAACACAGATCACATTCGATTGTACCCCATCATGCCTTATTACGGTGAGGGGAGTTGAACTAGGGCACGTAAACAAGTGCCTACCATCAAGCCCTTCACCTATTAATACATTTTTACATCCCAATTTCCTCCTTTCGATAATACAGCTCATTTTCTGGTAAGATACCCTATTATTCTGCTATGGTTATTAACATAATCATTTTTTCTTTTGGATACAAAGAAATTTTGTGAATATGTTTGTTCACCTTGATTATTTTTCCAAGTAAAACTGAAAGTAACTACTAGCTTATCTGTTTGTTAATCCTTCGCTGACAGTCTATTCACCGGATAGCTGTGGATCGAAAAAGGGGACATGACATTAGCTTAGACATCTGTTGTGTTTTACCAGACACCTGTTTGGGTAGGGCAAAACTTCTTACATGGGATGCAGAGATTTGATTTTTAGGATTGACCATAAACAGGACTGTGGTCAATTCCTTCGGTTAGCTGTAAATCCCGGGTCACCAAAATTGACTGTCTCATGGTGACTAGCATGTTTCAATGCTGGAGAATTTATTTGCAGCAGAGTTTTGAACTCAGGTGTCTTAAAACATATGTTGGTTAGTATTTGCGCCCTCAGCATTACCGACTTTAAATTGGAAAAAAAATGTTTGCTATTTTTGAACTTTTTCTATAGTGTAGAAGAATCTTTGTTTTTTAGGAAGACTTACCAACAGCATATATTCTCATCAGCCATAAATGGTTGGAGGCTGCCTTAAAGGATCATATTCGTGCAATGTTTGTCCGCCAAGTTTGCCCAGTACTTGAACTGGTCCCCGACTTTATACCGACACTGAAGCCAGAGAACCTGTGCAAGATTGGAAGCATGGTCAATTGCTTGTCATGCTATTGATCTCCCATCTCTTGGATGACACTAAACCAGTTTTTTTTTTTGTTAAATATTTTCTGATAGTCTACAAATATAGCTCAATCAAGCATTTGATCCAGCTGATACAAATATGTAGCTCCTTACAAGCAATACAATACTTAGCTCTTTGAGAACAATAATTTAGAAAATACTACTAGAAGCCAAGCAGGGAAAACCAGGAGTCACTGCTTATAAATCCACCTTAGATGTCACTTTGGGGATTTGAACTTGGGTCTCTACAATGAGAACCCAATGCTTTAACCACTTGATCTCAAGACTCAACAACCAGTTTTTAGAATTCTTTGTTTGATGTTTTCCCTGAGTTAGCTCCCATACTTAGTCAATTGATTTTTTCTTTTCAATTGTGGTGAACTCATAAACATTCAGCATGGGATAATCCACTATCAAGCTTCAAGCTAACTTCTAGGGGTATCCGTTCCTTTAAAACTCACCTCGGATGATTGCAATCTCAACTAGAAGCTATAACCAGCCAACCAACACTGATTTCTGCTTGCTTTATGATTTTCCTCTTGCCCAAGGCACTTATTTATAATCATCATGAATCATCTGCAGTGCTGTTCTAACTGAGTGTTTAAAAGAAGGAAATTCTATAAAGAACAATCTTAATATTTATTATTTATCAATTTTTTTATTTAAGTTAACTAACCCAAAGACTCAGTGACAATTCATGTTATCTGATCCCTTTCGAATTTATAGTTTCTCATGTCATTCAAATAATGTTCTACATCTCTTATCCGACATACAATTTTTGAACTATTCTAGTTTTTAACCTTATAACATTAAATGTGAGAATCTCACACTTTTTTTCATTAATTAAACTCATTAGTTTTTTTTGTTGAAAATAGTATAAAAACTAAAAGTCTCTAATATGATAGTTGCAGCACCCATCAGTAGAGTATCATTTATTAATTGCTAAGTTCCTGGTTCTGGTATGGGGATGGGTAAGTGTTCAAGGTGTGGATACACCGGTATGACATTTTTTTTCCCTGGGTATAGGGATGGATTTGTATGTATATATACTTTTTTTTTCATAAAAATAGTAACACCCATAATTGCTGAACAAAATATTTAAAAACCTTTTAATTTGCAAGAAAGAAAATACTTGTAAATTCACAATATGATAATTCAACGATTTGTCAAATGTCAATAAAAAATGAAAATTACAATCAAGATTCAATAATTTTCATATTGCTCTTCATCAAGAGCATCAAAGTAACCATTTAGTTCAATTTCATTTGAATCATAATTAGCTGCAATGCCACTCCCACTAGCCATGCCATATGTAGAAGCTGCCTCATCTATAGAGATTTCAGCAAGCTATGCAACTACAACGTCTATGTTGGCACACATAGGAGTTAGATCCCAATTCTTGATCACCTCCTCGTTGTAATCAGGTCTCTTATTTAACAAGAGATGCAAGTTGGAGGGTATAATGATCAAATCCTTAGCCTTTTTTGCACAAAATTGGTTGCACTTAACCAAGTGGATAAAGGAGCATGTACTTCAATTCTGCCTAGCTGAAGAACTCACAACCTATTGAATTTGCATACAACATTTATAATTACAAGGGAATATTATAAATAACAAATTTATAATAAATAGGAGTGGATGAAAATTGATAAAGCTAAAAAAATAAAAAGATGCATACTTGAGAGACAATTTTTATTGCAAGAGGTTGCAAGTAAATAGGGCCTTGGCCATGTATGTATTAATAACATTCTGTTTCCACAGTCCATGATAGTTAGTATTCAAGATTTCTGGATAGACCGTGTGCAAATTTTTACATCAACATTTCAAATCATACTCCATGATCCATCATCAGGAGGATAAGCAAATTTTTCTCTCTCTCTATTTGCTTATCCATCATCAGGAGGATAAGCAAATTTTCTCTCTCTCTATTTGCTTATCCATCATCAGGAGGATAAGCAAATTTTTCTCTCTCTCTATTTGCTTATCCTCCTGATGATGGATCATGGAGTATGATTTGAAATGTTGATGTAAAAATTTGCACACAGTCTATCCAGAAATCTTGAATACTAACCATGTATATATTACCATTTATCAGAATCTTTTCTATACTTGTCTCAAAGAGCTCAAACATCATGATTTTTTGTAGATATGAAGTGGCAAAAATCACTCAAGACAACACTTTGTATATCTACATCTAAGAATATTCTTTTGAATGAAGTCTTGTAACCAACAACAACCTCTTCATCCCTATATAGTGCCACCACTCTTGGCAAAAAAATATTTGTAAGCTATAATATTTTGGAGACAAAACAAATGATAGAAGATGAAATTGTGTGGCCATCTTGTTCCAATGGTCAACAATGATTTTTTGTACCCTTTTGAAAAATGTTTTTGTGCGGTCATGCTCCTTGACTTATATTATGGTCTTTACTTTTTCAGTCTTGGATTCCATGCCATCATAAATCTCACTGAAACATAGGCAATCTATATCAACATACCTAATCATGTTGATAATCACCTTAGTGAAATCCAAAACATATTCCACACAAGCTCACCACTCATCATCTAGGATCAATACTTTGATTTTTTGAGCTCTCTTTATATTTGATTGCCTCCATACACTCCAAAGAGTGTTGATGACCATAGTGCTCAATGCATCTTGCACCTTCACAAGTCATCTTAAGAAAATTGTGTGTGATGCAAATTGAGTTTTGGCAACCTAACATGGTGTGAAAATAAAACAAATTAAAATATTAAAAGGTAGATGACATGTCACATATAAGAAATTAAAAAAATTAAAAAATATACTAAAAAATAAAATGTAAATCACCTCCAACAATTCCAAGTTGGAGAACATTTTGAAGATAGCTTGTGACATATGATGATTAGTCACAAACATTTGAATCTCTTTGACCTTAGTGTAGATTTCTTTGGCCCACTCAATTTTTGTGCCAATTTTTTGCAATATCAAGTTGAGTGAGTGGACAACATTGTGTCTAAGAAATATGCCCATATGTACCCTTCACTATTGAATCAATTGCCCTACATTTTTTAGTATTGTTTGTTATGAGTTGGACAACATTTTTGGGGCCCACCATCTCAATGGATTGTATGAGAACATTGGAAATGAAAGTTGCATCCTTCACTTGCTCCTCACAATCAATTGCCTTAAAAAACATCGCCCTTTTAGGAGACATTGCAATGACATTAATTAGTGGTCTGTTTTTGCAATCTTTCTATCTATCAAAAATGATGGACACATCTGTTTCAAGCTATGTATCCTTGATTACTCTCAATGATTCCTCTAGGAAAGCTTTCTCCTTAGCCAATAAGGTGGTGGACACCTTTTCATAGCTAGGACTAATATAATCAGCAAGTGCATTAGCAATTGCCGTCACTAGATCATGCCAATATGATGATCTAACAATGTGGAAAGTGTTGTTTAGCATCAGGAGGTATTGCCCCAGTTGGCCAAGAGACAAGTCAGAATTAATTATAAACAGAAATTATACTTGCTGGGTCGGCTCAAGTGGAAGCTTATTCCTGGATTGATATAAAAAGGAGAGAGACTCTTCTCTTCATAAATCAATTCAATTCATTTCGCTATTTGGTGATCAAGAAGACGTTCGCTATCAAGAAGAAATTTGCCATCAAGAAGGAAGTTCACTCTTGTGACAGTGCTGGATTTTATTATTGTACTCTGCCTACATTGGCTTGATTCTTAAGTGCGATTTTCTGCACTATTGTACCTAATTTTTATTAGTAAAGTGTTGCTGGGTTTTTCTCCCTTGAGTAGAAGGGTTTTCCCAGGATAAAATCTGTGTGTTACTGTTCTGTGTTTAATTTTTTTGCTTACTGTTCATATCTGATCTAAAAACAACAGAAAGGAAGCCCATAGCCATGAATGCAACGAGCAATACTCTCATTTGCAACCTCTTGCCTCATTCTTGAACACCTTTTCTAATGGGCTTCTTTTACATGAAAGAAATGGTGTATTCTCATTTCGAGAAGATGATGGCATGAAAGTATGTGAGCCAATCGTTTGTGATTAGCCACTAGGAGGTTTCTACATTTCTTTTTTGGAAAGAGGATGTGATTTTTCCTTCAATCTATTACTTACCATGTTGGCATCCTCTTATTCTTTAATTTATACCATTATTTGTTGCTTTGGCAACTTTTTTTCTTTTTGGCTCTAGACAAATTCTTATGCCTAAGTCGAAAATAGTGTACCGGTGAATTTCACTCAACCATACGAGCTCTTATTCTCATTTCCACATTGGCTACAACGACAATGATAACTCTCACCACCAAGAAGTTGTATGTAGTCAAAGAGGTGAGGTTGCACCAAATTTAAATGACCTCTTTGCATGTGGGGCAATTGAACTAGAACTACTAGCCATTTTGTATGAATATAAGAAACAAAAAACATTACAAATTTACAACCTTGCAACTTAAAAAGAACAAAAAAAAGGCATTATAACTTTTGTATTATGCATAAAAAGTTTAAAAAAAATTCAAAACTTACAAAAATAAAACTGAAAAATCTTCAAAAAATTCTTAAAAACTTGAAAAAAACTATAAGATTCACTCACCTTTGATAGGTAAATTTTCCTGATGCAGCTCTTTCTCTCCCATTGCTGTATGTTTTTCTCTCTTGTAGCTTTTATCTTTGAAGAAAAATATGGCAACCTTGAAAAACCAACAATGGTAGCGAGGCAAAAATGTTGTTTTACTCACTTGTGTTTGTGAAATGAGACAAAAGAAGTTAAGTGCCCTTAGGGCAAACTTAGGTATTTATGATACTTTTTTAGAAAAAAAAAGTTTTAAAAAGTGTCTTTGTTTGTTTTATGGCTAGCTGGGCTGTGGGTCCTTTTGGGTTTGCTTGGGTTTGAAAGGACACACAAGGAACTTGGGGTGCCTAGGGCTGAACCTAGGTGAACCCTAGGATAAGTGTGGCCAACTTGCTGCATATTTTTCTTGGGATAGTTTAGAAGGGGTTCAAAATCCTTTAGGATTCACATATTCTTAGATGGTACAAGGCGGTAACAATTGTTGCTACCTTGGTGAATGTTCACCTATAGTGGTTTAAGGCAGCTGTGAAGAATTTTCCTTCCCTTGTCCCTTTAAAGAGAATGAGGAGGATACTCGATGCCTACTCACTTGTAATGTCCCCTTTAACTAGGTAGTCATCAGGTGTTGTGGTTAGTCCATCACTTGGTCCCCGTAGACTAACAAGATTGTTAGGGGGCCCCTTTGAGGGCATTTGTGGCTTGCCAATCAACCATTTGTGCTTAATTGGTGTTTCCCAACTTAGTGTTTTCCAGGGTTTCCATAGTGTACCTTCTAGAGCTTTCCTTGGGCACTTCGTCCATACTTACTATTTTTAGTAAGTCACAGGGTGGTCAATGACTTGGTTAGTTGGCAGTTTCTCACCATGGTTTAATCTTCGCAGTTATCATGGTCCAGAGTTTTAAATTTAAATAATGTTAATATCAAAGTTAAATTAAAATATTTAACTTTATGCGCTATTTATATATTTAAATGACTATGATAAAAGGCGTTATAAGGGGTTTTAAAAAGATTATTTTATAACATAAAGTTGGTCGCCCAACTTAAAGGGGTTATAAGGAGGGAAAATGAATTAAATAAAATAAATTCAGAAAAAGCCAACTTGGGCGTGGGAAATTGGAGGGAGTATAAAAGCATTTTGTGAGCTTTTTTGCTCATTCATGTTTTGGAGGAAATTCAAAGAAGGGTTTGCTCGTTGGACTGAAAAGTCTTGGCTTCTTGAGGATAAAAACCCTCATGAGGTACTTCAACTGCAGGAGTGAAAGATCTCCCAAGGTTGAATGTTGATAGCTCCATTTAGGGGTTATGCATTGCACATTAATGATTTTAGAGGAAGCTTCAATTCAAGGTTTGAAGGTTTATCAAGAACTTGCAGGTATGTTGATCATCATTTTAGAGTAAGGTATTTGCAGAGGTTTCTGAAGAATTATCAGAGTAGTTTGCTTGTGTGAAGTTGCCAGGAAAGACATGGATGCCAGAGTTGAATAGAGTTCCTGAAGGCATTAATATTTATTCTACACTTCATTGATCTGTATGAGGTTGGCGTGATTATTCCAGTGGAAGTCTTGGTGGCTATTATTGAGTAGTGGCAGATTCATTATTTGCTGGTTGTGGGGTTAGATTAAGGGAACCATGGAAATTTCTCCTGAGATTATTGTGATCCAGACCATAGACTGTTGGGTGCCTTCTTGTTGCTGTTTGAAGGTGTGAATATTCTGCAAGCTGAAGCTAGACGCCTCAGCCATTAATTCCAACGATTGCAAGTAAAGGTGAATACAGATCATAGGGGGCTGCATGTGCAATTTGGGTCGAGCCTATCTTGCCAGGTGTGAGCAGAATTTATAACTGTTTATGCACATTTCCTATGGCGCCCAGGAGTTTGTGGAGACTCTTTAAGGGTTGAGCTGCTGTCATTGGCATCACCCTACAGTGAACTAAAGTTGTCTTAGCGCTGGCTGTTGCATTTTATAAGGTGCATAATACATATTCAGAACTCCTCACATTTGACATTTTGTACTGCAACTTGAATATCAGAAGTATGCAATTATTGGTGTTTACCTGTAATATCAGAATTGTTTGCTCAGTCCTATTTTTGCTGTTGTGAATCTCAAACACCTCTTTGATGCAGTGGTTAAATGTTGTTGCTGATTCATTGATATTTAAGGAGTATTTTCTATGATAATTTTTTTTACATACAATTCCTGTTCAAACATCTGCTGGAAATAACTCGGTTAGTTGCAAGAGAACTATTTGACAAATTGCCTGCATTGTCAAACATTGGGAAATCGTTAAGTTTGTTCCAAACTAGGGTGGGACATTACATCACTACAATGGATACATGGAGAATGTTGGCGCTGCCTTGCAGAAACTTCTTGTTTCATTGCTTGCATGAGGTGTGAGGGAGTGAAACGTGTTATCCTCTTGCTGGCCTTATTCACAGAGATAAGTGTCATCCACTTGATCATTCATTTTCATCAGGTTTTCTTTCCTCATTACATCGGTGCAAGAGGGCTTGACAAATACCACACCCTCATTACATTTTCTCCCAAGGTGTTTCCTTTGCACTAAATGTCTTCCTAAGTACTCCCTCCCATGTGAGGAAGTGAGAGGGAAAGTCAAGTGTTGGTTTCATGCTCATCTCCCTTGCTGTTTCTAGAATTAAATTCTACTCAAGTTTCTTCTGTGTTTTCTCACCTGTGCACCTAAAATGGCTGCAGAAACTTATACAAGGAGGTATTAAATGTTCGAGGGAGGTTTGTAGAGCTGCAATAGGGCAAGGGGGAAGTTGATGTTAGTGTGAACGAGGTATATTTCCTAAAAAGTTTATTTCCTATCTAGTTCTCCACTTAGGTTCTTTCCACACTTAGTTAAGTTAGAGACTTTTTCACTTTAACCCATATTGGTTGTGTTTTTAGTCACTTGGGTGGTATATCCTATATATACTCATGCTTGTATGCTTGGGATTCTTGTTGAATAGAACATAGTTTATTCTATCATTTTGGATTTTTGTTTTTGCCTTCCTTTCACTCATTTGCATTATTGGGTTGCTTCATAGCCACCTCCCCTACCCAAAAGTAGAGAGAGAGTGAAGGACTAAGAAACTCCCCCAAAGTAGACACTTGTTGTAGATGAAAGAACTTGCTTTCGGTGAAGGGTTTAGTGAAGATGTTTGCGATCTGCTTCAATGTTGAAGTGTTGAAGATCAATGATTTGATCATGAATCAACTTTTGGATATAGTGCTTGTGTATCTTAATGTGTTTGGTTCGTTGGTGATGGACTGAATTTTGTGAGATCTGTATTGGACTTTGGTTATCACATAAGATGATTGTAGGCTATTGAAATGGAATGCCAAAATTAGTGAGAATATGTTGTAGCTAAAGGGCCTCGATGGTGGCATTGGTTGTCCTTTGATACTCATCCTCTGTAGATGAAGGAGCAATTGTAGATAGTTTCTTGCTTCACCAACAAATTGGACCTAAACCAAGTGAGAAACAATACCTTGAAGTAGACTTGCGATCTTGAGAATTTCCTACCAAATTTGAATCTATGTGTCCCACCAAGTCAATATCCACACATGTTGTATATTGAATCACATAATTGTGAGTGCCTTGCACATAGTGGAGTATTTGCTTGGTTTCTTTCCAATGCAACTTATGGGGATCCTACATGAGTTGAGAAACCAAATCCACAATATATGAAAGGTCAGGCCTTATGTGAGTCAAGTATACAGGACTCCCAACTTATTGGCGATACAAAGTAGCATCCACCAATGGTGTAGAATAGTGAGACTCAAGTTTGACCCTTGGAAGAAATGGAGTCGATGTAGACTTACAATCCGCCATGCAAAATTTGGAGATAGCTAAAGATGATCAAGTGATCTCAACCTCAACAAGTAATGCTAAAGGCCCAAGTCTAATATCAAGAATCAATCATGAAGAGTAGTTTTCACTGTCTAAATAGTGGATGAATGACTCCTTGTGATATACAAGTTGTTAAAATAGAGAACCAGAGATGTGAGAGTGTCATCCTATTGTGGAACATATATGTTGGGTCAGAGTGGCATCAAGTGAGAAGGAAGGAGTCCATCTTGGTATAACAAGCTCAAGGGGCTATTTGAGGCCATAGAGAGACTTTCGAAGCTAGCAAACTATTGAGAAATCTTGAATGAACCCTTGTGGCTGCTCTATGTAGATTTCCTCTTGAAGGTCATCATGAAGAAAAACACTCTTTTCACATCCATCTAATAAACTTCCCAATGATGGGCTGCAACTATGGCAAGGACAAGTTGGATGGAATTTAATTTGGCAATTAGTGGAAAATTTTGAGAGTAATCAACCCAAGGAAGTTGGGAGACTCCTTTAGTGACCTAGTGAGCTTGATGCTTGTCAATTGTCCCATTTGCAACAAATTTTGTTTGATAGATCCACTTGCATTGAACAAGTTTTCTTCCCTTAGGAAGGGGGACTAAATCTCAAGTATGGTTCGTCTCCAAGGAATTGAACTCTTCCTCCATAGCAACGTCCCCTTCCTCCATAGCAATGTCCCTCTCAATAATACCATAGGCATCTCAAAAGGATTGTGGATTAGACATTGAGGGAATGAAGAGATGTGGAGCTTGCTGAAATTGTGACCATGTTATTCTAGTATTTGAAGCATCCCTAACCTAATCTCTCGTTGATGGCAATGTCCAACCTCTAAATGATGACTAGGGGAGGAGGAAGGTGAATCCTCATCATTGTTGTTGCCATCAGAAGTGGAGGAGGAAGACTCCTCATCATGATAAGGAGGTTTTCATGACCGAGAGGATTAAGATCCTCTAAAGAACTATCATCATGCTGTAGTGTCTCCAATGTGATGGTCGATGGAGAAGTGGTAGGAAAATAATTGGAAGAACTCTCCTCAAAATGAACACTTCTCTCTATAAACAAGTGCCATTGCTTAATTTGCACAAAATATATGTCAAATGAGCTCTCTTGTTGTGTTTTTGTGATTGTACATATCTTCTCTTCTACTCATGCTCTTCTTTTTCTTCACAAATGGGCAATTTTATGTTTCCATTGTTAACTCCATACAACTATGCAACATGGCATCAAAATGCATGAAACACTTTAATGCAACAAGGTTTTACACTATATATTGAACAAAAGGTTGATGAACCCAAATATGATCAGGAAAAGATACAATGGATGCTTGAACATATTAAAGCATCCAAATGTCTTTGCAACTATGTTTCCTTTGACCTTATATTTCAAATCGAATCTTGTATAAACTCACATGATGCTTGGGAATAACTAAAATCATTGTGTGGTAAAATTGCTGAAGTTAGCGGCTATCAGATCGACAATGATTTGATGAGCCTTGATCCAAAATTCTTTGACAGCATCTTAGATTACATTGTAAAGGTTGATGATCTTAGAGCACAATTTAAAACATGTGGCATTGATAAAATGACATTTAATTAGTCTACAATACATTGAATAAACTTGGTCCTAAATATGTAACTTTTGTTTCTAGCTTTCACACTCATAGGGTGCCTATGGGAGCCACATATACTATGCCTTCATTTGCATCCTTCTCTAAGATGTTGATGCATGAACAATAGAAGCTTCTTTCCATGGGTCTCTTAAAGCCATCTTAGTCTTAGGCTATGTTGGCTGGTTAGCCTAAAGGACATAAAGGGTCAAGTCGTCTTGGCAAGAAACATAAGTGATCCAAGAACAAGCCACATACAAATCAAGCATAATACTTGTTTGCCTCTAAATATGACACCAAATCCTCTTCATCTAAGAGGAATTCATAGAAGGTGGAAAGGCCAACTTGTGCCTACTATAAAAGGATTGGTCATGAGGAATATTGATGTCATGGGAAGCAAATCGATGAGCTGAAACATATTTTTAAAAAGAAAATTAATCTACCCTCGTTTGTCACACAACAATCTTCCACTTCTTAAAAATTAGGTAAAGAGAAAGGAACAACACTCGTCATTTTTTCAGATTTTTCCAAGTAGTGGATTCTTGACTTAGGCACTTCGCACCATATGGGTTCCAACCAAGAACAATTTTCTTCATTGGAGCTTTGTACTGTGTCTCATTTTTAGCAAAGATGGTTCTCCTATGGATGCCATTGGCAAAGGTTTAATTGATTAATTGATGCTAGCATGGCACATTTGAGAATGTTTTTTGTGTGCCTAACTTGTCATCAAACCTTCTTTTCGCCTACTCGATCACTCATCTCCAGAATGGCAGGAAGGTCGAATTCCCTCTAGATTTTGTTGCCATTAGGGATCTTGAAGATGATTCCCTTTTCGAAGTGGGAAAGGATGACAATCACTCTTGGCTTTATTCTCTCACTTCGTACCTAATGTCCATTATAACATTGATCACCCATTTAGATTTTGTGAGCAAACTATGGCATGAGTGGTTTGGCCATCTCAATCACCATTATCTTTAGTAGCTCAACATGTACGACATGGTCAAAGGTCCTCCTTGAGTCAATTTTTCTGATGGTGTTTGTTTAGGTTGTGCCTTGGGAAAGCATTCTGAGGACAAGTTCGATAAAGGGAAGGCTTGGAGGGCTTTTGAAGTCCTTGAGTTGACTCACAATGATTGAGCAGGTCCATTTCCATCCTTGTCTTTTAGCAAGGCTTGCTACTTGCTCATCTTCATTGATGACTACTTCAGATACACATTGGTCTGCTACTTGCTCACCTTCATTGATGACTACTTTAGATACACATTGGTCTTCTTCCTTCAACAAGAAATTGAAGTCTTTGATAGAATTCAAGAGTTCAAGGCTCATGTAGAAAAACAATTAGATAGTGTCTCAAGAATCTTTGCACCAATAATGGCAAATAATATGTGAACCAATAATTTAAGCAATTTTGCACTCTTGAAAGGATTGATCTTTAACATACTGTCATCTACACACCTTAGAAGAATGGTGTAGTAAAGAGGAAAAATAGATCCCTAAAAGAGATGGCTGGTTGCATGATCCACACACTTTATTGCTCACATCCAAAATAGGGTTTCTCATAAGGCATTGATTATGATCAGCTTTGAAAAGGCATACAACATCAATTGGATAAGATTACCATATCTACATATGATGGGTCAAACAAATGTTTAGCTAGGGCTTGGTTGCAAAAGACAAATACATACTTTTCAATCCTATCTATGAAGAGGAGGCAATTAAGTTTGCTACCCTTCATTTGGAGAGTGTAGCTCATGAGTGGTGGTACTATGGTATGGTTACACAAGGGCATAGTGCCACCATCATTCTCTTAGAAGAATTTAGTCAAAGGTTGACAAAAGGATTTGATGGGAAGGATTCAAAGGTTCATTTTAATGAGTTACCAATAACTGCAGCAAGAGGGAATCGTGGAAAATTATGTGGCCGAATTTCAAAGATTGTTTGTGGTGGTATCAGATGTGACTGAAAGGACATTTTTGTTATTTATAGGAGGACTAAATAAACCTCTTAAAAGTTTGTTAAGGATTTTGATATAGAATTCTTATAAGAAGCCATCAAAAGAGTATTAAACTTGGAGACTTCAATAGCTAAAAACAATTTTTAGTGTAAGGAACCACCTTTAGCATTGCGAAAGAAACCATTGTCGAAGGCAGTTCCTCATCCAAAAGACATGCCGAAAATTTCAGCAAAGAAATAAAAAATGAGCTTAGGAGGAAGAAATTGCGTTTCTCTTGCAAGGAGCCATGGGAGCCTAAACACTTATGTTTTGGTAGGATAGGTACCCTACATTGAAGCAGTTCCAGAGGAAGAACCAAAAGTAGAGGATCTTGAAGGGAACCCAAGAAGAGGAGGTTTCAAGAGGTGCTCTTGCCTCGCTTTTAGGCACACCTAAGTATCATCCTTTCAGAGTTAGTGGGAGATTGCTTGGGCAAAGGATTATAGTGTTAATTGATACTGGAGCCATTGATAATTTCATAGATGAGGATTTGGTTTCTTGGAGAGGACTAGACACAAAAGTTTTTTGAGGGATTCAATGTCATAGTTGTGGATGGCTTCACCATTTTGTGCTGTTAAAAAATAAGGCAGCTCAACATCACCTTGGGAATGCATGAAAGAGGTGGTACTTCGTGGATAGAAGAGGGAACTCCAAAAGTTGTCATGGCTAAGAGGATGGAGCATCAAAGCATGATTAAATTTATAGGTGTGATATCTTCTCATGATGATATTTGGTCTACTTTGGAATAGCCTTCCATGGTGCTTGGTCTTACACTTCCGAGATTGCCATTGAGTAGAGGTAAGCATCAAGAGTTAAGGGAGAATTGTGTTGGATGTATCCTTCCTATTGAGGAAGTTGGAAGCACCACAAGATCTCAGGGAGAGGTTCACATGAATATTAGAGTAATGCAACACGAACATGGAGTAACCTCAAATTTGGGTAACTGTGCAAACGATCACCAACAAGATATGAAGAGAGTAAGTGGTGATAGCATCTGTAATGTCCCAAAAACAATCTGATTGTTTTGGCCAACGTGGTTCGTGGAAATAGTGTTTATTAACACTATCTAAATAATAAATTTAATTGGATCTTTTTGGTGAGGCTGACTCATTTGAGTTTGGCGCCTTAGTTTTTAATTTGAATTATTTTATTTTTTCTCCTTCTGGCCGACTACCTTGTAGTGATGTGTTCCTCATGTATTTATATGGCATCGACCCATGTTTGTGGGTATGACGGATTTGAGCATTGTGGCTAAGCTTGTTGTGGCAGGGGCATAGTCGCCTGTGCATTGCTTCAAGGCGAGGACATAGTCTCTCTTCCTTGCGATCCGTGTTTGCTTCTCATTCCGCACGTTTCACTGAATATTCCCTTTCTTGTGGCTTTCAGGACTCATCGATCATTGGTGGAGGTAGCAACATTCGCTCAGGTCCAACCCCCAACTTTGGCCGATCTTTCCAGGCTTAAGTTGGTAGTAGCGGCTAGGAGTGCGGCTAGCATAATCATCGAGCTTCCATCTAAGTGCGCCGACATCAGACAACACAAGGAGCAACGGAGTTTCAATCCAGTGTTTGAATCAAACTTACAAACTCAACGTGCGATCTCCCTCACCATATCTGGACATTGTTTGGAGTTTCGGAACACATCCTCATTGATTTAGTGGGAGCGACGCCACTATTAAGGGCGGAGCTTGATATCGATTACTAGGAAATCGTCCTCTTGGCGTTAGTCACGGTTGGGTGTGAGAAGCGATTTGAACTCTCTGTGATTTAGAATTTGCAAGCGTCTTGGTTTTGTAATTGTCCCAACTGAGTTCTCAGACTAATTCATTGTAATTGGCATATCCATCTGATCAGGTCATTATTTATTCTGCTATGGATATTATATTCTGTTTGTTTGTTGCCTAGATCTCGCCAAATGCATAATTACATATTGGAATGGTTTAGCAATTATTCTGGAGTTTTCGATTGTCCTCTTGTGAATTTTTGACTAGGCCTCCTATAGTGGTATCAGAGTAGTGATTTTGCCAGCCTGTGGATGAAGGATTATTTATGCAACCGAGTCAAAGGGACTTAAGAGCCATTGAAAGAGAAAGGAAGAGATTGGAGGCAACTAGTTAGGACATCAAAAGAATTGGAGGTAGAGGTAAGAAGAAGATGGAGGATCGGAACAACGAACTCAAAGCGTTCATGGAGAATCAGGATCAGATGAACCAAATGCTGCTGCAAATGTTGCAGGCCTTTACTATTGCAGTGAACAACAACAAATCCGGCCCCAACAATAAAGAACATCATCCAAAACATTCGGGAGGGTAGAACATAGCAGAACCTCAAAGGGATCTACTCACAAACCCTCTCAGCCCAAGTTCTTACCTAGGACTGAGGCATCTCATGAAGAAGATCAGCTTAGTTTCAACAACATTGTACAGGACTACATGAAATTGGATGTTAAAGCCCAAGCAACAATTCCCTTTGATTAGTTCCACATTGCTAGAAAGGGATTCAAAAGTGATGGGAAACCCCGTCTGCCACAAATGAATAAAGATTTTCAACACAAAGTCATCAAGCTTTCACTCCCTACTTTTGTTGGTTCGGGAAAGGTGACTGGACACACATGGGTGCAAAAACTGGATACATATTTTTCTCTCAGCCCCATGACCGAAGAGGAAGCTATCAAATTTGCCATCTTGCACTTGGAAGGGTTGGCTTATGAATGGTGGCACCATGGTATTGTAACTCAAGGGTTTGGACTTGTGACTACATATGATGACTTCATGCAAAAGTTGATGGAGATGTTTGATAGGAAAGATCCCAAAGTGTACTTCAGGAGTTGACAAGACTGAAGCAAATGGGCACTATGGATGAATACGTTTCAGAATTCCAAAGGCTTGCTTTGATGGTATTGGATGTTTCAGATAAGAGGCTCATGTTCTTTTTCATTGAAGGTCTATCAGATTCTTTTTGTGGCTTGGTGAGGGCTTTGGAGCTAGCAACACTAGAGGAAGCTATTCGTAGGGCTTTGAGTCTAGAAGACTCCACCAAGAAGAGCAAACCTATTACCAAAAGCACACCAGTAGGGCAGCCAAGGAAGCCTTTCCCTAAGGCGAATCCTCCACCTAAGAGTTTCCTCTAGAACCGAATGGATTAGACATGTCAAGAAATGAACTTTGTTGGAAGGGTTTGTGCTACCATTGCAAGAAAAATGGAATGAGCATCATAGATGTCGAGGGAGAGGTCAAGTTTACTACATTGAGGTGGTTTCTGATGATGAAGGAGAAACTGAAGAAGGGGGCAACAAGGAAGTCACTAATGAGGAGGGACAAGAGTTCATTATAGAAGGAGATCCCATGGGGGGTACTCTTGTAGCACTTTCAGGAGCACCATGGTACCATTCTCTTCGTGTTCGAGGAGTTCTTCGGGGATAGAAAGTGACAGTGCTGATCGATAGTGGAGCCACTCATAACTTCGTCGACAAGAAGATAGTAGCCAATTTACGCTTAGGGGAAGAAGACTTTGAAGGGTTTGATGTTGCAGCCGTAGGAGGAAATATCCTTTCTTGCACTAGTCGGATTTAACAAATGGAGCTAACCCTAGGAGGACACAAGATGAGAGACGATTTCTATGTGGTGGACATCGGTGATACAGACATAGTCTTAGGAATACAGTGGCTTCATTCATTGGGAGAATACACCATCAACTACCAAACTATGAAACTGAAATTTAAACAGGATGACAAAGAGGTTGTTTTCAAAGGCCTCTCTAGGAATGGTCCTATGGTGGTTTCAGCTAAGAGGATGGAGTGATCTTTTCGTAGAGATGAAGTAGTGTGGGCAACAAAGTGCTTAATCACAGATACTAGTCCGCCGAAGGAAGAACCTACCCCATTGACATTTAGGCTATTTTGAACAAGAAGTGCAAGGTGTTTCAAGAGATTCTGTCGGGATTGCCACCTGATAGGGGATTTCAACATGTGATAGAGCTTGAAGAAGGGAGCTAAACCAGTTATCACTACTCCATATCAACATCCCAAAATGTATTAGGAAGAAAATGAGAAGGCTATCAAAGAGCTGTTGGAGATGGGACATATTTGTCCAAGCTCGAGTCCTTTTGCCTCTTCTATGGTGTTGGTCAAAAAGAAGGATGGGACACTTAAGATGTGCATCGATTATAGAGCGCTCAACAAGAAGACAATCAAGAACTGCTATCCCATTCCCAGGATTGATGAGTTGATAGATGAGCTACATGGTGCAGTATACTTCTCTAAGATTGATTTACACTCAGGGTATCATCAGATTAGAGTGAGGAATGAGGATGTGCATAAGACAACTTTCAGGTGTCATTATGGGCATTATGAGTTCTTGGTGATGCCGTTTGGGTTAACCAACGCCCCCGCTACATTCCAGTCATGTATGAATAGGGTATTCATATTCCAATTGAGGAAATTCATTTTGGTTTTCTTTGATGGCATCTTGATTTACAGTAAGACATGGGAGGATCATTTGAGGCATATAGAGGAGGTGCTTGATATACTTGAGAGGCATTCATTTTATGCTAAAATGTCGAAATGTGAGTTTGGAATGACTGATATTTTGTACTTGGGCCATAAGATCAGCGCTCAAGGAGTTAGTGTTGATGAGGAGAAGATCAAGGCCATTCAGGATTGGCCTAGACCTAAGAACTTGATGCAGCTGAGGGGATTTGTGGGTCTTTGCAGCTACTATAGAAGGTTTGTGAAGGGTTTCTCTCAGCTTGCTGGACAACAGGCTTTTGAGAAGCTTAAGGAGGTAATGAGCTCGTGTCCTATTTTGGCTATTTCGGATTTTTCATCTCCTTTTGTACTTGAGTGTGATGCTTCAAGAGAAGGTATTGGAGCAGTGTTGATGCAGAATAAGCACCCCATAGCATATGAGAGAAGAAAACTCACAGACTTAGAGAGGGCCTTCTCCATTTATGACAAGGAGATGTTGGCTATCATGCATGCCCTTGCAAAATTTAGGCAGTATTTGGTTTTTGGGAAATTTGTGGTGAAGACGGACCATAACAGCTTGAAGTACTTCCTCAATCAGCATGACTTGAATGATGGACAACATAAATGGGTAAGCAAGCTCCAAGCCTATGATTTTGATATTGAATATGTGAAAGGCAAAAACAATGTGGTGGCTGATGCACTCTCTAGGAAGCCTTACCTTTGTGTTATGACTGATATATCTGCTGATTGGAGAGTGGCTATAATAGCTGAGTATGCCAAAGATTCATTTGCTAATGATATCTTGGAAGGAAAAGTAATTGATGACAGGAACAAGGTGGTTGATGATCATCCTGTACAAGGAACGGGTATCCCTTGTACCACATTCCAAGGTCAAGGGAAGGATTGTGAGAGCTTGCCATGATACTCCTCTTGCTAGTCATCCGGGCTTCTACAAGACTTACAAGCAAGGGAACGTTTCTCATGGAAGGGATTGAAAAATGAGATATTATAGCATGTCAGAGAGTGCTCGGTGTGCCAACAAAATAAGACTAAACATGTGTTACCAGCTGGTTTGTTGCAGCCCCTTCCCATTCCAAATCAGAAATGGGAAAGCATATCCATGGATTTCATTACAGGACTACTGAAGGTGCAAGGTAAAGATTGCATTTATTTTGTGGTAGATAGGCTAACGAAATATGCTCAGTTTTATGCCATTACTCCAAAATTTAAGGCCCCTCAAGTTGCTGATCTGTGTTTTAGAGAAGTCTTTAAACTTCATGGGCTGCCAAAGAACATTGTGAGTGGCAGGGACAGCAAGTTTATTAGCTTGTTTTGGCTAGAAATCTTTCATTTGGCTCACACAGAGCTAACCCCCAACACTAGTTACCACCCTCAAACAGATGGACAGATGGAAATTGTGAACAAGTGGATTGAAGGATACCTAAGGAACTATGTGACAGGGCAGCAATCAACATGGGTGAAATGGTTACATTTGGGGGAGTTTTGCTACAACACCACATATCACATGTCCATCGGTATGTCTCCGTTTAAAGCACTTTATGGTTATGATGCCATGTCCTTTATGAACTTGATATTTGTGGACAATAGAGTGCCAAGTGCGTGAGATATGGTGCAGCAAAACGTGGACATCATGAACACACTCAAGGAGAATCTACAACATGCCCAAAACCAGCAAAAGTTATATGTGGACCAGCGAAGAACGGAGGGAGTTTTCGAGGTCAATGACATGGTATACTTAAGATTACAGCCCTATAGATAGTCATCCCTCAAAGGGAATGGAGCGGAAAAGTTAAAGCCAAGATTCTATGGGCCATTCAAGATTAGAAGGAAGATTGGGGAGGTTGCATATGAGCTCGAGTTGCCTCAAGGGAGTAGAATTCATAACATCTTTCATGAATCTTGCTTGAAAAAGGCCTTGGGACAACATATCACACCATCAATGGAGTTACCACCTCTTGATGATGAAGGAAAACTTATTCCTGAGCCCGAGACAGTGTTGGACGTGAGAGAGAAACGACTGAGGAATAAGACTATTCTAGAATATTTGGTGAAGTGGAAGAATCTGCCCATTGAAGACGCTATGTGGGAAGGAGTGGAAATTTTTGAGCATCCTAATTTGAGGTTGCTGGAGGACCAACAACAATCTGGTAGAAGGGACTATAATGTCCCAAAAACAATCTGATCGTTTTGGTCGATGTGGTTCATGGAAACAGTGTTTATTAACACTATCTAAATAATAAATTTAATTGGAATTTTTTGGTGAGGCCTACTCATTTGAGTTTGGCGCCTTAGTTTTTAATTTGAATTATTTTATTTTTTCTCCTTTTGGCTGACTACCTTGTAGTGGCGTGTTCCTCATGTATTTATATGGCATCGACCCATGTTTGTGGGTATCACGGATTTGAGCATTGTGGCTAAGCTTGCTGTGGTAGGGACGTAGTTGCCTGTGTGTTGCTTTAGGGTGAGGACGTAGTCTCTCTTCCTTGCGATCTATGTTTGCTTCTCATTCTGCACGTTTCACTAAATATTCCCTTGCTTGTGGCTTTCAAGAACTCATCGATCATTGGTGGAGGTAGCGACATTCGCTCAGGCCGAGCCCCCAACTCTGGCTGATCTTTCCAGCCTTAAGTTAGTAGCAGTGGCTAGGAGCGCGGCCAGCATAATCATCGGGCTTCCATCTATGTGCGCTGACATCGGACAACACAGGGAGCAACGAAATTCCAATCTAGCATTTGAATCGAACATACAAACTTAGCGCGCAATCTCCCTCACCATATTTGGACAGCGTTTGGAGTTTCGGAACACATCCTCATTGATTTAGTGGGAGCGACGCCACTATTAAGGGCGGAGCTTGATATCGATTACTAGGAAATCGTCCTCTTGGCGTTAGTCACGGTTGGGTGTGAGAAGCGATTTGAACTCTCTGTGATTTAGAATTTGCAAGCGTCTTGGTTTTGTAATTGTCCCAACTGAGTTCTCAGACTAATTCATTGTAATTGGCATATCCATCTGATCAGGTCATTATTTATTCTGCTATGGATATTATATTCTGTTTGTTCGCTGCCAGATCTCGCCAAATGCATAATTACATATTGGAATTGGAATGGTTTAGCAATTATTCTAGAGTTTTCAATTGTCCTCTTGTGAATTTTTGACTAGGCCTCCTACAACATCCTATCATCAAATGATACAGGAAACACACTCATGACAGTTACGAATCTAATTTCCAGCCTTGATGCTGCTGTCACCACTATTATCAGCCACCACATCACTTCATTTGCACTCATACAAATGCTGTTGCAGGTGTTTTCAGTCACGGGAAGTTGTAACTCATTTCCAGCCTATATACACTTTGATTTGCACCACATTTGAAGCATACTGCCTACATCATTAGAGGACCCATTGGAACTCAACGCTTTGGTTATAAAGCTCAAATAAGTGTTTTGGATTCTCCATCACATAGGAGTTGTCAAGTGGTGCAACAAAAACATGATAATGAGTACATAGGGCAACCCTTGGCCTTGTGGGAGTTTGAGGATATCCTCAAGCTTCGGGGAGAAGGCATTGTTTGTCATTACACCAAAGAACATATTTTTGGTCGGTGGCATTGCTTGCCTAATCCAAGTCAAAGGTGGGAAACTACAATCATGCATCTTGTCACGGGCATCCCAAAGGTTTGCATTTATATTGTTGCAAATCATGCACACTCTATTATTTCTCCTCAGATGGCCAAAGTGACCTTTGAAGAAGAGATTAAGTTACATGGATTCTTTAACAATTTTATGGATGATGGAGATAATAGACTTCATATTGTTTTTTTGGTAAAAGTTGTTTCACTTGACAGGACATGATCTAGACTTTATGGAAACTACAACATAATTCATCATATTGGCATGGTGATATTTGAGCATTAGGGTTTGCAATTGCTTGATGGCAAGCAATTTTGGGAAGGGCAGATTGTCATGTTCCCTTTCTAGAGCTAAAGAAATAATAATATTATTTCATGTTGGGCCTAACAATTTTATATTTAAGGGGCAACTTAATAATATTATTATGATTGATATAAAAAGTGTTTTTAAACACTTAATTATAAAAAATATTTTTAACTACTTTGGAAGGAAATTTTAATCCAAGGGCCTGTATTGGAAAGGTTTAAATAGGTGGCGCTGAATTTATTTGGTATTGCTTCATTTGGTATCATGATTTCAATTGGCATTTTTCATTTTGGAGTTTTGTGTTAGAATATGCATTCAAGGACAAAAACCCTTAGCTGTTTTTAGAGATCTAGGAGGATGAAAACCCTCTTGGATTTGTACTTTGGAGGCGAGGAAGAAAATCCTTGTACATTTTCAATTCCACTCAGGAGTTGCATGGTGAGCTGATTTGGAGACTTTTTTGCATGCATTCACTAGGGAAATCATAGCATACCTACATACTATGAAGGGCTGATATATTTTAGTGGTGCAGCTGTTAGAGGAGACTTTAAAGCTTATCCTGCAGCTGCACAAGCACTAATCACCACCTTGTGATTTCATTGTACAACATTGGAGGACTGCTAGGGGATTCACTGTAGACCTGAGCACATTTTGGAGGGGCGATCAGTATGTACCAGCCATTGCCAGTGACTGCTATCCACGTACTAAGAGGTATTTTGTAATGTCCCCTTCTCAAATGTGATCGTTTCAGTTGACCGTTGGCCTATTCCGGAGACCCGTAGGCTACTCGGATGGTGAAATTAGGGTTTCCTAATTTTGAGGAGGTTGTTGGTTGAAGTTTGGAAATCGGATTGCGGATTCTTTTTGGGTTTTCAGAGAGCTTGCGGTGGTATGGTCAATTTGGCGTTTCAAGCAACTTCATGAATTTACTATTTTTAGTAAATTCTATTTTTTGGCAGTGGACAGGTTGGGTTCAGTTCAATTGGTCTTCTTCTTCAGATGGTTCAGTTGGCATTATTGTTTTGGCCCTTGGGTGCATTTTTATGGAGAGATAAGTATTTTCATATTATAATGTTATATTTTAATATTATACCCCTTGGCCTAGCATTATAACTTTATGTTGTTTTTAAAAAGGGGACATTATGGGTAAAGGCCTCATCAGGAGAAGTTTAAATAAATCTAAGGTTCAAAAGGAGAGTTGGACGCCAACTTGAAGGGAGGATTATTTTATTAAAAAGTAAATATTATTGCTCTTTGAAAATGGACGCCACCTTGGAGGGAAAAGAGTCAACTAAAATTTGAATTGCCTTGACTTCTGTTTTTGGCACACCTTCTAGAGACTTCTGGAGGTTCTTTTCAAGCTTATAAAAGGAGACCTCTTCTCTTCAGTTGATCATCTTTGGTCTACCATACTGTTATGTTGCTGGAATGTCTTCAGGCAAGCTTCGAGGAAAGCATACCTCCTAGCATTGGGCTCATCTTCTTGCTTGAAAGATAGCAACAAGTTGAGAATTAGATTGTAAGTTGGGTTGTTGGCTTTGTAGTTGAGTTTCATTGCATTTGGTAGCTAATGTTCAAGCATTTTGTCATATTCTAGAGTTGCTGTTGTTGCATGGCTGTAGGTAGTTTTTATTCATATCTCAAAAAATAAAAAGAATATTGTTCTGGGTGTTTGTTGTGTCCATTCTTCTACTTGGGGCGACCCTTGTTGCAAATTTGTGGATTTTTATTTGAAGATTCTGATTTTTCCTAGCTAAATCGCCCCGTTAAGAGGGCCGTACCATTTGGGAATGCCTTGGGACTTGTGCAAATTAAATGGATGCTGTTTGGTGAGGTTTTAGGTATTCATTTTGGGCGCCTTCATCCTTAGAGCAATCTGTAATTCGTTTCATGTCATTAGAGTGAGATTTGAGCAAGTTATGAGCATTTGAGTGAGTGCTAGGTTGCAGATTTCTTCATTTTATGTTGCAGGTCTGATATATCAGAATTGAGAAAGTTGTCCCTTTGGCTGGGATTGAGCATTGGAAGTTACATTTGGCATTGGGAAGACATACTATACAGTTGCAGCAATGAAGAACTTGAATACTCTGGCTTTAATTAAATATTCTGACATATTGTAAGCTGCTAGTAGTACTGTCAGCCATTCTCATCTTATCTCTCATTTGCTCTATTGTACTTCCCACTGAATAAGTGGAAGAGGCTGGCTTGCCGCCTATTTACTTTCAGTTAGTAGTGTAGGGATCCTCTGACCATATGCTCGCCATCACTCGGCGCCATTCTTGGTTAGGGTTACTTCAGTTCATCATGCATTGATCCTTTGACCATATGCTTGTCTGCATAGGCACATTCTTGGTTAGAGTTCCTTTCCAGTTTGCATCTGCATTAGATCCTCTGACCAATGCTCACACCTTGCCCACATCGGGATCCTGGTGTACATTCTGGTTAGAGTTACTTTCTGCATCGTTTTGGTTTAGAGCTAACCTTAACGGGTGCGTGTTGATTGTAATTACGTTGTGAAAAAACAAAAAAAAAAATGGTCCAGTTCATTACATATTTGTAAGGCACGCCATTGTGTTCTCAGAATTGCTGAATAAGAATAAAGATCTTAATATTGTGCAGTCCATATCAGAGTATTATTATATCAGCATTGCATATCATTCATTAATCAATTTCCAGTTTGTTTCTGGTATCTAGTGAAAGTTCAAATTGACAAATCTGAATATTATGATCTGAGGAGAAGAACCAAATCGTTATTGTTACTGTAGCTATTTGCATTGTTTGTTATTGTAGTTTGTAAACATTCAAGAAAATACAAAAATCTATTTATTCCAAAAATAAAGAAAGGGGACATTACATATGCTTTTATAACCAAATCTGCCTGATTGTTGGGTTGACTCAATTACCTTCTTATGGAACCATGCACCCCGCTTAACTGTACTTGGTTTTGAAAGACCCCTGTGATCTGCACATAAATTGGATAGGATCATGACATCGTTATATAACATGGAGAAATAATTATCAAGTACCAAATTAAACAGATCTACTCATCATGTATCATCATAAATATGTCAAGGCCTACAAAAAGGTGCCATTGTGGGGCACTGGAGCAACCTCCAACCTATGTCATACTAATCACTTCATGCAACAAACTTACAGGTTGACTTTGGTTGCGTCTTTTGTGCTAAAACTCAAAATTCAATATCTCTCTTTGCTTTTTGTAGTGAGATTTTTACCAATTTCTTTATTCTCCATAATAAAGATAGTAAGTTTTTCAATAATAAGATTTAATTTCCAAAAATTAGGCATCCATCCAAATTGACATAGGTTTTTTAACTCTCATCATGGTTTACTTTTTGTATTGTGTTTTAAGTTTTACGCAGCACATCGATCTCTAAATTTTTCCAAGGAGCTGCCATTTTGATTTAGTTTCTAACTTTGATCAAAACCATATTCTGTTTTGGAAAAATGATTATTTTTCAATTTTCCTGCAAGCAGGGGGTTTTACAGAGACAACACTTGGAGAAGTGAGGTTTCCAGAAATAAGTACTCCAGTTTTGGAAAAAGTTTGTCAGTACTTCTATTGGTCATTGCAATTTGCCAGGTTGGTATCTTTAGGCCATTCATTATTATTGTTTTGGATTTAAAGCCTTTGAATTGCATAAATAAAAAAATATAATTTTCTTATGCTAAGCAAATTATAAACAACATTTAAAAGGTAGTTTTGTTACATGCATGAATTGTCTGGCTGAAGTGTGACCAAATACAGTAAATTTTGGAATTTTGATGAAGTGCTGTGAAGAATATATGAAAAGAAATTCAATGACAGGCCAAATCTTAATTGTGAATATTTCTTTTCTGGTTCCACATGTAAATTATTTCTACTTTTGATTAGATAATTTTTCTGTTCTGTTTATCAAAATGTTTTTGGGCATCTATTGGTAAGTTTTACTTACCTATTTGTGCATTTATTATAGTAGTTTGATAAGCTAATATTTATTACTCATTTTTCTAATAATAAGGTCCAACATATTGGTAATCAATGTGACTTTTGATTCTTGAGTTTTTTACTCAACCCAGATTATGTCTGATCAGTACTAAAGAGATACCAGATTTTGCATGTTTATAATCTATCTAGATTTGTGCCCTTTCCCCATTATTGCTTAATCATCCACTATATTTCTATATCTCTCTCATGTCTTAAAAGCATTGCATTTTCTCCTTTTGCATTAACTATTGTATTGCCTGATTTAAGAGTGGTTTTCTGTGTCAGTCAGATTCAATGCCTATTTGACTTTTGACATCTCTACAATGTTTATATAGCTAATATGTTTTCCCACATTTTCCTGTTTAATAATAGTCCATAGTAGTATTACACTCCAATACATGTGATTAACCTCAAATAATCACCACCTGTCTCATTATCCATTGCATCATGCTGTTCCTGTGTTTTTTAAAAGTGGCTCATTTTTCAGTTGGGAAAAGAAAAATAGAAGCGTGAGAAAATCATAATTTTTTAGTTTATGGTTAAGGCTAATATTCAATCTATTTAATTTTAACTTTAAATAGATTTAATTTTTAGTGAAAATTTTAAACACTAATGAGTGTTTTTCTTTTAATTATAATTATAACCTAATGATGGTTTGATATAAAACATTGGGTCAACCTAAAATAGTGAGTTGTTTTTGATGACGCGTTTACTACTATAGGACCAATCATAAGTTTTTTACATAAACTCTGAAGTAGAAGTAGAATAATTGTTTTTAAATAACTGTTTTTGGTACAATTGATTTTTTTTATTGTATAATGTTTATTAAATTATTTCTAATCTAAATATGATATATTTGATGTGAAATAACAAATAGGAGGTCAATAAGTTTGGCTCAAAAACTATGCAGTTGAATCCTAATAAAACATCATAATAATGAAATAACAATATCAATTTTTATTTTATTTTTACAGATACAATATTCATTTTTTCTTACCTGTGTTTTAAAAACTGGGTAAGTGAATTCCCTTTACACTATTGCCATGCTCGGAATGCTGCTAGAGAATAAAATGCTTTATTATATTTTATGTGATGTTCTTAAGCACTAGAGAATAAAATGCTTGGACAAATTCGGTTTGGCTTTTAGTTATACGGTGCATCTGTATTTTTTAAATTTGACTTTTAGCATATAACCTCAAACTTTTGGCAGAAAATTTATCCCTACTTTCCATCAGCTAGCTTAAGATTTTGTGGTTTCCTCTTTTTGCAAGTTTGCTAACGTATCTTTTTGCAATTTGTGACAGTGGGAAGGAAACTGAGTTCCATATAGAACCCGAAATCACTTTGGAGTTGATGATGGCGGCGAACTACCTTCATACTTGATTAATGTGTGCTGCAGATAATTTGTAGGTTATCAGGAAAGATTGGATTGATGGTATTGAAGAATTAAATGTATGTATTATCTGAATACAAGAATATTTGGATTCAGAGATGTACCCCAAATGCTGTACTGAGATTCCATGACTTCAAAGTACTTGTTTACAAAACCATTTCGTTTGTCACGTGTGCATTTGAGCTGACTTATTCATGGTTTGTCTTAACTCTTTTAACTTACTAATTTATTGGATCTCAGGGACACTCTAATGAATCAATGAAATAACAGTTTGTAATTTCTGGAGTTGATTTTGCTTACTTGGCTTGGGATTTTTATAGGTCAAGTCCTGTATTTTATTGCTAGATCAGTCAGCAATTTCCTCTTTTAAAAGCATATTCTTGATTACCTATGTTAAATAAACTCGTACGGCAATGCCATCCTGGTGAGGAAATCGTAATTTTTTCCCGTTACTCAAGGGGCGATTGATGAGCTTGATAAAACATTATATAAGCTGCTCATTTTCTTGTTTCTTTCTTGAATTTTCTGCTCGAACTTGTTTAACTGTTTTCTCGAGTCTCCTATTTATTTTGGAGGAACAGGGCAACCCTGCCCAAAAAAATAAAGGAGGTATTTTGGCTCGGCCTTGGTTCTTTGTATCATTGGATTACATGGATTGGGTTGACTACCATATATCAGTGAATGTCTTTTCACGCAACAAGACAGGACTTCAGTGTGGGCAAGGTTGTCATTATGATCGATTCAACAATGACAGGGTCTTGTTTTGCTCATTTTGAGTATCTGTATGCTGCTTTGTTGTAGTTGAGGGCTTTCCTTATTGTACTATCAATTATGTTGGAAAACTCAAGTGGATGTTAAATTGCATAAGTTTTTTGGTATTAATTTTAGGTTCTAGTGTAATGGTGAGAATTGTATATTCGTGTTTTTTTTAATGTTTTGGGTTAGTTTTGATTAAAGTGTGTTTAATAAGCAGTATATTTTTATGTGAATTTGATTTGTGATATTATTACATTTCATTTTCATTATCACTCATAACAAGAGATTGGTCTTGATCCATATATCTAATATTCATTTTGATCAAATTTGTGGAGGCAGACTCTACTTGAGTCATTATTTTTAGTTATGGATTTGATTCTAGACTTGTCAAAGTCAAATTCAAAATATAGTTTACTGACTTCTTCTGACCTAGCATACATTTGTGTTGATTTCTATGTTAATGTTATATTTAAAGATTCATTCATTCATTTTGAATCATTTAGGAACCTTGAAATCATCAAGGACAACTTAGGAATCATTAAAGCGCATAATTTATCATATCAACAGTATTAGAGCATTACATCAACATACATCATCTTAGGTCTATTGCACATTTGCTTTCTGCCCACAATCTTTGGTCCAACGCTGTTGAATGAATCTAACCAGGGGTTTGATTAATAACATAATTTTTACAATTTAGTAGAAGATTGTGAGCACCACTTTTCCTTATCAAAATTTGCTATTATAAGATCGGGCCACATGAATTTGGACAGCCATTTTTTGTTTGTTTATGTAGGGTCTAGGACCAAATCTGCACATTAGATCATTTCCATGTTTACAAGATCATTTCTATAGATTTAGTTTTAAATCAGAGTGAAACATAAACATTTTAAAGAATTCAAGTTAGTATTGAAATAAATTTTCATGAAATTTGGCACTATTGACATGAGTATGTATTTAAGATATGAAGATGTAAATAAATTATTAAAATTGTAGATAAAAATATTTCTCATCTTTTAGATAGTTTAACTCAAAAACTACATAATTGAATCTAAATAAATGAAGATTTGTCACATATGTAAGATATTTATTGTTTTTGTTTGATTAGTAGTCTAATTCTTCAAAAATGAGCAATAAGTTCAAGAAGCTTTATTTATACAAATTAAGGATATTTATGGTACGTTTTTTTTTCAATTGAAATTTGTGTTGTTTGTTAAAATATATAATTGTTATAATTGAAATTGAAAATAAAAGCAAAACAATAGAAAAAGAAAAATAAATTACTAGATCTTTTTGAAATTGTATGTATATATTATTTTTATAAAAAATAAAAACTGACAATCCAATATATTATTTTTATAAAAAATAAAAAATAACAATCCAATAGAATATGTTTTTAATTGAGTGTTAAATTCTAAAATTTTATTTTACGAAAATGTTATATGATATTTCTTGAAAATATTTGTAAAAAATAAAAAATATAGCAGGCCACTTCAAGGGGGTATATAGGCTGGAAATGAATTACAACTTCCCATGACTGAAAACACCTGCAACAGCATTTGTATGAGTGCAAATGAAGTGATGTGGTGGCTGATAATGGCGGTGACAACAACATCAAGGCTGGAAATTAGATTCGTAACTGTCATAAGTGTGTTTCCTATATTTGAGGTTACTCCATGTTCGTGTTGCATTACTTCGATATTCATGTGATCCTCTCATTGAGATATTGTGGTGCTTAAGAAGGATACATCCAACACAATTCTCCCTTAACTCTTGATGGTTACCTCTACTCAATGGCAATCTTGGAAGTGTAAGACCAAGCACCATAGAAGGCTATTCCAAAGTAGACCAAATATCATCATGAGAAGATATCACACCTATAAATTTTATCATGCTTTGATGCTCCATCCTCTTATCCATGACAACTTTTGGAGTTCCCTCTTCTATGCCACGAAGTACCACCTCTTCCCATCTGACATCAATTTTAGCTCCTATTTTGATAGCTGAAGGTGAACTCTCCAAGTGAAAACAACCATTTCACTCCAAAAACCAAGGGCATTTCTCCTAATCACACAACATAGAAGTCATAATGCAATTTATGCATTCCCAAGGTGATGTTGAGCTGCCTTATTTTCTAATAGCACAAAATGGTGAAGCCATCCACAATTGATTTAAGTCCCTCAAATTTTTTTTGTGTCTAATCCTCTCCAAGAAACCAAATCCTCATCTATGAAATTATCAATGGCTCTAATGGAACCTTTAAATTTTTTTATGGCTTCTAGTTTGTTCCCATTTTTTTGAGCTTTTAAATGGTCTTTCCATGGCAAAGGGCATGTTATAACAAGTGTCTAGAATTTCTTTATATTGAAAAACTTTCTAAAACCCTAATAGTCATTTACCCCCTGTGCTTTTGTTATAATCTTGTGTTGACCTCCATTTACCTATTGTCGGTACATTAAGTTACAACCTTATGTCTTTGACATTATATGCTCACCAACCCTCTATTTCTAAGGTTACCGCTTGAACCCATGTGCTTAAATAAGTCGTTAAATGCCTAAGTCTTTTCTATGCATCCTCATAAATTGGCCCCCTCTTTACCTTGTTGTGTTGAGTTGTTATAAGAGCACTTGCTTAATATTGCCTTTAAGTTGTCCACACCCTGACCCCACATGAAATAAAATATTCAAGTTAAAGTTTGTGGAACTAGTCTTGCACGGACATACGACATTTTTGGGTGGACCCACAAATGCCTTGTGAAAGTGTGCGAAGAGGACATGTGGCCAAGTTTCGAAGGTATACTATCATATTGGCTTAATGGGTAACACATGACATCATCTTATTGCCTTTCTTCCATTCTGTGGAGTATTTTCATAAAGGCTTATTTGAAGCTCCAAAAGTGCGGGAGGTTGCCAAGTGTTAAGATCTGAGCTATTAAATGGGACACATGTTGGTTGTTGATCAAGCCCGACATGTTTTTATACAATAAAAGGAGTTTTAAACCATGATCATCTAATGACACATGGCACAATCTAAAGGGTTGTCTACCATTCTGCGAGTCCTTTTCAACAACTTTATCTTAAGACCGCAGAAGCGTAGGGAGCTACGACATGGACAAAAGTGATTGTTCCTCCCGACAACGTGCCTTTGTAGAGTTGTAAAGGTGATCCTAAATGGAAGGTTTCTATTGGTTTGAGATCTTTTCCACACATGTCAAAATATTTTCAAACTGGTTAGATCTATTGTAATCGTTAGATCGAATCTTTGACCCGAAGATCAACAACTCATGTTTCAACTCAGAAACCGAGTAGATGCATGCTTTGGCTCACACAAGATGAGAGTAATGGTGGAAAAAATGACTTTCATGCTAGCAATTAATTATTTTTCTCCATAAAATCTATAGTCCAAGCAATTGAAGAGTTCATTTAAGCATTTCAAGCATCCATCAAGAATAATTTGCAACAATCAAGAGCTTTCCATAGCGATTAAGGTTTTTGGAGCACAAAAACCAGTAAGTTCACCTATAAATCTAGACTTTCTCAAATTCACTGTCATAAAGTTTGATGTTATCCTCAATTGTGTTCTAGAGTGTCAAATTAAGCTAGGGTAATCTCTCCTAGTTTGAATTGCTTAGAATTTTCCCTAGTAGTTGTCTGAATTATTGAAAAACCCTAAAACCCACTAGAAAACCCTCATTTCTTGAATTAAATTGCAAACATGAGTCCACCAAGAATTTAATCTGCTTCCTCATCCCAAAACCAAGCCCTTCATGATGACCTAGTTGCACCACTCCTTGGTTTGTCCACCCAAAAAATTAAGGTCCATGGTCGTAGTGTTGTCGAGGATTTGCTGGATGAAGCCCATGAGTGCATAGATGCAAAAATTCCTATGGGGGGATGGTCATTGGTATGGCAAAAGGAAATCGCCCACCCCAGTTTCAAATGTATGGAAATATGACTTGGGAAAATTGGTTGTGCCCAATGTCTTCATGGGTGTAGACTTGCTCAAAGCCATGGCCACCAATTATGATGAGAAGATTAGGGCAGTAAGGTCTGCAAATGGTGTGATTATAGTTACAATTGATAAAACATCTATCTCTGAGATTTTTAAAGTCAACCTAGCTGGAAGCAAACCCATTGACTTTGATACTTTCAAGTGAAAGTATCAACAGGATAGGAGTAGCTTCAGGGCATTCTGGTTGCCTAAGCATAGAGAAAAAGGGGTTTAATGGCAGGTAAATTAGGATCCCTCCAAATGAAACAAAACCATTCAAATTTGATAAGTTTGAAAATTATTTTGTAAGAATGTATTATAAATTGCACCAGGTCCTTGGGGCAAACAAATTGGAAAGAATCCCTATGCATTTTATGTATATGGATTTTGACAGTCATAATGTAATGATTAATGATGAATATGAGTATGCAACCTTTATTGCGATGTCATACACAAGCAGCTAATTGAGCTCAAGAAAAGCCATAATAAAATGGTGAAGTTCTGGTGGTATTCTTTCTTATGGCACATGTTCCTATTCAAAGGGAGGGGGGAATGGAGTCCTGCGCTGCAAATCTGTGATAACAATGGACAAGGTTATGAGATCTTAGTCCAGTACTAGACTCATGTATGGGACATACATTGTGAACAGGCCAACTATGTCACTTTTAGGAATCACTTTGCTGGAAAAGTATTATCATTTTTGTAGGGTCCACTGGCTAGAGTACCAAAGGAGATATTATATTTTTTGAGGCATGTGGAGAGGAGGCCAGATTTGGGCATCAAGCATAATTGGGGAGATTTTATTCTCCATTCTAACCGCACTATGCTAAGGATGTATGGATGCCCGGTAGGACCCCATGCATGTCCTAACTAGATTTGTGCCTTTAAGAATTGGTTTTTTGGAAGGATTTGTCATGAAAAGGTTGTAATTTGCAATTTTGGAAAGATGGTTTGAAAGCCAAAAAATAGAGCAAGTGGTTGAAGTGGTTTATTTATTTATTTATAGAAAAATGTAATTACAAAGTAAAAGGTGTAGTTAACGCTTGTAAGGAGAAGCTACACAAATGGACTAGTAGCAGCTACATACACAAAAACTTTACATAAGGAGAATCAAGGAAAAATTGAAACAAGACCAATAGTAGCAATGCTCAATTTTGCAAAAATGATCTTAAACTTTGTGCTATACAAAGTTCTTTTTTGCTCATTAGTTGCTCAACTTGCAACTTGATTTGTTGAATTTGCAAATTCAACTTAGATTCTTCCTAGCCTTGTTTGGAGCATGGAAAATAGGGCAGTAAGACAATAAAATATATTAGAGTAAAGTCTTAAAAATACATATTCTTGATGATATTTGTACTTGGGGGGATAATAACATAAGGAAAACAACAATGAATCAAACCAAATCAATTTAGACAAGATCAAATTCCAAACCCATACTCATGAAATGAAGTTATAAAATAATGAAATCAACAAGCAATGCAATCATAAAGATAACATAAATTGAATTCACAAAATTAAAACGTTATCATCCCATGTTGAGTGTAATCCATATTGATGTTGAATTGCGTTTGAATCAATATGAAGCCTCTATTTGTTGTTTGCAAAAGCTTCAAAGTGTGTTAATGTGATTGAAGATATGTGTGTATTTTCTCTCAAGAATTTGAATGTCAATTGAACATGACCTCTTTGCCTAAACTCTATAGATTCTCTGATCGATTTTGAGAAGAAAGAAGGTTGTTTTATAGATTTTTAGGTTTGAGATGAACGATTGAGATTCAATTGTAAAAAATCATGATCAACGGTTGAGAACCGTTGAGAGGAAATAGATTGGAATGATTGGTGGGATTGAAGAAATTAGGTTGAGTGGTTAGTGGGATTGAGGAAAAGATCAAGAGTGGTAAGTGGGATTGAAGAATAGATGAGTTAGTCAATTGTTTAGAGTGAGAAATCAGTGGTGATGATTTACTCAATCAAAAAGGGGTGAGGATAATTCATTAATTGAATAATTAAATAATATTCAGAGAGAACATGCAAGTCATGTTTGACTTTACCAAATAAAGATGTATTTGTTTTTTGACTTTGTTGAAAGATTTTAATAATTAATTTAATTATTCAAGTTTAGAGAGGGGAAAGTGATGTAATTAAATTATTAAATGATAACAATAAAATTGATTTAGATGAATAGGGTATATTAGTGACATAATTAAATAATTGATTTTTATTTAATTAATCAAGAGGAATAAAGTTAGATTAGGAGGCGATATAGCGAATTAATTAAATAATTAAAGATTATTCAATTAATAGAGGACAATAGGGTTAACGATGCAAATGATGTGAAGTGCAATTATATTAATGATAATGATGCTGATAACGGAAAAATGTCATTCAAGATGTTCGATATGTGTTAGGTCATTTTTACATCTCTACATTTTGCCCCTCTTTGAGACAAAGTACTAGTTTCTTTGTTTCAAAGAATTCAATGTTTAGATCAAGATTTGATTTTTTTTTATATGCCCCATTGTGCCTCTATGGTCAATGGAATGATGATACGATGTTGGGCTGCCCCCTCAAGAGATTGGCCGAAAAAATTACTTTTCGGGTCGGGCCCACGATAAGGTTCCGTTGTAGTTTAGATGCATAGAGAATAAAAAAATAGGCTATGGGACCCTTGTTTATTGTTTTAGATGTTCTAGGGTACTCCTAATTTTAACCTAGGAAGGTTTCCAAGGTAAAAAAATTAGGGTTTGGGTGGTAAAAATAGGAATTTAGGGTTCATTTTTCCTTATTTTGCATTCTTAGCCTTAGCGAATTCTTGCCTCTAAAGATCCTACATTTACGATTGTCAAGTTGTGATTGCAAGGCCTAACACATATCACACATCTTGAATGACATTTTTCCATTATCAACATCATTATCATTAACACAATTGTGTTTAACATCATTTACATCATTAAACCTATTTTCCTTTATTAATTTTTTTTTTAGACTGCAGGTATCACGACCCCCTATAAATTACAGTGTGCCTGGTAAAATTTTTAATGTGACCAACAGTGCTGGCACGACACGCCTTATGGTACCACGGGGGTGGGGGAGACTAGACCTCGTGACTAACCTAGACTCCAACAAGAAAGATTTAGCCAACCGAGCTAGGGCCCCCACCCCATTTTCCTCTATTAATTGAATAATCTTTAATTATTTAATTAATTCACTATCACATCATTAATCTAACTTTATTCTTCTTAATTAATTAAATAAACATTAATTATTTAATTATGTCACTAATATGCCCTTTTTGTCTAAATCAATTAAATTGTTATCATTTAATAATTTAATTACATTACTTTCCCATCTCTAAACTTGAATAATTAAATTAATTATTCGAAATCATTCAACATAGTCAAAAAATAAATACATATTTATTTGTCAAAGTCAAAAATGACTTGCACATTCATCTCCAAATATTAATTAATTATTCAAATTAATTAATTATCCTCACCCCTTTTTGATTGAGTATATCATTACCAATGATTTCTAACTCTAAACAGTTGAATAACTCATCTATTCTTCAATCTCACTAACCACTCAATCTATTCCTCAATCCTACTAACCACTCAACCTGATTTCTTCAATCCCCCCAATCATTCCAATCTAATTCCACTAATCATTCCAATATATTTCCTCTCAATGATTTTGAACCATCGATTGTGATCTTTTACTATTGAATCTCAATCATTCATCTGAAAACATGAAATCTATATAACAACCCTCTTCATTCTAAAAAATGATCAAATAATCTATAGAGTTTATGCAAAGAGGTCATGCCGAATTGACATTTGAATTCTTGAGAGAACATACACACACATCCGATCACTATTAAAATTCTTTGAAGCTTTTGCAGACAACAAATGGAGGCTTCATATTGATTCTTGAACACAATTCAACATCAATACAGATTACACTTCAACATGGGATGGTAACATTTTAATTTCATGAATGCAATTTGTGTTATCTTTATGATTGCATTGCTTGTTGATTTCATTATTTTAGAACTTCATTTCATGAGTATGGGTTTGGAATTTGATCTTGTTTTGAATTGATTTGTTTCAACTCATTGTTGTTTTCCTATTCTATATTTCCTCCACAAATGATCCCACAATATTGGTTTACAATTCCGTTGAGGAAGGAAAATTGCAAGAACACTCCCATGTTTTTTTTTTTTGGTTTTAGGGTTCACATGAACTGGGGGTTCGGGTGGACCCAAAATGGGTTCACTCAAACCCCCCTTCGATGAACCCTCTTTAATGATGGACCCACATTTTGAATGTTTTCCAAAATGGAATCAAAGGAAAATTTTGAAAAAAGGGGGGTTTGCTCGAACCCCCTTCACTTGAAGGGTCAAGGGGGGTTCACTCGAAGTGGGGGAACCCCCCTTTTCCCCCCTCCTCCCCCTCTTCTACCAAATCTTTGCAAAAAATTACCTTTCGAAGCTTGGGTTAAGGATGATAATGGAGAAGGCTTCACGGACCCAACTAGATGATGGTAGTCCTCAGAATGAGCTATCCATCGAATATAATTTTAATATGTTTTGGTTTTATTATGCATTTTTTATAAGTTTGATTAAACATAGGTTTTTCACTGAAAATCAAGCTCTCTATTCTGCACGTGGAAAAATAGAAGATTATCAAATTTTTTTTTTGGAAAAATATCAGTGCACTAGATTTTGATGTCCCTTATCCAACAAAAAAAATAATTGAATTTCGATACATACAAAAAAAAGTTATTTTTTAGCCAATAAATCAAGTCTAAATTGTAATAATTAGTTTGACTTTGAAACTTAATTAAAAAAAAAAATTCAATGAAATGCTCTAAAACCAATTCCATGCACTAGATATCATAGTTACGAATTTAAATTCAAAAAAATTAGAATTTTATCCTTCATAGAAAAAAATTTATGTGTTAGCTAGTAATGTCACTCTTTAAAAATGGCGCTCACTATTAAAAACTAGTTTTCGAAGGAGATGGAAAAAGAAGTGCAATCTGATTCCAAAATTTTGGAAAAAATATATTTAAAGAATCTACAAACAAAATATCACAAATCACTAGTTTGCATCATCTTCAAATTCCTCATGGTTTAGCCGCTATAGGTGTCTGGAAGTGAAGATTTAGTTAAAATTTTTTAGTTCAATGTCTAGTTTGGCCAAAAATTGTAAACTAGTATTGTGGGATCACCTTTACATCAACTCTACTTAACAAACCTGATGCACAGAAACCTGAAAACTCAGAAAGTGGTAAGATTCCCTAAAAACCCAGATTTGAAGTATTTTAACTCAGAAAAACCATTAATTCAGCTAGAAGCCAAGAATTTAAGCCAAACGATGTGCAATTTACCACTTCCTCCCAAACCAAGCAAAGCAGGAAAAAGAAAGGAAAAAAAGGGGGTCCACATTTTACCAAGGGAAAAATGGGGCGTGTAGTGAGACCACACAATAAACTATTTGAGAGAATGCTCTGCATTCCTCCATTATTGGAGATATGGCCTTGTGGTCTTGGATTCAATGTTAGTGTTCTATGGATGTGTTATGCCTTGCATAACCCCCCCCATTTTATTCTGGAATAAAATAGGTCCCCCTTTGTCTTTTCCCTTTGGCATTTGGTTTTCTGCCTTAGGCATTTTCCTTTCAAAGTTTTGTCAGAGGTGGAATCGCAACCAATACCGGACTTGGAAATTCCTTCTAAGTTCGGGTCTCGTTCCAACCTCGGTTTCGGTTCCGACAGACCTTGGTTTTCGTTTCTTTGTCGGAGTCGCGTCCAAGCCTGATTCAGAATGTTGAACTTTCTCAAAGTTCCTCTTTCGGATCCTGTCCCGGGTCCAACCCCGCCTTTTCATTTCTCTTCATTGGTCTTTGCCGGTTTGTGTCCTTTGCCTTAGGTGTTTTCTTTTTCGGCCTTGAGCATTTTGTTTCATGTGTTTTGGTGAACCCGGACTCGGAACGGAGTCCGAACTTGGAACTTCTTCCAAGCTCCTTTTTTGTTCCTTCCCTAGGCTCGGTCCCGCCGCTTTGGTCTTTTCTCCCTTGCGCGTCTTTTTGTGTTGTTCCGCTTGTCCCATTCTTTTCATTTTATTTCTTTTGCTTTGTCATGGGGTTGTCCTCCCCCTTTCCTCATTCTCTTTCTGTTCCTTTCTTCCTCCAGTTTTGAATAGCGTCGGAGGAAAGTTCAGAATGGAATCAGAACTTGAAACTTGGAGAAGTTTCTGGTTCGGATTTTGGTTCCAACCCCGGTTCTACCTTGTTCGTCTCTCTGCTCCGGCTTTGCCATCCTTTGTATTTTGGGTTTTCTCAAGAACACGGATCTGGGACGGGGTATGAACTCAGGAATGTTGATTATCTCCCTAGCTAGTTCCCACCCTGACTCTGGTCTCGATTCTAGTTTTCTTTCCGCCCCGCCTCTGCCAGTTTTGAAGGCGAGGGAGGTCATTTCTAGGTCATGTTTTGTCCCGGTCCCAGTTCTGCCAGGACTTGTTTAAATTTTGCTTCCCATGCCCGTGTTGACTCCGCCTCCACCGGAGTTAAATTTCTTTTTGGTAAAAGGCATAATATTAATGTATTGTTCTAACAGAGGCCTTGTTTTGTAGGATCAAATCGTGTGCATGGAGATATTTCTTGGGGATCTCAATGACGAATCTTGCTGACCCGATAGGGTCTTGCTGACATATTTTGTGCCCTCGATGTGACATGTTGAGTTCACTGAGGCATCTTCCTGACTAGTGTTGGTCTTGCCGATAATAGAAAATCCACCAAGGAAGGAACATATTGTCGTAGCTCTTGGCGCCCACCATAATGTCTTGCCAAGGGCGGATGTCCTGCCGATTGAAAGAGGGGCCCACCGAAAGAAAGTAGAGTTCGCCGGGAGAAAGAATTCACTCTGTGGTCTCGCCGAAAGGACACAGTCTTGCCGATGGTCTTTGCAAGATCAGTATTACCTTTGTGGCTCATCGAAACATCTCACTGATTGTCCCAAGCTACATTGACAACTTGTAGAAGAACGGACCTAGAGCGAAAGAGCACTGAAGGAAGAAGATAAGTCGTGAGTCATAACACTAGCTGGTGTTTCCTAACGGGGGTAGCTCAAAATTAATGGCAATATTTTAGGGCACTCAAGGCAGCATCGCTGGAGTTCGAAAATGGACACGAAGACCAGAAACAAGTGCGATAGATGCAAAAGATCTATGGATCTTTCCAAGAGACGATCTTCATCGACATAAGACAGCAAGGATTCAGATTTATTGCAGGACTGATTTTCTTCAAAAGATCTGAGGGCCGACCTTCATGCAGCGAAGCAGATATTTTTGTAAACCCTAGCCCAGGGGGACAACGCATCCTTTCTTATGCATTTTGTATATATGGCATTCTTGCCTCTTTGTAAAGGTTTCCAGAATTTTAGTGTTAGCACTTCTAGATTAGAACTTCTAGGTTTAGAGAACGGTTAGGAGTTAGTGAGCTAGCAGAAGGAGATCGAGTTGCATCTTGATTCTCAGTAATGAGAGCTTCTCTTGTCTTCTTGGTTAGCAGTTAGAATTCAGTACAAATTGTAATGTATTTTCAAAGTTTTCCTAGTGTAGATGGAGGCAGTATGAAGACACAGGTTTTCTGTACATTGGTGATTGCGCCAAATTTGTAAATGTTGCTTATTTGTCTCACCCACAGTAGAAGCAACCAGATTCAAATCTACTTCATATTGTGTTCTAGAACGGTATTTATAATCTTAAGTTAATCATTTGATTTTGAAAGATTTCAAGGAATAAAATCTCATTTTATGGTTTTACTCAAATGGTAGTTTATAAATAGTTGTTGAAATCAACACTGCGAATGAATGATACTGTGTGTTAATCGCAAGTTAATTTTTTTCTTCGGTTTTTAGTTTATAAATTCCTTTAAAGTTATCAAGTCTGGTTAAGGTTGGATGCACTATTGTTCTTTTCTATTTCAAAACCCTGATCCATCTTTTTATATTTCTTTAAAACCCCTGGTTAGTATAGGATTTATTTCATGTTTGATCTTGGAGCAATCCAGAAGCCCAACACCAGCAGGCCCCTTGAATATTACTGTTACATTGACCACTTAGCAACATCAACACAGTTGAGACCCAACTACAAAGACCTTGGGAGGTAAGGCATCCATGTGTTTCCTTTCTCTTTTAGGAGAAGCAGAGTAGCAATATTCTGCGTGCATTTTTGTCATGCCAAAATCACCATCAACAAGGAACTGGTGCTAGAAGGAGGGCCTAGAAGGGAAAGTTGGATAGAGCTGGGTCGTCTTCCTCAGAAAGGCCCCGCCGAGTTCTTCGATCAACTGGGAATCCATTATCTTTTATAGAACTGAAGACCCCAACAAGACATAAGCATCACAGAACTGGGTCGACCATCATACCACCCCTACCAGCTCCACTCACTCCACCGGGATTTTCACCCATACCTTAGTGGATACCCATCAATCCACCATCCAATTCATCTCAACCGTCATCACAGCTGATTCAATCCATACAACAGCTGGCTCAACAACCACAACCTCCACCAATGGCATTCTTTTAGAATAATCCCTCTCCATTGGGGACTATCCTTGGAGGTTTTCACGACATGCCCAAAAATCCTGAGAAATTCTGCCCTAAGTACATCCATGGTGAGTCAAGGAGCGCTGAAGAACATATACAAGCTTTCAAGGATGCTTGTACTAGAGCTCAAATAGCTCATCACGATGTGGTCTGTAGGTTATTTCCTTATTCTTTAGGGGACATGGCATATAATTGGTACCTTAATATTCCTCAAGGTTCCATTTTGACCTGGACACATTTGGAAAATGCTTTTATCAACCAATTCAGGGTGTATGTGGATCCAACTCTTTTATATCATCAATTCGCTACCATAAGGAAGGAACCGGGTGAATCTTTGCCTTTATTCAATACTAGGTTCCAACGAATGTATAGGAGATTACAAGATCCCTATCTAGTTACTGAGAACAGTGCTATCCTGGCATACTTTAGGGTTATAGACCCTTTGCTAGGTTTGTTCTTGTAAAGGACTTATCCAGCAACAAATATTGATTCTCTATCCAAAGTCTATCATTTGGCTATTAAATTGTAGCAACAGGTCAGTTCTCAACAAGGAAGTCTAGGAGGAGGTTTCCCTTCAATGGGATATCAGATGTATAGCTCAAATCCTTTGTACAACTCTGTCCCAGGGATGTCTCCTTCTCACTATGGACCTGTGTCTGAACTGTAAACCCAACCACCTGTCCCATTCTTTACTACTGGAGCTTCTGATCTCTTTCAACAACCACAGGTTCCTCAAGGTTCCCATGGTCATCCTAACCAAATTGGAACATCAAATCATGGTGAGCAGCCACCTATCATTAAGAGTGTGGAAAGTGAGAAAACAGTTCAGCTTATGAACGAGGTAGAGACCCTGAAGAAAACACTGTCTCAAGTTACCAATGATATGACTCAACTCCATTTGAACCCCTCTCAAAACCAAGGCAACTACCCTAATCAAAACAATAATAACCAGGGTACTTATCAAAATAAAAATAACTATAACCAAAGAGGTTATCAAAACCAAAACAGAGGGTATAATCAAAGGCCAAACAACAATAGACAGTGGAATACGGGACCTAATAATGGTGAAGTCCCTCACAACTATCAAGCAAATGAAGAGAGAGCACATACTGCAAACGTGGCTGACCTGATCAACTTCATGACCAATTGGTGCAGGTTGCATGATACTGCAACCCATTTTGAGATAAATTGCCCTCAAATGGAGAAAGTTGTCAAGATGGCACACGAAGATGTTCACACATTCCAGGGGAATTCAAACAAAGGAGGTGACTCAATGGATACCGCAATGACTTATGAGCTCTTCGAGGAGGATCCCTCATTCCCAAGGCAAGAAGAAAATGAACTAGAAGAAGATTCATATGATGCCCAAGCTTTTCAGACAAAGGGAGGGCACTTCCTGAGAAATCAGGCTAAGGGGCCATTCACTACATCAACACCTCCTTATCACATGGTCCCCCCAAATCAAAGTGCTGATAATAATCCTCCTCCACCAAAATGGCCCCCTGACCTCCATAACAAGGGTAATTCCTCTGCTATTTTCAAAAGTAATTCTAGTTATAATACATAATTTGACATTGTTTCTGAGATGCAGAAACAAAAAACTTCTTTGTCATATTTTGACATTTTGAAGTGGTGCCCTGCTCAAAGGGATATAGTGCTAAAAGCTTTGGAACAAGTAGACAAGGCAAAAGGGAGAAGCAATGTTACACCCCCTGCAGAAATGAATGCAACTTTGTACAAAAGCAAAGTAGGTACTCCACCTTTTCTTTTAAGTTTACGAATTTCTGGGAAGAATCTGCATAATTGTTTGCTAGATTCAGGAGCTTCAGGCAATGTCATGCCATTTTTTGTATGTAAGAAGTTGGGATTAAACCCCATTTAGACAAATAAGAAGGTAATTCAGCTTGACAAGACAGAGGTTAGTCTGATAGGAGAATTAAAAAACATACATGTTCAGGTTGGATCTGATCCTAGGATCCTAACTAACATTGACATTCAAGTAGCAGATATCCCTGAGACCTATGGTATGCTACTAAGCTGAGATCTGATGAAAAGTATAGGGGGATACCTCTCCTTGGACTTTTCACACATGTGGCTACCATGGAAGGGAATG
Organism: Sequoia sempervirens; assembly: GCA_007258455.2. Lineage (NCBI taxonomy): Eukaryota > Viridiplantae > Streptophyta > Pinopsida > Cupressales > Cupressaceae > Sequoia > Sequoia sempervirens. The sequence goes on along the minus strand of VDFB02271358.1, from coordinate 73,165,019 downwards.
CCTACTCAGATTAGAATCGAAAGTGAGCCACGCCTCAAACATATCATCACAGAGTATGATTGTCCCAATGAGGTAGCTTACTTTGAAACTGAAATAGGGGTTTATAAACAAGAAGAAATTCTAACCTTCTCGATTCTCAAGGCCAAGGACATGGTAGAACAGAAGGGCCCTGATCCCTTGATTAATGAAAATCAACATGCCTTAGTCAGAAAGTTGCAACAAGATCAACTGGTCTTAGGGGCAGACATAGATATGCAAAGAGTCCCACTTCCTAATTGGTGCAGGATACATCATCAAACTCATTCTGAGCTGGCTTGCCAACCCTGCATTGACATTCTAAATCACATTTCTAAAACTGGGGAAGCTAGCTCAAGTTGCCCTGAGACCATTGCAAATTGCTTCCCATTTGAGGCCAAGGAAGCGACCATGTTAACCAAGGATACAACACCTGTAAAACACATCCCTCCTCAAGTTGAACCTACCCCGGACCCACTTCCAAACTAGCACATTGATGAAGGGCAACCCTTAGGTTTGTTTGACACCCTTACGTTCCTAAATATACCAGAACCCAAAGGGTTAACTAAAGACACTAGTGATGGTCGGAAGGACAGTCACAGATCAGATGTTGTAACTAAACATGAATTGGAAAGCGTGCCTAAGGGACTTGCACACCATTCTTTCCTTATGCCTGGTACAAAAGATCAAGCAACCCCAAGTGGGAATCATTTAACTTAAGCACCCGTGAAAACTTCAAAAAATTTAATTCCTGCTTGTGATCAGTTGTGGACCCTTACCTTTGATGGATCCAAGTCCAAGACCGGTTGTGGTGTTGGAATTGTGCTAACCAGCCTGGAAAGGAAAGTTTTCTTTGCTTCTTACAGGTTGCAATTTAGGTGCACTAATAATGTAGCTGAATATGAAGCTCTGGCTAGAGGATTAATGTTTGCACACTAGAGGATGGTCACTGCCTTGGTGGTCAAGGGAGATTCAGAAATAGTAGTCAAGCAAGTGCGCATCCAGTATACATGTCACAACAAGAGGTTGGAAGCATATAGGAACATGGTATGGAATCTGATCAAAGACTTTGATGCCTTTGGGATTAGTTTCATCCCAAGAGAAGAAAATCAGGTAGTTGATTCATTGGTTGTTGCTGCAAGCACCTTGGAACCTATGCAAGGCTCCAAATTCAAAAGATTCTTAGTGGAACTGATGTCCACCCCAGCTGTCCCTGACAATATCAAGAATTTTCAGGTCTTTGATGATGATCGACATATTTTGGCCTTCCTAGCAAGCTTAGATGTCTTTGAGGGGAAAATTATTGATGAATCCAATAGAGATCAAGGAGATTGGAACCCTGAGGAATGTGATACATAAGGGGTCCTTATTCTGAAAAGTAATAACATTCCCAAGGGAATGGTTGCTTTAGAAAGAATCTTTGAATCAGAACCAAGGGCTCGAGAAAAGGCATCAGCTGAAGAAAAGAGAGGCAAACATGAGGCAATTAACCTAGCTGATTTTGGTCCTGAAAGGAATGTCTACATAGGGAAAGCCTGCCCTGAAGCTATTAGAAAAGACATACTGAGGGTGCTTAAAAAGGATATTGCTATGATTGCTTGGGGGTATGAGGACCTCCGGACATTTAATGCTTCGGTTATGACTCACACTATTCCCTTGAGGCCTGAAGCCAAACCCTTCAGACAGAAGTAACGCCTTGCTAGTGCTCTGATTCAACCATTGATCTATAAAGAAGTTCAAAAATTACTCTTGGCAAGGATAATTTTCCCTGTGTGCCATTCAACCTAGGTGGCTAACTTAGTCCTGGTTCGTAAGAAAAACGGGGAGATCAGACTATGCGTGGACTTCAGAAATTTGAATAAAGCCTTGGAAAAGGATAATTACCCACTTCCTTCTCTGGATGAAGTTCTTCAGACTGTCAACAGATCTCAAATGATGTCATTCTTGGATGGTTACTCTGGATATAATCAGGTTATGGTCGACTTTGAAGACAGGATGAAGATGGCTTTCACCACCAAGTGGGGGACGTTTGCATACAGGAGGATGCCTTTCGGTCTAATAAATGCTGGAGCAACTTTTCAACATGCCATGGATATAGCTTTCAAGGATCTGCTTGGAAAATGCATAATTGTTTACATGGACGACCTAACAGTGTTCTCCAAGGATCGATTGAATCATGCTGTGGACTTAGCCAAAGTTCTCGAGAGATGCATCCAGTATGTAGTCTCCTTAAATCCCAAATTGTGTGTTCAGAGTCTCCGAAGGGAAGCTCTTGGGACACATAATTTCAAAAAGAGGAATATCCATTGACCCAGAGCGAGTTGAGTCCATCCTCAAGATATCCATGACAGGAAGCAAGAAGGAGATGAGATCCTTCTTTAGAAAGATCAACTTCGTGAGGAAATTTATCACAGGCTTTGCCAAAATCGTCAAGCCCTTGAACGAGATGATGAAGAATGACGCCAAAATAGAATGGAGTGATGAGGTGAAGGCTGCATTTTCTCAAGTCAAGCAATCCATTTCGGAAACTCTAGTCCTCACTAGCCTTGACTACTTGAGGCCATTCTACATCTACTCTTTTGCGTTCGAACTTCGTGTGCAGCTGTATTAACTCAACGAGGAAAAGAGTCAGAGGAGAGGCCAATTGCTTTAATGAGTTCTCCCTTCAAAAACATAGAAATCAGATACCCACCTCTTAAGAAGCAAGCTTTTGCGTTGGTTCGGGCTGTTAAAAAATTTAGGCACTACATCCTTCGAAGCAAAGTCATTGCTGTGGTTCTTGACGCCGCTATCAAGTCTCTACTAGTACAGAGCGAATTGGGAGAGAGAAGGGGGAAGTGGACGGCCATCCTGCAAGAGTTCAATTTGGAGATACACGCTATGGAGCTTGTCCGAGGTTTGGGTCTGTCTAAATCTATGGTTGATGCTGGTAACAATGTTATTTGTCAACAACATACTACGCAGTCCTTCTCAAACGACCCATGGTATGTTGATTTCATTTGTTTTATGGTCAATAACCAGTGTCCGGAGGGAATGAATGCCACTCAGAGGAGAGCACTAAGACTGAAAAGCTCACACTATATGTTTAAAGGAGGGCTCCTATATAGAAAGAATTTTGAAGGAGTGTACTTAAGATGCCTTGATCAGCAAGAGGCTAAGCAGGTGATCTCTGAGTTTCATGGGAAACATGGCACAAGCCATGGATCTGTAGATTCATTGGCACACTAGATCCTCCAATCTGGTTATTACTAGCCTTGCGTATTCAAGGATTCCCATCAACATGTGAGAACATGTCACACATGCCAAGTTTTTGCACTCAGGGAACATCATGCAGCCATGCCATTACAACCCGTTTATGAGGTAAGGCCCTTTGCCCAATGGGCATTGGATTTCATTGGGGTTATTAACCCAAACTCTACTACAGGGCATAAATTCATCTTGACCACTGTTGACTATTGCACGAGGTGGACAGAGGCTATACCTTGCAAAAATAGTACAATAGAGGTAGTGATCAAGTTCCTCTCCGAATGCATCACTACAAGGTTTGGGGTACCCTTCACTCTGGTATGTGACAATGGCTTTGCCTTCTCTTCTGCTGAATTTATTTCCTGGGCATATAATCATAGCATTGTCTTAAAATATTCTTCAAATTATTATCTGCAAGGAAATGGAGTTGCAAAGTCAACCAATAAGAATCTCTTAGGGGTCATTAAGAAACTATTAGATCATAACCCTAGAGACTGGCATACCCAGCTTAGATTCACATTATGGGCAGATATGACTAGAATTAAGGCTGCTTTAAATACCTCACCCTTCAAGCTGGTATATGGCTAAGAGCCTATCTTTCCCATCCATCTGCAAATACCTATCCTTGAGTTCATGCAAAAATTCTACTCTAAGGACAATAAGATAGAAGTCAGACTAGCTGCTTTGTTGAAGTTAGAAGAATAGAGAGATGCTGCATTGCAACAATTCTTTAGGGACCAGGCTGTTGTCAAATGTTGGTTTGACAAAAGAGCCAAAATCAAGGCCTTTAGGATATCAGACCTGGTGCTGCTATGGGACAAAGCCAGTGAAAAGAAGTGTAGTCACCAGAAATTTGACAAACTTTGGCTAGGTCTTTATCAGATTGCTAAGATCTTAGGAGAAAATGCTTTCTGATTGAGTAGTTTAACTCAAGAGCCTATCCCCTTGCCTGTCAATGGACAGTTTCTTAAGCATTATTTTGAATCGTGAAGTTGGCATTTTGCTAGGTGGTGCATTTGTATAAATTATTTCTGCTTGTAAATAGTTCGCTTTTTGTTTGTTCTCTTCTTCTATCTCTTTGAGTTTTCTTTGCTCTTTGTTTTCTGTTTGTTTTTGCTCTTTGGGGTTCTTTTGTTTCTTTCCATCTTTTGAAATGATGAGTTGTTATCTGAAGCATGCTTTGGTCATTAGGAGAGAAGGGGTTTAGATATTTTCAGGTTTTCTGATTAGATGATTTTTTCCTCAATTCGTTGTTTCATGCTTATTGTCAATAAAAGTTGCGGAAAGTTTTAAAACAAGGTGCCAAGTAAGTAACCTTCATCAGCTCCCCTATATCTGTCACAAATTATTAAGATCATCTCCTCTTGTAAGGGTATATTTGTCCTAGGACTATGGTGTTGTAAGATTTGAGTGAAAAATCTGATCTTCCAAGTGCTGTTATGAGGTCCATGGTAGTTTTCAACCCAGATCAGATGTCAAACATCTGACATATTGAAAGGAAAAAGTAGAATTAAATGAAATATCTGAAACTCCAAAGAAAAGAAAAGTATTATCAAAAGAAGATTCAATATGAATGGGTGATTCCAGTATCTCTACCAGGGCTATGGACGCCTGACTGGCAGTAGAGCAATGCTGTGAGATAACTAGATGTATCTCTGTCAGGGCTATGGAGGCCTGACTAGCAGCAGAGCAATGCCCGGGATATCATTGCACAAAAAGGGATCAACTCATGTAGCTCAAATCTTGCACATTGTTGTCTGAGGGATGAGGAAAACTTTATAAAAGAGTGATGCACAATCAAGCACACACATAGATTCAGGGGTAGCCATTGATTGACTTACATTTGAGATTCTAGCTCTACCTTGCTTGTTATAGCTAACATAACTGGAGTTGTAATGTTCATGAACCAAGAGTTCTGGGTAGCTGAATCCTTCAGATTCATGAAAATGGTTAAACCATTTTCCCACCCGAGTCACCATTTGTTATGCCTTGCATAACCCCCCCATTTTATTCTGGAATAAAATAGGTCCCCCTTTGTCTTTTCCCTTTGGCCTTTGGTTTTTTGCCTTAAGCGTTTTCCTTTCAAAGTTCTGTCGGAGGCGGAATCGGAACCAATACCGGACTTCGAAATTCCTTCTAAGTTCGGGTCTCGTTCCAATCCCGGTTCCGGTTCCAACAGACCTTGGTTTTCGTTTCTTTGTCGGAGTCACGTCCGGGCCCGATTCGGAATGTTGAACTTTCTCAAAGTTCCTCTTTCGGATGCTGTCCCGGGTCCAACCCCGCCTTTTCATTTCTCTTCATTGGTCTTTGCCAGTTTGTGTCCTTTGCCTTAGGTGTTTTATTTTTCGGCCTTGAGCATTTTGTTTCATGTGTTTTGGTGAACCCGGACTCGGAACGGAGTCCAAACTTGGAACTTCTTCCAAGCTCCTTTTTTGTTCCTTCCCCAGGCTCGGTCTCGCCGCTTTGGCCTTTTCTCCCTTGCGCGTCTTTTTGTGTTGTTCCGCTTGTCCCATTCTTTTCATTTTATTTCTTTTGCTTTGTCATGGGGTTGTCCTCCCCCTTTCCTCATTCTCTTTCTGTTCCTTTCTTCCTCCAGTTTTGAATGGCATCGGAGGCAGGTTCGAAACGAAATCAGAACCCGAAACTTGGAGAAGTTTCTGGTTCAGATTTTGGTTCCAACCCTAGTTCCGCCTTGTTCGTTGCTCTACTCCGGCTTTGCCATCCTTTGCGTTTTGGGTTTTCTCGTGGATGCGGATCTGGGACAGGGTATGAACTCAGGAATGTTGATTATTTCCCTGGCTAGTTCCTACCCCGACTTTAGGCTCGGTTCTAGTTTTCTTTCCGCCCCGCCTCCGCCAGTTTTGAAGGCGAGGGAGGTCATTTCTGGGTCATGTTTTGTCCCAGTCGCGGTTCCGCCGGGACTTGTTTAAATTCTGCTTCCCATGCCCGTGTTGACTCCGCCTCCGCCGGAGTTAAGTTTATTTTTGGTAAAACGCATAATATTAATGTATTGTTCTAATAGAGGCCTTGTTTTGTAGGATCAAATAGTGTGCATGGGGATATTTCTTGGGGATCTCGATGACGGATCTTGCCGACCCGATAGGGTCTCGCTGACATATTTTGTGCCCTCGGTGTGACATGTTGAGCTCGCTGAGACGTCTTCCTGACTAGTGTTGGTCTTGCCGATAACAACACATCCACCAAGGAAGGAACATATTGTGATCATAGCTCTTGGTGCCCACCATAACATCTTGCCGAGGGCGGATGTCCTGCCGACCGAAAGAGGGGCCCACCGAAAGAAAGTAGAGTTCGCCGAGAGAAAGAATTCACTTTGTGGTCTCGCCGAAAGGACACAGTCTTGCCGATGGTCTTTGCAAGATTGATATTGCCTCTGTGGCTTGCCGAAACATCTCACCGGCTGTCTCAGGCTACATCGACAACTTGTAGAAGAACAGACCTAGAGCAGAAGAGTGTCGAAGGAAGAAGATAAGCCATGAGTCATAACGCCAGCTATTGTTTCCTAACGGGGGTAGCTCGGCATTAATGGCGATATTTTAGGGCACTCAAGGCAACACCGCTGGAGTTTGAAAATGGACATGAAGGCCAGAAATAAGTGCGGTAGATGCAAAAAATCTACATATCTTTCTTGGAGACAATCTTCACCGACCTAAGACAACAAGGATTCAGATTTATTGTAGGAATAACTTTCTTCAAAAGATCTGAGGGCCGACCTTCATGCAGCGAAGCAGATATTTTTGTAAACCCTAGCGCAGGGGGACAACACATCCTTTCTTATGAATTCTGTATATATGGCATTCTTGCCTCTTTGTAAAGGGTTCCGGAATTTCAGTGTTAGCACTTCTAGATTAGAACTTCTAGGTTTAGAGAACGGTTACAAGTTAGTGAGCTAGTAGAAGGAGATCGAGTTGCATCTTGATTCTCAGTAATGAGAGGTTCTCCTATCTTCTTGGTTAGTAGTTAGACTTCAATACAAATTGTAATGTATTTTCAAAGTTTTCCTAGTGTAGATGGAGGCAGTCTAAAGACACAGGTTTTCTATACATTGGTGATTGCGCTAGATTTGTAAATGTTGCTTATCTGTCTCACCCATAGTAGAAGCAACCAGATTTGAATCTACTTCATATTGTGTTCCAGAACGGTATTTATCTTAAGTTAATCATTTGATTTTGAAAGCTTTCAAGGAATAAAATCTCATTTTATGGTTTTACTCAAATGGTAGTTTATAATCAGTTGTTGAAATCAACACTGTGAATGAATGATACTATGTGTTAATTGCAAGTTAATTTTGTTCTTCAGTTTTTTGTTGATAAATTCCTTGAAAGTTATCAAGTCTGGTTAAGGTTGGATGCACTATTGTTCTTTTCTGTTTCAAAACCCTGATCCATCTTTTTATATTTCTTTAAAACCCCTGGTTAGTATAGGATTTATTTCATGTTTGATCTTGGAGCAATCCAGAAGCCCAACACCAGAAGGCCCCTTGAATATTACTGTTGCATTGGCCACTAAGCAACATCAGCACAGTTGAGACCCAACTACAAAGACTTTGGGAGCTAAGGCATCCATGTGTTGCCTTTCTCTTTCAGGAGAAGTAGAGTAGCAATATTCTGCTTGCATTGTTGTGGTGCCAAAATCGCCATCAACAGGATGTTGCACTGGTATCTTTTCTGGTCACCAATAGTATTGTCAAGGAGGTTCGTATTGATAACAAAATGTTGGTAATATTGTTGGTTGTTTGGACTAGTCCGAAAAATGCTTGACATTTCTCCACATTGATGTCTCTACTCCCACGTCTTGGTGAATGAGTTCTTAGTGTCTGTGCATTTTCTCAGTTCAAATTTCATGTGTTGAAGTGGTCTGTAAGTTGTTTTGATAATGTTAAATATCTATTGCTTGTGCATTATGTGTTTTTGAAATGAAGTATTATGTTCCTACCTAGTTTGTGGTGGTTGTTGATGGCATGCAAATATGAAAGAAGTGTCTAGAAGTGTTGTAGGATGTTCATGGAACATCTCTATGTGATTTTCATGATAATTTTGGATCTCTTTGGTGTCAAATGTGTTAGTGTTTTATAGCTTCGGGAGCTATTTTCTTTTAATTAAAGGCAGGTTGGCCTTTGCTTCATAAATAAATTATATCTTTCTAAGGGCCGACCTAGAGAAGAGGCTACCCAACTTTGTATATAAAGAGGATGAAGTCCTCTCATTTGTATATCAACTCATTCACTCTCCAATTCACATTTCGTACAACAGTTCACATCTTTTAGCAGGAAGATCTGATTCTTTGAAGAAGTTTAATCATTTGCTCAAGGAGGAGCAACATGTATTATTGTATAAGACTTGGCCAAATTCAAGGGCCTGATTGCGTATGCAAATTTCTACACTTATTCATTCAATTTATAAGATATAATTTATTGGGTTTTTCTCCCTCGAGTAGGAGGGTTTTCCCAGGGTAAATTGTTGTGTTCCTTGTTCTATGTGTTGAGTTTTCTGCTTATTGCATTCCTGATCCTAAAACTAACATGGTATTAGAGTGGGTCTAAGAAAAGATCTGATTAGAATTGTTTAAGCAGTCTAAAGGAGTTTTTCATACTTTGTGATTCAAAGTTCATATTTGCACATGTGGTTAATTCAACAAGGTGATTGGTGAAGAGATGAAATGTCTATCTTGCTGGTCTCTATTGGGGTTCATACAAGGACCAACAAATTTATGTGTTTGGGAGATTGGCATGAGATTTACATAAGAGAAGTCACTTCCCATAATTTGGGCTTGAGAACCCTAAACTTTAGTCACATTTAGTCTAGCAGTCATATCTCTATTTAGCCAGTGGTGCGCTACAGATATTTGGTGCAAAGAAGTCATATTAGCAGTTATATCAATTTGTGAACAACTTGAAATTTAGTTTATGGTTAGTATACAGTGACTAATTCTTTAATTTTCTGTTTCATATTTGTATGAGCAGTAAGAACTATCACTTGATATTAGATATTACGGACAAACAACAAATTGGTTTCTATTGATATTGGAACATAATTATATTGGGTGGCATAAGAAGGATGAAGGGAATGATTGGTGGAAATTAAAATGAACGCAATTATAGATTATATGGAGATGCCAGTCAATTCATGAGTTAGTTTCTACAAGGAGATATACAAAATTTAATATTGTCTAGAAGTGGACGATTTTCCATTGGAAGAACCGACTGAGTTTCTACAGCGGATGAAGATGAAATGAAAAGAGCATCTCATAGGCCCTTGCAACGCTTCTTGATTTGAAAGGGGCAGTGATGGAAGTGTTGTAGAGATAGACTAATTTAGTTGTATCCATCCCTATTCTGTGTGCAATTGTGTTTGATCTAAAAATATGAGGTTGCATGGGATGGCAATACTGAAGGTGGTGAAGATGAGAAAAAGCTACAAGTATAGCTCAATGGTGTACTGACAATAATAAGATAAGTATTTTTCTGTTTGTACCTTTGAATATTGATCATGAATTTTATGTAGTTAATAATAATTCATGCACTAACATTGGGAATAGTGAATCATGTATGCTTCTAGCATTGGTCTGTATATTTCTCTTCAGGGTAGTTTGATTCTATGAACTATTATTAATCTCTCTAAAATGCAGGATGGAGAGAGATTGCATAAAGAATTCAAAGGGAGAAAGAGCTTGAGGCATCTTGTGAGGAAGTCATGCCATGGAGACATAGCTTCTAGCCTTGAGACTAAGTTGGTGGCACATAACTTCATTGGAGACATCTCTCGAGGGCACAAGGTTGAGTCAACCTTGGATGGAGAGTTTGCATCAACAAAGAAGATTGAGAAAGATGAAGACACTAAACAATGAAGAACCTATACAGATTGTCATTGCATTCAACTATTTCAAAGAGGAGGAAATGACATTCATACAGAATTAAATTTTGAGAATTCAAGGCATGAGTTGAGAGCATGTTTGGGAAAGGGATTAAGGTTCTGAGATCAATTAATGGAGGGGAGTTCACTTCCAGAAGATTTATTTGCAATCTCTAAGGTAGGGATCAAGAGGGAGTTCTGTGACTCACTGAGAAGAAGTGAAGGTGTTAGCTAAGTGGATTGTAGTGTTGCAAGGCCAGGTGCTAAAGTCCTTGGAAGACCTCTTTAGTTGCAGAGAACAAAATTGCACAAGACAGTCAATCTGGATTTGACATTGGTAGCTCCACAAACCTATTCAGAATAGAGTGATCTGGGATGAGCTTGAGGAGGATAGTCTTGGACTTTTGCAAGTCAGTAATGCTAGAGGTGTGCATTGGAAACCATTCCCCTAAGAAAAGCATTGCAAGCAATCTTTGATGAGGAGGTCAGGAGATTGATGCAAGTACTTGGGGCTTTAGAGGGAGTCATATCATCATGAAGATTTGTTGTAATGTATATTTCTATGAGATGGAGAAATATGAGGTGAAAGCCCTTGTAATGTATATTTCTTTGAGACGGAGAAATATGAGGTGAAATACCTTGTAGTGTATATTTCTTTGAGATGGAGAAATATGAGGTGCAAGCCCTTGTTCATCTCTGAGACTGAGATGAGACATCATGTTGACAGACTCCATGTAGATGACATCACGTTGAGAGACCCTGTGATGAGCCCTTGTTCATCTCTGAGACTAAGATGAGATGTCATGTTAAGAGACTCCATTCTGACATCACATTGAGAGACTCTGTGATGAGCCCTTATTCATCTTTGAGACTAAGATGAGACGTCATGTTGAGAGACTCCATGGCAACATCACGTTGAGAGACTCCGTGATGAACCCTTGTACATCTTTGAAATTGAGATGTGTTTCTTTCCACACATGGGAGTAGCCATTGTGGACGTCATGTTTAGATACTCCATGGCGACATCACATTGAGAGACTCTGTGATGAACTCTTGTACATATTTGAGACTGAGATGTGGTTTTCCACAAATGGGTGTAGCCATTGTGAGCATCATGTTGAGAGACTCCATGACGAGGATATCTAGAAAATACCTCCCTAGCTAAGAGGGAGTGTTAGTGTTTATAGCTTCAGGAGCTATTTTCTTTTGAATAAAGGCAAGTTGGCCTTTGCTTCATAAATAAATTATATCTTTCTAAGGGCCGACCTAGAGAGGAGGCCACCCAACTTTGTATATAAAGAGGATGAAGTCCTCTCATTTGTATATCAACTCATTCACTCTCCAATTCACATTTCCTACAACAGTTCACAACTTTTAGTAGGAAGATATGATTCTTTGAAGAAGTATAATCATTTGCTCAAGGAGGAGCAACACATATTATTGTATAAGACTTGGCCAAATTTGAGGGCCTGATTGTGTATGCATATTTCTACACTTATTCATTCAATTTATAAGAAGATATTATTTTTTGGGTTTTTCTCCCTTGAGTAGGAGGGTTTTCCCAGGGTAAATTGTTGTGTTCATTGTTCTATGTGTTCAGTTTTCTGCTTATTGCATTCCTGATCCTAAACTAACAAAATATTGTCTTGAGTTGGTTTCTAAGTTACTTGTGGATATCTGGTTGATAGGGCTTATTCTCTAGCCTGTGCTAAATGCTTAAGGGTTTGCACTACCATACGAAGTTGTGTTATGTTGTTTTTGGTCCCGACCTATCTTTTTGGGGACCACATTTAGTTAGTTCAATTGGGAGAATGTTTTTGGTCCAACTGGTTATGTGCTCCATGTTTAATTAATATGTTTCCCTATTGCTGACTTAAGATGGTGTGCGCTAGCATGTGAATTGTTTTGGATCACATTTAAAGATGTTATAAGGCCATTTTTGGTCCTCACTATCCTTGGGATATGACCTCTCTATGTTCTTGTGGCTGACTTGTTGAATTTATTATTTATCTTCTTCCTTGCTGACCTAATTGAAGTTATGAAGTGTTGCAGTGGATATAAATGCAAGATCTTTTTAGATACAACAGGTATGGATTAAGAGAAAAAGTGTGGAAGTGTGCATGTGTGTAATGTGTTGAATATCCAACAAAGAAAGTGTGAAAAGTGCGTGTAAGAAGAATTAGATGGCCTTAGTTAGCAGAGTGTTATGTTGACAAGATTTGTATCTTTTCTATAAACTCTTGTATCCTACTTTGAGATAGTGAATCTCATCGGGTCCTTTTGTATCTTTTACTTGAATTTGTCTTAGCTTCAGTGTCTAAAAGTATTTGGCAATGATCCTAAATTTAATTTTGTAGTGAACATCTTTACTATGAGTTAACTCTCATTGTGGTTTTTCCTTCATTGGGTTTTCCACATAAATTTGGTTTAATCTTGTGTAAGTGTGTTATGTGTTTCATTTCTCATTACTACTAAACTAGTTAAGGGTTGAATTTCTATATCTTTCATTGTGGTGAGCTACCGACCTTAAAATACTATATCTCTTTGTTGCTGATTTGGTTAAGAAGTTTGAATTGCTTATGAATTCAAGTTTTGGGATAGATTGATTCAAACCCACCTCTCAATCTCTAGGTGTTTTCAACACCATTTAGGGCCCAACAATCATTTTAGAAAGTTTTCTCTCACTCATGGACTTCAATTATTACTTATCCTTCAACTAGATCACCACATACCTTAAGACAATAGGCTCATAGATAAACAAACTCGAGAAGAGACCTATCCCACCAACATAATAGCATGATAAAGAGATGCATGCATAACCATCAAGATTCACCATGAGGACGATAATTAAAGGAAGAGTGATGTCACACACCTCTATATCCTTCGCATCTCTTGCAACTCCCACACCTTCCTCCCTTGCTACACCTCCATTGTAGGTTTACTCTTCTTCTGCGGACAACTTCAATCCCTCTATGCACACTCTCCTTTCATGGATGGAGTTATGCCGCCAAGAAAGGATTTCTAGGCCTCTGCACCATTGACGATATTCCCTAGAATGACTAGGGTTTTTCAAAGTTCCAAAAACTCTTGTTTGGGAAATTCAACACTTCTCTGACCAGCTATTGGTTGTCAAGTGTCGACGGACTCAAAAATTGGGCATAGTTTGTCCTTCCGCGATATGCTTGTTGGATCAAATCAAAGGAAAATGTTTAAGTCTGCAACCTAGGATGCTCACCCTCTGAAGGACAACTTGGCTTTGATTGAGCACGAGATTCCCAAGTACTGCCCAAAATTGTGCTTCAAGAAGGTATCCTCTTCACCTGTACTGGGTTTTTTAGAAAAGCTTCAAAAGGAGGTTGATGCTAGAGAACAATACTTTTCTTCCAATGGATTGATTGGCTAGTTCAACTACCTATGGCCAACCTTCAAAGATCTACATGAATGGATCTCTTCAACATGGCTACCCTCACTCAACTTAGGTAATTTAGAGGTTTACCCCTATGCTTAAGGGTTTTTTATTGTGGTGTTTGATTGTATTCAGGATCGAGATGCCATTCTCGAAGAGAAATGGAGTTGGAGGAAAAGAATACTCCTTATTAAACCATGGTTTCTAGATTTTAACCCTGCTACTACATCTTTATCTGTCAAACTTGTTTGTATTTGTGTTATGAATCTTCCATTGCAATTCTAGTTTGTGGATTATTTTAAGGCGATTGGATATTCTTTGGGATGCTTCCTTATTGTGGATTCAAACACAACTAACTTCATCCACATAACTTTTTCTCACATCCTTGTAGACATTGATGTCTCAAGTGATCTCCCTGCTGATATCAAATTCAAGTTTGCTGACTGTAGTTGGATGGAATTGCTAGATTATGAAGGTCTACCCTTCCACTATAGGAAATGTTTTGAAACAAGTCATATGGCCAACTCTTGTTCTAGAATCATCAAAAGCTCTCAACAATAGTCTTGGTGGATGGATGCTCAACCTCATCATTATTCAATTAGAGAATCTTCAAAGGTGGGGGAGGAAATGGTTGTTCCTCCTCAAATTCCTTCCCTAGTTCCTGAGAATGGGCAAGGCACAACAAACTCGACTAAGAATTCTTGTCCAGACGCATTCCTGGCTCAAAGGCTGTTGCAACAACCAAGCAGTCCTCCAAAAGTCAAGCCTCAAATTTTAGTTTCAATCCAATTAATGTTCCTTCTTCAACGAAAAATTAGAAATCATCTACAATGAGTGGTGGAAGCAATCCACAACTTTCATCTCAAATCGCGGTTCCTAGAATAATGCAAACATAGGAGGATGGGGAAGATTGGCAACAAGTACAAAACAAGAAAAATAAAATCTGCATGACAAAGTTAAATAGGATTACTTTGGATTTGCAAACCCACACCAAATTTGGTTGATAAGCGTAACTCAAAATGAGCTATGGTATACTATTGTACCCCTTTGTTGCATTATTGCATGCTAGCCATGGCTGGCCATTTTTGTAATCTTTAATTTAATCAATAAACTCACTCTTATAGATAAAAAAAAGATTCACCATGAGGAAAGCTCATGTAATTGGAACCTTATTAGTTTGGTGACTTAGATTGTTGACTAGCCATTTAACACATGTCATGTTAGGTTTCTCCTTTGAAGTTGATCTAGCCAAATGGGACCCAACAAAGTCATATTCAGTAGCCAATAATTAAACATCATAGCAAGGCATAGGGATACCAACTATAGAAGTTACCCCTTGAGTACAAACAACTAGAGTTGGTGCATTGTTCTATCACCCAAATGTAAGATATAAACTACTTATATTATTATTGTTTTGTTAATTTTAATTAGTTAAGTAGAATGTCAAATATTTATGATGCCCATGAACTAAAAATTACTTGAATTAATTTTTTTCCAAATTTTAAGGTAAAATCTATAGATTATTTGTGAGAAAAAACAATGAACTTGTTATCTACCTCATCTAAAGTTCATTGAAATTCATTTGAACAAAACAATATACATAGACCTTTGAGTTACTTTACTATAGCCAATACTTAGTAGCATAAACCTTCGGTGAATAAATTCATTGTCTTGGGAAGATATTTTTTTTTTGTAAACTTGGTATATTGTTTTTGCCAACAATAAATATATAACTTGAAAATTATATTAAATTAGATCCATAGACATATGTATGGAGATGGGGAGCCAAAAAGTGACAAAAAAATGTGTTTAATGTATAATGTGACCATGCTATAAAAAGCATAACCAAGCCACAATGTGTCTATGATATAGTTATAATGTGTAGGCTTTACATTTTAAACTAATGAAAAGCCTATTTTAGACTTGGAATAAATTTAAATTTTTAAGTCAATGGATTGGATATGTATCTTGGGCACCTAGATCTATATTTTACACAAACTATACCTTACACCTCATTAGATTGACATAATTTAGAATGAAATCCCACAAAACCAGTACCATATTATCAACCTATTTCTTAGTTTTTAACTATAGGCACTTAAAATATGACCTTACCCTACCACAAATAATTTACCCTAGCCTAAGCTATTAATAAATTAAATAGTTATTATTTATTTAATTATTTTACCCTTCACTTAATTCATTTAATTACATAAATAATATTATTTATTTAATTAATCACATTCAACTTTATCCTTGTCCATTTGATCCTATCCCTTGAACCTTTTCACATGGATCACAACCTAAAATCACCATCATGTGACAAGTGTCCCTGTCACCTTATCCATTCACATAAAGATGTTGCCCTAATCCATTCACCTTATCCCTCATGTGACACTCGTCACATGACTACATCTTTTAGACTAACCAATCAATCCTCATTCAATCTTATCCTTCCATCATCAATCTATCTTAGCCCTTGATTTTTCCTCTTGAGAACTCTATAACTAGAGACTTTCATCCTTCATTAGCAATCAAGTCTATTATTGTTAACCTTATGCTATTACTTTGCCATTTCATTATTACAATCATACCAAGGTTATGTTGGTATAGTAAGCAATCCACATCATATCACAATCTAGAGAAAATCAAATAGAACTAGGGCGTATTCTATTTGAGGTCAATCTAGGAAGATGGAGATTGTTTGAGGTATACATTTGATTATTTACATTATCTTATGTTGTTTTGCTTCACCCATTTTTCCACATCTTCGTTAACTATGTAGTTTTTTTTTTTATAGTTTGAATAAATTAAGGTATTAATATTCATTTACTTCTAGTGATATCTACATATGACTAAAAACACATATATTTCTCTTTTCATATTTTTTGATATGTTATATAATTATTTAAAAATCTATGATTTTCTATGCTTCAATCTATACACATTAAAAAATAACACTTTTTATTATTTTGTGAAATTTAAGTGATGAAAATGCTTATTGATCAATTTTTAGGATGCATCTTCTTTCAAAAGATAATCGATAAAAAAATATATAGCTTGTAACACATATTCTTAACTATTTTTCCACTATTTTAATGAAAAAAGGGGGCCACACATACTTAACACCATTTTGTATTTTAGTGATAAAAAATAACCTTTATGTGTGCTTGGTGTTTGAACCTATTAATCTAAGTACCATTTTTAAAAATACTTAGTATTTTAGAAATTAGACTCTAAACACTACATTTTTTTGTTCTTGGCACATCTTCTAAATTTGAGTGTAAGCATCTCAATTTACTCACCAAATTTTAGGAAAAAAGCCAATAAGATCCTCTTTTGGCTTCCCATTTCTTTTCACATAGCCCCATCGATCTTTTTTCTTACACATTATAATGATTTCTTTCCACATACTTGCACTACAAATATTTTTTCTCTTGCACTATAAATAACTTTTATTTGTTTATACCATGACCAACTCTTTCCATGTGTTCTTTCAATATTGCTCTTTCCCTTCTCCTATAATACTCAAATCATTCTAAATAAATTAAAATATGAATAACTTTTATTTATACTATGGCCACCTCTTTCTATTTTTATAATAAACAAATCTTTCTAAATAACACTATAATGTTAAATTTTGCATATACATGCCGATTCTCATTTTAATTTGGGTCTATTTTGAGACAATGTCTCAATACAATTAAATAGTGACATATCATATTGTTTTGTTAGGCTCAGCCCATATCTTAATCCACATCTATTATCACTTCTCCCTTTTACACACATTTCTATACAACTTTAAAGTTTAGAAATATTTTATCTCGTTTCAATTATTTTGTTGCCGTCGTCATGCGTTACAAAAGACTTAAAATTAGTCAGCCTTCCGGACGCTTCGAAATAAAGTTGAAAATATTTGTCTTCTTTCAATTATTTTATTGTTGCCGTGGTCTTGTTGTGAAAATTGTCAGCCATGTGCAAAGTTTTCGAAGACTTTAATTATCAAACAGTTCGATACAAAGTAGAAAATATCTCGTCTTCTTTATCGTTTACTTATTTATACAACACCGGGGGAAGAATTGTAAATTGCTCAATAGGATTGCAATGTATCCACTTTCGTTTAATATGTCTGCGGGCTCTGCATTTTTGTTGATTTGGATAATAATTCATTTCCCATTTTCAACAACATGTTTACAACATGAGAGAAGTTACTTACTGGATTTCAGGGCTGGTCTTAATGTTTCCTCAGCTCGTTCTTTATCCTCTTGGCGGGGATTCAACTGTTGCCAATGGGAGGGCGTTTCCTGTGATTATCATACATCCCATGTCATTCGCCTTGATTTAAGTACTCACCCTTATGAAGGTGGTGATTGGTACAGGAAGGGGGAGTTTCGCCCATCGCTGTTTAATCTGCAGCATCTACAGCACTTGGATCTCAGGGGGAATGACTTTCAAGGTATTTCTATTCCTCCCCAGTTGTCAAAACTGCAGAGACTGACATTTCTTAGCTTGCAGGAGGCTGGATTTGGCGGCGAAGTTCCTTTGGAATTGGGAAATATGTCAAGCTTGCGTCATTTGGAAATTTCAGCTGAGAGTAGTAGTAAGTTTGATGTATGGGTCAAAAATCTAAGAAGCCTGGAGTTCTTACGAATGGATGGAGTGAACCTGTCAATGGCATCTGAGCACTTGGGTGAGGCCCTTGGCGGTCTTGCCAATCTTACCCAGATTCACCTGTCTTACTGTCACCTCTCAGGTAATATTTCAGATCTCTTAAACCTCACCCATTTATCACTTCTACATATGAGGTCTAATTCCTTCCCGTTTGAATTACCCCCTTGGTTTGAGAACGCATCCTCATTGGTTTCAATTGATCTCTCCAGCTGTGGTCTAAATGGTTCCATCCCTTCCAATTTCATGCCCCATTCAAGATTGAACAGTCTTGTGCTTTATGATAATTATGACTTGAAAGGAAACCTTTCTTTCATTTTAAGCCATTCTTCCTCACTTGTCGAGCTGTCTCTTACTGAGTGCAATTTAGGAGGAGTGATTCCTCCCTCTTTTGGCAACTTTTCGTCCCTTAGATCTCTGGACCTTAGTCACAACCGGTTAAGTGGTCATATTCCTCCGTCTCTATGTCAGCTTCCAACATTAATTTGGCTCATTCTAGACCATAACCAGCTGTCAGGAACAATTCCCGATTCCATTTCAAATCTGGCTAATTTAGAAAGTTTGTCACTTTCTTCCAATCGATTAACAGGCAAACTTTCACTTCAGCTATTCGAAAATCTAACTCGCCTTTATACCTTGTACCTTTCTGAAAATCAGCTTTTCATTAATATCTCTACGAGTTGGGTTCCTCAGTTTGGCCAACTGAACTACGTTGGATTGGGGTCTTGCAATTTAGAAGGAGGCTTACCTGCATTTTTGTCCCAGCAATTTCAGTTGCGCTGGCTAGATCTTTCAGATAACAACATTGTGGGAAATCTTCCTTCGTGGCTCTGGCATCTTCCTAATCTTGGTTGGCTCAATCTGTCAAACAATCAACTGGAAGGTTCTTTACCCGCCAAGATATCCCAGCTTGACACGGTGGACTTGCATGGGAATAGATTATATGGCTCTCTTCCTGCTCTTGATTTTGCTTTAGAAATATTAGATCTGTCGGATAATGAGTTTAATGGCACTATTCCAGCAACAAATTGCATATCATCCTTTCTATCATTGTCAGGGAATAATCTGACTGGACAAATTCCAAGTTCTATATGTACCAATTCATACAGCTCACTCCTTGATCACGTTTTGGACTAGTCAAAAAACAAGCTGATTGGTATGATTCCAGCAAACATTGGGAGGTGCTCTGAATTATCAGTTTTAAATTTGGCTCAAAATGTTTTGCAAGGGGAGATTCCAAAGGAGTTGGGAAATCTGACGTCTCTTCGCTCACTAAATCTCAATGGCAACAATTTGCAAGGTATTATTCCTTCATCCATTGCGAATTGTAAGTATCTTCAAGTATTTGATCTGGGAAATAATAAATTTGAAGGTAGCATTCCTGTTTGGATTGAAAAGCTGAAAGACTTAAGAATTCTCAGCTTAGCTTCTAATAAGTTTACTGATAAAATTCCACCCCAGCTGTTCAGGATGCAAAATCTTCAAATTCTAGATTTACCTGGTAACCAATTATCAGGAAGTATTCCTGCAGATGTTAGCAAGTTATACGCTATGGTCAATAATTCACAGAGTTTCGATGCACAATATTCCCAATATTCTTACATACATTTTTTCACAAGTGCCAGTTATGGATTCAAATCTGCTGATCAAGTAACAGTTTGGATAAAAGGAAGGAAAACTCTGTACCAGAAGATAATCGGAGCTGACAAGTTCATAGATCTGTCATGTAATAAGCTGTCAGGTGATATTCCTCCAGAAGTGGGACTTCTAAAGGGTTTAATTTCTCTCAACATGTCAAAAAATAATCTGAATGGCTCAATCCCAGAATCCTTGGGAGCCATGGTTTACTTGGAATCTCTGGATCTTTCAGAAAACAAGCTATTAGGAAAGATTCCTTCCCAACTCTTAAATCTCACATTCCTTGCTGTGTTGAATCTTTCTGACAAGCTTTCTGATTTAATACCACAGGGGAAACAATTTTCAACCTTTGAGGCTTCTTCTTTTCTAGGAAATCCCAATCTTCATGGACCTCCCATTGAAAATAGAACACTGAGTTCTGGTTTGGGTAGCAGAGAGAATCACAATAATACAGTTGTTGAAGATGGAGATGCAGATGCAGATGTAATGGATCGATGGTGGGCAGTGGGAGTGGGGTTATGTTACGGAGTGGGGTTTGCTACTGTGATCACAGTGTTGTGCTTCTACATAAAATGGAGATACATATGCTTTGATCTCATGGATAATTTTATCTGTTATCTTTTCCAACGGTGAATCCCTGAACCTGATGCTCACTCCTATTATAGATAATGTACTTAAAGATTTGTGTTGTCCATCATATTTAGGTTGGTTTATTTTAATTATTGTAGTGTGTATTGAGAAACAAATTGTTTTATTTATTTGAAAATAAGTATCAATAGTAAGTAGTTTGGATTTTGTTCATATCAAGTAAAATTTTACTTATTATTTTTCTAATCTTAGATTGTAAATTTTTTCCATGTTTTTACAATACAAAATCTAAAATTCATAAAAAAGATAGATCTAAATATATTAATAGTAGAAAATACTTACCATAGTCTTGCAATATCAAATATAAAGTATGTGTACAAGTTTTTTTATATGTAGAAGTTCTTTTCTTCATGCAATATCTAACTCTTTCATTGCTCTACAATAGCCAATGTGATATACATATAAAAAAATATTTTGTTTTTTTTTTTTCTACTCTTTTTTTTCCTCATACTTGTGAAGAAAATTAACTTATTTTTTCTTCTATAAAAATGGGTATATATATGCTAATAATTAAACAATGAATATAACCATAATTTAAATCAAAAAGTTGAGATTGAAAACCTAGAGAATGATAGAACTACTTAGCTATTTTGAATAATGATATGGTAAGTTTCATTTTTTTATGTCATTTCATTGATATAAGTAGATACACATGGCACAATTCTACTGGAATTTAATCTCACAAAAACTAGTTTGCGTCATGCGTTCTAGTCATAAATTGAATCATGTCATGTACTTTTATAGTTCTTCCACAAGCCATATTGGGACTCATTTGAACTATGATATTTTATGCATGTGTCTTCTATGCCATGTCAGAATTAAATTGGAAAGCATAGTACCTAACTTCATTATGAAGTGAGAAATCATTGACTAGTTTGTCTCAATAATGAGTTAAGCCCCTAAGGATTTGGTGTATAAATTCCACATTCACATCCAACAATCCAATGTGTGAGATGCCTAAGGATGTAGAAACGACACTTTTACTAATGTGTAGTTGAGTATGATTTCAATTGATATTGTCATTTTTAGATTATTCCCTAATACTTTACTAATAACCTAAGACTATTGATGAATACATGTTTGTATTTATTCAACTCAAGGGATTTGGTGCATCAAGCTACAAGCTAATGACTATCTTCCATAAAATTATATTGGATTATTATTTTTTTAAATTGAATCAAGCAAGCTATGCAATGCCATCTAGCCTAGCATACAAATTGGATTGCATTATCTACATAGAATAGGCTAGTAGGATACTTAAAGGAACATACAAATTTTGACTAAGGTTGTTGATAAGTAGTTTTAGCTTGTGGTTTGAGGAATGGGGTCAATGAATTGAGCACTAACATGATATATTTACAATAAGTGTTCAAAGTGGCATAAAAAAATATGTCAAAGTGTATAAATTATACACTTTAATCCCTTTCCTTTCACACACTTTGGTGTACATGTGAATCTTCATGATTCATGCAAGAAAAATTTAAATATGTTGTAAGGACAAATAAGAAAACATGTTAGGCTATGGGGTTGGATGCTGATTGACACCCTTTTATCTTCATATACCTATAAATCCATGCTGTTATTTTATACTCGCACACAAAATCATTATTATGTACCTATAAAAATTTAATATTTCATCATTGGGTTGTTATAAATATGAAAAAATAAAGTGTAAATTAGTGCAAAGTTTACTATATTGTACTAGGTAGTGTAGAGTTATAAGCACTATGGCATCCACAAAATGTACACATGGTGTGAGTTGAAGAAGGGTTCATGATGTATAAGGAAATCATGGATTTGGAACCAATGTTTCCTCCATGATGTATGCAAGCATCAAACCCTTTTAAATGAAAGTGTTCATGGAATAATGATCTATAAGGAAATTGTGGAGTTAGAACTAGTGTTCTCTCCACAAGGAATTTACAATCATTACACCATATAAAATCTAGTGTAAATAGATTTAAAATACATATGGAAATCATGAAAGAATACTGTGGCATTAAGTTATCAATGGATAAAGAAAGAGATGATAAACACATACCATAGAATATTGTGAAGTGGTTTTGGGGAACTTAGAATACTTTGGCATTAAGTTATCAATGGATAAATAAAGAGATAATAAGACTATACCATAGAGAATTTCTAAGAACAAGAAGGACAAAACAATTAAACAACTCTTGAGAAACCAAGTAACTGTAATGATATCTACATACCCATGAACAAACACCTTAAAATAAGATATCTAACATGAAAAAAAGATTGTTGTGAAATATTATTAAAACATTATAAATTTTACATCCTATTGAAGAAGGCCAAGATGATCTAGCATTTAATGTCTCCCAAAAAAGAATTATTGGTTCATAGTAATTATTAATGTTATTGGGGGTGAACCTCTAGTGAAGTGTTGGGGCATCTTTCATGTAGGGCCAACAACCAATGTTCAAACCTCATGGGGTCATTCTCTACCTCGTCAACAAATGGAGACTGTTTGACTTTGGTGTTACAGGGAGACCCTTTGGTGAAATGGTGGGGCTTCTTGCTTTCAACATAGAGCCAACAACCAAAGGCTCATACCCTTAATATCATACAAAATTTATATCACACTTAGGCTTAAGCTCTACTTAAACATTAACATCAAAACAACGTTGGAGAGGGGTGCTTCTAAAGTGTGGGTTGAGGGTGACTCCCTCAACTTAGTGAGGTGTTTGAATGGAATCTAGAATCTGAGTTGGATGATTGAGCCACTCATTAATGATTCTATCATGATGTTGTGATCATTCAAAGAGGCCCGTGTATCTCATAATTATAGGGAAGGAAATTCCCTAGTAGATTTCTTTACAAATGAGGTTGTCAATCCTATTAACTTTAAGTCATGGGAAGAGTTCTCTTCTCTTCCCAAGAGGAATAAATTATTATTACGAGATGACAACTAGCCATGAGTATTTGATGGGGGGTGATCAGGTAATAATCTCTCTCCCACATGCCATGTGTGCTTTATGGGTTTTGTTTGGCTTAATATCGAGACCATTTGCATTTTTAGAAGTTTCATTGGCCTTTGGTTCCTACTGTTGTTTGGTATTGCTAAAATGGGCAGGGACAGGAGCAGGCTCAAGCCCATCTCCTATGACAAATGGAAGAATAAACCTAAAGTCTGGTGGATTCAAAAACATGGGAATTTCATGCCTTATTTGGAGAGGCTTCATGGATTTGACCATGAAGCCTTTGTTAAATTCGTTCATTGTTGGCATAGCAAGTGTTTGAAGGTGGACGAGATCGAGTTCAACACCATTAAAGACTTCATATCCTTTATTACTAGTTTATTGATGGAGGGGTGCAAATTTTACAAAGAAAGGAAAGGTAATGAAGATGCATTGGATCAATTTTTTAAGGGAAATGAGAAAGACGACTTGGTGAAACTTCCCTCCTAGGGCTATGACCCTCTTTCACTTAAGTGTATTTGGAATGATGTGGCGAAAGTAGTTATGAGGTATGTAACCCTTGATGGTCAGTTTTCTACTATTGTAGGGCACCATTTTACTCTGATCAATCACTATAGACATAATTTGCATGTTTCATTTCCATTTTTCCTCTTTGGAGGTTTGTGTCTATGCTCACCTCAAGAACCATAGGACTAGACTATGATCCATGAAGGGATTATCTTGCTCATCATGGAGCATTTGAGAGCTAACATTTTGGCCAAGTTTATCAAGGGAAAAGAGAAATATGTTAGTTCTGATTCCTAATCTATTGGATTAGATTTTGATGACACTGGGGATGACAAGTGGAAAGGGGATGAAGACAATAAGTTGTTGCAGTCTCCTTGTCCCCTTCTGGATCTCCCACTAAAAAAGGAAGAAGGGGACACTAAAGAAGAAGGGTCTTGCTAAGAAATTGATCATTCAAGGGTGAAAATTTGGTGGGTTATTATCTGAAAAGGATGATACTACACAAAAAAAGGTTGGGCTTTGATGGCAGGCAACATAAAAGAAGGCTAAGGTGCATGGTTTGGATTCAGAGGATTCTGGGAAGGATGAGGAAGAGCAATCGATTCAAGTGGAGGACATTGCAGATAAGGAGCTTTGTTGGAAGGCATCTAAAATATTTTCCAAGATACACAAATTGGATTCAGAAGGGTGCAAGAATAGAGAGCAAGAGGAATCAAAATAGATGAAGGACACTGCAGACAATGCCTTTGTTGTGGAAGATTCTCCTGCACAACATACACATCCTCAAGATTTCATTGCTAATGAAGAGGGAGATAAGTTTATTGAGGATGCCATGGCTGATAAGGGTGATAGGGGGGTAATGGGTAAGGATATGGCCCTGGACAAACTAAAAACAACAAATGTTCATCCTCTTTCTAATGACTTCTCCTATCTCGATGAAGATAACACCTCTATGTTGGAGTTGTTGGACATGGCTAGAACTGACACCACATGTAACTGCAAACTTGCCAAATGGGTGATGAAGGAGTTTAATAAGGTGAACATTAAGATCATAAGCTTAAAGGAGAATTTGGCTAATCAGCCAAAAGGGACATCTTCAGATTTGCTCATAGAGAGGTTGGTGGATCTTGAATGCTCTTTTTCTGATTTCAAAGTTGATTGTGAAAGACACCTTTTTGATATGGAGGGTAAGATCAAGGAAATTATTGAGGATATCAAGAATCTCTTGCAGGTTAGCCATATGTCATTCAAAAATAGTGTAGACTCTCTTAAGGTACTTCTAGACAAAATCAATCAATTTCAAGAGGATCAAATTTACTTTGCAGAGTTGTATGAGAAGGATCAAACTACCAAGAGGAAGGGTAAGAAGAGTGCCAAGGAGGAGGTTAAAGGCCCATGCATAAGGACAAGGGGTAGTTTAAGGAACTCTTTTGAAGAAGAAAAATAGGAATTAATGGAAATTGTTAACTTGCACTACAATTAGGAGATTGAGGTGGCCAATACTCTGAAATATCTGAAGTAATTCTCGTGTTTTGTTTGTTTTAGCTTTGTTATTTTGTTTTTTTCTTGCTGTTGGTTAGCTATTTTTTGGTTGATGGTTGCTACTAGTGTTTTAACTATTCTTTACTTTATTCAACATAATTTTGTTGTAACTTGATGTAAAGGGTTTCGGGTCCCTTCAAAACCCATTTTTCCTATATAATCAAAACTATTAAAATTTTCTAATCTTAAAAAAACATTTTGAGAGTATTTATATAGAAAAAATCAATAAAAATGTGTTAGCTCAAAATCAAAGAAGACTTTGATTACTAACTAAACAAAATGACAAAAAAGTATGGCTTTGTAATTAAAGGGAATAAGTAGCTCTATGACATACTCCTCCAAAACATCTTTGAAGAATTTTATATCTCTATTTTATACAATATATCTTTGTATTGTGGCATAATGGGAATGTAGATTGGGTGATGGATAAGGGGTAAGAAAGTAAACAAGACATAGTGGTAGAATTTCACACCAAATTTGTCATAATTTTTTTAATGTGGGTATGTACAAGGAGATCGGGGACCAAAAGGGGGTCTTAAGTGGTTACTTTTTTTTGTTTTCTGAAATTAAGAAATTGTAGTGTCGAAAAATACATACCCTTGCATTTTCACACTTGTTTGGGCCCACCTTGCTTTATTTATCCTTATTTATGTCTTAATTGGTCCTATTTTGCATCCACAAGCCTAATAAACTATATCTTTTTATGGCTAATCCTGACAAACATCAAAGAATAAATGATAATTTAATGATTTTGGTTGTGTCCTTGATTTTTAGACTAGGACTAAGTCGCCAACTAGGCCATCTTTGTCTTCCAAAGGTCTTGGGACCCTGATTTTAAATGCACCTTGAAAGGAACCCTTTTTGGAGTCTATGCCCCGAGTTTCAAGCCTGAGACTAAGATGCCACCTAGGGCATCTTAGTCCCCCTTGTTGGTATGTGGTGACTGATCATGATATATTGTACACTTGTCATGTATCCTCATCAGGTCCGGGGCTGAGCTGAGCCTTGGGCGGGGGTTCGGGGGCAGCAACCCCCGAGAATTTTTTTTTCTCATTTTTTTGCTTTGTCACCTACAAAAGAAAAAATTGACTTTGTAGAACCCTAATTCTAGAAGCTTCAAAAACTTGTTATAAGTGGTTGTGATGGGAGTTGCAGTACGATATTATTCATGTGATTGTAATATGTTTTGCACTAGATAATAAAATCATTGGATGACTGTGGTTTTGTGGATGTAGCCCAGATTGGGTGAACCACGTTAAATTCTCTATGTTAATTTTTGTGTGTGTTTTATTCCTCTGATTTATTGATCTAATATGCATTTAATTGTTATATATCCACCTTCTAACCCTAACACCCCTCAAGTTATTTTTGGGATTTAATTTCAAATCTTGGTGGGATTTAGCCTCCTTTAATTAATGATTTCATATGTTGGCTTGGTGTGGTGCAATTTTGGGATATTAGGCATGGATAAGTATAAATACAAGGTTCTTTCACTCTTTTATCATCTAACAAGCATTCAAGTATTCATCTTAATAACAAATTGGAGTCCACAAGAGCATTCAAGAGTAGTTCATCAAACATTTGGAGCCATCATCAAGATTCAAGCATCATATGAAGGATATTCTTGCATCATGTGTGTTTTTGAGCTAACATTTGTGATGTAGGATTTTGATTCAAGCAAGAAATTCAAGTCAAGATCTACATTTAAGCTAGCCACTTCTCACAAGTTTGCATATTTCATAACAAGGGTTTGGTGAGTTTCAACATAGTACTTTGTTCACTTACATTTCCTTTCATTATTCTATTTCATTCCAAGGTTTAATTACCAACAAGGGGTTTGACCAAGGAAAACCCCCATTTACTAACAATTAACAAGTTTTTACTCTCTTGCATGTTTGTGTTTACAGATTTAGTTTGAAGACTTGAAGATCATTTAAAGTGAAAAGTTGCATTACAAATTTGTCATCTTCATGAAAACTCACCTACAGGCCAAATCTAGAAGTTTCAAGACCTAGGATCTGAGAAGAAGGAAGTGCAGACCTTGGACCTTAGGATCAAATTCAAAGATTTCATAAATTTAGATCGTTGGGACCAAGACAAAATTAAGGGAATCTTATTCCTCCCAAGGGTATTTTTTAGAGATTCTTTCAGATTCTCTTTCGACATCTGAAGATTTCGTATTTCTCCCAAAAAATAGCAGCGTGACTAAGACAACAATAAGGGAATCTTAGTCCTCCATGGTATATTTTGACAACATTTTTTCATTTCTAGAATGTTCATCACATTTCTAGACTTCCCAGTTACACACATCCTAGGGTGGGTGCATGAAGTTGGGTCACAATTTTGTGGCCACTTTTTAAAAAAAGTTTGAAACCTCATAACGTGAGCGTGTTATAACGCGCTCATGCTATTTCATGTTAAAAGCAAAAAAAAAGAGTGAAATCATTCATTTTCATTTTGACTATTGTTTTGCTTTGCTCGCGGCCAAACCCTGATCTTTCGTGCTCATGTTCTAGGAGGAGGTATTGTGCAAAAATATTCAACAAGAGTTGCTATTTCTTTGCAAGGATGGCACCACGATGATGAAGAGGTGGGAGAGGTAAGTATTGTTTGCTGTTTGTTTTGAATTTCTTAGTTTTAGGTTGATTTTTTTAGTTTTAGGTTATATTTGATATATATATTTTTGAATTTGTAGGAGATGCAAATGAACTTGCAAATCCTCAAAATCCTCAACAAGAAGAGAAACCAAATCCTCAAGAACAAAATCCTCAACAAGAAAATCAACCTCAACAACAACCTCCTCCAATAATCACTCAACCCCCTCCTGGCACTCAACAAAATTTGATGAGTGAAATTGAGAACAACAAAAAACAAATAGAGGATTTTATCAGTAGCTTGAGTGATCCAAATGGTTCAACCATAGAAAGAATGACCCTAGCAAATTCATTAAAAGATATGTTAAAAAATGTAGACTCAATTAGCAAACAAATAACTGGATGGAAAGATAGGCGTCAGGGGGCTAGAGCATATTATGCAGATAAACTATCATATAAACAAGTAAAGGATTTAAAAATTACAAAAGGTGATTTGTGCTCATTATTTACTGACCCACACACAAATGAAAATATTAGCCTCAATGCGAAGAGGTTTCCTATTCATTGGTGCTACCACAAAGAGATTAGGAACCGTTTTTATGATAGGTGGTACATGGTCTTTGATGATCGACCCTGCAACAATTGTGAAGTCCCCTAGTATTTTCTTAGGAAACTATATAGTGAGTTCATATTGAACAAAATCCCAAATTATTTTGATATGAGGGACTTCCAAGGGAGAGGTGGGGGGTTAGCTTAGGATAGGCTCGATGCACAGCTGAATCCTATGTGGCAAGGAAGATGAGCTCTTGCTAGGCCACCTCGTGAGCGCATTGTTATGTCTGCTTTCGCAAAGGAGAGTGTCGATGTAGAGACATTGCGGGTGATCAACACTTTGACCTAGAGTGTCATCCATCATACTAGCCCTATTCTACAACTCCATCTAGGGGAGTCTTCGAGTGGTGGCCTTCGAACCCATGTGCGTCAATCTTGCGGGGTGACTTGTTCATATGACCCCACTGACACTCAGGAGGCTACTATGCATGATCTATATGCAGCTACGAAAATGGAGAGGACAGCTGAAATTTTGCATGATGCATATGGTATTGATACTCAGGTAAAAGTTAGCATGTTCATTGAATTTAATTTATTAAATTTTGATTTTGAAATGCAAGATTAACTAATTTAGTTTAATGATTTTAATAAAATTGTAGGGTCATAGTGTTAAGACTGGATATGCTAGCCCTCCACCTACTTTTTTTTGTAGTACACCTATCAGTGGGTTATGTAACTAGTAAAAAATTATAAATTTATTACATGTTAATAGAATTGTTTTACTCAAAATGGTATTTTAATATTTGTGTAGTTTATATTCATATTGTTGGTTATGTTGCATTGCACATCATTCAAACTCAAAGAATTAATTCACATTCCATAACTAATAACTAGACAAATCTATTAAGCAATAGCATAGACAAGGTAGTTAGTAGTTTGAAAAAATGCCTCGAAGAAATACAGTCTCATGGTGATGGAATTCCATTCCATCACCACATGAGACCACATTTCTTCGAGGAATTTCTTCAAACTGCTCACCACCTTTTCTATGATACCACATTTTTCATACATGTGCACCAAAGCATTTTATCAAACTACTTACTTCCTTGTTGCTATGGCTAAAAGCCTATAATAGGTGCTTTCCAACAAACTATATGGATGCTTGGAAAAATATCTATTAAAGCATAATAGTAAGCAATAATATGATAGAGAAGGAAATGAATTTTTTGCAAAAGTGCCTAAAAGAAATGTGATCTTATGGTGATGGAATGCAATGACGTGCATTTTTTTTGTAATGGCATTCCATCACCACGAGACCCAATTTCTTTTGAGGCATTTTTTCAAATAGTTCACTGCCTTCTCTATGCCACCACAGTTATTGTACATGTCTACAAAAGCATTTAATCAAACGGTTTAGTGGCTTGCTGCTATGGGTAAGAGCCTAAAAACATGTCCTTTCGAACAAGATATGGATAGGGAAAATAGTAAGCATGATAATAAAAAATATATAGTTTAATAAGTACTCAAAATTTTGTTCATTAGATCTTATACACTATAAGTCATGATGTTGATTTCTATTGTAACTTTTTTGTGATTGAATACTTTGTTGTTTTTTTTTTTAGATGTTGGAGGTGGAAACACCTCCAAATGTTATGGGGGCAATGGATATTGGTGTTTGATCTGCTATACAATCCTCGATGGCTCTGACAAGGGAGGTATGAGACAAATTACTAAATTTCAATTTACATTCATTGTTATAGATGTTAGTTCTAGTGAAAAATCAAACCATTATTGATTCGTAGTTTAATTTCTATTTGGATGGTTTATATAGGGCTTGAGCATGCCTCAACATGGGTGTGTGAATATTTCCCTCGTGGAGAGTGATCGTGAGATGGTCGTAAGTGACTATTTTGTTAAATATATCATTTTTTATAATGTAATTTCTATATATTAATGTGTTTACTTCTTATTGTAACAGTTAAAACTTCACCAAGAACTTAACAGTAGAAGTAGTAGGAGCACTCCTAGAGCATAGTAGAAATGAATGACGTACTTATCGACATCAGATTGACAAACAAAGGGAAAGAATTTATTTCCAGAGCATGGAAAGAAATGAATTTTGATTCTAGAGCCCTTTGTTGTATGCCTACATGGCAATTTTGTACATATTTTGTATTGTATATATTTGACATTGTATGCCTATATGGCATTCTTGTAATCCTATATGGTTATTTTGTACCTATATTTCATGCTTATATCGACATATATTGATGTATGTGTACATGAATATTTGGTTAATACAAATCATTTTTATCAATGGTGTCCATATTTGCATTATAAATTCATGGTTCAATAGATATGAGTTATGTGTATTCAAGTGGATACTTTACAACTTACGTGTATACTTTATGACTTACGTGTGTTCCAATGTATACTTTGCAACTTACATGTTTTCATGGGTATACCTTGTATTTGTGCATATAATTTGTATTAAGTTGTGTATACTACGTATTCATGTGTATACTTCAAGGCTTACATGTTTTTGACTACTTGTGCTTCCCTTATTCACATGTACATTCTTGAATTATTCACGTGTATACTTATTAATTGGTTAGCCCTAGCATTGATCATTGTTGTCCTTCATGGTTTGTCTTGAATAAATTAATTGATTGATGGTAAACAACTTTATCTAAGAGAAAAAAACACGTTTTCAATTGGTATTCCATGAAATGATTGATAAAAAGATTCCAATATATTTAATCCTTTGATTGGAACAACTCAATTAAGCAAAGGATACATAATCTTCATGTAACACTTGCAAAACATAATATTTAGAGTAGATGAAGTAGTCAACTTCTTGACACATTATCTATGTTACCAGGTTCTTCTATTTTAGCCTTGGTTCGGGTCCTAGTTTACTCAGGTGGTGTAGGTCCTAGTTCGGTTTTCTTGTGGGTTAGACTAGGGTCCTTCATTTTTGGGTTTGGTTCACCCAAGCAGAACCCAAGAGAACCCAGGAAGAACCCAGACAGAACCCTAGGGCAAACCAAGACAAAACCTGCATGCCTAGGCATCCAAAAAAGTGTTTTTTTGAACATTTTTTTAATGTTTTATGGAGTTTGACTTTGACCCACACCCAAGGGAACCCTAAAAGTGACGTCTAAATCACTTCAAACACCTTAACTACCTCATTCTTATTCATTTGTTTTGCAAACAAGCATTTTCATTCCAAGAGGTTGGGCTTTCATTTTTGCTTGCTAGATTGAAAGTGGATTGTGACACAACTTTCCTTTTTCAAAAATTGTTTTGCATCATTGAATTGAGAATTTATCACACATCTGTAGAGAAACAAAGGAATACTACAAACTAAAACACATTACACTTTTGTTATCACTGACTTGATGTACTCTCCAACATCTCTCTTCTCTCATGTGAAGAGTTAGAACTGCTTGGCCATGCCTTTGCATCATTCAGGAAGTTTTTCTCTTTTTGACAATGTCAAAATCATGGCTGCATACAGATTAGGCAAAAGAATTTTCCTTTTAGATTAGCAATGCATGGAAGTTTCAAAAAGAATCCTTGATATTACAAAAATATATGTGTTTATACACTTCAATTGTGTAGTCACCCTTTGGTTCTTTGAAAGAAAAATCTACCTATGCCATTGTTACACTGCACAGGTAAACCAATTTTTGTATTGTGGAGCTATTTTAAGCTACCACTCTCAAGACCAATGTAACAATGATACAAAATAATGTTTGAAACTACAAGAAGACACCAAAATGGCTAGTGTACTAAACAAATTCTTATGATTTATGAAGAATGCTGATAACTCTACTTAGTTGGCTTCTTTTTTCAAAATCATAAAAATTGAACCCTAGCATCAATAGACTCTGTATATCAAGCTACCACAATTCAAGTTTCAACAATGAATATTTATCATGCATGTTTTAAATGAAATTCAAGTTTATGGTGGTTTTGTTGTTTATATGATGTTATGTGATATTCTTATCCTAATTCATGCTTCTAGGTTGCATATATATATATTTTGTTTTTACATGTTTTTTGTACAAACAAACCCAAAACGAACAGAACCCCCCTCCAAAAAAATTGGCTGAACTGGCGAACTGAACCTAAACCTGAACCTCAAAACCTATCCCAACACTCTTCATTCTACCTACAAAAACTTAATTGACCACCAAATTATGCTGCCCCTTGACTTTACCCAATTTTACTCCCTCAAACCTCTCTTTTTCAATCAAAACCCCTATTTTCCCAACTAGGGCATCATGCCATAACATACTTTTGACCTCTCCTATCCTTGTAGACCTTTTGAACACATTGAACTCCACAACCTCACCCTATTTCCAACCTATTCTAACTTATTTTCAAGCAATTTCTTCTTTTCACCTCTTCTAGCCTTGCTTTTAAGGGGCCTCAATTCTGAATTTTCAACAAGGGCAGTGTTAGTAATCTCTTCCAATTCCTTTACCAATGATTTTTTATTATTCCTACTCCCTATCCTACTTATATCAGACCCATATAACTGAGTCATAGCCTAAAAAATACGTGGAATGGCCTATTTCAACATATTACACTCAAACCCTTAAGGGATTGATCTGGTTGAACATAGCTTGGAGCAATTCCATGTGTTTGGGTGCGAAAGAGGACCATTCCTAGCATAAAAATACCTATTCGAATGCATTGGAATAGTTAGTTTAATCACATAAGTTGCAAAATGAAAGTTGCACCACTTTGCAATTTTCCACTGCTTGCATTTGACACTTTTTCCATCAACTGAAAATTGGACACCATGGGAAAACCACTCCGAGATAACAAAAACCGAGAGAGGTTATTGTAGAGGGGCCCAACATGATCCCATAGGATTAGACGAGAAGTTTCTAAGCATCACAATATTTGAGTAACATCATGCTGAAGTTTGCAACCATTTTGCACTTTGAACCCTTAAGGGATCGATATGGTTGAATGTAGCTCAGAGCAATTCTGCATGTTTGGGTGTGAAAGAGGACCATGCCTAGCATAAAAATAACTATTTGGATGTGTTGGAACAACCTGTTTGGTCACACGAGTTGCAGAACGAAAGTTGCACCACTTTGCAACTTTCCATTGCTTGCATTTGACACTTTTTCCATCAACTGAAAACTGGACACCACAAAAAAACTACTTCGAGATACAAAAAATTGAGAGAGGTTATTGTGGAGGGCCCCAACACGATCCCATAGGTTCAAACAAATATTTTGTAAGTGGCATGGTATCTGAGTAATACCTTGTCAAATATTGCTACCCTTTTGTACTTTGGGATATGATGTTTCCTTGAACTATACGGTTCCGTATAGGGTGATTGTGCTCTCTTTTCCATGGAATTTGGGGGGAAGTAGACTTAACTCCATTTTAGTTTTGGTTTGGTTGGATTTCATGTTATTTTGTGCATTTTAGAAGCCAATTATTGAGGGTTGGTTTGTATACTCTATTTTAATGGTTTTGAGTGCATTAAAATGTCATATTAATCCTTTCACCCACTGTATGCTTCTATAACTTGATGGAAAGGATTAGTTATGGTTATAAAACATGTGTGCAAAGTTTTGTGTGCAAGGGAGGCGAATAAAGGGTTTTTAGGCGATTTCCTATATGTCAAGTGCTATAATTTTGAGTGGAAAATGGTGGTTTACTGCTAGGGTTTGAAGAAATCTTTTGGGGCAGCAATATCTCTTGAAATTTTAAGCTTGTGCAGACCTTTTTGGAGGGGTTTTAGGCTTTGGTTGGTGTGGGAAGCTTTCGAGTATGGGTTTCAGTAAACCCATGCCTAACTTGTGAAAGAAGAGGGTTTTGGGGTTTGTTATGTTAGAGGGCTTGTTGATGCAATTCAAGGTGGAAGAACTCTTTTCAACATCAACTAATCAGACCTCGACAAGACACCAACCTTGAAATCACAATCACCAAAATTGAATCAACTAACAACAATAGGCTTATAGTCTCCAAATCTCATCAAATGGGCTTATATTTTAGAGAAGGCCATCTAATGGCCAACCAAACATCAATCAAGCTTTAACAAAAACCTTAAGATAAATTACCAAGAGATCATACCATGTTTCTTTGTATCATCATTAAGATCCAATAGATCACCTTGCATAAAGGCTACTAAATTAGCCCTATTTATAAAGAGAGGACCTTCTAAACACTATATCTTCACTCAAACTCCTCAAAAAATAGTATGTTATGTGTCAAAACCTCCAATTCCATGATTTTTTTCCAGGTCCAAGACCTCTAGACCCCTAATACACCAAACTCTCAATTTCAAGCAAAATACTTGGGGTTTAAATGAAATTCCTATCTCCCAAACCTTCCAGACCCAAACAAAGCACCAAACACACTTACTAGACCCTGCACATGGTGAATACTACATTACATGGACAGTGCTTCCCACATTTTTTCAAAACACCACTTGAAACCCTCATTTTCATCAAGAAAATACCTTGCTACATCCCTAGAACATCATCCTAAACACCTAACCTTGAATCCACAAAATTCTAAACAGGTTAGGCATGTATCTTAAAAGTTAAAGGACCCATTCCACAAGTTACAATAGGCACAAAAAGTGGAATGGGTCGAATTACATCATGAAATCCTTTAATCCAAGAACATTGTGAAAGTAGGTAACAACAGTA
This sequence comes from Sequoia sempervirens, assembly GCA_007258455.2. Lineage (NCBI taxonomy): Eukaryota > Viridiplantae > Streptophyta > Pinopsida > Cupressales > Cupressaceae > Sequoia > Sequoia sempervirens. The sequence goes on along the minus strand of VDFB02271358.1, from coordinate 73,129,709 downwards.
AAAACAAGATAACTTTCACTATACAAAGAGTTAGAACCTATAAATAGGTGAAAATGAAATATTATTCATCAATATACAACATCCAATAGGTTTTATATCATATTAGTGTCCATATAGGTCGTACAACCACAAGAAAAGTGAGAAAAACAAGTAAATTTCTAGAAAATAACGTTCTTCTTGATAAAAAAAATGGTTACAAATCAACCAACAACCTCTCCTTTGAGGAATTGGAGGTTATTATACATGTTTTTATTGCATTCCAACTCCCTCCAATTCCCATAACTGATTTTTAATCATTAATACCTTCTAATCTTCATTAAGTTGCATTTTAGACCTTTTACACATGACAACATTACATGAATTTTGCAAATTTTTTTAATTTTGACCCCTAAGGACTCCTAAATCAATCAAAAACATTTAATTCAGCCTATTACAACCTCTTAGACCTCATTCTTGCACATTTACAACCAAATTCAAATATTTTCCTGAATCAAAAGGCTACAAATTCAAATATTTACAATGTTGTAGCAAGAATGCATTTTTTTGCACATTTGACCACCGAGACTCAAAAAATCACCCTAATACACCTTAAATTGTCTTGATTGACCTTATTTAGCATAAATAAACACAAAATACCTTAATAAAATCTATTGACCTCCTATCAACCTTTAAGAGACTAGGAGACTAGGTGCTCCTGCACCAAAATTACATTGTGTGCGAGCCTTTAAGAGGCTTTAAATAGCCTTTACAAATGATTCTACAAATTTTAAATCATGCCTAATTGTTGTTTTTGTAACTAACATGACTTATTACATTATAAATCAATTGGTCTAATATGACCTTATTTAATTGACAAAACTCAGAACACAAAACTAACTTAAAAGACTTCCATGAACCAAATTTGCTCAATAACCTTGGTGCCTCTGCACCAAATTTCAATATTTCAGTAAATCTCATTACAATGCCTTAGGTACTCTGTTCTCATAGATATTTTACAATGTCACTCATACATTCGAGATTCTCTTATAATGTCTACATCATAGGTTATCATTTGGAGGTTAACTTCAAATGAGTAACTTGAGATTCCCTCGCAAAGCTTCACACACTCTTTTATAATGGCTTCAAATCAAAATTGAGATTTTTCAAGATCATAAAAATAAGGATGTTTCTTTTCTTTTTTGGCTGAGATTCTCTTCGATGGCTCAAAAATCAACATTTTTTGTAAGGAGAGACCAATCATTTTTTACTAGTTTAGTTACAGATATGCAAAGTAAAATAATACAAAGAAACAACTCATCCAAAATGGAAATGAAATGAAAATAGATGGAATGAACTTACAAATAGGCATGGTAGTCTCTCAACTTAGTCACTTCTGGTCATACATCTTCATTGAGAGTTCCAAGATACCTATTGCACACAACACCTCTCATGAATAGAATATTTTTGAAATTCAAGATGCTCTTATAATGTATACATCATAGGTGTTCATGATAAGGTTAACTTCAAATGAATAACTTGAAATTCCCTCACCAAGATTTGCACGCACTTCTATAATGGCTTAAAATCATAATTGATATTTTTCAATATCATCAAAATAGGGATGTTGCATTGATTTTCTACTTGAGATTCTCTTGGATGGCTCATAAATCTGCATTTTCTGCAAAGGGACACCAATCAATGTTTACCAGGTCAAAGAATATGATAACATTCACATCAAACAAATTAACATGGATAGAAGTATAAATTAATAAGAACCATTGTACATATAATTACAAATTAATCCAATGAACCATCTGGGTCTGATCTACTCTTTATTGTGTCAAGTATTGCCTCATGGTCAGACTCATGGACCTTCCAAAAGGTCTTGTTCAAAGGTCTACCCCCATATTTGGTAAAACAAACATTGGATGCCACGACAAGGTTTGAGTAATGAAGAATCTTACAATGCGTGTCAAAGTTCTGAAACAACCAATGTTTAACACTCTTATGTGGGTACCTTCTAAGCCACGTTCTAGTAACAACAACTGAGCCTGTAGGGTATTCAATGTTTTCTCCATTTATAATTAGGGCTTCCAATTTCTTTTTGGCCTCAACACAATGACACAAGTAATAGTCTGTTCCCTCTTTATTGTCTTCATTTGCAATAACTGCATAAACATGCCCTACATTGATATGTGCAACATATCTCTTGAAATTAGTCAACATTACAAATATAGTACAAAGTAAGATAACAATATGGAATTTCAAAAACTAAGCAAGTAGATATATTACCTGGTTGAACTAGATCTGATACGTGGTCAAAGTCGACCGATGATTCCATATATGTTAGTTCCAATGCCGTCAGAGGGTGATACATGTGAAGTGGGCTAAGATGTCAACCATTTGTCAACCCACTCCCCTGACACACAATCATTCCAGGCTCGCATTGTACATGGAGAACAAAAGCATGCCATCTTATGTGTATTGATACTCCATGAACTGCATTTGAGCTAAGGAAAGAGTGTATCTCACTCGATCCTGTTAGTGTACAAAAATCCTCATATGGTGTAATGTTAGTATCATCCATCAACCAAAAAAATCTACTAACTGAAGACATACCTACCTTCATTACCTAGACCCATCAAAGCATTACACCACTCGACGATGATCTTGCAACTATCAACTTTGCACTGTCTTTATACTTTAACTCTTCTCGTGCTAATGCTCCTTTCAGGCATGCTTCTGCACCATCATGCTCCCCCTTTCCATGCCCAACCTCACAAAATTTCCACATATGCTGAACACCTGTAGTGAGATGCATCTTGCACAACTAGTAGAACATGCATGTGTTCTTGAACTATGCTGCACAATTATCCAACCATATTATATGATGACCATATGCTATGCCCCTCTGAGCCAAATCATTGTAGAACATCTGGAAGCAACCTTACAAAAACTCTAGAGAATGTGTGTGATCATCACTAAAATAAAAGTGATACTCCCTCAATACCTTCCTTTGGTCCTCTATACTATCAGCTGCATGAATGAATGTTATGTGCACAAATATCGAAACCTATGTGGAGTTGTAATACTGTGACTACACCTCACACTATGGCTATAGAGTGAAGTTCTCTACAAAGTCAACCATTGATACTATGCTGCCAACTAGAAAGGTGTCCTTTCATAGCTTGAATTGCGTGTCCAGCCATCAAGCTCTATGGGTATGCCTTGCATACTCATACACTAGATTGTCATGAAACATGGACATATATTGATACACCGGAATCTTCTGAATAACCAAATCACACCTTTTTGCTTGAGACCCATATTTTGTAATGTATGCCACTATTTTGTACTTCCCAAACTCTACTAGTTTCTGTCCCACCTCATCTATGCTTTCCATATGTTGACATACTGGCATTCGTTTTAAGCCACCACAAAGCTCTCATGAACCATCCAAGCATGCTGTCCTGTAGAATATTTGGCCATCCTTTATTTCACATAATTTTTTTGATAAGAACTCTCTTGAAGATCTTGGTTGGGCTTCTATGCAACAATCTTGTAAAACATTGTTAGTATGCAAATCTAAACATATAGAATGATAAACATCATAATGGTTAGAGAATTCAATATGTATTCTACAACAACAAGTAGTGTGTGTGTGATTTATCCTGACATAATTTAAAGGTTTAAGCATTTCAAAAAATATTTGAGAAATACTAATTTGAGGATAATCATTTTGAAATTTACGAAAAAATTGGGTTTGAGTCGTATCCAAAAAATGCTTTAGATGTGGTCCACGGTTCCAACTACCGATTCTCCTTCTTACGACATCCCTTTGATTCAGAGATGGCCTTATATTATTCTTCCAATACTCTTCAATTAGTGTTCTTAATGCTTCAACAATTTTTTTATCTTTATGTGCAGTCTCCCTGAGAATTCCCATAATTCATTTGAATCGGTGCCCTCAATTCTTTGCTGCCTTTGAATGGATTTTGATAAAGTTTTTCTACTAATTCTCATTTTTTAACTTCTCTTTTTAATGAGACGAGCTCTCTTTGTTTGATAGCTTACCAAAGTTGATGTAATGACACGTTGGGTGACATTACTATCCTTTGAGCGTGAGGTCTTACCCACACTCTCATAAGCATCCATTAGATTCTTCACAATAGTGTTTTCACTTGATGCTTTCGATGTTCTCAACCCAAGAGTCTTCATGATGTTTTTGTACTTTAAACCCCACATCATTTGAACAAATCGTTGAAATCTTGTGGTCTCATTTATCCTTTCAAAGAATATTTTCCAAATCTTATTAGGATATCTTCTACAAGTGCGTTCTAGAATCTTACCTTCCAAGTGCTGCAAAAGATCCTCATCAATATTAATCAAAAACTTCAGCTTTCTACGCAAAATTCTAGGTGGTGTTCTCCTAGGTACATACATCTCAATATTAGCAATTTCATAAATTATATTTAATTGAGGTGGGATAGATTGCATACCTTTGATCAAGGGTGGAGTAGAAGACATACCTTGATCTTCACGTGGGGATGATGGCATACCTTCTTCATTAAATCCGAGTGATGATGTACTCTCAACTTGAGATGTGGTGGATGGTGTCAAATGATATTCACTTGCGATAGATGGTGTCCCTCCATATTCGCTTATGCTTAATGGTGTCCTTCGTATTCACTTGCAGTAGAGGGTGTGTCTCCAACTATGATATCTGAATTTGTCCTAGCATGACACTTTCACATTCGTTCCCTTTGTGTTGCCAATTTTTGTTCTCTTTATGATGGTTGAGGTTCCTCTTCAATTGGCTTGTTTTCGTCAATCGTTTCCAATTTATTATTTGCACGATATTCCCTCAACCATAATTTCTCCTTTTCTTTGAAGGTTTGGAGTTGTTCATCTATTATTTTTTTCCTTGTTTGTTTCTTTGGCATGACGGATAATTTTACCTATAGCATGGTAATGAGATGAATATTAGTTCCTCAAAAAATGTATCCATTAAAATAAATGAAATATATGTCATTCAAGGCTTCATAAATAGAAAACATAGGTGATGAGGTAGCTTTACTGATGAGGTAATTTAGAAATAGAGATGAAAACAAAAATTGTTTAAATCGGTGCTATCAATGTGGGAGGAGTTGGTGCAGGAACACTAGTGAAAGTTGTTAATCCATTTAAGGTCATAAGTTCTAGATTATAGTTTTGGAGTAATTTTGTCTTAATAAGGCCTATAAGACCATATGGTGATGTAATTAGTCATTTTTTCAATAGTATTTAGAGCTCTAGGTAGTAGAATTTTCAAAATGTGCAAAAAGTGCTAAGTTGTCAAATTAACAAATAGTGAAGAGTTGTAAAAGTCTATTAAAGAGGGAGACCAATGGTCACCTCTTTCAAATGTTAGTTTTGAAAGCTGACATGGATTTTTTTAGGAGGGAAACATTATAAAAGGCCATGAGAAACTTGAATGGAGGATGATCCTTGGATTGGGCATCAAACCAAATGAGGAAACATTGAGTTTTCCTTAAGAAAAATGAGGTTTTGGTGAGTGAAATTGAGTTTATGAGTTGGGAAACATTATTTTATGTTATATTGAGCATGAGAAAGATATTTTAGGCTTTTTTGAATAGTTTCTAATTTTTGGAGTGTTTGGCAAGTGCTACTTTCAATAAAACCTAGGGTTTTTGAGCCTACTAAGAGGGTTTTATGGTTTGGGTGTAAATGATTGAATCTTTGCAATATAATGCTATAATTTGAAGTTTTGATAGATATAAAGTGCTACCCCAAGGTTTCAGGAGATTTGGACAAGTTTAGAATGTGGTCCCTTTGTAAAAGTGGGCTAATTTGGGCCCTTAAAAGTGTAGAAAACCTAATTTGTGCAGTTTGGTGCAAAACAAGCATTGGTGATTGTTGGATATGTTGAAAGGCACTGTAATGGGTCCTTGATGTGTGTTGTTTTGTGACTTGAAAGGTTTTGTGAGTGGAATTATACCTGATTGAGTGACTTTGATATGCTACAAGGAACAGTGTGAATTTGTTGAATGAAAAGGTCCTGATGAAATTGTAAATTGAAAATTGTGTTTGCAGATTGGAGTTTTGTGTTTGTGTGTTGCAAGCCTCCCCCTACTACATTAGGAGTATATTCCAATTTTTTAGAGACATGTATGGAAAATTTGGTAGCATAGACAAGGCAATCAACTGGTTTGTATAATTGTTTGACAAAATACCTCAATGAAAGATTTGGAAGCATACACAAAGTAAGTCAATTGTTAAATAAAAAAATGCCTCAAAGAGATGTGGTTTAAAAATGTAATTGGAGAGTGTATGTATAGAATTATGTAATTTAAAATGTCCATCGACAACCTAACGTTGTAACATGACAAACAAAGAAAGATCAACATGGAATATGCAAAACAACAAAAATGAAAGCAAGCCATAATAGAATGAAAGAAAATGTACAAAGACTTCACATACCTAAAAAATCAGAGTTTCAAATGGAGGAATTCTACCCAATTATGTATCCTTTGCTTCTTCTTTCCTCAAACTCCTCAACAATTTGACTTTTTCAAAAGCTTGTTCCCCTTCAAACTTCAATTGTATATCAGTTATCACTGGAATTCAAACTTGAATTGATATTATATGCCTCTCAACGTGAAAACTCT
>VDFB02271358.1:73098393-73121813 GCA_007258455.2 Sequoia sempervirens | reverse complement strand
TCCCTATCTCCCTCCCTACTACATCTTTGGGTCTGTTTCTCAATGTTGGGACTGCTTTATTGATAATGCCAAGAAAAACTATGCTTTGTTACAATACCCAAGCCTTCAAAACCTGCATACAATTTCCTCACAATCTCACTTTACAATTTTTGGTGTATTCAAACACCTTGTAAATCTCCTCCAAAAATCCTCACACTCAATATTCCCTCCAACTAATTTTTCCTTTGAGAAAATTCTATCTCCCAAGTCACTTCTAAATCACTTAACTTTTTCCATCCTACACTACCTCCTTTTATACTAAAAGTTTACTCAAATTGGTGTAAAACCAATTGATTTACAAAATCACTCTATCTCCCTTTTACAAGTAATAAAATCTTAAAAATCCCCCTTAGCTACAAAAATACATCTTCCAAATCCCTCATTAAAACCTTCTAGATGACCCTTATATTTTGGGCTTACAAAAATAATCACCCTATTTTGAATGAATGGCTTATAATATTTAGCCCTTTGCCTTATCATGTAATGGGCTTTAATTTATTTTTTTAAAGGACTAAATCCCTTGTAAAATCCTTAAGAATCCCTTTTAATAGTCTTTAAAGATTATTTTAAATCTTTAAATATCTTTTAAATTTGATTTTAAGCCCTTTAAATACCAAAGATTCGGGATATATTCAAATTTAGGGAGATTGAATTCTAAATTATAGGGGGTAATATTTTAATTATGGGAGAAATTGGATTTTGGTTATATTTTAAATAAAACCAACCCCTTCATCCATTCTACAAATCACGTGTGGTGTAGTGGTAGGGAGTGAAAATAGGTAAGAGGAGGTTAAGGGTTCGACCCCCACCTCCTTCATTTTAGCGAATGGAGCAACTGTTTACCACCCGCAGAGGAGCTTCTTGAAGAGGTCCCACGTGTCAACATGCGAAGTGCCACGTGTCAACATATGATTGGTCCACGTCAACATCTACCACGTCAGCTGTTGATGTCATTATGATGACATCATCAAATGCCACGTGTCACTGTCAAATTGGTCCACATCATCATTTTGACTAGTCAACCTTCCTACTGCAAAATTTGACCAACGATATCTTTTGCAAATGGACTCCATTTTTGATGAAACGAGTTGTGTTAGAAAGCTCTCGATGATCTCTTCGCGACAACACCCCATTTGGCCACCTTTGATGACTTCAATTTTTTTTCCCTTTTTCGAGCCCTTTGATTTGCCGATTGACCAAAACTTTGATTGCTCGCAACTTTTGCATATGGACTCCTTTTGATCCCGTTCGAGTTGCATCAGGACTGTGTTAGTGACCTCTATGCAACGATGTTGGTTTTGTGAGATTCTGAGACTGTGAAATTTTCAAGTTTCCTAGATCCACCTAGATCATTCCTCCCCATTGAGAAGCTTTTGGACCTCCAAAAGTTTGTTTTATGTACAATTTGAGCTAGGGAGATGTTTCCCTACTTGCCCAATATCATCTGTCCTTCCTACTAAAATTTTGAACATCTGACCCATCACAAACACAAAGAACTATGATATAGCTTTGCTGATAACATTAACTACATGTTCATCAATATTCACTCACATTCATCATCCACATAGAAATAACTAGTAGAATAACAAGCAATAGTACTGAATACACTGATGTGAAGGAAAAAGTATCAACATTATGGATCTCCTGAACAAGAAAATTATTATAAAATGAAACATTCAAACCCTCTTTTACCACCTCTGGCTGAAGGCCTAACTCTGCTTGCAACTGATCCTCACACTATGCTATCTATGACACCTTGTCATGATTTAAATCATCATGCTTAGTATCACTAGCTATTGCAGATATGAGAGTTAAGGCATTTCTTGCATTTACAATCATCTTCATATGCCCTATGTTTACAATAGATCTATCATTCTTCATGTGATGAAATTTTAAAATATATTCAATTCCATCTTTAAACAAATGATACTTGTTATGTTCCCTATAGAAAATGGCTTTTCTATCATACAAGGACTACCTAGAACCATCCCACAAATGTCAAGCAGAATTACATCTAACTCTACCTCATCAACAAACTTGGATGTGATTGCAAATTGAAGTTTACATTGCTTTGACACATGTAGTTGAGCATTATCATGCACCCAACCCAATGGATATGGTTTAGATGAGGAGTTGTTTTTAATCCCAATTGGTTAACAAGTTGTTCTGAGATAAGATTAACTAGTGACCCACTGTCTATTAGTGTATCAATCTTAGTTTGTTTAGCAATAGCCCTTATATGAAACAATTCATTCCTCTTACTTTCAACAGATACTTCATTACACTTTACAGAAGAAGCATGGGAACTAGTACTGACAACAAGAATGTTACCTTTTATACCCACAACTGAGATCTTGGTTTCATCATCGAAAGCAGATCCAAGATCCTGCACGATAGTTGTGGTCTTTTGCTTACCCTCTCGATCCTTGAACCACTTTTTGGGATGCAGTTTCCAACATCTTGAATCTTCATGCCCTTCCTTCTTGCAGTGTGAGCAATAAGGCTTATCCTCCTCTTTCTTTACAATAGTTGTTTGTTGCATTTTCTCCTTCCCTTTCTTGCTCCCTTTCTACTTGAGTTCATTAGCAAATTTTCATGGCTATCCCTTGAGCTTGTTTCCAAATGGATAGCTTGCACACTAACTTCATCAATGTTAGTTGGATTAAACATAAGTATTTTATGCCTCAACTTTTCATGTAATCCACCTATATACTTTAACAAAGTTTCTTGTGTATATAATGGAATGCACAACATTACAACTCTTTTCCTAAACTCCTATGTATAATCTTGTACACTTTGTCCTTTCTCTTGCTTTAATGATTTCCAATTCATTACTGCTTTTTGCATATGACCTAATGGATAGAACTATTTCTTTAATGCATCTATAAACTCAAACCAAGAAGAAATAATTTTTCCATAACGACTTAGATCCTCCTGTGTTCTACTCTCCCACCAAATTAAAGTTGTGCCTCCTAGGCAAAGAGTAGCTAATTGATTTTCTAAGAATCCTTAGTAAATTTCTAAACTCTACAATAGACTTCAATTTTCTTAATCCAATTATCTAGTTTATTTGCATCTAGTTCTCCATTATAGACTGGCAAATCAAATTTAGCATCTAGTTTTAACAAGGGTGCATTAGCTTGCACATGCTATTTTTTTTAGAAGCATTAGATGAAGAAGAAGAGGATGTAGAAGATGAAGAGGATGGGGATGGAGGTTCAGGAGGGTCACCATCACCTCCTACTCCTTTACCTTTGTCTTCTTGCAATGAGGATTTAGCTTCCTCCTTCTTTCTAGCCTTACATTCCTTTTTCCTCAATTGTTCCTGTCTCTCTTGAAAAAGAACTTCCACCATTGACTTCATTTCTAGGAAATAATTTCAAAATCCCCTCTCATCAAGTTTTGGAGCTTCATGTTTAGTTACCATCTCTGACATCTTTGATGGAAAGGTCCTTCATTCCCTGATCTCTAGATTGAACTCTTCTAGTGCACCTTCTCCTTGTTTCAGCTTGAACTTGGTTAACATTCACTCTGCAATTTCCTGTAAAACAGGCTCTAATACCAAACTTGATATGTAATTAGAAAGCTACAAATTATTGCACTTAAATCCCAATTACAAAATTTTCTCGATCCACACAAAATTGCGTGATTATGTTGTTTAACTGTTGAAATTACAAACTAGGTTCACTTTTATACAATTTAATGAAATTAACTAATTACTAAACTCAAGTAATTAGAATTCAAATGATAATTGAAAATATTGAAATAACTAGAGAGAATCTAAGATGGAAGAGAGAAGAATGAGACATAAGACAAAAGGATCAAAATGTGTAGATTGATAATAGAGTTCGTCCAATGTGGACTAGGTCTATGGGTCCACTTCTCAATGCTGGGACTGCTTTATTGATAATGCCAAGCAAAACTATGCTTTGTTACAATACCCAAGCCTTCAAAACTTGCATACAATTTCCTCACAATCTCACTTTACAATTTTTGGTGTATGCAAACACCTTGTAAATCTCCTCCAAAAATCCTCACACTCAATATTCCCTCCAACTAATTTTTCCTTTGAGAAAATTCTATCTCCCAAGTCGCTTCTAAATCACTTAGCTTTTTCCATCCTACACTACGTCCTTTTATACTAAAAATTTACTCAAATTGGTGTAAAACCAATTGATTTACAAAATCACTCTATCTCCCTTTTACAAGTAATAAAATCTTAAAAATCCCCCTTAGCTAGAAAAATACATCTTTTGAATCCCTCATTAAAACCTTTTGAATGGCTCTTATATTTTGGGCTTACAAAAATAATCACCATATTTGAATGATTTGTTTATAATATTTAGCCTTTGCTTTATCATGTAATGGGCTTAATTTTTTTTTTTTAAAGGACTAAATCCCTTGTAAAATCCTTAAGAATCCCTCTTAATAGTCTTTAAAGATTATTTTAAATCTTTAAATATCTTTTAAATTTGATTTTAAGCCTTTTAAATACCAAAAATTCAGGATATATTCAAATTTAGGGAGATTGAATTCTAAATTATAGGGGGTAATATTTTAATTATGGGAGAAATTAGATTTTGGTTCTATTTTAAATAAAATTGACCCCTTTATCCATTCTACAAATCATGTGTGGTGTAGTGGTAGGGAGTGAAAATAGGGAAGAGGAGGTTAAGGGTTCGACCCCCACCTCCTTCATTTTAACGAATGGAGCAATCGTTTACCACCTGCAGAGGAGCTACTTGAAGAGGTGCCAAGTGTCAACATGCGGAGAAGTGCCACATGTCAACATATGATTGGTCCACGTCAACAGTTGTTGACATCATTATGATATCATCAAATGCCACGTGTCACTGTCAGATTGGTCCACATCATTAGCTACTGACTATACTTGCTGACGTCATCATTTTGACTAGTCAACCTTCCTTTTGCAAACTTTGACCAACGATATCTTCTGCAAATGGACTTTGTTTTTGACGAAACGGTTTGCGTCAAAAAGATCTCAATGAGCTCTTCACAAAAACACCTCATTTGACCACCTTTGATAGCTTCAAAATTTTGCCCTTTTTTTGAGCCTTCTTATTTGTTGGTTGACCAGAGCTTTGACTGCTCGTAACTTTTGCATACAGACTCCTTTTGAGCTCGTTCGAGTTGCGTTAGGACTATGTCAGTGAGCTCTACGCAATGATGTTGGTTTTGTGAGATTATGAGATGACGATGATTGATGCCGATTTCTTCGATGCCGGATTTCACTGCCCGATGATTCGATTTTTCCCGATGACGATTTCGACGATTTCGACTTCGACTTTGAACGATGAAATTTTTGATTAATAGTTGCAGATAGCGCGGATATTATTTTGAGTCCGACTTTCGGGATGATGCCGATTTTTCCCGACGATTTTCCGACTTTTCCGATGCTGATTTCTGCCTTTTTTCCGATTTTTCCGGACTTTTCCGATTTTTTCCCTTTTGATGTTTTGATTTTGATTTGTCGATCCTGTTTGATTTTGATTTATTCGATGTCGCGCGCCTGATTTTAAAGCCTGATTTTGATTTGCCTGATTTGATGATTTGATGATTTTGATTTCGACGATGTTGATTTTGATTGCCTGACGATCTGACGCGCCTGATGACGACGGGATCTGATGAATTCGATTTTCGGATGCCGATTATGATTTGCCGATTTAAAGGGACTCATGAAAGTGCGTGGACGCTTTTGTCGATTTTTCAGATTTTGATGAGTTGATTTTTTCGATTCCGATTTATTGCTGATTTGCCTTTTTTCCGGATTTCTTCGACGCCTGATTTTTTTTCGATTTTTGATTTTTCTGATTTTTTGAATTTTGATCGTCCGATCTGACGATTTTTGCGCGATCGTCGATCGCCTGATCGCCGACGCCTGACGTGCCTGACGCGCCTGAGGATTTTTTGATTTTTGTTTGATCGTAGTTATTGATTTTGATGTCTCGAGATTTTCGATCCGATTTTTGATTTTGATTTCGCGCCTGACGCTGATGGATTTGATCCAGCTGATTTCGCCTGATAAATGGCAGTTTGATCCGACGGATGGCAGTTTGATTTGATTTTGATCGCCTGATTTTGTTGATTCTGCCGATTTTGATTTGCCTGATTTTGACGGTTTGATCGTCTGAAAATGGTCTGATTTCGATGGTGCCGATTTTGATTTTGATTTCGTTCGATCGCGCCTGATGCCCGAGTTCTGATTTTTGATGCCTGATTTGATTTTGATTTCGATTTTGATTTTGATTGAACTGAAAGTGTTTCGATTTTGATTGATCGATGCCTGATTTCGATTTTTCTGATTTGCCTGATTTTGATTTTGATTTCGATCTGTTTCGACTTTGATGAAAATTTGATTTTGAGCATGATCCTTTATTTTTGATGCGCCTGACGCCTGACGCTCGATTTTGATTTGACTTTATCGATCGGTCGGATCTCGATGCCTGACGTCGATTTCGATTTTGCCTGATTTTGCCGGATGCGTTTGATTTGATGGATCGTGCCGGACGCGGAGATTTGCCGACTGATGCCTGAAGATTTCGATTTGATTTTGTCGATTCAAAACGATCGATTTGCGTGATTTGCCTGATGCCTGATTTTGATGATTTTGCCTGATTTTGATTGATTTTGTTCGATCGCGCCTGATTCTGACGCCTTTGTCCGTGATTCTTTTGCCTGATTTGCGGATCTGATTTGAAATTGATTTTTGATGATTTGATTGATTTTGACGTTTTGATGATCGCCGATGAAGCCGATTTTTGATTTTTGACGCACAGATTTTGCGCCGAGATTTTGATTCTGATTTTGATGATTTCTGATTTTCGTTTTGATTTTTGCGCCTGATTTTGATGACGTTTGATTTAAATGATGCAAAATGATTTTGATTTTGATGCAAGTTGATTTATTTGATTGATTTCGGATCTGCCTGATTTGATTTTGATTTTTGCGCCTGATTTGATTTTGATGCCGGATGCCTGATTTGCCTGATTTTTTGTTTGATTGCCTGATTTGCTTGATCCGACCATCTCCCACTCTTTCCCTCCCTCTCTCCCACTCTCTCCAACTCTCTCCCACCCTCTCTCCCACTCTCTCCCACTCTCTCCCACTCTCTCCCATAGGCATAGATACGCACATATAGGCATACATACAATATACATCCATTGATACATACATGCATACATACATACATACATACATACATACATACATACATACATACATGACACACCAACATACATGTATATAGAAACATACAAATATATCAACAAAAATTCAATAAAGTGACATTTAACATAAAGGAAGACATAACGTGAGCGCGTTATGTCTTGCTTGACATGTTCCTTAGAGAAGCAAAAAATATCAAAACTAAGACATAACACGAGTGCATTGTAACAAGCTCGCGTTATGTTGTGCTTTGGGAATCCCTGAGCCTTAACATTGGTATTTTCCTTGGAATACCAACCCAAATGCTTGAAGGGAATTCCCAATGAGTAGAGACATGTTTTTGAAAATTCTACAATTTTTCACATAATGGGGTTCATGCTCACCGTCAAGATTGCATTTGGTTCAATATCAACAAAATCGAACACATGGGTAATGTTAGGTTCTCTCTTAGCTATCCAACAATGTAATTTTTTTTACTTTCTAACAATGTTAAGCCTTTCATCCATAATTTATTTTGTTTGTATGTCTCTTTTTTCCAAAAAGTAGTGTTTGGTGTTTTTTTTGTTATAAATTAACTATTCATCAAATTTTCAAATAAATTACATTTTTAGAAACTAGACTCCATTGTACAATTTTTTAATTTTTTTTTGTAAAGAAATTCAATTACTTTTCAAAATTTCTAGGGGGAGCACAACCAAAAATTTTCTTTTCAAGAAGTGCCCACTTAGAAAATTAGTAAAAAATTAAATATTCACTAAAAAATTATTAGAAAAATTGTGCATCAACTAGATACTGTTAGCTAACTTCTGATTGTAGTGATTTTAAAAATACAACAAAAAAGTTCACTGTGTTAGGGTCATACAAGAGTTGCTATGTTATGTTTTTATGACAAAATAACACCAATTTGTGTACGCCTCTCTTTTGAACCCCTTAATCTCAACTATTTTCAAAATAAATTAGTATTTTAGAAAGTAGACTTGGAGCATTTCAATCCTTGTTTTTGTTCCATCTCAAAATTTTGAGTGTAACTATCCTCAATTTCACGTCCAAGGTCAAAATTTCTTGATTTTAGAAAAAAAGTGTCCACTTAAGCCCCCTTTTTGGGAACCATCTTGGTGCACTTACCCCCTAACTTCCTATTAATTAATTTTATCATTTGCACTCATAATTTAGCTTACCTTACTAGGTTTTGTGAGTTGAATGTTAAGTTGTCTTTTCCAAGTTTTTGCTTGGTGGTGAACCCTTCAAAGCCTTAAAGAATTCCCCCTAGGTCATCCTTGTTGAGAATTGACTCACCTTTGGGTTGATAGTCAAACCACTTTGGGATCCTAAGGAATATTTGAATGTCAATAGGAGAAAATTGGTGTTCTATTAAAAAATACTGACCTTGGTTATAAAGCACCCATTTCCCCTATTGTTCAAAAATACTAACCTTGGACGAGAAATTGAAGATAGTTACACTCAAAATTTGAAGATGCAACAAGAACAAGAGTCATAGTGCTTTGAATCTACTTTCTAAACTAATTTGTTTTTTTTTAAATGGTGGAGATTAAGGGGTTCAAAAGTGGAGCACACAAAGTGCTCCTATTTGTATCAAAAAAACATAACATAATTTATGGTGTACTCCCCCTAAAATGTCAACTATTTTTAGTATTTTAAAAATCTATTTAGTGAGAAATTAGCTAAGATGTTTATACCCATTTTTTCTACTAATTTTTTAATGAATATGATATTTTTGACAAATTTTCAAAGTGGACACTCCTAAAAAATAGAAAATTGAGCATGCTCCCCCCAATTTTTTTGTAAACTCACTCTTTTGAATGTGCAAAGAATAGAGTATACAAGTAAAAATGTAATTTGTTTCAAATTTTGGTGAACATGTAAGAAATGAGACCAAAAATACCATACGTAGGTTTTTGAAAAAAAATGGAGATAGTAGCAAATAAATTGAAGATAAAAACCCTAAAATATTTGAAATGTGAAAAAAGAACATGGTTAGAAAGGTAATAAAGAGCTCAATGTTACTACTACATCATTTTTTTGGCTTGACGTTGAAACATGTGCAAATCTGAGGGGGAGCACAATCGAGATTATGTAAATTTTATTACATTTTGCAAAAACATTTCTTTGGACGCAATGTGTTCCCAACCCTATGGGTTGAAAGCCCAAGGAAAATCTAACCTTAAGGATTAGAAATTAGACTACATAGGTAGGTTCCTAAAAAATAAAAATCTTATCTTTCTTCGTCGGTCAATTTCTTCTCTAACTAGTTTAGTGATGATGTGCTTTGAACTAATTGAGAGTGCCATTATATTTGTGCACAACCATTTATGTCAATTAAAAAAATGACATATTTATTGAAAGATAAACAATATTTTTATCTCTACAAATGTATAATTTAAGTGAATTTAAACATAGTAAAAAAGTAATACATGCCTCATGTATTCTTCATTTGTAAACTTTAATAGTATTCATTATTCAACCTCTATGAGTTTTAAATTATATAAGAAAATAATCATAATAAGTTTAAGTCTATATCAATGCAAGATTATTTTTTCTAAACTCGCCAATAGAATAAAAATTAAAATCATATTAATTCTTAAGTTATAAGTTTGTGGATATTAATTCCATGCATTTAGAAATATTAAACAAAACCTAGATAAAGAAAGTAAGTGAATGCCTCTTTCAGAACATTATATAAATCATGGCTTGATTTCTATGTTACAAACGAACTCATTTAGATACCTTCCAACATTCATTAGGGGAAAATATTGATGACTAAGCAAATCAATATCTTAGCTATGATGAATTTTCTTGTTAGATATAAATTCTATATTCTAAACCAAGATCTTGAACTTCATTGTGTGATTGTGAGAGTGGGTTTTACATTGTTGTTCTTTGTGATTCACATTTTCATCATCCACACATATAATTTAAAATATTTTCTTTTACTATATTTACTAATTACATACTTATAGACTTAATATTTCTTTGTAATTAAGAGATGAAGATTCAATCGAAATATGATTAACACTTTGACTCTAATATTTTTATTAAAATCAATTTGCATTAATTTTCAATTATCATAAATGAATATAGTTTTGATTATATGGGAAAAATAGGATTTGACGGGATGCAAAACCCTTTATATCAAGTTACATCAAAATGTTGTCGAGCAAATAAAAGAACAATTAAAGCACTAGCAACAACCAACATCCAAAAAACAATAGAAAAAAAGTGAAACAACATAGCTAAAATAAACCAAACACAAGAGAACTACTTCAATTTTTTTAGAGTATTGGCCACCTCAATCTCTTGATTGTAGTGCAAGTTTACCATTTCCATCAATTCCTATTTTTCTTCTTTAAAAGACTTCCTCAAACTACCCCTCATCCTAGCTCAAGGGCCCCCCTTGGAAGTCTAATCCTTCTCATACATCTTTGCAAAATAATTTGATCCTCTTGTAGTTGGCTGATTTTGTCTAGAAGTACCTTGAGAGAATCCGCATTGTTTTTGACTAACATATGGCTAATCGACAAGAGATTTTTGATATCCTCATTTGTTTCCTTGATCTTTCCCTCCAACCTACAGAGGCGACTTTCACACTTAGCTTTGAAATTAGAAAAAGAGCATTCTAGATCCACCATCCTCTATATGAGAAAATCCAAAGATGACCATTTTGGTTGATTAGCCAAATTCTCCTTTAAGCTTCTAATTTTAATATTCACCTTATTAAACTCCTTCATCACCCATTTAGAAATTTTGAAGTTACAAGTGGTGCTAGTTCTAGCCATGTCCAGAAGCTCCAACATTGAGGTGTTATCTTCGTCAAGATAGGAGAAATCTTTAGAAAGAGGATGAACATTTGTTATCTTTGGATTGTCCAAGGATGGATTCTTACCCAAAACCTCCCTCACACCCTTCTTAGCTAAAGCATCCTCAATACCCTCGCCTCCTACATCATTGGCATCATGAGGAGGTGTTTGTCAGACAGGAGAATCTTCCACAACTATGTAATTGTCTATAGTGTCCACCTATTTTGGTTCCTCTTGTTCACCCTTCTTACACCCTTTTGACTTTGAACTGTGCATCTTAGCCAGTCTTTGAGAAACCCTCCAATGAAGCCCCAAATCTACAAAGTCCTTCAACTGAACTGAATGCTCTTTTCCATCCTTTGCATAATCATTAGAATATAGACCATGTAACTCAAACTTCTCTTTGGTTTCCTGTTGATGAGGCCCAACATTTTTTATGCACAAAATCATCCTCTCTAGACAATGACCTACCAAAATCTGACCCATGAATGATCAATTTCTTGGTAGGACCCTTCTTCTTTAATGTTCCCTTCTTCCTTTTTTTAGTGGGAGAGTCAACAAGGGATGGGGAGACTGCATTAGTTTTGTCTTCATTCACCTTCCACTCATCATCCCCATCACCATTAGAATATGAGCCAATAGAATAGGATTCAAAGTTAATGGATTTCTCTTTGTCCTTGCTAGACTTGGATGAAGTGTTAGCTCTCACATACTCAATGATGAGCAATATGAGCCCTTCATGGAGCACATGAGTCCTATGATTCTTGAGGTGAGCATAGACAAAAACCTCCAGATAGGAGAGAAGGAAAAATGAAAATGAAACATGTAAATTATGTTTGAAGTGACTGAGCAAAGTGACGTGATGCCCTAAGATAGAGGAAAACTAATCATCGAGGGTTACACACCTCATCACAACTTGTGCTACATCAACCCAAATGCACTTAAGTGAAAGACTGTCATAGCCCCAGGAAGGAAGTTTCACCAAGTCATCTTTCTAACTGCCCTTAAAGAATTGATCCTTGCATCTTCATTACTTTTCCTTTCTTTGTAAAATTTGCATCCCTTCATCAATAAGCTAGTAATAAAGGCAATGAAGTGTTTTCAATGATGTTGAACAATCTCATCCACCTTTAAGCACCTATTATGCAAGCAATGAATGAATTTAATAGAGGATTCATGGTCAAAACCATGAAGCCTCTCCAAAAAGGGCATGAATTTATCATGCCTTAGAATCCGCTATAATTTGTGTTTGTTCTTCCTTTTACTGTGGGAGATGGGTTCAAGCCTACTCCTATCCCTGCCCATTTTAGCAATTCCAAAAAATAACAAAAACTAGAGCCCAACAACACTTCTAAAAATGAAAATGATCTCAAGATTGGTCCAAACACAACCCATAAAGCATGTGGCATGTGGCATGTGGGAGAGAGATTATTACCTGATTACCCCCTATTGAAAAATCAAGTCTAGCTATCATCTCATAATAATAGTTTATCCCTCTCGAGAAGGGAAGAGTACTCTTCCCATGCCTTAAGATTAATAAGACCAGTGACAACCTCGTTAGCAAAGAAATCTGCTAGGGAATTTCCTTCCCTATAAGTATAAGAAACACAAGTCTCTTCAAATGATCTCAACATCATGATAGAATCATTAATGAGTGACTCAATCGTCTAGTTCAGATTTTGGATGCCATTCAAACACTTCACAATGTTGAGGGAGTCACCCTCAATCCACACTTTAGAAACACCCCTCTCCAACATAGTTTTGATGTTGATGTAAGCAAATTTGACCTCAGTGTGATGATTGGTTTGGTTTTCCAATGGGAGTGCCACCACACATAAGAACCTTCCATCTTCATTCCTCAACACCCCCCCACAACCTATAGGCCTAGGGTTCCCCTTGGTCGCCTCATCAAAATTAACTTTGACCCATCCCATAGGAGGGCACTTCCAAGTAGTATTTTCTCTAGAACTATTTTAGGATTTGACAAGACAAGATAATTGAGTGATTAGACTCCAATTTGCAGCAACCAAAATATCATATCCAATCAATGTATTGGTCGGAGCAGCCTGAGAAGAGTCCAAAAACTAGATAGAAAAGTTCTCAGCAATGGCCCTTTGGATTTTAAGAAAAATAATATCCTCTTTTAGTTTAGCATCTCTGAATACTCTACTATTTCTTTCTTTCCATAAGCCCTAGACAATGTGGGGGGTCATAAGGTACTAAAGCAACCAAACAAAGGGATTAGGAAAAGGACAATGTCACTATTTAGCAAAACTTTGCACAGACTCAAGAAAAACCCAGTCAAGGTTCCATAGAGAGAGGAACCTACTTCAAATGAGGGAGGTGAAATTATAGCCAAGGAAGAGATGAAAAGAACCTTCTGCTTCACAATCACACAACACACATCTATTTGGAATAGAAAATCCCCTTCTACAAAGAGTGTCGAGAGTCATAATCTTTCTTTGCATCAAAAGCTAGAAGAAGATGTTAACCTTAGGAATGAGCAACTTGTTCCAAAGTTTCCCCCAACATGGGAAATGATCAAGATTTACTACAGAAGGTATAAAGGCAAAAGAAACAAAGAAGCAACCATTGGCCCGCGGGGCCCAAATCACACAATTAGGTTTCAAGAACTGAGGAATATGAATCTGTTTAAGGAAACTTTGGAGAACTGCTAAGGAATGATTCTAGCTTTGCAAGTCCTTCCAAGATCCATTATGAAAATAATCTGACACCAAATTACCAAAGACTCGCTTACAATGGTCTCTTAGAGGAGGGGCCAAATGTTGATTCATAAGTGGGCCACCATCACTTACATTTCAAAAAGAAATATAGTAAATTTTATTTAACCTTATTCAAAATTACCCGTTCATCAAAACCAAATGTCCTATAAACACAATAAGCACAATATCATCCAATATGGATGTGTCTTGTTGCTACCCACATGCATCACAAGAATCCTCAAACCCATAATCATAAACAAAGTCATAGTTTTGGCAAAGGTGAGGTGATCATTGATACATAGAATAATTTCCCTCGTCACCTTGTGTTAAAGGCCTAGTGTGGTGTAATAAGGTTTGTGTGAGGGAGTTGATGGACTCATCTAGAGTCTCCACCTCAACACTCTCCTTCACAATGTTTGAGATTGTGACATTATCAATTTTTTTTCTTGTAAGGGGTATTTGTTCCTAGTCTTGGGCATGATGTTCCAACCTTTATCCTATTCATATCCCCCACATCTACCCTCCTTGAAGTCACACATGTCAAAATAGTTTGGGATTTCATTGAGGATAAACTCATAATAGAGTTCCCTCAAAAACTATTATGGGACATCATTGTTTTTGCATAGAGGATGGTCAAAAACTTCTCACCACATCTCCCATTCCTTGTTTTTGGAACCAATAGATAGGGAAATTATTGCAAGTACCAAGTAGGGGTGTACTAGTTTGTGGGTCAATGAATAATGTACACAAATCAAATATCAATATTTTGTTTTCTTTTACTTGTTAGCACAATAATTTTGAGGCACATTTTTTTTGTTCTTTCTCTCTTTTATTTTGCCATATGTTAATTTTTCCACTCAAAAAATTTATATGAGAGATGATATATTTCAATGAGGTGGTTAGGGTTGTCAAATGGGAAATAGTTCCACTTGGATTTTTTAACTCATTGATCAATGTTTGGAGTTCTTTTTTACTATTTTCAATTTGACCTATTAGTTTTTATTGCATTTGAGGATTATGTAAAGGAATCAATGGAGGAATTTGTTGAGGAATTTGTTTTCCATTTTCTTCACCAAGGTTTTCATTAATTGGTGAACTAGGGTTTTCATCAATTGGTGGATTTTTAATTCCTAAAAAATTAAAAAACATTATATCAAAATAATTTCTAAAATGCAATTTTATTCAATTTTTACTTGTAGAAACTAGTAAAACCTACCTCTTGGACCTTGTAGATGTCATCACAACATTTTGATGGTAGCTTGATCAACTTTAGAACAATTATGTGTTTTTCTTGCTCATGGTTTATTGTTACGAAGGTACAAGGTTGGGTTCAAATGAGCTCAACCTCTTTGTATTTTTATTTTTATGACATTTATAATGTGAGTGCATTATGGCTTAGTGGTGACTGGCCTAGGCTTGGTCACTACCAAGCCATAATGTGAGTACATTATAATGTGCTCATGTTTTTTACTAGATGGTCCAAATAGTGGTTGTCACTTTTTGGTCCCCCATATTTTAACACACGACCTTCTGTCAAAACCCAATCTTATTGCATATTTATTATAATACAAAAAATTGAATTATTGGAGAAACTCAATAAATATTAAATGGAAATTTTAGAATTTTCAAAAAAAATTGAATGAAAGAAGTTGAATTTGAAAAATTATTTTATATGTTACCAAGAATTGAACATTACTGATCAATTTGCAGATGCAAGTGTGTGTAGTTGTAGGGTGACAAGTTGAAGGAAAAGAACACGGTTGAAGTAGGATTGTTTCTAAGTCAGATCGAATAGTAAGCTAGTTGGAATCTGGGTGCACATAACACAAATGACATGATGACTTGTATTTGAACTAATTTGCATATATAAGAGAACGTAATTTCCTAACTTGAATTGTTTCAATGCTTGAAAATGAATGGTTTGTAGATTAATTTGTCTATTCAAACTTTGTGATTTGAAGGAAACGAATGTGAGCATTGTAAAGAAAACTCTTTTCTTTATTGAAGATATATATATTATATATACAAATATATATAAATATTCTCAAAATGAAAATTCAATTTCCTTAAATTAAATGATAATGTATGGAACCTATAAGCCATTCCAAACAAACAACTTATATATATATATATATATCCAAATACATGATAAATATGAATGAAATAAAATAAATACATAAAAATATAAATATGTGTAGTTGTAGGGTGACAAGTTGAGGGAAAAGAACACAGTTGAAGTAGGATTGTTTCTAAGTCAGATTGAATAGTAAGCTAGTTGGAATCTGGGTGCACATAACACAAATGACATGATGACTTGCATTTGAACTAATTTGCATATATAAGAGAATGTAATTTCCTGACTTGAATTGTTTCAATGCTTGAAAATGAATGGTTTGTAGATTAATTTGTCTATTCAAACTTTGTGATTTGAAGGAAACGAATGCAGCATTGTAAAGAAAACTCTTTTCTTTATTGAAGATATATATTATATATACAGATATATATAAATATTCTCAAAATGAAAATTCAATTTCCTTAAATTAAATGATAATGTATGGAACCTATAAGCCATTCCAAACAAACAACTTATATATATATATAAAATTCAAATACATGATAAATATGAATGAAATCAAATAAATACATAAAAATAAAAATATAAATGTATATAAGTATATATATATATATTATATATAGATATATACATACATACATACATACGCACACATGTTTAATTTTATATCTAATTCAAATTCGATAATCGATATATTGAAATTAGACTGTTTAAAAATGAATGAAAAATCTTAAAGGTAGTCCACAATGGACATAGTGGCCTATCACTAGTATAATGGCGATACTCAAAATAAGGGAGAGTGATTGATGACAAGAAAATAATGCCATAACGGCAATGCTAGTGCATGCAAGATTTATTTCCATTTTTGCATGAAAAAAGAGAGGAAAAAGAAGCAGGAAGGAATTCAATGGGCTTAGGAGAGCAAAAAGTAGAGAAAAGTTCTCGTGGAAGGAAAAATCTAGGAAATAAATTCAAAGGCTTGAAATTGAGGTAAATCATCATCGATATTTGCTAGAAGTATTTCTTATTTTCTGTTGATTTATTTCAATGGCACTATTAGGTGTGAAGGTTAGTGACTGTGTTAAGGTTGGCTTGAGCCAAATGGTTGTGTATGATCAACCTCCTTGTGGGGTCGCATGGCCATCAACTTGCCCAACATGTAACCCCAATTTTTGTGTAGAGTTGTTAATGGCTAACAGTGGATCTAGGGCCGAGGCTTTAAGCCTTAATAAATCATCCATCATTTGATGTTGCATGAAAGTGCAGGCCATGTAATGGCTATCAGTATTCTAATTTTGATATAATTGTGTAAGCTAGCATAGTATAATCCATGAAGAGGATTAGCTATCGATCCTAGGGAAGGGAAAATGATACCCTATTCTTCTTTTGTTATTCGTATTACCGCTTATCGGATGGGCCAATAATGGAAGGAGCAAAGCAAGTGATTATAAAACTTTATTTAAATATGTACATTGTTAATTACCTTCTTAAGCCAACCTTGTTCAATAGGAACAATGGATTTTTTTAAATTGTGAACTCATCTTGATCTTGTCTAGTTCAATCTGAAGGATCAATGGGCTATTTTTTGAAGTTTATTACAGACATAAGTCTGCATCTTGTTATTTAAATCTATTTGGTATATAAACCAATAAGCTCATATGGGAAATTCTAGATATGATATTGTTTAATATTGTTTCATGTATGTAAGGGGTAGCTGCTTTAAGAGCGACTAGAGAATGCTTGGCTTATAATCATGGGAGCAAGAGTTCTATCAAGAACCCGAGGTGGACTGAATATTGCATTATACATTTGCTTGGACTTTACATATGATTCAGTTCTTCATTACTTATCTTGTTGCCAATGAATTTTCCATCGTCGATTATGTTTTGAAATGATGAATAATGGCATTTTGTTCTGCATGAATGAAACTGGGTTAGCCTAAGTTGATAGAGAATAGAGAATGCTCTATTTTCTATTTGCATTCTTTTGTTCATTTCTTTGCAAATAGAGAATGCTCTGTTAGAAATGACATAGACTTGAAATAAAACTAGTTTTGTAGCCTAAGACATTAGTATAACATTGATGTCAATGAATACTTTGTAGGGAAAATGACACTTTCTATCATTAAATGCAACTATTTAGCCTAAAACAGTAATGCAAGAATGTAAATAGTGATTAATCTTTTGTAAATGACATGTTTGGTTGTTAAGTTGTCATAGTAGCTAAAAACAAACTTGTTCATTTAAATTGTTTAGTAGGAAACAATACTTGTTCTATTTTTACAATGAATGTTCATATGCAAACAACTGGTTTCATAATTGTTTGGTAGGAAACAATACTTGTTCTATTTAACAATGAATGTTCATATGTAAAAAACTTGTTTTATAATTGTTTAGTATGAAAAAATACTTATTATGTTCAAAACATGAATGTTCTTATGTAAACAACTTGTTTTATGACTGTTTAGTAGGAAACAACACTTGTTTTGTTCAAACAATGAACATTATTATGTAAACAACAATGTTAGAGTATCACAGTTGTGAGAATAAAATAATAGTAAGTGAGAAACTGTTAGTATAGACTTGTTTTGATTTTTTATTTTTGACAAGAAACGTCAAATGGAATATTACTTTAAGATTGCAAGTCTAGATTTTATAATTATTTTAGAATGTATGCAAAATTTTTAAACATAAGTAGGCACATATATGTGTATGCACATAAAATTTGTCTATGTACATACACATACTTGCAACATACCTTCTTTTGTTTTTAGTACAATTTTAAAAAGGAAAATGCTTCATATGATGATAAGTAGAAAATAGTCATAAGAATAATATGACTGATTGTTGAATTACTCTGTGAATCATAAATCTGATTTTTGTTTAGAGTATAAATTAGAACTCTGTTTCTTCTTTGAAGACATTTGTGA
Organism: Sequoia sempervirens; assembly: GCA_007258455.2. Lineage (NCBI taxonomy): Eukaryota > Viridiplantae > Streptophyta > Pinopsida > Cupressales > Cupressaceae > Sequoia > Sequoia sempervirens. The sequence continues at coordinate 73,103,048 of VDFB02271358.1, read as the reverse complement.
AAGAATATTTTAAATATTTGAACATAATAGTGATACCTTAGTTGACTAGAGCACCTATGGGTAGATGTTGCTAGAGGGTAGATAGCTGTTATGAGATGCATAGTGGAAAGTTACCTTCCAGGATGGGTGCTGAAATGGAGTTCAAAGAGTATAGGTTTGATTTACTAGAACCTATTGTTTGTTGTTGTTGCAACACATTTATTATGCTTGGCCAAGCAATATAGTTCATTATGTATGTATGAACTCTTTGATTTCACTCTTTGTTGTTCCTAATATAGATCATGCATTTTCTTTTCTAACTTGTAGATAGAATTGCATGTTGTTGTATGGGCACACACCAAATTCCACCTTACAGATTGTTCTTTTGCTAAAATTTTCATGTAGGTTCGAGCATTCTTCAAGTTGGAAGAATACCAGGGAAGCGTAAGCTTTGTGGTTGGGAGGGGATGATCCCACAATATTGGTTTATAATTTTTGACCAAACTGGACATTGAACTGATTTTTTGTAACTAAATCTTCACTTTCAGGAACGTATAGCTTCCAAACCATGAGGAATTTGAAGATGATGCAAACTAGTGATTTGTGAAATTTTGTATGTAGAATCTAAATATATATATTTTAAAAAATTTGGAATCAAATTGCATTTATTTTTCCATCTCCTTTGAAACTATTTTTTAATAGTAAACACCATTTTGAAAGAGTGTCGTATACTTGCTAACACAACTATTTTCCAATGAAGGATAAAATTCTATATTTTTCTAATTTAGATTTATAACTACAATATATAGTGCATGGAATTGGTTTCATAGTTTTTTATTGAATATTTCTTCTTAATTAAGTTTTGAAGTTAGACCAGTTAAAATTTAGACATGGGTTTACTTGCTAACACAACTTTTTTTGTATATATTGAAATTCAATTTTTTTTTGTTGGATCAAGGACATCAATATCTAGTGCATAGATATTTTTCAATTTTTTTTGGATAATCTACTATTTTTCCACATGTGCAGAGTAGAGAGCTTGATCTTTAGTGAAAAACCTACATTCACAAGAAATAAAAAAATAAATATAACAATCAAATTAAATTTATTAAAAAATATACTTTTTGGGAAGCTTATAATAAGGACTACATTCTTACAAAATAACAAATTTTAAAATGAATTCATTTGATCCTCCAAAAGGTAAATTAATCAAAAGTGGGTTTTATCAACATTTTGATAGGTGTAAAGGAGAATCCATTATAGGTATGGTTTAAAACTACTAGGGTTCTATCCAAGGGGGTTTGATCTAAGGTGGTTTGATCAAACCCTATTGAATTGGAATCTTTTAAATGGAACTTTTCAAGGCTTAAATCATTATATTTTATAAAAATATGCAATTTTGAAGCACAAATCAGGGTCTCCCAAAAAGTTTAAACCACTATTGTGGGATCAGCCACGGTAAAACACTTCAACCATATTCCCATCCACCAATGGAGGTGAGTGTCAAAGAAGAACCTTAGTTGTTTTCAAGACTATTATAGTCTATGATGTAACTTGATGTAATAAATTCACGTACTTGATGGAAAATGTACAATGTAATGACTTTGAGGCCTTAGGAGCCAAGTCAAACCTGATATTGTAATTTGACTTTTGAAGTGAATATATGAATCTTTGACTCATTTTAAATGGACATGTGTAGCTATGATTGAATTTAGCCACTAGTTATGAATTTTTAATTTGGAGTATATTCATGTGTCATTTACAATAATATTAATTAAATAATAATTTTGAATGGGTTATTACACCTACCTTAATAAAAATCAAGGGTGCTCTATATGATCTTCTAAATTTTTCACAAATTAGGTTATAATGAGAGCTTAAATCTACACTAAGTAGTCACTTTTTCCCAATATCATCAATAATGTAAGGAGATAACACTCTCATGGCAATGGTGAATAATACATCCATGTCTTACTAGAAGTTGGTCAATGATTAGTCAAGAAGAAAAAATAAATAGTTGTTTGACCAAGATTAAGTGTGTGGTCGTACACTTCTAATAGGTTCTCAAGCATCAATTTGGTACTATAAAAATACCTCTCTTTCTCACCAATGAAAACCATTCAACATAAAAATATGGAACACAAATAAATAAAAATTATGTGAATGGAATAATAAAAAAATAAAATTAGTATAATAAACTTTCATAATCGATAAGTAACAATTAGACCTATCGATTTAATGTACTGTATGTTGATGATTTTCAAAATATAGTAAAATTTTGTTAGAGATGGATAGTTTTTTTGTAATCAAATCCTTAATTATATGGAAAATGATAAAAATGCACACAATTTATTAATAAATAATTTATAGGATAGCAATTATTGTAATAAATTTTATCCCAATTTAGTAACGAATCTTTATAGATAAAATCTATGTATCATAGTTAAAATTCCATCTCATCTAAAATTTATTAAAATTAAATTATTAGAACTAAATCCTATCTTGTCTAAATTTTCAAATATGGCATCATAGTTGATTAGAGAAATGTGATGGAATTGAAATACACTTCTTGATACAATTTGAACTTCTATTATGAAAGGGTAAGTGGCTTAGCGGTGGAATATATGACCAACCATAAATAGATTTTATTTTTAATGTTTGTATACATCCAATATTCTCAATATTGAATTTATTGAATATTTTAAACATAGTTTTTTAGATAAATTAAAATTATAATTTGAATGGTTAGTGTTAAATAAATAATTCAAAATTGATCACACCACTTTTTTCATATGGAAAAAGTTAAAATTTATCACACAAATGGTAACTCAACCACTTAGCCAAGAGTAATATAGTTTCTAAATAAATTTCAAGGGTGCTGGCAAGAAGTTGAGTCCACTTTTTGGCCAAAAAGTGGAAGTGTTTTCCCTGATTTTCAGAATTTAACACATTTGACCTTAAAATTTGAAGCACTTAGAGATGAAATCTTCAAAAAAGTCACTAATCATAAAATGTAGTACTCAGAGTCTAGTTTCCAAATATATAATTTATTTCAATACCCAGATTGTACAAATTGAGTTTCAATAGGCGTTTCTAAAAGCCACTGTTCAAAAGTCACTTTTTTTTTACCATACCATGCACATTTACGACATCCATATTTTGACCTATTGTATTTTTCTAAATCCTTTTGGGAAAAGATTTGTGACTCACTGAAGCTTGTTCTCAATATTTTTTGTATTTTTTTATTGAATATTTTTTTCTTAAATTTTTATTAGGCATATTTGTTGTTTTGAAAAATCATCATGTACAAAATGCATAAGATGTCCTAAACTTATCATTTTTTTTTAAAAATTAAAAATAATTGTCTGAAGTTTTTTCTCGTGCAATCCGTTCGTCAAAATGTTATGTTGATCAAAAGTTATTAAAATAGTAAAAAACCCTAATATTTAAAGTTTATGGACCAGTTTCATTAAAAAATAATTGAAAAATAGAAAAGATAATCGAATTGTAAAAAAATTACATATTTGGAATCTCCATTGTCTCATCTAAAATGGGTTTTAATTTCATCAAAAAATTTTGCAAAAAAAGTCGTCAGCCATATGTCCAAACTCGATATTTTTCTCTACCATTGTTAGGACCTTCAACTTGTAGGTCAAACTAGGTTGAAGGCCTAGGTTTGGATTCCCAATGCTTTTATCGAACCAAAATACAATGCAAAAACCCAACCACAAAGCAAATCCAATTTCAAATTTTTAGAAACAAGAAAACGGGATCCCATTTTGTAAAGTGGGATCCCATTTCCCAATATTAAATGTCGTGACCGTTGACAGGGAAACGAGATCCCATTCCTTTTTCAATGGTCCCCACATTAAATATAGGGAACAAGATCTCGATTATAAAATGCGATCTAATTTTTTTTTACCCCGATTTTTTAAATTTACTGACAAAGTTTATTGTGAAGTATGCAACTTCACATGTACGACAGAGTATAACATATTGGGTGAATTTTCATCAACTATTGTCTTTGTAGGTGGTGAAATTGCATTTTTTATTGATATTTTCAAAGGAAACATCATATAAACTATTTTTGAAGTGGAATTGTGTTAGTTTTGCACTCGTTTGGAGGAACAAAAGGTCTTCAACTTGCAATATGGATTGAATTTTTCAAAGGAGGAACACAAGAATAATTTTGTCCTTATAGGTCTTCAACTTCCAATTTGGATTCAATTTTTTGAAGAATTTCACTATTGACATTCATTTGTGCTTGAGAATTTTATAATCATGGGAGATGAAGCTTGTAATAAGAGGAGGAAGACATTGACTCTTGAGGAAATTGAAGCAAATAAAGAGGAGAGACAAAGAATGAGAATTAAATCAATGAAAGATGGGGGAGCATCCAATTCCACAACTATTGAAGATGAAAACATTGAGGAGACCATGGTTGTAGATGAAGCTAATTTGCAAGAATTCAATTTGGAGAAGAATATGATTATACAAGCAAGTCCTACTATGTCTTCAAATCCCTCTTTCAATGCTATGGAGGATGTTTCAATATGCACAAATCCAGGTACGTCTTCAAATCCACATGTTAGTGAAATGGTAAATTCATATGTAGAAGTTTTACAAGATGTTGGACTTAATGATGTTGAGATTGATAATGTTAAGAGAGATGAAAC
>VDFB02271358.1:72925584-73098293 GCA_007258455.2 Sequoia sempervirens | reverse complement strand
CACTCATCTACCTTCCTGATCCACCTATCATGCTACCTTCCATCTCCCTTACTTATCCATGCATCCTATCTTCATCCATCTCACTCTTTTATCGTCCCATCCACTTGTCTTCCATCCTTTATTCCTCCTCGCACATGACATATCTAAAGTGGGGGCATCTATCTTCCTTTGTGCTATAGTCCTTGGAGACATCATTCATCCTGTCCAATCACATCCTTGCCATCTCCCCATCCTTATCTTCCTATCCATCTACTTCATTTTTCTCTATCTCCATCCCATTTTATCATCCCTTGTCATTGGCTTCTGGTTATAGGTTGCTCCCCATCCACATCCCCATCCTCATCCTCCTATCCATCCATCAAAATGCTCCCTTTCATATCCCCATCTTTGTCTTCCTACCAATCCCTTATGTCTTCCCGTCCTCATCTTCTTATACTTCCAAACCTTCCTCCTTATCATTCTCCATCCATCCTAGCATCTATCCATCTATCCCTCTAATCCTGGCCAATCCCCTCTTTTCGTCCTTCATCCTTCCCCCCCGGTGGACATGCGCCCGGTGGCAGTGGACATCCGGTAGGTGGTGGACTGTCCGCCCGGCGTGGCGGACCGGCCCCCTCGGCGGCGGACGCGTGCCTCACAGTGGCCCGGACCCCAGCGGCTTTCGGCGGCGGACCAGCCAACCCGACGGTGGACGCAGCCAGCCTCACGGTCTTTGAGCCTGCCCGACGTTGGCGGACACCGTGCCTTCAGGTGGCGGTAGGTGCGCTGTGGCGGCGGACTTGTCGCCTCGGTCGCGAGACCCGCTGACCTGCGGCCGGACACCATCATACTCCGTTGGCGGACTACCCGGTGGCGGACTGTCCCTCGATGATGGCGGACCCTTGAGGACCCGGTATGAACATCATACTCGTTGGCGGACCCGCCCAGTTAGCGTGGACACAATCCGCCCGACTGGCGGACGGAGTCCATGGCGGTAGCCCAATGTCCCCCTCCCTAGCACAAAATACAAAATGCAAAGTCGCCTTTGACCCATTTTTAATTTCCCCGCTTGGAAGTCAAAACCCATGTCTTGAAATTTTCAAAATTTATCGAAAAACCATATTTTTGGGGGTTTTGATTTTTACACCAAAACTTCCGGGGGCCATAACTTTTGACTTGGGTGTCCGTTTGGGCTGAAATTTGATGGGTAGTTGCGTTATGAGATAACGAGTGGATTTCCAACTAGTTTCTTTGAAAGTCATTGGAACCCGATTTGACCCATTTTCAGGGCCTCAAACTTTCATCTAGGCCCTCAAAATCCCAATTTAGTGTTTTTTCCAGCATTTTGAAAAATTGTTTTCACTCATAACTCAAAATGCGTATCCCGAATATGGGGTGTTAGTTGGAAATTCATCCTATCTCACCAATGGGTATTTCTTGGAAAAAATTTGGACTGCCAAAGGTCTATCCATGAAGTTTCCTAAAATGGCAAAATTTGATAATTTTTGAAAATTGCCAAATCGGGAAAAATCTGATTGTCAACACATCACACCCTTTAAACCCTGGAACTTGGTGTAGAATCAATCCCATATCATCCTCCAATCATTCTCATCTTCACTCCAATACTTATCTGAGCCTTAATCTTATCCCAATCTAAGCTTAACCAACCCCTAATCTGAGCTTTCCTCCATCTGCAGTCAAGATCTTAGGATATCAAACAAAATCTTACGATTCCTCCCTCCATTCTAATCAATCCATTCACTCATTCCATGTAACCATTCATCTATTTCAAACCTTCATCTATCATCTCAAAACTTCATCCAACCTCCTATCATCTCAAACCTTCATCAAACATCCTATCATTTCAAACTCTCATCAATCGTAATCTTCCATCTTTTCCCACCCTTCACCTTCTAGTTCCAAGGATTAGTCATCTATCTGTCTGGTCACCTTTTCCTCATCCAAATCCTTATCCCTCTATCCAATCCACCCAAACAATCCTTTTCTTCCCCCCATCCTCTCCCCTCATCCCATCTCATAATCCCTTGTCATTGGTATCTAGCTCTAGGCTTTTCCCCACGCAATCCGATGTCATCTATCTTATCATCATCACTTCTTCTTCTTTTGCACATCTTTTCTATCTCATCGTTCATCATCTCATCGTTCATCATCTCATCATTCATCTATATGACATATCATCCGCCCACTTCATCTTTGATGATTTGGATAACTATCCCATCCCTGAGCTTTGTCTAGTCACTATCCTCCAATCCACTCCAATAGGTCTGCCTTGTCCCATCAAGTCAGTCCAATCATCTTTCATCCATCACTTGTCTTTGGCATTTTGTTGAACTATGTTGCCCCTGCGCTTTCACGTAGGCAAGGTAGATCATTTGATCCGCCCCCGGGGTTCCATCCATCATCGATCTATATTGTCCACTTTTCTCCTGTTCTCCATCATATCTTGGTCATCCATCAAAATCTCCATCATGGTCTGTCGTCAGCCTTTTGTCGAACTACGAGGGCTCTGTGCTTCCACGTAGGCAAGGCTAATATTTGATCAGCCCCCGAGCCCCTAGGTCGCTAGGATGTGTCAGTCTTTTGTCCTGTCTCTCGTGTCGCGTCATCAAGCTATGCCCTTATCTCACTGGTTCTTAACAAACAAGATCCACTTGTATCATCATATCCAATCGGTTCTGAATATCTTGCGTCATATCAATCTTTTAATTAGTATCTATCATCGGTCTCAACAGGATGCATCCTTCCTAATAGACCTCATCAATCCCATCCATCCCCTTGATTGATCCTATGGCAAAGGAAGTTTGAAATTAATTGTGATCTTTTGATGCTTTTGGCTTTTGTTTATCATTTGAGCTCCCTATCATCACTTGTCATGGTTGCCTTGTTCCATCATATCATGGTGTGCTTTGACTCGTCAACATAGGGGTGTATCTTGATCTTTTGTTTGTCTTCTCGGTTGTCCCACGTAGTACCCACCAAGATCCTTGAGGTCTTGTGTTATGCTGGGGCATCCTTGTGTGCTTGTGGTTATCCCAATACCTGGCTCGACCAAGGTCACCATGACTTTGGGGTGTTGGGATAGCCTTCTTGTTTGTTATGTTTTGTTTTATGCATTAAACACCAATCTGCCTTGGTTCTTCATACCTGGGCGTCTTGTGTCTTATGCTATAGCAAAAATCAGTGCTCCAACGATGGCAAATTGCATTTGGATTTCATTTCATCTTCATCCTCTTATCTATCAAAACCCCCCCATCCATTCATCTTTCATCACACTCCCCTCCCAATCTTCCATCACATTGCCTCATCTTCTTCACACCCCCCTTACATCACCTCATCCATTTCGAGAGAACACTCGTGTTCTCTTGAACCCGCATGTCCTCTCGAGGGGGCATCCTTCATCCCTAACTTTCATCTTTACCCCCATCATCCTCCTTCCTAGTCACTTCTTTGAATGACTGGGGCATCTTTTCCAATCTAACCATCTTCTTCCAGGTTCTATGTTTTAATATTCTTTGAAATGATGCTACTTCATAACACCATCTCAAAGAGGGGAAAAATGTAGATGTCTAAATTTGGACACTTAATTATCCAAATCCATCCCCTTTCGTCTTATTTTCGTTAATTAAGTAATACTATTATTATTTAATTAATATCTTTAATTCTGCCAAATCCCTAAGGTATTTAATCAATAATACCTTATCTCTTTAAACCTTCTTCCATCAATTGAATTAAATAAATATTTCATTTATTTAATTCCCTTCATGTCACATCCTCCATCATTTTTATCTTACCCTAATCCTTCTTCTAATCTCATCATTAGGATGTGCACATGCCTAATCCTTGATTAAGATGTGTCACATCCTCCAACTTTTGCAAGTTGGCCTCTAATCTCTCTTAGCCACCTAACCATCCTCTAATCCTTCACTAACTAGACTAATCAACCTCTCAAGGAATTTTTAATTCCTTTTATCCTTCCAAGGAATATTAAATTCTTTTTCTCTTCCCCATCTCCTTTATGACATGTGTCCTTAGTCAACCTTACTAAATGCTTTTCTTTTTTGACAAGGCATCTCCCTTCCCCTATGTGAATTTTTAATTCACCTTTTAATCCCCCAATGCACCCTTTGGAATTTAAAATTCCTTCCCTCTTCCCCATGAGAATATTTGAGGAATTTTTAATTCCTCACTTGTCCTCTCATCCACATGGGAACAAGTACCTCCTTTATGAGGAGATCTTGTCCAATCCCAAGGTACTTTGTACCCCTCTCCATGTCATGTACCTATCCTTCCACCTCATGTCCACTTCACCTTTTAGGGCTATCTCACATGCCACATGTCAAGATGTGAGGGCTTGTGAGTTCTCAACTCACCTTAGCCCTACATCTTGATATTTGGTGGCTCAATCTTGACCCTCCATTTCCCTTAGGAATTCTCAAAAATTCTATAAATACCCCCTCTTTTATCTCATTTTAGGAGAAATCATTTTGCTAGCCAAAATCTTGCAATTTTGTTTCTCAACTCTTACTTAGCCATTTTCTTGTGTTCATCCACTTGCACTCATCCTCACAAACTCCATTTTGCTTGCATCCACTTGCCATCCAAGGAGCATACGCATCAAAAATCAAAGGGCCAACCAAAGGATCAATTCGACACAAGGTATAAAGTTCCATTTTGTGGCTTTTATCTTGTTTTGTTTCCAACTTAGGCTAATCTTGAGGTGTAGGTTGTTTTAGTGTTTATTTGCACTCTTTTACTTGCTGCTCGTTTTCTAACGCTCACATTCGACCTATCACAACAACAAAAACTAAATTTTACTGAAAATTTTGTGGTGATTTAGTTTTACCTGGTAATATTAAGATAAGTCAAAGGTCTTTTGAAAAATGTAAACCTTGGTATGTAAAAATTAATAAGCAACAAATATCTTGTTGTAAAACACATGTTCAATTTCATTATTTTTATGATGTTTTTCAATATATACGTTGTACCTTGCATACTAACATGATTATGCATGAATGTGGTATTAATATGCCACCTGAAGCAATAAGGGAGTTTATTTCAAGTTTGTTTTGTGAAAGATCTAATGGTAAATTGTTTTATTTAAGTTCTTGTATTTCTGGACAATGCATTAATTGTAGAAATCTTTCATTCTTAAGAATTTGTATCCATGAAAGTGTTGATAATGATTTTGGACAACAATTAGTAGATGTTAAAAGATTTAAGAATGTTCAATATTCTTTAAAAGATGGAAAAATAGGAAAGCATTGTGATTTAGTTATAGAAAAAGTTAGTGTGCATGCATGCATGCATTCATGAGTAAATTTAAGAATAAGATTGTACCAAAATATGTCATGCACTCTCAACATGCTCAATGGATTGATGGAAATTTCACACATGTAGAAACATATTTCCAATTGGTACTATACTTTTAGTGGTTGATTTTGTGAAAAATTATACTTTAGCTCCGCAAGAGGAAATTTAGTCACAATATTATAATTTAGTGCAAGTAGCTATGTTTTTCCATATTGTTTATAGACATGCAAATAATAGCACTGAGGATGATAGAAATTTTTTGAGGGAGTATCATTTTTATTTGAGTGACAATCGATTACACTCGTTAGAGTTTGTTCAATACTATTTTAGTATATTCTATAGAAATTTAAGAGAAAGAGGAGTCCAAATGAAAGAACACCTCATATGGTCAAATAATTGTACGGGGCAGTTCAAGAATGCTCGAATGTTCTATTGGTTAAATAGGGTTCACAAGGAATTTAATGTCCAACATGTATGGGTTTTTTTTTGAAATTGGGCATGGTAAAGGAGAACATGATGGAGCTGGTGCATGTGTCAAAAGAATTCTTGCTAGAGAACAATTAAAATTTGAGGATGTAGTAAGATTTAAAGATGCACGTGGGATTGTGGATTGGTGTAATACAAGATTATCTACACCTGGTTCAAGTGAGTACTCTACAGTTCATCGATTATTTTGGTTGGTTGAAGAAGAGAACATTATACCTAGAGTTGACTATGAGACAATCAGTGGCTCTACTAAATGGAATTCATTTAGGAGTTTGACAACAAGCACATGAACTATCTGGACAAGGGATCTTGCATTTTTTTGTCAATTTTGTATCTCAGGAGATTGGGAAGCATGTGAAAATACTAAATGGGTTGAACAGTGGGAGCAAAGATCATTGACACTTGTATAAGCACATGATTAATATGAAAGAACTATTGAAGAAAATGATCAAGTGTTTGCATCTAAAGACTATGAACATGTTTCAGACCTTGTACAAGAAGGTAATTTAATTCAATTTATTTCATTTTATTTCACTTTATTAAGTTATTTTGTAATACTAAATTATTTATATGGATATGCACAAGTTATTAAATCAAATTTGTTTGCAGGACATGTGTATGTTGTTGTTGCACTTGAGGGGAATGAAGAGAAAACAAAATATTGGTTGGCTCGTTGTGTGGAGACTAAACATAAGTTAATAGAACCTCAAGAAGATGATGATGGCTATCATTATCCAACAGGTATGGTGATCCCCTTAAGACATCCCCTTAAAAAAATTTTGATAACAAGTTTTTGATTCCATTAAGAAATTTTTTAGAACAAGCCTTTGATCCCCTTAAGAAAATTTTGAGAACTTATTTGATGATGATTTTCATGTTTTCAAATAGGATCGGTGGTGGTTGTTGGCACTTGGCTACAAAAATACCTGACAAGGACGAATGGTCTACTTGCATTCGAAGATTATGAAATGCATAAAAAGATTATACATTATTCACATTTGATGGTGGCAACAAATATAGAACTAGATAGGTATCGTGGAAGACCTACAAATAAAGTGCTATGGAAAATTTCTATGGAAGAGCATGAGACAATGATAGATGCATTGCAAAAAAGAGAGGATGCATATGGTACAATGGAATAAGTAAATACAGGTAAATATAGTTTTTGTTTTATATTGTACTTTTAAATAGATTAAATACATGTTTCAATATTGGTCAAGTGTGTTATTAGTTGAAATTGATTTAAATAGTCCTTTTATAGATCCTTAAGCCATAATCACAGAAAGGATCTAGTCCATGTAGATTCAACGTAGACAACATGAAATACTTGGTAAAAATAGGTAATTATTAGTTAAATTATATTTAAATACATGTTTTGATTATATATTGATATTTCTTGTACATTAAAAGTTAAAATTGATTTATTATTCTTTTTTGTATCCTTAAGCCATCATTGCATTGATAGATCATACTTTGAATCAAAAAGGGGAGGATGTCTGGATTCAACCTACACACATGTGTGGAATACTTTTAAATGCAGGTACTTGAGTTGTGTACATATAAATAGTTTTATATAAATTAAAATATGTATGTTTTGATGATTTCATAGATATTGCTTTTAAATTTTTGATATAAGGTGGTGTGAAGACCTACTACATTCTGGGCACGAGTTTGAGATGTTCTTCAGATGGCATATCCAAATTTTGTAAACATTGTTTTGAGATGACATATATGTACATACATACACAATTAAACATTTTGTACAAATTACAAATACATGTAAATACACAATTATGTACTCTATGTACTTTTATGTATCTAAATCAATATTATATATATATTTTTTGTTAAATATGCATGTTTTCCTACTTTGAAACTTTATATTTGATTGTATAATCACTATCATGCATAAATTATTGTTAAATCAATTATATCCTTAAGATGCTGTATTACAACCCCTTAAGACATCCCCTTAATATGTTTCATATTAACACATATCCTAAATATTATACTTAAGACATCCCCTTAAGACATCCCCTTAAGATAACCTCTTAAGACATCCCCTTAAGACATCCCCTTAAGATGACCCCTTAAGATGACCCCTTTAGTATAAATTAGTATTGGATGCTATTATTTTTTTTGATAGCTTATAAATTAGTGTTGGATGCTATTATTTGTTTTGACAGCTTATAAATTGGTATTCAATGCTATTATTTATTTTGACAACTTATAAATTAGTATTGGATGCTATTATTTGTAAATTATGATTTATTGACTAATTATTGATTGATGTGAATTGAATAAGTTCATTGACTAATTATCGCTAATTATTGAATGTACATATCATGTATATCATGTATGGGATCACTAAATTTGTAAAGTACAAATATTAAAATTTCCTATTAATATCAACTTTAATTTCATATTTATATTTAATTTCACATTACTGTCCTATATTAATGTCTTGAATATGAACATAAAATGCATAAATGTACATGTGTAAATTAAAATTTCAGACAATAATAGAGTCCATAATTTACAACATATTAAGTGCATGAAACCAATAAATTAAACACATGAAATAAAGTCCACCAGAGTACAACCCATGAACTAAAGTCCAACAAAGTACTTGACCCATGAAATATAAAGTCCAATAGAGGACATGAGAAACCAAATATCTCTAGTCCATGAAATAATGAAATATAACCCATAAAATCATGTTTAGGTCTTGCATTATCTCTATAATCAAGAAACCTCTTCACACCATACAGACTATGCAGATGACCTGAAACACTTTGTACAAGAGAATTATGAAATCAAATGTAAGACAATGAAAAATGATTTAATGATAATTTAATTTATAATTCGTCATAAAATTAAATTACCATCATATCTAGGTCTGCATGCTCTAGTGCTCCTAAAACAACCTCCAAATTCTCTAAATCAATCTACATAAATAAGACAAAGAAAGTTGAAATTAGATGTAAGTCTGCAATTAAAAATTATTTAATTCATTTTAATTTATAATTTATCATATTTTAATCGTACTGTATTATGAGGTTGTGCACCCTCTTCTCCAAGACCTCTTTGTACATGATCAACTACAAGATGTGTCTCATGCCATAAAAGAAAAAGAATTTAAAACATGTATTAGCTCATATTATATATATTCAATTTTAAATTTTAAATTGAAGTTATTCAAAATATTTAATTTGTAATTGACTTTAAATATAATAAAAATAAATCACCATGATATTTGGAGCCTTCTCTACATGTCCTCCTATAGGTGTAGCTATGAATGGGTTAGGGTAGAAAGTCGCACTAACATACTCCTACAAGATCAAATTTAAAGCATGTATACTTGAATTAGGTTAAAATATGTATATTCAAGTTTGCACATTTTGTGTAGATTTTTTTTTAAACTTGAAAATCAGAGGCCTCATGACTAGCCACAACATCTAAGGTTTTCCCAAAGCCCATTTTCATTGTTGTATCAACCTACACATACATGTATACATTTTTAACGCTTATAATATTTACAAGTGTGCATGCACATTTGATATATAGTGAATTCAAAATTCATAATTGTAACTAGACTAATATAACTTAAATGATTTACAATATAAATGTACCTGCCCCTGATCTATGACACCCAATACTAGAGGAGTGCTCGACAACCCCTTAGGTGGAATTGACGTGGAAGCCAATTGACTCCCCTAAACCAACATATAAATATTTTAAACATATGTTCATGATTCAATTATAAATTTAAAACTCAAGTTAAAAATCATTTCATAAATAATTTAGAAAATTGAAATCAAAATACCCAAAAGGGTTTTCGACAAGGACTGGTGTCGATGTATGTACTCGTTGAGTAGATGATTTCCCCATCATTAGTGTCATCTATACATCAAACAATTAGATTGTTAAAATGTATTGCAAACTTTTCTTTGATATATGTACATTCAATAAAATTCTTATAAAATCAACATGTAGATGCATATTTATACTTGTGTCATAGTGTCCTCAAGGTGATGGTCTACTGTAAGAAATCCTACAAATGAACTGAGGCAACTAGATGAACTACTAGAGTCTCGACGTCCACCTGAACTAGGTGTGGCCTGATTGGGTCCATAGCATAATTGGTGGCAACTAGTACATACACGTGGGGCCCTCAAAACTCCTAGAGTGGTACTCAGACTAGCTCCATAATACACTCATCCATCATCGTCATCTCTATGATCCCTACTTGCAATCACAGAAGCATGTTGATCAAGGTCTCTGGCAAACATACTAAGAGATCCTAATGTGGAGACCATTGCAAGCTGATGCACAAGTGTGGGAATGGGAGCCCCAGGAGCAACAACAAGGGGTTGTGCATGCATGGGGCATTAAGGATCAACCCTTTTCCCTAAGCTCTATTGTGGCATGCCGCCACCAACACCTTGAAATGATTTGAAATCAAAATAATTAGGCTTTTGCCCCATAACAAACTCTACATATAGTTTCCTCAAAAAATACAATGGGACCTCCCAATTAGCATGTGGTGAACTATCAAAAACAATATACCATCTATTCCAAAATTATGGACTCATCTGGGGATGCACACACCACCTCATGGATATTCTAGATTTATTAGTAGAAATGGGCTGTCGAGTGATAGGGTCGAGAAAGTATGGGGCTAGGTGGGATTTTGTTATCTTAAGGTCTAAAATTTGTCTATATGAGAGACCATCTGCATAATATTGTCGCATCTTATCCCTCTCTCGTCGATGCCTATCAAGATCATAGTCAATAGTCTTGATGGCATCCACAACATTTTGCATCACAGATGCAAAATGTCTAACATGAGGAATCAATGCTTGACTCTACATAGCATTGATTTGATTCTAAATGGTTGCAACCTGATCATTTATATGGGCTCACAAGTGAGCCTCATCAGATGCAGCTAGTGTAGGAGGGGGAGGTGAAGGGGGAGGTGGAGGTGGCCGAGGTGGTGGATTGAGGATGTCATCTATGTTAAATTGATCCATGATGTCAAATATAAGTGCACCTGCATTAAATTATACAAAATTAACATACAAAATTACAAAATTAAATTTGTTTAAATAGGATGTGCACATTGTACATATACATACACATACATATACATTGATTGAACATTCAAATTAATATACACATACATACATATACATTGATTTAACATTCAAGTTAATATACAAAATTCAAAATTTACCATGTACATACATTTAAAATAAAAAATATGATGCATAATTTGAATGCATAAATCATTCAACTAAACTATATACATACATAGAAATTTCAAAATTTAAGATCTAGAACTATGCAATTTTAATACATGTACATACTAAAAAATAAACCTGAAACATTCACAAAAACCTCATTTTATGTCTAACACACACACACACATATATTACATTTTTCCAACACGACAAATCATGATCTAGTAGATAGTCACAAAATATATACTATTATAAATTCATCATTAAAAGTACATAAATTCCACAAAATTCATAAATTCATTTCACTAAAAATATCCATCTAGAACCAAAATCATAAATTCATGTCACTAAAAATATCCACCCAACCAAATTTATAAATTCATCACACAAAATATCCATCAAACCAAATTCATAAATTCATAACTATAAGATCATTGCCTTAATTTAGAAACTATTGTGGCTCTCTACTGCATCTCTTCATTTCTTTGCATTTTGATTTTCATATTTAGAAGTTCTCCTCTCCTCTAACCATTTTTGATGCTCATCTAAGATCCCATCCATAGCACTAACAACATCAACAATGGTTTACATCCTAGATGCAAACATCCTTACAGGTGGTGCGACACATTCTTCATTATGAATAATGTTAATTTGATCTTGGATGGTTCTAACATTGGCATTGATTTGTTCTTGCAAACAAGCACCATTGATTTCAGGTGGTGGAGGTGGGGGGTTATGAGGTGGAGTAGGTGGAGGTGGAGGTGAAGGTGGTGGAGATGGATGGTGTGGAGGTGGATTGTGAATATTATTCAATCAATCCATGTGATGTCTAAGATATGAGTGAACTTGCATTAGATTTGTAATTTCAAAATGTAAGGTACATGTTTAGGAAATACCCCTAATCCATTCAATATAAATGGCCTAATTGAATATAAATGATAAAATATGTAAGCCTCATTTATGTCTAAGGCATGTTACTTGAATGAAAAAACAATTAACTATTAATATAGTAAAATTTATGAATGCTATAGGGTTTATGGTTTAGATTTTAGGATTTAGGTTTTAGGGTAATAGGATGGCTTAAGGGGATCTATGTAGTAAGTTCCTAGTACAAAATGACATGGCTTAAGTGAATAAAAATTGGTGAAGATTCCTAAGGCAACCAAATTTCATTAAGGTCCTAGGAAAATTCACCAAATTTTATTCACTTGAGCCATGTCATTTTGTCCTAGGACCTCACTAGACATAGATCCCCTTAAGCCATCCTATCACCCTAAACCATAGATCGATCAACCTAGATCATGATTTATCTCATTCATATTATAATCTTGCACGATCTTATTATTGTTAAATTTAGTTGCCTTGGGCAACTTCACTGAATTTTATTCACTTGAGTCATGTCAGTTTGTCCTAGGACCTCACTAGACATAGATCCCCTTAAGCCATCATATCACCCTAAGCCGTAAATTGATCAACCTAGATCATGAAATCTCACTCATATTATAATCTTGCGTGATCGTATTATTGTTGAATTTGGTTGCCTTGGGAAACTTCACCAAAATTTGAGAATTTATTCCCCTTAAGAAATGTCATATTAGGACCCCTTAAGACATCGGTTTATGGTTTAGGGTGATAGGATGGCTTAAGGGGATCTATGTCTAATGAGGTCCTAGGAAAAAATGACATGGCTCAAGTGAAGAAAATTTGGTAAAGTTGCCCAAGGCAACCAAATTTCATTAAGAACCTAAGAAAAAATGATGGTTTTAGGGTTTAGTGTTTAGAGTTTAGATTTTAGGGTTTAGGGTAATAGGATAGCTTAAGGGGATCTATGTAATAAGGTCCTATGACAAAATTACATGGCTTAAGGGAATAAAATTTGGTGGAGTTGCCTAAGGCAACCAAATTTCATTTTAAGGTCCTAGGACAAAATGAATGCTTTAGTGTTTAGGGTTTAGATTTTAGAGTTTAGGGTTTAGGGTTTAGGGAACTTAGGGTGAAGCTTTGGTGTCCCTTGGAATATAATGGAATTGCAAGTTAGTGAAGAACATTTTCTTGTGGAACAGTTGATTGGGATAACTCTTGTTTCAAATGACCATCCTAGATCATGAAATCTCATTCATATTATAATCTTGCACAATCTTATTATTGTTAAATTTGGTTGCCTTGGGCAACTTCACCAAAATTTGAGAACTTATTTGATCCCCTTAATAAATGTCATATTAGGACCCCTTAAGACATCGATTTACAATTTAGGGTGATAGGATTGCTTAAGGAGATCTATGTCTAATGATGTCCTAGGACAAAATGGCATGGCTCAAGTGAATAAAATTTAGTGAAGTTTCCCAAGGCAACCAAATTTCATTAAGATCCTAAGAAAAAATGATGGCTTTAGGGTTTAGGGTTTAGAGAACTTAGGGTGAAGTTTGGGTGGCCCTTGGAATAATGGACTTGCAAGTTAGTGCCTAATTTATGAATATTTTTTATTTTATGAATATATTGACTATTTCTGTAATAGAAACACATAATTATGTATTATTGAGATTGAGTTTGATGTATATTTTAATTGGATATCTTTTTAATTGAATATAAGATTATTTTATTTAACATTTTTTTCATTAATATTTCCCACTTAAATGAATTTTATGATATAAAATGTATAATATAAAATTAGTTAATGTTGAGTCAAGTATTTTAGTTTGTTTTGTTTGGAACTAAAAGAACCTAAAACAAAGAAAAGAAAAATATTTAGATTCTTTTAGTGTCTAGGTAACTAGTGCAAATTGAGATTTTGGACTAAACTAGAAGCCTAATTAACAAGTAATTGACTAGAATGAGGGTTAATATTGTCAAAAGACAATAGACAACTATTCTTTAACTATTGTTTTCTAATCTAATTATAATTTTACATTGAAAGTAGAGTTTAACATATTGTTTTCTCCATACAATGCAAATGAAATTTAAAGTTAATACAATAGGACAAGTGACCTAACATTTCACAAAATTATGACATTTATCAATATATCTATATTAAAGCAGTCCCTCAAAAAAGACACATAACTAAACGAGGAATACCATGGGCATGCACATTTCACTATTACATTTTGTCTACACTTTGAGGTGCATGTGAATCTTATAAAATAAATGTGCATCTAAAATTATGTAGCATTCAAAAAATATGCATGTAAATTAAATATCTCAAGCATTCAAAGGATAGAGGTCCACATAAAATAATGGACTTGGTAAGAATATGATCATGGATGTTTGTAATGTCCAAAATTTATTAAGGACAATATATACAAAAATAAAGCCAACAGTTTTTGTCCTAACACATACAATACATAACAATGCAACACACACATAAGTGTAATAATCACACATGAATACATTATCAAAAACATCCAACATGCATAAAAGAAATGTGTAGGTAATTCATAACTAGAAAGATGACATCATCTCAATCTATGAAATGTGGCACATAGCGTGATGTGTAATTATGACACATACCCATATAAGACTAAGCTCAAGGAAGAAAGAATAATATGATTCATTCCTTTAAATCCCTAAACAAGATGAATATTTGAAGTAAATCCATTAATGAAGGAAATCTATTTCATTCTTATTATGAGTATAAGATACATAGATTATATATTCACTATTGGATTCATATATTAATTTAATATTTTATTATTTACATTTAAGCAATGCAAATGAATTTTCTTGAGCTCAAAATTAGGGTTTTCAAAATCAAAATGATTTGTTCGATTTTAATTTAAGGTTTAAGATTTTTTTTGTTTCAATTCAAGTTAGGTTTCAATCTAAGAAATTAGGGTTTTTAATGCAATTTTTTGGTTTAATTTCAAACTAGGGTTTTCAAATCCAATTTCTTTTGCTTGATTTGAATTTAGGGTTTCAAAAAGCTTGATTAGGGTTTCCAAATGTAATTTTTTTATTTCATTTCAATTTCTAGGGTTTTGAAATGCAATTTTTCTTGTTTCCTTTCAATTAGGGTTTTCAAATGCAATTATTTTTGGTTTGATTGAAGAATTTAAGTTTCAAAAGCTAAATTTTGTTTCTAAAATACAATTCAAGGTTCATTTTTTCCTTTGTATTCAAGTTTCATTTCATTTTTTTATCTATTTCTACAATTCCTCATTTCTACTATTACGGGAAATAAAATGCTTAAAACATCAAATAAATTTTAAAAAAAGAGGCTAAAATCTATTATTTTATTAACAATTTCAATAAAAAATGAAAAAATGCAAAAACGTGGGGGTGTAGGCGTACTTGGAGGTTGGTTTTTGAGTCGTCGCCCAACTGAATCGGGATCCCATGCGTAGAGAAAATGAGGTTTGCTTCATTTTTAAAAAATAAATACGATTACAAAACAAGACCCTGATTTTTAAAAAAGCGAGATCCCATTTGACATTTAGGCTCGGGATTTTGAACCTAAACGAGATCCTAATTTTTAAAAATCGAGATCCGGTTTTTGCAATGCCAATTTCATTTTTTTGACTAAGGCAAAAAAATTCACGTTTTGTGGACTCAACTTTGTGCACTTGCCCTCAATCTAAAATTCTAAAGTGTGAAAACAATTCTTCAAAATTGAACTCAAGCCTTTTTAGGATTCCTATATAGGTAACTCTTTTCACTTGGGAAAATTTTAACCCAAAAATGGTAACTAAACTACAAGTACCAAGAGTAATTATGAGATTTCGAGATTGGTATAAAGCTTAATATTAATGGGCAAGGAGTTATCTCCTCTTCCCCTATAATTCAATTGGTAATGTGGATGTGTTTCCTTTATATGGTAATGGGTAATGCATGATTGGATTGTATCTATTGCATCATTTATAAATAGTCCATTTGACTTGTAAAGATATTGAGATTATCCTTAATTTTCATAATAATAGAAATTGGTGAAAGTATTTGTTAAAATATGATTTCAAAATATCAAGGTAAGAGTAAGAATATCTTTTCAATTGGAGGTATAGTATAATTTATGAATTCTTACTATATCACCCACCAATATTTATACACATATTTCTTTGTTGCTCATGTATTGAAATTTAGGTCAAGGTAAGAGAGTTCACTATTTTAATCCCACACTTTAATCCCTCGATAAATGTGGCTGCCTAATCAACACATTCAAAATTAATCCTAGATCATGACCATTGATTTCTTTTCCTAGCATCATTATATTTAATATCTAACCTACATTGGACAAGTTTAAGGTTGTTAAATATCCATACTTTGTGATCTCACCTTTCCTCTTACATATTTTTATACCTATAAAAGAGATAAAATATAATTAGAAACTAAAAAAATCTAATGATGATCATCCAAGTATACATAACTAAGAAAATAGAGAGCTACGTCCCATGAACAAACATCTTAAAATAAGATATCTAACATGACAAAAAATGGTTGTTGTGAAATGTTCTTAAAACATTATAAATTTTATATATCCTATTGAAGAAGGTTAAGATGATCTATCATTTAATGTCTCCCAACAAAGACTTATCTGTTCATTGTAATGATTAATGTTCTAATCTTGGAAACATATCTTGAGAGTATTTATATAGAAAAAATTAAGAAAATGTGTTAGCTCAAAAACCAAAGAAAACTTTCATTACTAAATAAACACACTTAAAAAAAGTTATGGATTTATAATTAAAGGGAATGAGTTGATCTATGACACTCCCCCATAATATCTTTGAAGAATTTGATATCTCTATTTTGTAGTAATATGATATCTTTGTATTGTGGCATACTAGGAATGTAAATTGGTTGGTGGATAAAGGGTAAGCAAGTGAACAAGATATAGTGGAATAATTTCATTCTAAGTTTGTCATTTTTTTTTTATTGTGGGTATGTGCAGGGAGATAGGAGACCAAAGGAGAGTCTTAATTGGACACTTATTTTGAAATTAGAAAATACTGACCTTGGAGGAGAAACTGAAGATAGTTACACACAAAATTTAAAGACACAACAAGAATAAGAGTCATAGTGCTTTGAATTTCTTTATAAAATACTATTTTTTTTAAATAGTGGAGATTAAAGGGTTCAAAAGGAGGAGCACACAAAGTGCCCTTGTTTCTATCAAAAAACATAACATAGCATCTACTATGCCCCCTAAAATGTTAGTTTTTTTTACTATTTTAAAAATGTCTTTAGTGATCTAAGCTAGTTAACATGATGTAGTTGATGCCTAATTTTTTGCTAATTTTTTAATGAATATAAGATTTTTTACAAATTTTCAAAGTGGACACATCCCAAAAAATAGAAAATTGAGCATGCTCCTATTTTTTTGGAATCTAATTGAAAATCATTTTTTTCAATGTGAAAAGAATAGAGTAAAATTTGTAAAAATGTAATTTGTTTCAAATTTTGACTAACGAGTAAAAAATGAGATCAAAAATAACATATGTAGATTTTTGAAAAAAAATGAAGACACTAGCAAAATAAATTAAGATCAAAACCCTAGAATATTTGAAATGTGAAAAAAATTACATGGCTAGAAAGCTAACAAAGAGATCAATGTTACTATTTCATTTTTTTGACTTGACATTGAAACACGTGCAAAATTGAGGGGGAGCACACTTGAGATTGTGTCATTTTTATTAAATTTTGCAAAACATGTCTTTGGAATTTTAAATGTGTTCCCAACCCTTTGGGTTGGAATCCCAAAGAAAATCCAACCCTAAGGGTTGTAAATTATACTACATAGGCAGGTCCTTATAAATAAAAAATCCAATCTTTCTTCATTGGACAATTTCCTCTCCGACTAGTTTAGTGATAAGGTGTCTTGAACTAATTGAGAGTGACATTATATTTATGCACAACCATTTATGTAAATTAAATAATGGCATAATTATTAAAAGATAAACAATATTTTTGTTAGACACACAAGACAACTGAGAGGGGGGTGAATTAGTTGTGCATTAAAACCTTCAAACCCTTATTAAGTATTAGCATGAATGTAAACAAATGAAACACCAAAACATCCTTAATAATTCACAATAGAACACCAAATTTTACATGGAAAACCCAGTCAAGGAAAAACCACATGGTGAGGATTAACTCACTATATGAAAATCAAAACTGATTACAAGAGGCTCAGTGCGTGAAGGGTTCACTACCCAAGAAGGAAAGGTTCCCTACTAAGGGTTCATTGCTTAGGAAGATCACTTCTTCCATATTACAAAGAAAAAATTACAAGGATGTTCACTACCTCAGAGCAATTAGAGAAGCCACCACAATGATTCTTCACCATCTGCAACCTCCAACTCACTACCTCTAGTGACTTTTGGAACACTAAACTGTAGACACCTTCTGTTCACTACTTCTGATAGTCTTAGGTGTTCTTGCTCACACTCAAATCTCAACACAATCATACATAAATAATTTCACACCACACACATCTCTAGAGATTTAACCTTGCATATATACCTTTCACAACCTCAAATAACCTTCTCTAGATCAACTTCAATGAAATGTATGTACTTCAAATGCCCAACCACCAAATAGGTCTGTACCAAACACCTTTGTGGTGGAAAGAAGTGAAGGAGGACCACATAGAGGGTTAACTAGGATCCAAATCTACACCAAAATGATACACCAAGCATCCATAAACCATGAGGCTCATCCACAAATAGTGCTAACACACCAGGTTGGCCAAACTGACATTAACACTATCAAGAAACAAAATTCACACTTCACCAAGGCTGAAAAATCCTTTAGAATATGTAATAACATTACAAATCTTGGAATATTCCAAAACCAATAAAATATTCAAAAACATTAGCGCAACCACATAAAATTGAGAATTCTATCATCCTATGTAAGTAGTTAGACTGCCATTAGGTTACAACACATGAACCAAGCTTGCAAAGCAGCTGAACACTAAACACACAAAGGGAAGGTAGGTACAAGAAATATTAGCACATTCCCAAATCTGCAAGACACGAAACTTCAATGCAGAGAAATGTGAAGCAATTCCATTTCTCCTAGATATCCCTCTTCATAAGCCAGAGACAGTCCAACACACTGTCAAACATATATATTTTTGTAGACACGTGAAATTAGCATTGTGCACTCAATTCACGTTCATCCACTCATTAAATAAAGCAAATTCACATTCATCCATTCATCAGGTAAATCAATTTCAATCTCCTAAAGGTCATCAACTTTATTTAATTTAATCTTATCATTATCACCCTTAGCTAAATAAATCAAATATTTATTTAACTGAATCTTTATCATCTTTCATCTCCTTTTTTATTTAGTTTAATCTTTAAATCTAAAGCAAAAAGGTCAAATCACCTAATCCTCTTTTTAATTAACTAAATCATGATTAAATCTAATCTAATGCTAATCCTAATCACTTGTATTCTCTAGATTTTGCCACTTGCACATATAAATCAATTTATTGATTTATTAAATCAACATTTTCCATCAACATGGCATCTTTGAGGAATATTCCCTCAAGTTTGAATTCAAAATCAAGTGGACATGTATATCCAACAAAGCAATTAATGTCTCTTACATGTCCCTTGGAAAGGTCAAACTAAGCATTAATTCTCAAATTCAAATTTGAAATTTCCCCTTCTTGGGAACATTTCCCAAATCTTGCACATCCCTCAACCTATCACAAGTTGAAAAGTGGCCTCTTTTCATTGGCTTGTTTTTTATCCCACATTGCTCTCTCATAAGCATTCTTTCAACTTCAAAATCTTTAAATAGAGGCTTCATCCTTTAACAAATCCTCCATAATTTGATCCACAATCATTCATGCAAAGTCACTCTCTTCATTTGAGAACCGATTTTTCCCATTTTACTCCACAACTCCACAACTTGATCTACAAACCATATGCAAGGTTAATCTCTTCAATTGAGAGCTAATCTTGCCCATCTTATCATCATCATCTAGCTTATCTATCAAGGATTGGGAAAGGGCTATTTTCAACAGTAGCACCAATCCACTATGAAATAAAGTTTTGATTATGTTTTTATATGCTTGCATTTCATTATCTTTGTTTTATTTAGTTTGCATATTTTATCATAGTCAAGTATTTCATAGGGATGTTGAATTTAAATGTGTTTCAAATGACTAGCATAAGGATATAATGTTAAGGTCTAACCATTTGCAGATTTGGCATCCACAATTCTATGGTCGCAAGATCCAAAACCTAAAACTCTAGATATAACACCTTCGAAGACCTATGATCATCACTTTCAAACCACACAAGCAAATCTTCAAGAATGAAGAAATATGGAGTAAAATACATAACACTTCTCAATCACCTTGCATAGTCTTTATGTAAATTTTCTCAAAAGCACTTTGAAGCCAAGTAACCTTGCTACACCTACTCAACAAAATCTCAACACCATAGACACCTTCTCAACATACTCATACCAAAGGTTAACATAAATGACAACACTGATGACAACATAGTGCAAAAATCTCCCCTATTTTTATTCATGGCAACATCTACTGAAACACCATCAACAAAAAAAGAATATCTATATCTCCTATACTCAAGAAACTCTCCCCCTTACTTGAACATTTCTTTCCCTATGTTTTTCAAACTTCTCTCTCTTTTTTCCTATGTTTTTTAGACGTCTCTCTCCCTCCTTTTCCTATTTTTTTCAGACTTCTCTCTCCCCCCCTTTGACATCAATGGCAAAGGGAAACACCTACATACAATTCTTTAAGCACAAGATATGCTCCCCATGACTGCACCAACCAAAGAAACCACTACCTGCTCCCCCTAAGAGGTAGCCTTCATCAGTCTAGGAAAAATAATACATCTTGAGTTATTCCCTTGGATAGATACAAAATCTTATACATCTAGTTGAAAGGAGGGACAACAACTCCTAGCTTATTTTTGAGATAGTCAAATGTATCTTTTGGAAGAGACTTTGTGAAAATGCCTACTATTTGATCCTTTGTAGGCACATACTCCAACTTCACTTCCTTCTCAGTAACTTTCTCTCTTAGAAAGTGATACCAAATAAAGCTATTTTTTTTCTTGAATCCATTACATGATTTTTTAAAATGTTGATAGAAAGTGTATTATCACACAAAATAGGAATAGGTTCATCATATGATATTCTTATATCCTTCAATGTCTACTTCTTCCACAACACCTATGTACAACAAGATGTTGCAACAATATTTTCTACCGCTATAATGGATAATAACACTGAATCCTGCTTCTTACATATCCAAGAAACTAGCTTATTTTCAAGGAAGAAAGAACCTCCACTTGTACTTCTTCTATCATCCACATAACCTTCCCAATTTGCTTTTGTATAAGCACTCAAAGAGAAATTAGTATCCTTAGAATACTATATACCATAGTTCAAAGTGCCCTTCAAATATCTGAATATCCTTTTGACTATTGCCACATGTGGTTCTCTAGGATCTTCTTAAAATCTTGCCACAAGACATACTGCATGCATAATATTAGGTCTAGTTGCAGTTAGATATAGTAATCCACCAATCATGGATCTATCTTAGTCTGATTTGTCTTAGGAGACTCATCATTTTTGCTTAATTTACTACTAGTAACCATGGGAGCATATATTGGTTTAGAATCCTCCATTCCAAACTTCTTTAACATTTCCTTTACATATTTTTATTGTGAAATGAATAACCTTTTTTTGATTGACTAATTTGTAGCCCAAGGAAGAAAGAAATCTCCCCAATTATTGACATTTCAAACTCATTTTGCATCTCCTCAACAAACTTTTTGTACACATTGTCTCATTTCCTCCAAAGATTATGTCATCAACATACACAACCATAATCAAGATTTGATCTTTCTCAATTTTGAAGTAAATGTTGTTGTCTCAAATAACCTTTGTGAATCCCTATTCCAACATCTATCCAATCTTCCATACCAAGCCCTAGGAGCTTGTTTGAGCAAATATAATGCCTTCTTCAATCTGTAGACCATATCAAGATCTTCTAATAATTGAAAACCTTTTGGTTGTTCAATGTAAACTTCTTCTTCTAACTCACCATTCAAAAATGTAGACTTTACATCCATCTAATATACCTTAAATTTTTTATGTACCAAAAAATCCAAAAACATCCTAATAGCCTCCATTCTTGCTACTAGAAAAAAAATCTCTTCAAAATATATTCCTTCCACTTGTGAGTAGCCTATACCCACAAGCCTAGCCTTGTTTATGATAACTTCTCCATTCTCATTCAACTTGTTCTTGAAAACCCATTTAGTTCCCATCACATTCTTGTTTGCTGGTCTTGGGACCAGTTCCCATGTATGATTCTTCTCAATCTGCCTCAATTCTTCTTCCATAGCTTTGAACCAATTCTCATCCCTGCATGCTTTAGTAACTATTTTAGGTTCTATTTTAGAAAGTAAACAAAAATTTACCTATTCCTTTGCCATAGCATCTTTTCTTCTTGTTAGTACACCTTTGCTCTTATCTCCAATTATTTTATCTTCAAAGTGATTTTTCTACACATACTTAGGAGTCTTAGGGTTCTTTTTCAGAGCTTTTTCCTCTTCCACTAGCATCTTTTTTTCTTCTTATTTTTCTTCTTCTCTGCAAAGGGGTTCATTAGATTCATATCCTTCTATCAACATTGAGCTCTGATTTGATTCTTCATCCACTTTGACACTTGCACTTTCAATTGTCTTCCTTAGCCTCTTGTTGTAGCACCTATATGCCTTGCTCTTTGCAAAGTATCCAAGGAAGATTCATTCATCTAATCTTGCATCAAAATTTCCTAAGTTTTCTTCATCCCTCTTAAAAATAACATTTACTTCCAAACACTCTAAAATATTTCCTAGTAGAAGTTTTTTCATACCATAGCTCATAGGGGCTCTTTGAACTGTTCACTCTTGCTTGTCCTACGTTGAGAATGTAAACTATGGTATGAATAGATTCTCTCTGGGACAATAGAGATATAGTAGATTTGCTTCCTTTAACATGGTTCTTGTTGTCTCCTAAATTTTCCTATTCTCCCTCTCCACAACTCCCTTCTGTTGCAAAGTCTTAGAAGTTGATAAATATATTTTTATCCCATGATCTTCAAAAAAACTATTAAACTCATTTGAGGTGAACTCACCACCTCTAGTAGTCCTAAAGCACTTGATTTTTAAATCTATTTCATTCTCAACCATAAATTTAAATGTTTTAAACTTATCTAGAGCTTCTAATTTTTCTTTGAGAAAGTTCACACAAGTCATTCTAGAGTAATCATCTATTAACAACTATCACCTTGAAAGATTCTCATTCTGGTAGGTCCATATAGGTCCATATGCATCAACTCTAAAGGTATTTATTAGAGTATTCCTTAGATTTGAACTTGGTCCTTGTCTATTTTCCAAGTTGAAACTCTTTGCAAATTGTATTGATAGGATTTGTAATTCTTGGAAAGTCTCTCATAGCATGGATAGAGCTGATCTTTACTTGGCTATCAAAATTGATATGAAACATTCTTTTGTGCCACAACCAACTTTCATTGATTTGATTCATACAACACTTACCATCAACACTTTTGAGTTAATACACATTTCCTTTTGTCCTTATTCCTACCACAACCAAGATTTTGGAGCTTCCTTTTCTGATTTCGCAACCATCATCCTAAAACACCAGATTGTAGCCTTTGCTAAACATTTGTCCTACACTGAGAAGATTATGTTGGGGACACTTCACATAAAGAACATAATTTTTCTTATGCTTGCCATCAAAACTAATTGAACCTTTTCCACAAATCTTAGCAAATGTGTCATCACCAAACTTAACCAAACCACCATCATATTTCTTAATGTTAACAAACTTACTCTTATCATCTATCATATGATTTGAACATCCACTGTCAATTATCCAGTAGTTCTTCTCCTCTTTTGCATGAAGGGCAGTCAACATAGTTCCTTCAATACTGTGACATATTTTTGGAGCAATTTCCTGCACACATCTCTCAGGGTTAGTAGAATTAGTTCCAACATTCAAATCCATGAAGAAGCATTCATCACTTTCATTATTCGAGTAGTCTGATTCCTCATCATTAGATGTACCACTATCCTTTTTAGCATAACAACTCTTCTTGAAGGATTTACCTTTATGATCTTTATGATTGTCATTTGAAAATTTACCTAGACATTTTGAAGCATAGTGACCTATATTTTCACAATTGAAACACTTGAAAGGTAACTTACCTTTGTATTTTCTAGTGCCCTTTTTCACTCTTCTTACAAAATTCACTTCCACTTCATCAAAATTATTCAGATTAGATTCATCATTCCTCTCTTTCTTGCCAACTTTAAAAGTAGTTTCTTTTCTTGAAGCATCTTGGTCAAACTCTCTTAATTCAAAAGTAGTTAAAGTAGCAAACAATTGATCTCTAGTATATTGATCCAGATTTTGAGCTTCCTCAATAGTAGAAACCTTAGCACTATAGGATTTAGAAAGGGATCTCAATACCTTTTTCACAATTTCATTTTCCTCTAGTTTTCCACCAAGACCGTTGATGGAATTGATAATTTCATCTACCTTGTGCATGTATCCTGCAATATCTTCATCCTTTAACATCCTTAGGGTTTCAAACATAGCCTTAAAATTTTGCATCTTTGCTTGCTTTACCTTATCATCTCCTTCATAAATGATTTTTAATTTCCCCAGACCTCTTTAGCAGTTTTGTAGCTCATCACCTTCACAAGTTTTGAATCCAAAAGCCCACTCAAAATAGCATTCCTTGCTATGCCATTGTTCTTATACTCCTTGAATTCATCTTCACTTGTTAGAGGAGTAGTAGGCATAGTATATCTGTCTTTGACTTATTTCCATATGCCAAACCCTAATGCGATGAGAAAGGCTTCCTTCCTGGGCTTCCAGAAGGTATAATTTGTTCCATCAAACATAGGAGTTTTGAAACTATTCATGTGTGCCATTTGAATCTACCTCAAGCGGTTAATATTTTTCAGGGAACCTCTACTCTGATACCAATTGTTAGACACACAAGACAACTGAGAGGGGGGATGAATAAGTTGTGCATTAAAACCTTCAAACCCTTATTAAGTATTAGCACGAATGTAAAAAAATGAAACAACACCACATCCATAGTCATTCAAAATAGAACACCAAATTTTACATGGAAAACCCAAGGGTAAATGCAAGAAGATGAGTCCATGAAACGTGGAAGTTTTTGCCTTAGGCAAAAAAATGAAATCGGATTGCAAAAAATGAGATCCCGCTTTTTAATAAACAAGATCCCATTTTTAAAAAGTGGGATCCCATTTAGCTTTGGGATCCCGAGCCTAAATTTAAAAAATAGGATCCCGTTTTGAAAAATTTCCATTTTTGGAAAATTTTCAAATATTTTGAAAAAATTCCATTTTTGGTAATTTTCAAAATAGGATCCCATTTTACAAAATGGGATCTCGTTTAATAGAACCATAAAAAAAAATTATGAAATGAGATCTTTTTTTAAAATACAAATTTTTGGTCAAGTTTTTGGCTTGTTTTTTGGTTTGGGAAATGGCTTGGGGACCCGAACCTAAGCTTTGGACTTGGCTTGACCTACAACTTGAAGGTCATGTTAATGTCACAGGAAAATCGTGACTTTGGACATATGTCTAAAGACCTATTTTGCATAATTTTTTTACAAAATTAAAACCCATTATAGATGAGATAGTGCAGATTCTAAATATGTAATTTTTTAATAATTTGATTAATTTTTATATTTTTCAATTAATTTCTAATGAAACTAGTCCATAAACTTGAATTATCAGGGTTTTTTAGTATTTTAATAACTTTTGATCAACATAACATTTTAACAAACAGATTGCATGAGAACAAACTTCAGACAATTCTTTTCAGTTTAAAAAAATAAAAAAATGATAACTCTAGGTCATCTTATGTGTGTCGTACACTATGATTTTTTAAAACGATAAATATGCCTAATACAAATTTATCAAAACAAAACTTATTTAATACAAAATTACAAAAAAAAAATGATAATTGAGGTCAAAATATTGATGTCGTACGTGTGCATGATATGGTAAAAAAAAGTGACTTTTAAATAGTGGTTTTTAGAAACACCTATTGAAACTCAATTAGTACAATCTGGCTATTGAAATAAATTACATATTTGGAAACTAGACGTCGAGTACTACATTTTATGGTTAGTGGCTTTTTTAAAGATTACATCTCTAAGTGCTTCAAATTTTAAGGTCAAATGTGTTAAATTCTGAAAATCAGGGAAAACACTTCACTTTTTGGCCAAAAAGTGGACTCAACTTCTTGCCAGCACCCCTAATAAGGGAAAAACCATGGTGAGGAGAGACTCACTGCCTGAAGGGCTCATTGCACAAGAAGGAAAGGCTCACTACCTAGGAAAATCACTTCTTTTAGATTACAAAGAAATAATTACAAGGAGGTTCACTACCTCAAAGCAACTGGAGAAACCACCACAATGACTCTTCACCATCCACAACCTTTAGATCAGTGCCTCTAGTGACTTCTAGCACACTAAACTATAGACACCTTCTGCTCACTGCTTTCGGTAGTCTTAGGTGTTCTTGCTTGCATTTAGATCTTAACACATGATCATACATCATTTCACACCACACACATCTCCAAATAGTTGACCTTGCATATATACCTTCTGCAACCTCAAATAACCTTCTCTAGGTCAGCTTCAATGAAACGTATGCACTTCAAACTTGTGCAACCACCAAACAGGTCAACACTAAACACCCCCGTAGTGGAAAGAAGTGAAGGTAGACCATGTCAAGGGTTAACCAGGACCCAAATGTACACCAAGCATCCATAAACCACAAGGCTCATCTGCAAATAGCGCTAACACATTAGGCTAGCCAAACCAACATTAACACTATCAAGCAACCAAATTCACACTTCACCAAGGCTGAAAACATCCTTTGGACCATGTAGCAACATCACACAAAATCCTAGAATATTCCAACACCAATAGAATATTCAAAAACACTAGTGCAACCACATGAAACTGAGAATACTATCATCCTATGCAACTAGTCAAATTTCCATTAGGTTACAACATGTGAACCAAGCTTGCAAAGAATCTAAATACTAAAGAAACCAAGGGAAGGTAGGTACAAGAAATATTAGCACATTCCCAAATCCGCAAGACACAAAATTCAACACAAAGAAATGTGGAGTGATTCCATTTCTCCCAGATATCTCTCTTCACAAGCCAGAGACATTCTAGCACACTGTCAAACATGTCTTCTACTATTGCACGATCTAGAACTTGAAACTCTAGATAGAACACCTTCAAAGACCTCTTATCATCACATTCAAACTGCACAAGCACATCTTCAAGAATGAATAAATGAAGAGCAAAATACAAAACAAGTTTCCCAGTCACCTTGTACAGTCTTTATGAAAAATTTCTCAAAAGAATTTGGATACCAAGTAACCCTGCTGCATCTGCAACACGTTCTCAACATCATAGAAACCTTTTGAACATATCCATACCAGAGGTTGACATCAATGGGAACACTAATAACAACATAGTGCAACAATTTTTATCTCCACAGTTGCATAATTTAAGTGTTTTTAAACAAAGTAAAAGAGTAATGTGTCTTATACATTCTTCATTTGTAAACTTTAATAGGATTTATTATTCAACATCTACGAGATTTAATTTCTATAAGAAAATAATCATAATAAATATTTCCCATATTAATGCAAGATTATTTTTTCTAAACCCACCAATAGAATCAAAATTAAAATCATATTAATTCTTAAGCTTTAAATTTATGGATATTAATTCCATACATTTAAAAATATTAAAACAAACCTAGATAGAGAATGGAAGTGAATGCCTCTAAGAATATTCTATCAATCATGGTTTGATTTTTGTGTCACTAACATACTCATTTAGATACCTTTGAATATTCATTAGGGGCAAACATTGATGACTAAGCATATAATTATAAATCAAAATTCTTTCTTTGGTTAAATTGTTATGAGTAGAAGAATCAGTTTGTCAAATTTAGGTGGGATTAAACTTAGTCGAAGCATGTATTTACAACATAATTTTTTTTATTAGTTAAGCTAATATGAATAGGGGAATTGGTTTTTCGAAAGTCACACAAGGTTGAACCTAGATGAGAAAGAATACATTTATACATTGGAAGTAGTTCTTTGGTCAAGCTACTATGAGTAGTCAGGTTGGTCCATTAAAGTCACATGAGGTCCAATTTGGAGCAATTGCACCTCTTGGAGATTTGAACCTTCATGAATGTCATAATCAAAGAACAAACCACCATCCTAACTAAATGATTTTAACTAATTAAACTACAACCCTTTCACAATTTTATTATCCTTTTAATATTATAATAATTTAATTTTTAACTTTAATTTCATTCTTAGCTTGAATATTATTTTAATGTATTAAATGAGATTATTTTTATTTATTTTTTCAATGTATGACCTCATATTCAATTAAAATATTATTTTTTGATTTTGTAAGAAAATTCTTTTGTTTGACCATTTCACATTTACTATGCCAATCACAATACAACATATTAGATTACAAAGAGAGGTTTTGTGCATAATTTGTTCCATCTCTTTGTTTCATGCTTTGACAATTAATGAAACCCATTTCTTTCCTAAATATTGAAAGGACTAGTTTTCAATAAAGAAACTCAAATTACTGAAGAATTTAAGGTGTAGATTCATTACCAAGAACATGGAGTGGATATACACCATCATGTACAAGAGTTATTTGAGCCACTTTAGATGATTTATGATAAGGGTTACACCTATTTCGACAAAGGATTATCGTTGGAGTATTGAGAATATTGGATAGGTTGATATGCAAACTTAGAACACACTTGTGGCTAGTGAGCTATTCTACCACTAAGTCACTTGCCCTTTCATGATCAATATTTAAATTATATCAGGGAGTGTATTTCAATTCAATGCACCCCTAAGATACATTCATATTGACATCAACGATATTATATTCAAAATCTCAAACAAAGTAGAATTTAATTCTAAATAATTATCGAGGATTTAGTTCTAATTAATTTCAAATAGCATAGAAATCCAATTATAATATGTATAGATTTTAGTTCTAATTATTTTTGTATAAAAGTTATTGTATTGATTTTTATCCTACAAATAAATAAATAAATAAAAACTATTGAACTAATATTTATTTTTCGCTCTTCTTTATTTACACACCTTCTGCGTAATAAAAAGATTAATGTTTAAAAAAACAAAAATCCCCAAGTGCTGTGTCCGATAAATGCCTTATTTTCCATATGAAAAATCAGAAAAATGTAAAGTTTGACGTGACAAGCTGACAGTAAAGGAAGTCGATGATATTTAAAGAGAACTCAGGCTATGACGTTGTTACGACCTGTGTACATGCAATTCCAAGCTGTGGGAATCTTCGTGGAAGAATCCATTTCTATTGAATACAACTGTGTGTACGGGAGGGGGCTATGCTTTGAGTTCTTGGCATGTGAACTTTGTTTTTTCCGCTCCAATCCAAAGTCCGACTCGGTAGATTCCTATCTGAATTGTTGGTGATCGAATTTTTCTACATCAAGTGGAGTAGGGCGGTGAGACAAAAATAATTATGATAGTCCATTTACTCATGTGATCAAATAGAAATTAGCAATTGAAGAGTGGGATGGTCCAATTATATGATTAAATCCTTTAGAAAGCCTGTGTGATAAAATCCTTCTGTTCGCTCCAATCCAAAGCCCGACTCGGTTAGATTCCTATCTGTAAATTAAATTCCATGGCATCCACTTCTGCATCTACCGAGCTTGGAAACGCTTTTGAGGGAGTTTCCCCGCCATATCCATCTGCATCTTCCTCCAAACAGCCCTGGGATGTCTTCATTAACCACTGTGGAAGGGACGTGAAGCACACCCTCGCCGCCAACATCTGCTCTACACTTCGTCGCACGGGTCTGCGAGTCTTCCTCGATGTGGAAGCCCTGGAAGCCGGCGATATAATCCCCACAGAAATACAAGAGGCAATGTGTAGTGCCTCTGTTCACATTGCGATATTTTCGGCCAACTATGCACGATCTCCATGGTGTTTAGCAGAGCTATCGTTTATGCTCAAAACTGGTACCAAAATCATTCCCGTCTTCTACCATGTTAAGCCTTCTCATCTGCGCTGGGGGGTTCAAGGAGAAGGAAGCTATGCTTCTGCCTTTTCTGAATATGAAGAGAAAGCAAGATACACCCCAGGAAAGCTCCAAGAATGGAAAATGGCACTGGTAAACGTTTCTATTCGTTCTGGCTACATGATTGAAGATAATTAGTGAGTATCATTATTTTTTTGGGTTCCTGTTTTACATTTGATGCATGCCAACAGTTTTTTTAATTTTTGTTGTCCTTACTCTAAACTGAACATTGTTAAGTGACGAGGGGAAGGTTTTAAAGAAAATAGAAAATATAGTATTCAAGACGACTATGAAGGTGCCGCTTGAGGTAGCCAAACATCCCGTGGGGCTGGGTTGCATGGTACAAGAATTGGAAAGATGTATCCTTGAACCTGCCAAGAGTGAGCGCAATGTACAGATTGTGGGGATCGTGGGAGTGGAGGGAGTGGGTAAAACTACTCTTGCAAAGGAGCTATACAACCAGAAATATTCCTCGTTTCATAACTACAGTTTTATATTTGATGTGCGGGATGCTGCAAGCAAAAGTGCAATCCATAAGAAGCAGAAGAAGCTTCTGAAGGACATCGGTGTCGAAAATCAAGACTTGATTTTTGACAATATAGAAGAAGGCAAAGCAATTCTGGCAAGTCGCCTGAGATCTCTACCTGTACTCATCGTCTTGGATGATGTAAATCATGAAGACCAATTAGATGCTTTGTTGCCAGCAAGGGATCACCTTGGATCTGGCAGTTTGATCATTGTTACATCCCGTGAGTTGGGAGTCCTTACAACGTGGGGTATCTCCTCCCATGCCATCTATAAAATGAGACGACTCAATCAGTCTCATGCCGAGCAACTTTTCTGTTGGCATGCTTTTTTACTGCCTCATCCGAAAGAAGGGTTTGAAGATCTGGTCCGAAAGCACTTGATTGTTTGTGACGGTTTACCCTTTTCTCTCAAGAAGTGTGGAGAACAGGTCTACAAAAAGTCCATGGACAAGGGGGAGGCCCAGATTATCATCTCCAACATGGGGAATGACTATCCAAGATCCAAGGCCGCTGAGAGTGCGAATTCTTATGCTAATGCGTCCGACATCGAGTGGGCGAGAAAGCTTCCTCCAAATTACCACAAAATCCTTTCCAGGGCTGTCGTAAAGGAGAACTACTCGTCGATGGAAGAAATCTATGTTGCCCTTTGCAATTCAATTCAGATAGAAAAGGGAAAGCAGGTAATATGCATGAGCAATCCGATCTTCTTTGTATGTTTTTCCTTGTGTTGAATCGACTGGTATTTATTTCGTTTTTCCAAATATTACAGATTGTTTGGCTGGATCAATCGACGGGGAAAATAGCCTTGAAGGCGTCTGCGCGTTCTATGGCCATCACTTGGAGTGAGGACGATAAGTATTGGCGGTGGGTATCAACAGAAGAGACCAGGTTAGCAGTTGAACAGGCAGCTGGCCTGTCTCTTTTCTAACAACTGTTTTTCTTCGATCATACATATGAAATAAAGCATAATTTTTTTTATATGTATTTTTACTATACAGATTCGGTCAAATAATAGAGCTGGTTGAAGTGTGGTTTTTCCACGTGCATCACCGGTTTGAATGCATACTCTTATCTCCGAATACAGAGTACACAGTGGCATTCATTGTTAAGATCGATAAAAGTAGAATGCGATCTTATCAATCGCCATTTGAGTTTTCCCTCCAGACAACCGACGGGAATTTGATACAGTCGGGTCGATTCTTGGATGACTTAGAGAAACCAGTTGAAAGTCACGGAGGATTTAATATGACCCCTCTGAAATATGCAGAGAATGGATGGATGGAATTTGTTGTGGGCGACTTCTTTTTGAAAGAAGATGATGGCAGCGGCCGGGCAAGAGTGATTGATGTGCAAATGAAAAATGAAAACTGCGACTTCAAAAAAAGTGGTATTTTCTTAGATGGAATTAAGATCACACCTAAATAGTTGCAAGTTCAGTAGATTCTTCGACTGTTTCTCTATTCAAGTAAGCCTGGGTTAATGCAGGTTAGCTATGATGCCTTGGATAAACATGAATAATGGATATTCATGGGTGTGGCGTGTTACTTCATCTGAGAAAACATCATCTTGGCTATTGCTGTATGCAATGGATCTCACTGGAGCGGTCTGCATGATTGAGAATCACTTGAAATAAGTGTCATGTGAATCTAGACAAGGATGATTGCATAACTATGCATGACCATATGAGGGATTTGGAGCTAAAAGCTGCTAACAACTTTGAAAGAATTATGGGATAATATAGACGTAAGCATATTCTTATGTTATAATTTTTAATGTTGCGTGCTCTCTTTGTGACTAAACTGAATAGAAAATTGCTGTACCTACGGCCTTGAGAATTGACTATCAGCAGAGCCATCATGTCCAAAGGTTTGCAATGTTAATAGAACCGTCTTATTGATTTATCGTGATTGAAATTATTATTAATGTTTAAAAATATTGATAAAGGATAATGGGATTAAAGAAGCTCAAGGGAGATTTTTGGAAAGTATTTTTAAATAAAATAAAAAATATTATAAAAGATTTAAGTAATCTAATACTAAAATTCAAAACTAAGTTAATTATGAAAAAAATCAATATATATGTCACATTATATGTTTCTTTAGTTTTCTTGTCATTACTTTTTACAGCCTCGTGTTTGGATTAGATATAGTATGTAAAGAATTAGATCAAATGTATGTTTTTAGTCACTAAAAGAGATGGTTGGAATGAAGAATGAGGTACAATTCTAATGTTAGTAGAAGCATCCCTTTCCTTCCCCTCATTCAATTGATGACATCTAAACTTGCAAGCTCCTACTATGAAAAATGCAAGAACCTATGATTTTAGTATTGAAATAATGAGTTTTTTGAAAGATTTTTGGAGTGTCAAATCACTAGAGCATCAAGAATTAATAGATTGTAAAAATCTATCTTCAATAGCTAGATTTTTTTTAAGCACTTTCAAAATATTTGACATATGTATAAAGCTTGGCCTTATGTGAAGTATTAGCAATGTCGAAGAATTATTTCAAGCACCTAATATACCTTCAATATCTCAATTTAAGTGGTTTCTAAAACATTGGCTTGGGTTTAAACATGCTAGAAATCATGAAGAAGCTTGCTAATTTGGAATTTGAGGGATGCAATAAGTTGGAAGAATTACTTCATCAAATCATAGAGAATGTGTTTGAGAGAGCTATTTTTTTATGTTACCAATTTAAGGGAGGTTGAAATTTTATCCTTGAAATTTGTCATACAAACAAATCTATTGATAAACTAACTACATATTATATCATTCACCATGTGTAATTAAAGATTTGACTATAGAAAAACATCTAACTCTAAATTTTTTTTACTATAATATAAAAATCATCGACATGCCCATTAAACCTATATGAATTCAATTGCTAGTTTACCTAATTTTAAAAAATTACAAAATAATATATTTTAAGAAGCAAATTAGAAAACAGAGCATGGATTACATTTAGGAGCAAAAATCTCAATGTTTAAGGTACTCATGTGTAGTATAGAGAAGAATACTTATGCAGTATATGGTAGAATAGGCATTGGACAAATTCATCGCAAGAAAATTCACGGCCAACAATTCACTGTGGGAAAATTCATGGTCATGACAAATTCACCTCATGAAAAATTCACCGCCATGAATTGCTGCTGTGAATTTTCCATGAGATAAATTTATCATGACGGTGAATTTTGATGATGAATTTTCAGACAATGAATTTTCCTAACGCCAGTAGAATATGCAAAGAAATACATAATGGGTAGTAGTTGGAATTTCTGACTCAATACTCTCTTTAAATAATCTCTCTGACTTGGACGTTCAAAGCAGTCAATGTTTTGGACCATTTACTTACGTGCAGTATACAATAGAATATGCAAGGAGAATGCTTATCCATTCTACAATAATGGTTAGTAGTTGGAATTGAAATGGTCTTTCAGACTTGGACGTTTTGAATTAATGGTTCAAACATGTCGAATTTTTGAATTCATTTATGTGGGATCCACTGCAATACTTTGTCCAAGTTCATTCATTCATAGTCAAAGTTTTGAATTCATTGTTTTTTTTAGATACTCAGAAAAATAATCTCAAAGTTTTGAATTCATTGTTTTTTTTTAGATACTCAGAAAAATAATCTTTTAATTGGCGGGACATTTTGAGTATTGCGTGCATAAACTAGGCCCATCTAAACATCGGCTGATTAGTTACCTTTCCTCTCATGTGGGAGAGTATGGAGAAAGTAGAACAATTTCTTCATTGAATTTCATCCCATCCTTAATACACAGCAAAGAGGAAGTTAAATCCATAGAATTATTAACCAAATGCATGCTTAAATACATTTTAGAGTGAAAAAATTCTTTATAATTCAATAATTAGATTAACCATTAGGGAGGAATTGACCATAGGTGAATGGGAATTGTATACGCCTAAATATGATCTGAATAAATTTGATTAATTAAATATATTTATTTGATTAATTAATTCTTATTTCATCTATTATTAAATAAATAGAAATATTTATCTATATAGTTCATTATTCTAATTCTTTTATTTTAAATCGCATTTCTTCTAATTATTATATCTTGATTAAATAAACAATTTCATATAATTGTTTTATTTAATTATCTGATTTTTCTCTCTTAATTAAGTAAACTAAATCATATAGTTTGTTTAATTAGCATTCATATAGTTTGTTTAATTAGCATATCCTTCTTTTATTAAATAAACAAATCTCAAATATTTACTTTATTTAATATTCCAATTTCTTCCAAAATTAAATAATAAACAATTTCACATTGTTAATTTATTTAATATTCCAATTTCCTTCAAAATTGAATAAATCAATTGAGCACATGTCGACAACTTATTCTCAACCAAAATTAAAACTTTCAATTTTAATTTAATTGTGCTTTATCATTTCAAACCAAATTTGGAACATTCACGGGAGACTTGACTCTCTTCTTCCTTCTTTTCTTCTTGGTCATTTGGAAGAATTCTTTATCCTTTCCATTATCTTCTTCAACAAATTCATTCTTCTTCATCGATTTATCCAGATTCAATATCAACCCTTGCTTGCTACCACAACACAAATTGCTTTTGGAAATCTATAAATATAGCCTCTTACTACCGAAAAATGATCCCACTTTTGAGCAAACTTACTTTGCAGGAATTAGCATTCAAGCATTTGAGCAATTTAGAAGCATTTTAAGAATCATATTAGATTAGCAATCATGGCATTTATAATGACATATCACTTCATTTAGCTTTCATTATCAATAAATCAATATCATAGCTTGCATATCACATAGCTTTCATATCACAACTTTTAAGTCACAATCATATAGCTTGCATCAATCATTTCATATCAATCAATCAATCATATCATCAGATCATATCATATAGATCATTATTCTCATTCACCACGTTGTCACTTTGATAGACACAATGCAAACAAATCTGAGAGCCACATTGATCTATCAAATCCTTCGAGTTAGAGAGCGATGGAATGAATTTAGAGATTTGATTATGCTTTTAATTATATTGATTTACGTTTGAATTCTCTAATACTGTTGCATTGAGAAGTGTTGTTGATTATTCACTCATACTTTACACAAACTTACATTTTGGCGCCCACCGTGGGGCATGTTGGTGTAATTAATTATTTAATTACACTTTACTAAGTTTACTTAGGTAATAATTAGTTTGCTTAATTATTAAGTAAGCCTTATTTAGTTGAGCTATTTTTAGTTCAAAATTATGTTTAGGGTTATGCATACATTGTTTTTATAAAGCAATTAATCCCTTGTATTTTCACAATTCCTGAATATTATTCATTTGCACATCTTCATGCAAATTGCTCTGCTTTTTTCTGTTTTCTCTTGTGGAAAGCATTTTCTGGTTTGAATTTCAAATCTTGGTTTCTAACATGATATCAGAGCCTTGATTATTTTTTTCCCCCAAGGCTACCTATAAGTCTTATTGGGAAAATTTGGAGCACTTTTACTAAATTAGGTGTAACTTTTGTGTACGGTGTCTATTTTTTGCAAACGAGATACCATTGGAAAGCAGGTTTCGAGCCCGATCTAGTGGTCAATGTATTTTTTTAGATTTTGTTCCAGTTTTATTTTGCAAGCCTCTGAAGTCAGATGAAGTAGTTTTTGATTTGGAGGACATATATTTTGCTTCGGTTATCCATTTTTCGTGATTCAAGTGGCATCGGAAAGCTGATTCACTCCTCTACACATAACTGAGGTCAATTTTTAGTCATGGAGGTAGATGTGAATATTTGTTTGTGCATGCACTAGGTTTGCATTTTCTTTGTAATTTATGCATGTTTTGCATGTTCTCCTTTTACAATCATGGGTTATTGTAATAAATGAACTTCTATAAGGTTCCATCAGGGGGGATTATTGCATAATAATTTGATTAGAGTGTAGTTGCATTGTAGGAACTTTGATCTCATCTCCATATTGTTGAAAACTCGCATGAGTTGTATCTGGATTTTGCTGGTTCTTTTGGCCACATCTTTCTCATAGATTCACACATTTTGGTTCACATCGGTTTACATCTTAGATTGAGAGCCTATGGCTAATGATCTTGAATTGCATCAGATTCACATTGGGTCACATCTCAGTTTGAGGGCCATTCATTTTATGGTTAATGTTCCAGAAACTTCACGGTACTTGCTCCTATGGATCAATTTTAGTCACAGTTTGGCATCGACATCGAGATACACATAACTTCCAGATTCTTTCATCATATCATTCCCTCTTATGGGGGGCATCATTTATTCATCTACTATTGCTTCATATATTCTAGGGTTGTTCCAGTTTGTGAAAATTTTAGTGTTCCTTGGCATCAGGTCTGCTATTGGATTATCATGATTCTGCCTAATTCCTTCATTGACTGTCATATGGTTTCTTGTAAAAAGAGGTATCTTTCCTTGCTTTCCAGATTCAGGATTCTAGTGTTCTTTCAGTGCTTTTCTGTAGCACGTCATCTCATTGAGGGGCTCGGGTTTTGTCCCACTAGGTTTTCTCCTCTTTCCCATTCATTGCATTTGTACATGGGTACCTAACATGGCCTTGTAGCCGGGACCCATTAATGCTTTCATGCATTCATCCTAGCATTAGGTGCATGCTTTTTAAGTCTCCCTAAGTTGCACTTAAGGGGGGGTGTTGGTGTAATTAATTATTTAATTACACTTTATTAAGTTTACTTAGGTAATAATTAGTTTGCTTAATTAATAAGTAATTTTTATTTAGTTGAGCTATTTTTAGTTCAAAATTAGGTTTACCCTTCAAAAGTGAAAATAATAAAAAAAAATTAACCAATAAAGAGGATCTAGGATAAAATAATTCTCTTAAGATACCATTTAGTTGTACAAATGAAGCTAAAAACATGATGAATCTAATAGTACTCCTAAGAAAGGGCTAGACCACTCTAGGTTGTTCAATTAACCTTATAGACCTTACTTCTCCTAATAGATGTAGAATCTTTCCTCCTATTCAACATATTGAGCTTCATTATATTTTCTTCCAAATAACATGGGAAATTGGTCAAATGAAGGCACACTATACAATGAACAATCCCTTAGAGAAAAATATTGAAACTAAATTGATTTTGATTTATAATAACTTGTACATTAATGAATATTATAATACAAATAATTTTGTGTAAGAAAATCAAATTGTTAAT
The DNA here is from genome assembly GCA_007258455.2 of Sequoia sempervirens. Taxonomy (NCBI): domain Eukaryota; kingdom Viridiplantae; phylum Streptophyta; class Pinopsida; order Cupressales; family Cupressaceae; genus Sequoia; species Sequoia sempervirens. Next base: position 73,060,362 of record VDFB02271358.1, on the reverse strand, counting down.
ATGATATACATTGTCTTCATGATGATAATGATGTTAATTGTGAGCCTATGTTATAACCCATGGCAATGGAATATGGAATAGGAAAGATTAAAGATATCGTGCAACTATGGATGATCTCCATAGTCACTAGAACACAATTCTCATACACCAAATTAAGGATTATGAGATGTTTTCTTTGATTTAATTTATAATTCTTTGATTGATGATGAACTTTGTGCACCTTTTAAATATTATGATGTATTTTATTGTTTTGTTACTCTTGTTGATTGATACAATGATGTAATTTTGATTGATGGGTTTTATTTTGGTTTGAATTTCCATGAGAAGAAACAATGAGTTCTTAGAGAGAAAGCCATTAAAAATAAGTGTCTATTCAATTCTATGGTCATGCTTCCAGCCAATAACATCTTAATCAATATATTTGGCTAGATCTTTTCCTTTGTTTTGCTATACTTTTTAATTTCATTATGGAAACTCAAGGAAGAAAATATGTGAATGGGTTTAACATGGTCTTGATGAGATACCTCAACTTCTAATATTTCATGATGGCATCATTGGATTTGAGCCCAAGCCAAATATTCTCATAATATTTAAGCACAAGGATTTCCCTAATCACCTCCTTACCTAGACACTCAAAATACTCCTACTAAATTCTTTGATGAGGCAATGCGGGAATAATTTTTAGAGTTATTTTCCTAGTTCCTTGGGTGCATAATACATTCTTAGTTTAGGAAGTTTTATGTTTTATGCAGTTGATTTTTCTTTGTGTGCCCTCTATCTTATTTTATCCCTTTTTTTATTTCATTTCCTAGGCCTTTTCGGTCCTTGTGTTTTGCCCCTATTTTAGCAATTTTTTTGGCTAGATCCCTTATGATAGCTTATTAGAATAGCATTGCATAGTTCCTTAATCCATTTTTTAGGTTTATAGGGAAAATTTAAAAGGAATGAGACTGTGTCTTAGGTTATTCCAAATATATCTAAATTATTCTTGATTTACTCAAGTATTCATGACTTTTATGTTAATTAAATCATAATTGAATGCACATGGTACTTTCTAGATTCCTAAGGTGACCCATTATGGCCTTGGGTAATCAAGTCTTATATTGTTAGATTGATCATCACATGCCAATGGTAGTCTCAAGCCTAGATTTTAATCTTCATTACTTGGAAATTAAGCAAAAAGGAAAAATCAAAAGACAAAAAGACAAAAATGAAAAAATAATGAAAAATTGAAAGTAGTGAGAATTGATTAAAAAGGAAAATGTAATAAACTCAATATTTTTGTGTGATTCAAATATCTCCACTAGGCATATGTATGCATGGCTAATAGTGAAGCAATTATTTGACAAAACTAGAGGCATTTTCATCAAGGCTATGGATGTTGGATTGGCAACAAAATAATGATAAGTATGTGTTTGAACTAATTTTTTTTTTTTTTTTATAAATTATTTGGTCATCATGCTAGTTCTAGTTGATGATGGAAGGAGTAGATTAACCATGCATACACACTATTCGATTAACATAATCTAGTTCTTACTTGTCCTAAGTTATGTGTGATTTAGATATGGTTAGTATTTCCTATGTAATGATTTTATTTTATTTAATATTTCTCTTTTAACTAGAGACAATAGATTCTAAGAATTACAATGCTTTCCTTGAAAATCACCATTTTTTGGTGCCTATTTGCACCACCCTCACTAATTTCTAATAAAATTAAGGTCCCCCTATTTTTTGGTTATATTTTGCTAGCTTTATTGTCTCATTCCATAGGTGTTAATCATTGATATCTAATATGATATTTCTTCAATGGGACTATTTAATTAAATTTATGCTTGGTGGCATGCTTGGCCTCTCATCATTCCTTACTCATTCATCTAAGTTGAAAAAATATCAATAAATTCTTGATGTTTACTTCATTTTCTACCTTGGGTGGGTTTTTGGAGATTTCTCTACTAACACCCTTTTCCTTAATTACTTGAAACCATGTGCTTCTAGGATTTCCTTAATTTTTGGGTTTTTTTGGTGCCTAAGCACTCAGTTGTTAAGTTTCTTGAACTATCAAGCCCCATTCTATATTCTTATTTTAAATTTTGAGTTTTTCCCTACCATCATCTTATTCTTCCAATCCTTGGGTCAGTCTATCTTGAGGTGGCCCTCATCTCCAAACCTGCTTCCCTTCTATGTTGTCAAATTTGGCCCTATAGGGATGCTCTTAATCCTTGTTGCATAACCAATTGTCTTGATTCCTTGCCGCTTGAGTCCCTACTTTGTACTTTTGGATTTTATCCTCCCTTCTCTTGCACACACTTAAATTCTTCTTTCCCTCCTTACTTTCTTGACTACGGGTTTCATATCTATCAATCCTTGATCCCTAGTGTGCATATCAGATCCTAAGACTCTTTTGTGTTCCTTTCTTTGGTATTTTGTATCTCATCACTTTATTTCTTGATTCCTAAGGGACTCATATGTTTTTTCTTTCCTACACTTTCTTGAAGCTCAATTTTGGGATTTTGGGTTTCCTTATACCTAGATTTTGTTCCTCCTTGTTCACTTCCTTGACACCTTGGGAGCATGAATCCCAATTTTCTATGACTTCATGCCCTCACCCCTCAACATCTAGTATTTCATGTTCTTGATCCCTATTTCCTTATGAGATAGGTATTTTTTTATCCATGTCCCTACTTTCTCCCATGTTCTTAGTTGCCTATTTCCCTTGGGACACTCACATTTTAACCTTTTCTTTCTTGCTCTCCACTCCATTGTTCCTTTTACACATCTAGAGTTTTTTTTCTTTACTTCCCTCTAGAAATTAATAAATGTGGACCTTAATTCCTACTATTCTTCCTTTTTAGACCTACCAGATTTCATCTACTTGTCTTTATTAACATTAAGTATTCTCATTCACCAATACCTATGAATATAATAGACTTATTAACCCCTTTTCTCCCCAAGTAAGCTAGTATGGAATTTCTTGAAACCCCATTCTCTCTTAGACCTTTGGTATTTCTTATACCATTGTGCCTATGGAAGCTCATACCCCTTGTCATCTTATCAACCCAAACTTTAGTTTTCCAAATTCTTAGTGCTCGTGAAATTAAGGATTTCACAACACTTGTTGTGTGTATGTAGCATATTCCCATTCACCTATGGCCAATTCCTCCTTTCAATTGGCCACCATGCACTACGATTTCAAACCAAGACCATTTGTGCATATGTAGAACATTAAAAAATGGATGTCACAATACTTTATTGTAGCACTTACCTTCTTTAGCTTATTAATAATATGTTCACTTGTTTTTCCTTTTCGCACTCCCTTGACTAGCACTTGCCTACCACATGGACAAACTTTGAATATATCTTACATGTAATTAAAACTGACATTTTGGCCAACAAAGAAATAGCATTCTTTTCCCTATCTAGGGCACTGCAAAAAGAAAATTTGCCCATTCAAGCCTTTCTTCAACCTATCCCAATATACAAGTTTGACTTTTCCCACATATGGACCATGTTACAATCTAATTCTTGAATTATAAATATTTTATTGGCCCAGAAATGTAAGCATGGATTTGGTTAATAATTATATAGATTTAACTTCCTCTTTGTTGTGTATGAAGGATTGGATGAAATCCAATGAAGGCATTTTTCTACTTTCTCCATACTCTCTCCCATGAGAGAAAGGGTAACTAATCAGCTGCTGTCCATAGTTTATGCACGCAAAACACATAATGTCCCACCAATTAAAAGACTATTTTTCTGGGTATCTAAAACAATCAGTTTATGTTTTCTTAGAAATTGCTTTATGTAGTGCACAGATGGTCCTACATTTTTTTGGTTTATTTTCAATTCGAAAACAATGAATTCAAAACTTGACTATGCAATGAATGACCTTGGACAAAGTATTGCCATGGATTCAAAACTTCGACTTCTTTGAACCAATAATTCAAAACGTCCAAGTCTGAGAGATTATTTCAAGATATTGCTGAGTCAAAAATTCCAACTACTAGCCATGGATCCCACATAAGTATTTGACTACTTTGAACGTTCAAGTCTGCCTTGCATATTCTACCGTATACTGCATAAGTATTCTACTGTATACTGCACATAAGTACCTGTAAACGTTGATATAATTTGTTTTTACAGAGTTTCAATCCAGAAATAACTATCACTTGAATTCATGCTTTGTTTTCTTATTTGCTTCTTAAAATATTTAATTTAATTAAACATATACTTCAACTACTTACAAAGATGAAAAGAAATCGCACCCATTCAAATTAGTAATAAATAATAAAAGGGAAAAAATTATGAAATATAATATTTTATATTTGAACATGCAATTCATTATAAGAGGAAGAAAATAATTATTAAATAGATTAAATTTTAAGGTTTTTTGAAATTATATTATTTTGTATTTTTTTAAAATTATGTAAACTAGCAATTGGATTCATATAGGTTTAATGAGTATGTGGATGATTTTTATATTATATTATTTTTTTTGTTAAAGTTAGATACATTTTTTCTATTGTTAAATTTTTAATTATCGTGAATGATATAAAATGTAGTTAGTTTATCAATAGATTATTTTAGGATAGAAATTAGTTCAATAGTTTTTTTGTTTACAGAATAAAAATTAATACAATAATTTTTATAGGAAAATGATTAGAACTAAAAATTATAGATATCATAATTGGATTTTTGTGCTATTTAAAATTACTTAGAACTAAATCCTTAATAATTATTTAGAATTAGATTCTACATCGTTTGAGATTTTGAATTTAATATCATAGTTGATCTCAACATGAATGTATCGTAGGTGTGTGTTGGAGTTGAAATGCACTCCCTAATATAGTTTAAATATTGATCATTAAAGGACAAGTGGTTCAATGATAGAATAGCTCACTAGCCACAAGTGTGTACTAAGTTTGTATATCAACATATCCAATATTCTCAATACTTCAACAATAATCCTCTTTAGAAATGGATGTAATCATTATTACAAACATCTAAAGTGGCTCAAATATCTATTGTACATGATGGTGCATATGCACTCCACATTCTTCAAATAAGAAAACACCAGATCTCCCACCTTATATTGCACATTTCTCCTTTTCAAATCTGCCCTCTCTTTGTAGTGTTCTACACTCTTTTTGAGATTTTCCTTCACTTGATCATGGATAGACTTCATGGCAATGGAAAAATCCTCTCCTTTTGCACTCCTCTTCTCCATTCCTTTCATATCTCTCAACTCAAAGATCCCCCTTGGAGTTTTTCCAATACTTCTATTGATGGAGTCATTATAAGCATATTCTGCTCAAGGGGCAGTACCAAATCCCATTGCACACCATGTTCCTTTGTCAAACACCTCAAGAGATTACCAAGTGATCTATTGGATACCTCTGTTTGGCCATCCATTTGAGGATGGTAGGTAGAACTATGTTGCAAATTAGTCCCCAATTTCCTCCATAAGGTCCTCCAAAAATGACCAATGAATTTAGAATCCCTATATGATACAATGCTCATAGGAATACCATACATTCTCACAACCTCCCTAAAAAATAGATCTTCAATGTTAGAAGCATCACTAGTGCACTTACAAGGAATAAAATGAGCCATTTTGCTTAATCTATCAACCACTAAAAAAACACTATCAACTCCCCTCGGTGTTTTAGGTAGTCCTAAAACAAAATCCTTACTTATGCTTTCCCAAGGTCTATTTGGGATTGGTAGGGATGATAAAGACCAACATTTGAAGTAGTTCCCTTTGGTCTTTGACATATTGTGCAAGATTTCACATATTTTCTCACATCAACCTACATATTAGGCCAAAAGTAAAATCTCCTAACCTACTCCAAGGTTCTATCTAATCCAAAGTGCCCTCCAAGACTTCCACTATGCTTTTCCTTGATTATATTCTCGCTCATAGAATAATGAGGAATGCACAATTGAGCCCCTCTAAACAAAAGACCATCTTGCAAAACATAATCAACACAATCACCATGAAAAGCATCTGAAAATTGAGAACAAACATCAAAAGCTTCCTTGAAATATTCATCTTCTTGATACATACCCTTAAGAGCCTTAATGCCTACACTTTGAAGTTGGATTTCTTGAACCATCATGACCCTTCTACTAAGTGCATCTGCAAATTTATTATCTTGCTCCTTCTTATGTTTTATGGAGAATGTATATGCTTGTAGGTATTCAACCCACTTCATGTGCCTTTAGTTCAAATTTTCCTGCCCATTAAAGAAACTAAGTGCATGATTGTCAGTAAACACAATAAATTCCTTTGGTAACAAGTAGTGCCTCCATTTTTTTAAATCCTGAACCAAAGCATACAATTCAAGATCATATGAAGTGTATTTTCTTTTAGATTCATTCAAATTTTCACTAAAAAATGCAACCGGTCTACCTTCTTGACTTAAAACAACACCTATGGCTTGATTGCATGCATCACATTCTATTGTAAACATCTTATTAAAATTAGGAAGAGAAAGAATAGGTTGTTGGGATACCTTTCTTTTTTAAAATATTCAAACCTTTCATTTTCTTCTTGGGTCTATAGAAAATTACTCTTCTTGTCTCCTTTGATTGTGTCAATGATAGGTGCACAAATTTGGCTAAAATTCTTGATGAATTTTATGTAGAAGCTTGCAATACCATGAAAAATCCTCACGTCACTCACTGAATTAGGTGGTGGCCAATTGAGTATAGCCTCAACCTTTGAAGGATCCATTTTTAAACTCCAAGTTTTGTTATAACAGACCCAAGGTAGATTAATTCTTCTTTAATGGACTCACACTTTTGCATGTTAATAAAAAAATCCTTCTTCATGCAACCACATTAGAACCATATCTAGATGCTTCAAATGCTCCTCCTTGGACCTACTAAAGACAAGAATTTCATCCAAATAAACTACAAAAAATCTGCCAATAAAAGGTTTCAATACTGCATTCATTAGTCTCATAAAGGTACTAGGGGTTTTAGCCAAGCCAAAAGTCATCACCATCCACTCATAAAGACGTTCATTAGTCTTGAATTTTTTTTTCCATTCATCCCCCTCATGGATCCTAATCTGATGGTACCCGCTCTTCAAGTCAATTTTTGAAAAATAACAGGCCCCTCCAAGACAATCCATAAGATCTTCCATCCTTGGCATAGGAAACCTATATCTAACGGTTATCCTATTTATGGCTCTTGAATTAGTACATAATCTCCATTTACCATCCTTTCTTTGAGGTAGCAGGGTTGGAATAGCACAAGGGCTTAAACTCTTCCTCTCTAGGACCTTATCCAACAACTCTTGCACTTGCTTTGCTATTTCTTCATTTTGGGCTAGTGTTATCTTGTAGGAAGCCTTTTTAGGAAATGTAGCACCTAGTATTAGGTCTATATGATGATTGATTCCCCTGATTGGAGGTAGGGAACTAGGCAATTCATCCATTACAATCTCCTTATACCACTCCAACAATGTTTGGACTTCACTAGGTATGGGTTTCTCTTTGTTTGAGGACAAAACGGACCTGCATTTAGGCTTAACAACCAAGGAAAAACCTAGGCCTCCATCTTCTTTTAAGGTTTTCAAAAAATCTTTCTCACCTACCACCATGATGCTAGACCCAAGTTGTTTATCTACTCCATCCGGTAAGGGATTCATAGTGAAAGTATGTCCATATTTTCTTATTGTGTAGGTATTCTTCTCTATGTCCATATTTTATTATTGTGTAGGTATTCTTCTCTGCATCATGTTGGGATTTCATATCATACTACCAAGGGAATCCTAAGAGTAGATGACAAGCATCCATGGGTGTGACATCACACAAAATTCTGTCCTTATACTCCCCAATCTGAAATTCCACCCAACATTGCTCATTAACAAGCACTTGTTGACCCTTATTCAACCAAGACACCTTATATGCGGTAGGGTGAGGATTTTTTTTAGTTTTAACTTCTCAACCATTTCAAGAGACACTAAATTATCAATGGAACTAGAGTCTACAATGACCTTGCATACCTTCCCATGAGACTTACATGAAGTCCTAAACAAGGACTTTCTCTGTGGTGGCTCCGTGGTACTTGGCACCTTGAGAAGTGTTCTTCTCATCATCAACCTCTCTCCAAATTTAGGACCAAAAGGCCTAGAAGGTGAATTTAAACTTTGTGCATCCTCCTCTTGCACCAATTTTTTCCTCCTCTCTGCAGTTTGAGAGTTTGAAGCTTGCTTTTCAAGACACTTGAAGGATGGGTGCCCAAAATGGTTACAAGTGTAGCAGCTTCCAGAGAATGAATTGGAACCTCTTCCATTGAATTTTCCTCTTCCATTAGACCTCCTACCTCTGAATCCTCCTCTTGATTCTTGTATTTTTTCCTCTTTTCTACTTGTTTCCCCTTGTTTCTTTTGTGATTGGTTTCTACCACCAAAATTTCCTCTTCCCTTGGAATTTTTGCCTCTACCCCTTCCTTGTTGCTCTCGCTTTCTTCTTAACTTCTCCTTTGCCTTGAATGCTATTTGGAAGCATTCTTCTACTATTTTAGGAGTCACAAGAATCATCTCATCTTGGATTGAAAACCTTAGGCCATTCGAATATCTAGCCACTTTCTCATTGTCATTCTCTACATGACCACACCTCATACTGAGTTTGTGAAACTACTCTGTATAGGTTGCCACATCCATATCCTTTTTCTTTAGGCTTTGAAGTCTCCTAAACACTTGCACTTCATGATCTATTGGTAAAAATTGTGCCTTTAATTTTCTCACCATTCTTTCCCAAGAGGAAATCATATTCTTTCCCTCTTTCACTCTTTCTCCTTGGTAGTAGTTCCACCAAGTCAAAGCAGCCCCACTCAATTTAGTCTTAGCAAACTTAACTTTCTTATTTTTTTCCATTTTCTTGTACTCAAAATAGTTTTCCAAGGAATCCACCCATTTTAGTAATGCCTCTACATTCATCTTTCCCCCATACATTGGTATGTCCATCTTCACATCAGATGATTCTGCTCTTATGGATTGCAAGGCACCAATGAACCTCTTTTCCTTAGGATCCAACCTTTCTTCTTGTGAAGGGCTTTCACCTTCACCCTCCACATCTTCCTCAGATCTACTGTCCTCATCAGTAATCCCTCTCTTATTCTCTAAGGAATCTATCCTATGTCTCATGGCCTCCATTTCCCTTGCAAATGTAGACCCACCTTTTGCACCTTTTGGAGGAATTGTTCTTTGCACACCTCAAATCACAAGCTCTCTTTAGAACTCTCACAATGAAATGTGGCTCTGATACCACTTTTATATAGAGTGATCAAAGGAAGCTTCTTCAGATGATCAACTAGATGATAAAACCACTAACTTAGCACAACTCTCTCAAATACTCTCTAAGTGGACCTTGTCAATCTACTACTCCTTCAAGGAAATGACCCAACTCACCTAGGGTTCTTGTACTCAACAGAACCAAGGGGATTAGAATCACTTTGAAAAAGTTCAAAATGACCATAAAAGGCCACAACACCCTAATTAGAATTTAGGAAACTCCATTTGTTCATTGCTCATACTACTAGGCCTCTTTAGCCTTGAATGCTTGTAACACTGCTCGGTAGGATAGTCTAAATAAAATCCAGCCACAAGCCTTTATCAAGCTCAAACTACTAAATTTAGGCAACTATGATATGCCTCTACAAGACCCCAAAGTCTCACTTTTTGATAGTGGATGGAAGAGCAACCATGGACCAATGTACCGCTATCCCCAAGAGGCCTAATTTGTTGATCACAACTAGATTTTGATTACCTAGGCCATCCACTTCACTCCAAAGCCTAGATTTAGACTCCTTCAAGCTAATTACAACCATTTTCAAAATCCCTAAGTGCCACTTTGAACAAAAATCACTCAAAACAAGCAAAACTCACTTTTTGCTTCACCAAGTAGGGATGCCACATGAGGATGTCAGGCCTAGATCAAATCATAAACTCCTCCACACATCTTTTCATTCTCCATAACCATGCAAATATGAAATTATATCCAAACACCTTCCATCCCACAAATATTTAGCAATTATACATCATGGGAATGGAAGAATGAGCCATTTTATAGTTAAAACCCTAGTTTTGAGGGTTTCAAACCTACTGCTACTAAAATGATGATATCTTCCATTATACTAGCTGAAAATTCACCAAACCACTTTAAAATGAAATCCAAGTCTTCCCTCTATCCAACCATAATAGCCTTATGGTCGTATAGTTCATACAATTGTCATACCACACAAGAAAACAAGGATTTTACACTTAGAATTTCCAAAAAAGAGAGTATTTGTGCATTACTTCATCAAAATGTTCATCATCAAACATGCCTCAACCAAGAGGCATATTTCAATCTTCAACACACCTTCCCAAATTCCTCCAATTTTTTTTTGAATTAGTTGGTTATTGGAAACTAACCCATCACCATTTAGACTCTTAATTGCCTAGTTAAGAAAATGCACACCACTTCCTATAAGCCCAATTTAAATGAGGCTTCAAAAGGTGTAAAAAGACACCAAAACACTTTAAATCATCAAGGAAACTCCCCTCAAGTACCTGGTTGCATTATGGAATCTTGGTTCTTTAATTTTCCAAGGTGCACCAAGCTTACAAAGTGAGGATGGAGACCTTGTTATTACATTGAAACTTATCACCAAGACCAAAAACTCAACAACAAGCCTAGAAAACCTATTACAAGTCATTCAAGATGGTCCTTAGGACCTTATTACATCAAAGAAAACTTGATGTCAAACACAAAAACCAAAAAATGCCTCAAAGAGGCATGGAAGCCCAAGGTGCCCTTGCACCAGGAAGAAACTTCTTCCAAGCTTGTATTGCAATCCCAATGATTATGATCATGCTATTGTTTTCAGATTTTTAGTTGATAATCTTGATGAGGGATTTTAGAATTGTTATGGATTCTTCTAATATCTCTCATTTCCTCAGAACCTCAATTAACTTCTCCAGCCTACATTCTGTTAAGTCCTACTTTCCAAAAAGTGTCCACAATCTTGTTTTTAGTGTTTTGAACATTTGTATGCTTAGAATGTAAATATTGAATCCTCTTCTTAATCACACCATCCTAATCTTGAAACATGTTAAAATTATGTCCAATCTTGTTCAACTCTGTCTCAATTTTCTTTAAATTTTCTTTGTATTTTTATAATACATGAGGCCAATGAAGGAAATAGTTATAGATGTTGTTTGTTGTACTTATGCATTTCCTTAGCTTATTCATTTTTCTTTCTAACTTGGTGAGTGATAGTTTTTATTGCTCCTTCAAGTGTAGAATTATTTCTTCTTTCTTGTTCTGAGACTCAGAGTCCATGATTTCCTTAATGCATTTGATCATCTCTTGAGGTAACACATTCTGTAAAATCTATAAATTAATTTGGTTGTGCACAAAATGAGCACCTAGTATGTTCAAAATCATTCCCTGCTCATATGAAGGTCTGATAGACAATCTGCTAGCAAATTTTTGCATCCCATTGTTCTCATGAATAAGTTGCAATATCTCTTCTTTGGTTAAATCACCTTCTTCTTCACTTCCTTTTTCCTTTTCTTGATCTAGTTCATTTGATTCTAGTTCTTCCCTTTGGGTGTCCTTAGTTTCCTTATGAGTTTCCTCATCTGGTATATCCACAATCACCTATTTTTTTCCTTTCCCTTCAACTCTTGGAGTCTTGCATGTCGAAGGAGTGCAGATAACAATTTCTTTTTCTCTTTTCTTCTTTCTCTCCATGTCACCTGAAGAGGAGCCAACTTCAAGTGTTCTTATAGGAATGGGAATAAAGATTGATCCAAACCTTTCTAGCAAACCCTTAAAGAAACTTTTATATTCTTGATCACATTGTGCCAAATTGTTAGAATGTAGATAATTTTTTTTTCAAACCAGTTCACTCTCTTCCCATACAACATTGTTGTTCAATGGTAAGAAATTCATAAATTACATCACAAGACATATAACTAAAGTACCAAACGTGAAAGGGTAACCTATCTCCTTTGTCAATTGTATGTTCTCCATTAGTTGATCTTTCAGTAATCCGCATAGGTCAAATTCCTGATCTTCCATTATCTTCTTGTGAGAAATGTAAACTACACCAGCTGAAGTTGCACATTCTCTATTTCTGATAAATATTTTATAAGACACTCCATGCACAATGTACCTTGTCACTGAATCTTTGATTGTCAAAATTATTAAATCCCTTTGATCTCCAGGTACTTCGATAAGGGTTTTGACTTCTTTCTTGGTATATCCCCAACTTTGCATAACCTAGTCACAGCTCCAATCACCTCCTTTGAGATATGATAGGGTTTATCTAGAGTTAAAATGTCATTATTCAATCTGTCTAGAATAAACCTAACAATTTTTTCATTTTCAAAATAGGGGAATTCACTCCAGATGTCTAGGATTTGTGTTTTCCATCTCCCAGCCATTTCAATTCATCGGGCGACAACATGTTTCTTACAACTTTAATCTTCTCACTACTATACTTATCTAGGTTCAACATTCCCTCAATTTGTTCCATTTTTCCTTACATACCAAACAAGTTCTTCTACCGTGCACCAAATTGAATGAAAAATCCACAAAACAACTAAAATACCTGATGAATTAGGGATTCACCATTGAATTATCTTCACTCTTTCAAAATTCTGCTACAGAGTTCTCTCCTTCTTCTCTTCTTTGATGCAAAGTGGCAAACGAGGGTTTCAATTAGCCTTTTATAACTCGTACACCTAACCATTTTAATGTATTAAATTCTTTTTCCTTAGGTGTTTCAGATACCTTTCTTTCTAAAACAACGAGAGAAATATTAGTCTGTGGACCTTCAACTTCTTGAATTTCTATATAAGTGTTCTCCAATGCATCTATAAATCATTAACACAACTGTTGACAATCTCCTGCACTCTGGTAGTAACTACCAATAGGGGAAAAAGGATATTCTTGAAAAAATCTCCCTAGAACATGATAGGGAGGTTGGATGAATCAATCACCGATTCATGCTCTGGGTCTCAATTGTCCGTACAAAGGCTTAACCCTCAATTTGAATAAATTAGACCTTTTCAAACCATGCCCTGACTTCACTGCAAACTGTTAGGTATCCCTCACACCATATGGATTGATGGAGCTTCCTCCTCCATGCTATGTCTTGGAAAGGCACTTATCTACCCTCTCCACACTGTGACTTGTTAGGAAATGGACACCCCTGCAAATTCAAGTGCTCTGCACTATGGTCTTCCCTAACTGGACTCTTCCTGGCTCACTTAGGGCAAGACTTCCTCAGTAGCTCCTATGTTTTCAAAAGCCCTAAACCCTACCATATGTACATACATGGAGTCTAGTCATTGTTCCCAAAGGGTTGTATAATTTGTATGGTGGGAAAGTGAACTAACACTCCATTTACACAAAACTGTCTGGTTCAGACCAGCAACAATATGAAATCAAAACTATTTACAAAAAATTCTTGAAATTGAATAAAGAGACTAACTAATGTCACACAATTTTTGAAGAACTATTGCACTACATCCTACACAAGTTACAATGCCATGTTTAATCCATAAAAACCTCACTTCAATGCAAAAATTAAAAAATTCACTCTCAAAAACAATTACTTTCCTTGAATTCACAAAACTTAAAACATAACAAATGATTCTAACCCTATTCCAATGTCGAGGCATCCCATAAATATGGTCTCTAATTTAGTTATCCTCACGCTTGGGCTCTTCTTGGCCACTTGTAGCTCCATTTGAGCAACATTTTCAAATATTTTGCAAAACTCCTAAAATCCAAAACCTCAGTTTTGAGCTAAAACCTAATGACTCCTATTCTATGGTCAACATTACCTTAATCTGATCAAAATACAACCAAAAATTCCATTAAGGCTTACATCCAAATGAACTAAATTTGATTGCTTAGTTGTCCTAGACAAGACTGTCCTAGACAAACCTTCTAAACAACCTATGATAACCTATGGGTGCTCCCGCACCATTCTCCCCCTCAGCCGAAACACTAAAGATTGTGGGGAGATATCAGAGGTAAGTTAATACCTTACTTCTTGAACAAAGCTTCATCCACCCATGTAGCCTCATATTCTGGTTTGTCCTTCCATTTGATGAGATGTTCCATGTATTCCTCATGCTGGGTAGACTTCTTCACCCTTGATTCCAAAATCCTCTCTGCTTGCAGCTTGTCTTTAGGAGGTAAGGCTATGTTACTTACATCCTTCAAGATATCCATACTTTTCTGATCCAAGTTAGTGGCTGGTCCTTTATACCTAATCAAATCAGCCACATTAAACACTGGTGAAATATTGAAGTCTGCAGGTAGCTCCACCTTGTAAGCATTCTTTTCATACTTGGCTAACACCTTACATTGTCCCACTCTCTTCATCTACAACTTGGTTGATGTTCCTTTCTACAACTTATATTTTTTTAGATGGACCATGACATAGTCTCCTACTACAAATTGTAGATCTTTCCTAGACATATCTACCTTAGCTTTCGACTTGTGAGTAGCCTCTGCAATTGTCTTCTTCACTTGCTCCTGAATCTCCTTCATGGTCTGAGAGAAATCCTCAACATGGCCACTCCTATGCTCCATATCTCCTAAATCTCTAAGTTCACACACACCTCTTGGGTGCATTCCATACACTATTACAAAAGGACTTTTGCCTATGGCTCGATTCACACTATCATTGTAGGCATATTCAGCTTGTGATATGACCAAGTCCCATGTTTGTCCATACTCCTTGGTTAGGAATTTGAGAAGGTTACCTAACACTCTATTAACCACCTCAGTTTGTCCATCGGTCTAGGGATGGTAGGCTGATCCAAAAGACAAATTAGTACCTAACCTGCTCCATAGAGTCTTCCAAAAATGACTCATGAACTTCACATCCCTGTCTAAGACAATGCTCAAAGGAAATCCATGGATCCTCACAATCTCTTTGAAGAAAAGATGAGCAATATAGCTAGCATCATGGGTGGTCTTGCAAGGAACAAAGTGACTCATCTTACTGAACCTATCTACCACCACATAGACACTATCAAACCCTGTCTTGGTTTTAGGGAGTCCTAGCACAAAATCCATGCTAATGTATTCCCATGGTCTATTGGGAATAGGTAGGGGTTGATACAAACCTGCATTACTAGCTCCCCCCTTGGCTTTCATACAAACTACACACTGCTCCACATATCTTTTGACATCCCTTGGCAACTTGGGCCAATAATAGAACCTCTGCACTAGTTCAATTATCTTGTTGATACCAAAATGACCACTAAGACTACCATTGTGCTTCTCCTGGATAAGATTCTCTCTCATTGAACCTTTTGGAACACATAACTGATTCCCTTTGAACAAAATTCCACTCTACAATGTATACTTTGAGAATTGACTGAAAATAATTCTCAAAATCAGAACACACCTTATATGCCTCTGAGAAGTCTTCATCTTCTCTATAGAGATCCTTGAAACTGTCTATCCCAATGCTCTTTATTTGTATCTCCTGCACTGTCAGCAACCTCCTACTTAATGCATCTACCACCTTTTTCAACTGTCCCTTCTTGTGCTTGATGGTAAAGTGAAAGCTTGGAGGTACTCCATCCATTTCAAGTGCCTATTACTCAACTTTTCATGTCTGTTGATGTAGCTAAGTGCTTGGTTATCAGTAAACACTACAAACTCTTTAGGTAGGAGATAATGCCTCCACTTTCTAAGTGACTGTACTAGAGCATATAGTTCTAGGTCATAGGTAGAATACTTTTTCTTAGCTTCGTTGAGCTTTTCACTAAAGAAAGCTATAGGCCTGCCCTCTTGGCTTAGTACTCCTACTGCAATTCCACTAGCATCATATTCCACACTGAATAACTTATCAAAACTAGGTAACAAAAGGATGGGTTGAGTTTCCACTTCTTGTTTCAGTTTCTCAAAACCCTTCTTAGCTTCAAGAGTCCATTTGAACTTAGTTTTTAGGCCACCTTTGATTGTATCAAGTACTGGTGCATATATGTCACTAAAGTTCCTTATAAACTTCCTATAAAACTGAGCTAATCCATGAAAAATCCTTACCTCTGTCCCGGTGGTTGGTGTAGGCCAATTTAGGATAGCTTCCACCTTGCTTGGGTCCATCTTCAATTTTCCTTGGGATACTACAAACCCCAAATACACAAGCTCTTGTTTGAAGAATTCACACTTTTCTAAGTTGATAGCTAACCTCTCCTCCTACAATCTTTTAAGAACTAACTCCACATGCTTTAGATGTTCTTCTATTGTCTTGCTAAAGATGAGTATATCATCTAGATATACCACCACAAATATACCTATGAAATCCTTAAGCACTTCATTCATGAGCCTCATGAATGTGCTAGGGGCATTTGAGAGGCCAAATGGCATGACTGTCCACTCATATAACCCATTAGTTTTCTTAAAGGTTGTCTTCCACTCATCCCCTTCTTTGATTCTGATCTAATGGTATCCACTCTTGAGATCCAACTTGGTGAAATACTAAGCTCCTCCAAGACAATCCATCAAATCCTCAATCCTAGGAATAGGGAACCTATATCTGATTGTAATTCTATTTATATCCCTAGAATCGGTGCATAGCCTCCACTTATCACCTTTCTTGGTTGCTAAGACCACTGGTACTGCACACAGATTGATGCTCTTCCTAATTAGTCCTTGGTCTAACAATTCCTGCACTTGTCTAGCTACTTCTAGGTTTTGATCTAGTGTAAGCTTGTAAGCTGCTTTGTTTGGAAATGAAGCCCCTGGTATGAAGTCAATCTGATGACTGATGGCTCTCTTTGGAGGTAAGGTTGCTGGTGTTCCATCACTGACTATGTCCTTGTACTTCTCAAGCAACTTCTGGATTGTTCCTGGTATGGCTATTTTCTTAGTCTTATCTTCCTCCTTAGATTGCACCATGACCACATATCCTTCCCCTCCTTGTTGTAGAGTATTGATAAACTCCTTGCCACTACTTAACAAGACACTAGGGGTCTTTGAATATCCTTCTTCCTCATCTGATAGTGACTGCAGTTTGAATGTCTTTCCATCCTTCTCGAATGAGATATTGTTCTCCTTTCCATCATAGATGGCTCCTTTGTCATACTACCATGGTCTACCCAATAGAAGATTCCATGCATCCATTGGAAACACATCACAAATCAACTTTTCCTTGTACCCTCCAATAGAGAACTCCACCGTTGTCTACTCATTTACAAGAACACTATGCCCTTTGTTCAACCATGTCACCTTGTAAGGGTTAGTGTGGGGTACTTTCTCCAACTTCAACTTCCTCACTGCCTCCTCTGAGATAATGTTATCAGTAGACCCTGAATCCACTATAACTTTGCACACCTTTCCAAGTATTTTGCATCTTACCTTGAATAGGGCTCTCCTTTGCTTTGGCTCTTCTTTGACTGGTTGTCTGATTAGAACCCTGCTAAACATCAAGCTCTCCCCCATTTCTGACTCAAGGTGACTAACCTCTGGTGACCTGACACTCATAGTGTCTTCTTAAGCATATGCTACTCTCTTTTCTGTATTTGAAGAAGATGCTTTCTTTGGGCACCTATAAGTTGGATGTCCTACTTGCCCACAGTTATAACACTTCATACTAGCTAAGTATGAGTTACTTCTGCTTGTTCCTCTTCCTCTATTTGAACCTCCTTGAGGTCCTCTACCTCTTCCATAGCCTCCTCTAGAAGTTGTTTCACTTCCATGCTCTGTGAGTTTATACTCTCCCTGACTTCTTTGTTTAGTCTCTCTACCTTGGTAACTACCTCTATATCCTCTTTGATCTCTACCTTTTCCTTTGCTCTTAGAAGCCTGATCTTGTTTCCTCTTACTCCTCTCTTCAATCTTTATAGCCAATTGATAGTATTGGTGTACTATTTTGGGAATCAGAAGAGTCATATCCTCTTGAATGTTCCACTTCAATCCGTTAAGATACCTAGCCACCTTAAGACTTTCATCCTCTGAAACATTAGAAAACATACAAATTTTTTGGAACTCCTCAGTATAATAATTCACATCTTGGTCTCTTTGTCTCAAGCTCTCTCTTTTCTTATGCAACTAAATTTCATAATCATCTGGCATGTATGCTTCTCTCACTTTGGAAACCATTCCCTTTCAAGTAGAAATAGGCTTCTTTCCTTCCTTTTCTCTCTCTGTCTAAATGAAATTCCACCATGTCAAGGCAGAACCTCTTAATCTTGACTTTTTCACCTTCACCTTTTGTGCTTTAGTGACTCCATCACACTCAAAATGGTTTTCCATTCCCTCTATCCAATCCATGACTAGATCAACTTCCATTTTCCCACTAAACAGTGGTATTCCTTCAAGTGCTTTTCCACTCAAAGCCTTCAATGCCTTCAAGAAAGGCTCTTCTTGCAAAACAGGGTCAGGTTCAGGGATCTTGTCTTCCTTTGCAACCTCTTCTTTCTTTGGTACCCTTCCTTCTAACCTATCACTAACCTCATCGGTCTTAGTCTGTACATTACTCATTGCTTCCTCAAGTTGGGCTATTCTTTCCCTCAATAGCATATTGTCTTCCTCCTATTCTTCCACCTTCTTGGCCAATTCTACATTTGTCACCATGTCAGTAGAACCACTAGACTCAATCTCTGACATATAATATTCTATCCCAAATCTTTTTTGCTATGATACCAATTTGATAGGGAGGTTGGATGAATCAATCACTGAGTCATGCTCTGGGTCTTGCTTAGAAGACCTCTAGGGTGGCTCACTCCACCACTTGCAAACTATAGGACCTATTCCTTCTTAGGGTTCCCTGTTTGCTCCTTGCCAACCCAACTATCAACAAATTTCTTCCTACCAAGTCAAGACTTGGTGAAATCTTGATACATTTTCCTTAGCCCTTAATCCACCCTAAAGGCTACTAACCCTCCAAATCATTGAAATAAGTTTTATAGGGGTTTGGAGGTATTTCAAAATCTTCAATTCATCCCACTAAGTGTATTAGGGGTCCACATAACTTTATCTCCTAGTCGCTTCCACCAAACCCTCATTTAGGCCTAAAAGGCTACTAGCCCTAGGAGCCCCAATTAGGCCTCCTCTGAGAAATCAGGTTAGTTCTCCAAATATTTCCAAAGAACACGCCAATATTTTCTTGGGATTCCTAGTTCATATGAACACCTCTTAGATATTTTTGGGGTCTTGGGTTTCAACTGTCCGTACAAAGGCTTAACCCTCAATTTGAATAAATTAGACCTTTTCAAACCCTGCCTTGACTTCACTGCAAACTGTTAGGTATCCCTCACACCATATGGATTGATGGAGCTTCCTCCTCCATGCTATGTCTTGGAAAGGCACTTATCTACCCTCTCCACACTGTGACTTGTTAGGAAATGGACACCCCTACAAATTCAAGTGCTCTAAACTATGGTCTTCCCTAACCAGACTCTTCCTGGCTCACTTAGGGCAAGACTTCCTCAGTAGCTCCTATGTTTTCAAAAGCCCTAAACCCTACCATATGTACATACATGGAGTCTAGTCACTGTTCCCAAAAGGTTGTATAATTTGTATGGTGGGAAAGTTAACTAACACTCCATTTACACAAAACTGTCTGGTTTAGACCAACAACAGTATGAAATCAAAACTATTTACAAAAAATGCTTGAAATTGAATAAAGAGACTAACTAATGTCACAAAATGTTTGAAGAGCTACTGCACTACATCCTACACAATTTACTATGCCATGTTTAATCCATAAAAACCTCACTTCAATGCAAAAATCAAAAAATTCACTCTCAAACACAATTACTTTCCTTGAATTCACAAAACTTCAAACATAACAATTGCTTCTAACCCTATTCCAATGCCGAGGCATCCCATAAATACAATCTCTAATTCAGTTATCCTCACCCTTGGGCTCTTCTTGGCCGCTTGTAGCTCCATTTGAACAACATTTTCAAATATTTTGCAAAACTCCTAAAATCCAAAACCTCAGTTTTGAGCTAAAACCTAATGACTCCTATTCTATGGTCAACATGACCTTCATCTGATCAAAACCCAACCAAAAATTCCATTAAGGCTTACATCCAAATGAACTAAATTTGATTGCTTAGTCTTCATAGACAAGACTTTCCTAGACAGACCTTCTAAACAACCTATGGTAACCTATGGGTGCTCTTGCACCAGGACAATAGCCTGAGATAAATTCTCGAAGGAATTACCAGAAGAAGATTCTAGTGCTAGCTCATTTCCTTCAACAGAGTGACCCTTCTTCACCCATTTTTTCTTCATTTGATCTCTTATTTCTTCCACAGTCACTTTCCCTTTTCCTTTATCATCTTTTGTGTATTTCTACCTTTGTATATTGGACCTTATTTATCCATGCATTTTTTTGTAGAATAATGCAATGTGACCATATCTATTGCAATTTTAACACACAAGATTTCTTTGTCTAGACAAATCATTGCATTGATTTTCTCTTGATCTACACTGGTTAGCAATATGTTCAAATTTTTGACAGGTATAACATTTAACTTTCCTTTTACTGAAAAAGTTGTTTGATATACTTGTACATTCAATTGACTTGTGACCAAACTTATTGCAACTGAAAAATTGACCAGAGAATAATGGACTACTTGAATTTACTTCACTTCTATATTGTGCATTCATATGGCCAAATTTATTGCAAGTAAAATAGTATCCATTAAAATTTTGAGCATTAGTTTGTCTTACCGGATACCTTCTAGCTTTGTTCATCTAATTTCTTTTCCTGGAATTCTTTTTTCCAAATCCAGAGCTTTCTCCTTTTTCATATCCAAGACCTCAATTTTCATTTGCATTCTTCTGATGATCAGTAAGCTCATTAATCTTAGCTAAGTTAATCTTAAACTCCTTGTATTCATTTTTCATAGCAAGTTCATCTTTGAGAATAACAATTCGTCTTTCAAGCTCTTGTTCATTGTTTCTAGATTGTTGCAATTCAATCTCTAGTTGAATGAACCCTCCATTAATTCAGATGCATTCATCAGATCTTTCTTTTAAGGACTGAGCAATATTCTCCTCATTCATCTTTCTTTCTTCAATCTCCTTAGTCAGCTTCATCACCATGGATTCCATCTAAAGATTTAGGGTAGCATTATCTCTGGCAAGGTTTTCACATTCTTCAGTTATTTCCTTCAAGGTATGATTTAGGTGAACATCTTCCATGCTTTTACTTTATTTTTGCCTGAGCTGATCACAAATTTCCTTTCTCTTTTCTCTTGACTCATTGATTTTGTCTTTCAATGATTGAATGAATTTCTCAGCATCCTTATGACTTGCTTTCAATTCTAGTACTTCTACTTTAGACTGGTCAAGATCATCAAGTGCCACCAAAAGCTATTGTTGAAGACCACTAGAATCCATTGCTTTCCAAGATCCACCCCAAGTTGTTAAACTTCTTCAAAGGAACTTTGCTCTGATACTAATTGTTGGACTCAAGGAACACTGAGAGGGGGGGGTGAATCAGTTTTTGGCAATGTTTAACTTTATAAACCTGATCTTTAAACCATTTATAAAATTTAACCAAAAGTAAAGATGCAATCACATAAAAAAATACCAATAAAATAATAACACAAATATCTTTATGTGGAAACCCTGTTAGGGGAAAAACCACGGTGGATGTTAATCCACAATTTTATACTTTGTTAAAAGTATGGAAAAAATGGGAATGCACATGCATTCAGGGCCATTGCCTAGAGCTCACTACTCAAATAAAAAATGAAGACTCATTGTATTACAAAGGATTTACAAAGATACTAGAGTGGATGAACTATGAAGTAGCATCTGCTAATGCCTGAGTATAGTTCCAGTGAAGCTCAATAGTGACTTTTATGATCTTTTGTTTGATTTTGCTCTTCTACTCCTTCTGTTAACATTCGCATCTCAAAAACCCTTTTATGCACAAATGCAAATATGCATAATCGTGCTAGAACCCTTTTTTCTTTTGTAACAGAATTCACACATTCGCACTTCAAAATGATCGCTTATATATCTGCGACTAAAGATTTTTCATTTATATGTCAGCTTCAACAAAATATAAAATATTTTCCAATGGTCGGCTCAATCCACAAATAAAATTTAATGCACACCCATCAATGTTGGCCACAACATAGTGAGGGCCTAAAACAAAATCCCCAAACACAAAATACCTTAAATAATTACTCCTTGAATATCCGCAACATGCCACATTCATCAAGTTAGCCTTCTTGAACTGATAACTAGAAAGATCAATCTACCAGATCTACTAACTCCTACACTAGTTGATGTGATGACACAAAATTTGAGAATAAGATATTCCAGATGTCCAACGATCTTCGCCAAGATCCACAACTCAAAGTGATAATCTGGTGACGCATATGGATCAACAGAATCAACTTTAACTAGATACCCTGTTCTCCACTCTAACTTTCGGTAGTACTCTATTCTTCACTCTAACTTTCAGTATGAACAAATACTGAACTGTGGACTAGATCAATGACTTAGGTTGCCATCAATTACAACACAAGAAGTCATATGCCAACATCTTCTCTTTGATTTCCTCTAATCTGGGAATCCACAAAAACCATCTAATGACAAAATTACTTTTCCTCTTCCTATTTTCCATTTCAGTGCCTCTAAAAGCCTCAACAAAACAAATTTTCAAAACCCTCAGGTTCTTCACATGTAAACTGCCCCACATTTAGTGATCTATTTACAAAATCTTCACTCTTAGGTCTTGGTACAAATTCCCTCCTTTCAGCAAATCTTCCTCCACATTCAGAATCTTCTAGCTCTGATACCACTAATGCAAAGAAGGAACAACATATACCATCATAACATAAAACCCTTACTTTAATGTAAAATAAACATGAAATATACATTCACACATTGCTGCAATAATATCATAAAAACCAAGTTTCTACTTGAAACCAAATCACCAATTTCATTACAAACTATTTCTCAATGTTTACATCAGTCCTCAAGGGACTCAAGGGCTGCAACATGTCCCATATGAAATCACAAAAAATATCAAAATAACAACTACAAAATCAAATTAAATCTTCTGATACATTCTTCAAACCCTCTCCTTCAAAAAATGCATAACCAAAGCATAAGCAACCCACAATCAACAATCTCTGATGATCAAACATTGTTGTAGCTTCATTTCCATGCCTTCAACTTGTAATTTCTCAATCTGAAAAACCCCTTACAAATATTTTAAAAATAAAATACAAAACAATTTGCAACAACAAATCCAATGGTTTGTAAAACCACTCCTAGCTCTTGCAACAACATAAATTCAACACAAATAACTATGCCCATTTGCAGCTACAACTTGTGGAGTCCCAATGGCTGCACTAGAACCATAAAAACTAGAAATAAATCATTCATAAAACCATATTTGAAGGTATTCCATGCCCTCCTTGAGTCTTCACTCCCAAGCTTCAGAAAAAACTAAAATGAAAATGAAAAATCCAATCTTTTGTATGCCTTACCCATGAAGTGAAATGGATTCATTTCAATTTAATTTCTTGGAATTTCATGAAGATCCCCAATTTGCACACTCATTATTTGAAGAGTTACAGTGCATCAAAATTAATAAATGATATGCCAAATAAAACAAATTAAATTTATGGCATGGTGCACAGAGAAGTGGTATGTTTATCTCTTTCTCGCTTTTTTAATTTTAAATCAATTTTCAATTCCTACCCACTTGGGCGTCCACCTCCATAGTCCCTATTTTTTAGGGACCTTGAAAATGTGAAATAAAACTAACTTCCAAGCTAATCCCAACACCTCTATTGTTATTTTTCAGGTATTGTGCTTTTAAAGAACCTTTTCCACCACTTCTCTTATCCTGATTGCACTTAATTCAAGCCCAAAAATGCAAATTCAAATTCACCACATGGCTTGACATTCAAATGCACATGAAAATGAAGTTCACAAGCCAAAAGCATGAAATCCCATCACACCAAAATTCAAAAATGTTGGAGTATAATACCACTGAGAGGGGTGGGAGGGTGAATCAATGGTATACTAATTCCAGATGACTCTGATATAATCTTTCAAAACTTTGAAACATAACTATCATGAGAATAGGCATACTCAAAATCAAGAACTTTGATAATCATTATTAAATTAAGAAATCAACTCATACCTTTAACAAGACTAACATGAATATTAAGGAAACTTCTATTGACATGAGATAGAGCATTATATATGAGATCATGACACTTTTGTTGAATTAAGATAGGAATTATGACAACTAAAGTTGACAGATCAATATCACAGATGCACAAACACAATATTATGAAGCAATTTTATGATAAACATTAACTCATGAACATAAGACTTAAAATCAAGGAATATCATACTAAATAGTGATATAGGACTAATATGTATTCATGTAGACCAGATGAACTATAGACAAAGTGTAAACATAACACAATATTTCTTGAGTGGAAAACCCTCATGTGGTAGAAAATCCACTCGTAAAAGTGCCTCACTAGCTTAATGAACCTTAATTGTTACAAAATGCCTCATTGGCAAAAATGGCCTCACTAACCAAAGAACCTCACTATATACAAGAATGCCTCACTAGAAAATATGGCCTCACTGACCAAAGAACCTCACTAGCAATAAAACAATGCCTCACTTGCAATGATCATTCTATCTCACTGACTTGATCATTTTAACTTCACTATAAATTTCTGAATAAGATCATTAACTATAGAGGATCAATCTATTTCTCTACAAATCATATTTCACTTTCAATCTAATACATTCAATATCTTAAAGATTCATTCACTAGAATATCTAAAATATCAGATATATCAGTTATACTATATGTATTGCATTACTACTAGCAAAACTAAAATTACAAAAATTAGATTAAACTTTCAACATGATATTCCTTCTATACAACACACCCCTACACCAACCACAAACAATGATAAATCAGCCTTCTTAATGTTCATTACAAACTTTCCCATCAAATGATTTCTCCATGATCAGAACAATAAATTTCCTTTCATATTACAAGTTTGTGTAATATCAGCATGATATTCAATCAACCATCAAACACAACCTGAGAGAAATGAATACATTATAAATCTACTCATAACCAAAAAAATGTAACTGTCAACAAGATACTAGTCATTGGAGATTACAATCACCAAAAGATTTCCATAAAATACCTGCTTAGCTTTTGGAAGATTTGAAACAACAAAAAGATATGAGGATCCTGTGCCCTAGTAGCAGGGGTAATTAAGACACGATCTCCACATTCAAAGATGCACCCAAAATAAAAACCCTCTATCGACATAACCCCTTTACAGTATACTCTATCCTTCAATCTTTGAGTAGGATTAAAAATTTATTAATGTAGTTTTAGCAAAAACCAAAAGTTAAACAAATCTTTGTTTGTTTGAAAAGATCTTAAGACAAAAATAGGATTAGCATGGGAAAAGAAAGATATCACCACAAACCATCCAAATCATCACACCCTATAACTATCTTGGTCCAAATTCTTGCAAAAAAGAAACTATCTCAGACCAACAATAATCTTCGTGCCCTAGCACATCTCAGGCTTCAAAATGTCGACAACCTCCAAACACAGATGATACCCTAATCTGAACACTTCAACAAAATAATGATTCCCTCGAATGATTATGTTTTCTTTTTGATAATTATCCTTGAATATTATGCTTTATCAAAGTCAATGACTGATTCCACGATACTTCAAACACTTACTATGTTCTCATCAACCTAGACATTATCACCTTCACTTTCCTACCTTAATAACTCATTAATGTAGGAGTTATAAAAGAAATAAATGTATGTAGTAATTCAAATAATATATCTATCTTGCACATAGAGTAAGTGTATTAATGTAGAGTATATGTCACCAATCGATATCCCATTGCCATATATCACCAACAAGTAATGCAAACAAACTAAAGTACCCAACCTGAACTGAACCATGAACTATACCATCAACACCACCAATTTCCATGTATACCACTTGTATCCATCAATTACCAAGATCACTGATCTCATACAAACCTCTTTAGTTCTCATCCACAACTGTCAACTTTATCAAGCATACATCTAATCATGTTGATTGTATCAAGCACACATCTAAGCAAAACTAACATATCAAAGAGCCAACATATACAAAGATCATCATATCAAATAACAAAGAGTATCATAACCATCCTATCTATCATATCAAGTCCTTTTTGGCACCTTACTGAACATATATCATGATTCCATGTAGAAATTGTATCACCATTGTCAATCATATAAATTGTATCACCATTGTCAACAAGCCCTTTTGTCAACAAGGACAACCAAAACTAGGGAACAAAGAACAATAAAAAATTCATAAACAAAACTGAACCTCCTTTTTTTGGTTGATGATGATTGCTCATTTTCCTAGGATGCTCCTGCATTAGTGACACCTATTGCTACAAAGGATTATCATTGAAGTATTGAGAATATTGGATAGGCTGCAATGCAAACATAGAACACACTTGTGCCTAGTGAGCTATTCTACCACTAAGTCACTTTCCCTTTCATGATCAATATTTAAATTATATCAGGGAGTGTATTTCAATTCAATGCACCCCTAAGATACATTCATATTGACATCAAAAATGATATTATATTCAAAATCTCAAACGAACTAGAATTTAATTCTAAACAATTATTGAGGATTTAGTTCTAATTAAGTTCAAATAGCATAGAAATCCAATTATGATATGTATATATTTTCACTCTAATAATTTTTGTATAAAATTTATTTTCTCTCAGACTTGGACATTCGAAGCAGTCAGTGTTTTGAATTCACTGTATAGGACCATTTACTTACGTGTAGTATACAATAGAATATGCAAGGAGAATACTTATCCATTCTACAATAACTGTTCGTACTTGGAATTGAAATGGTCTTTTAGACTTGGATGTTTTGAATTATTGGTTCAAACATGTCAATGTTTTGAATTCATTTATGTGGGATCCACTGCAATACTTTGTCCATGCTCATTTATTTCATAGTCAAATTTTTGAATTCATTGTTTTCAAATTGATTGTTTTAGATACTCAGAAAAATAATCTTTTAATTGGCGGGACATTTTGAGTATTGCAAGCATAAACTAGGCCCATGTAAACATTGGCTGATTAGTTACCGTTTCTATCTTGTGTGAGAGTATGGAGAAAGTAGAACAATTTATTCATTGAATTTCATCCAATCCTTAATACACATCAAAGAGGAAGTTAAATCCATAGAATTATTAACCAAATGCATGCTTAAATACATTTTATAACCAAACATATTATTTATAATGAATGGGCTAAAGTTCTTGGTTTGAAATCATTGTGCATGGTGGCTAATTGAAGGAATATTTGTAGTAAATTTAACCACTAGGGAAGAATTGGCCATAGGTGAATGGTAACATGTCATATACGTATGACAAGTGTTTGGAATCCTTAATTTCAAGAGCACTAAGAATTTGGGGAACTAAAGTTAGTGTTGATAAGATGACAAGGGGTATGAGCTTCCATAGGAACAATGGTATATGAAATCCTAGAGGTTCACAAAGATTGCATGCTAAGAGAGATTGGGGGTTCAAGAAAGTCCATACTAGCTTACTTGGAGAGAAAAGGGGTTAATAAGTCTACTATATTGGTAGGTATTGCTGACCAAGAATACTTAATGCTAATAGAGACAAGTAGATGAAATTTGGTAGGTCCAAAAAGGAAGAATAGTAGGAATTAGGGTCCACATATATTAATGTCTAGAGAGAAGTAAAGAGAAGAAACTCTAGATGTGTAGGAACAATGGAGTGGAGAGCAAGAAAGAAAAGGTCAAAATGTGGGTGTCCCAAGGGAAATAGGAAAAGAGAATCCCAAAATGCTAAGAACATAAGAGAAATTAGTGACAAGGATGAACATATACCTAATGTCATAAGGAAATAGGGATAAAGAATATGAAATACTAGATGTTGAGGGGTGAGGGCATGAAGGCATAGAAAATTGAGATTCATGTTCCCAAGGTGTCAAGGAAGTGAACAAGGAGGAAAAAAATCTAGGTATGAGGAAACCCAAAATCCCAAAATTGAGCTTCAAGAAAGTGTAGGAAAGAAAACATATGAGTCTGTTAGGAATCAAGAAATAAAGTGATTAGATACAAAATACCAAAGAAAGGAGCACAAAAGAGTCTCAACATCTTATATGCACTAGGGATCAAGGATTGATAGATATGAAACTCATAGTCAAGAGAGTAAGGAGGAAAAGAAAAATTTAAGTGTGTGGGAGATAAGGGAGGATAAAACCTAAAAGTACAAAGTTGGGACTCAAGTATCAAGGAATCAAGACAATTGGTTATGTAACTAGGGTTAAGAGTATCCCTATGAGGCCAAATTTGACAGCATAGAAGGGAGGAAAGTTTATAGAATGACCCAAGGATTTGAAGAATAAGATGATGGTAGGAAAAAACTAAAAATATCAAATAAGAATATAGAATTGGGCTTGAGGGTTCAAGAAACTTAACAACTGAGTACTTGGGCACAAAAAAACCCAAAAACTTAAGGAAATCCTAGAAGCACATGGTTTGAAGTAATTAAGGAAAAGAATGTTAGTAGAGAAATCTCCAAAAACACACCCAAGGTAGAAAATGAAGTAAACATGAAGAATTTATTGATATTTTTTCAACTTAGGTGAATGACTAAGGCATGAGGGGAGGCTAAGCATGCCACCAAGCATAAATTTTATTAAGAAAAGTTATTATGTTAGAGAGGATGCAAGTATTTTTGATGATGAATTTGATTATGAAGATGATGATAATGAATGCTTGTTCATGGATTTAAAAGATGAACATGTTTCTACTAACTCTAAGATATGTGTGAAGGAAATCCCTCTAGAGACAAAGGATGAGACTGAAGGTACTTTGGTATTTTATTTTCATGCTAGACAGGAGAAGAACTATTGGATCATTGATAGAGGATGTTCTATTGATATGACCGGTGATAAGAGTAAGTTTATTAAACTTGGAAAATATGGAGGACTAGTTAGGTTTGGTGATGATACATCTGCTAAGATATGTGGAAAATGTTCAATCAATTTTGATAGAAAGCATTATATTGATGATGTTCTCTATGTTAATGGTTTAAGAAACAACCTCTTGAGTGTTGGAAAAATGTGTAGCAAAGAATACAATCTTATGTTTCAGGATGATGGCTGTGAGATTAGAAAAGGCTCTAGAACTGTGGTTGTTACTAGAAAAAGGAAAAAATGAAATTTTTATAAGTTCAAAGGTGTTGATGTTATTTTTTCATGACTTAGATCAATGAGAGTTGGATACAGCATAGAAGAATGTGTCACATCAATTTTGATAGCCTAGTGAGAATAAATTCAGTTCAAGCTATGAGAGATCTACCAAAGATTACAAAGCATATCAATGCTGTCTATAAGGAAAGTCAAGTTGGAAAGCAAGCAAGAAGAATTTTTAAAATCAAAGAACAATCTTCTATCAGACTGTTGGAATTGGTGCATGGGTGATCCCACAATACTGGTTTACGATTTCTGGGAGATCCTGATTTTTGTTGAAATCACATATTGTTAGAAAAATATAATGATTTAATCCTTGAAAAGTTCCATTTAAAGGATTCCAATTGAAGAGGGTTTGATTGAACCACCTTAGATCAAACCTCCTTGCTTAGAACCCCGCTAGTTTTAAACCATACCTATAACAGAGTCTCCTTTACACCTATTAAAATGTTGATAAAAACCTTTTCTGATTTACCTTTTGGGGTCCATCAAATGAATTCATTTAAAAATTACTTATTCTAAGTATGTAGTCCTTATTATAAGCTTTTGAAAAAGTATAATTTTAAATAAATTTAATTTTATTATTATTATTTTTTTTAATTTCTTGTGAATGTAGATTTTTAACCAAAAATAAAGCTCTCTATTCTGCACGTGGAAAAATAGCATATTATCAAATTTTTATTTTGAAAAATATGAGTGCACTAGATATTGAATTCCTTGATCTAACATTTTTTTTTTGAATTTTAATACATACAAAAAAAGTTATGTTGTATACAGTCTACCTATGTTTGAATTGTAATTGGTTTGACTTCAAAACTTGATTAAGGAAAAAATATTCAATAAAACAAGTGAAAGCACTAAATATCATAGTCACAAATCTAAATTCAAAAAAAAAAAGAATTTTATCCTTCATGGAAAAAAAGTTATGTTGTATACAGTGAGCATCACTCCTTAAAAATGGTGTTTATTGAAAAAACTAGTTTTCAAAGGAGATATAAAAAGAAGTGCAATCTGATTCCAAGATTTTTGAAAAAAATATATTTAGAATCTACAAACAAAATGCAAAAAATCACTAGTTTGCATCATCTTCAAATTCCTCATGGTTTAGCTGCTATAGGTGCCTGGAAGTGAAGATTTAGTTCAAAAAAATCAGTTCAGTGTCTAGTTTGGCAAAAAATTGTAAATCAGTATTGTGGGATCACCCACATACAGATCTTTGTGGTCCTACCAAAGTAAGAATTCTTCAAGGTGACAAGTATTTCATGCTATTGGTTGATGATTATTCTAGAATGAACTAGGTTACAACACACCCCTATACCAACCACTAATAGTAATAAATTAGCCTTCTTATTGTTCATTACAAACTCCCTCATCAAATGCTTTCTCCATGATTAGAACAATAATTTTCCTTTCATATTACAAGACTATGTAATATCAACATGATATTCAATCAGCCATTCAACACAACTTGAGAGAAATGAAGGCATTATAAGTCTACTCATAACCAAACAATTGTAACTGTCAACAAGATACCTGTCACCGGAGATTACAATCACCAAAAGATTTCCATAAAATACCCGTTTAGCTTTTGGAACATTTGAAATAGCAAAAAGATCTGAAGACCCCGTGCCCTAGCAACAGGGGTTATTAAGACATGATCTCCACATTCAAAGATGCACCCAAAATAAAAACCCTTTGTCGACATAACCCCTTTACAGTATACTCTATCCTTCAATATTTTGAGTAGGATTAAAAACTTGATTAATGCAATTTTAGCAAAAACCAAAACTTAAACAAATCTTTGTTTGTTTGCAAGAATCTTAACAGAAAAAAAAGATTAGCATGGGAAAAGAAAGATATCACCTGAAACCATCCAAATCATCAAGCTCTATAACTGTCTCGGTCCAACTTCTTGCAAAAAAAAACTATCTTAGACCAACAATAATCTTTGTGGCCTAGCACAACTTGGGCTTCAAAATGTCAACAACCACTGAACATAGATGATACCCTAATATCAACATTTCAAGAAAATAATGATGCCCTCAAATGATTATGTTTCCTTTTTGATAGTTAACCCTTGAATATTATGCTTTATCAAAGTCAAAGATCAATACCACGATAATTAGAACCCTTCCTATGTTCTCATTAACCTAGACATTATTACCTTCACTTTCCTACCTTAATAACTCATTAATGTAGGAGCTACAAAAGAAACAAATGTATGTAGCATGTAGAATAATATATCTATCTTGCACATAAAGTAAGTGTATCATTGTAGATTATATGTCACCAATCAATATCCCATTTCTATATATCATCAACAAGTAATGAAAACAAACTAAAGTACCCAACCCTAACTAAACCATGAACTGTACCATCAACACCACCAATTTCCATGTATACCAAGTATCCATCAATTACCAAGATCATTTATTTCATACAAACCTATTTAGTTATCATGCACACCTGTCAAATTTATCATGAATACATCTGATCATGTTGACTATATCAAGCATACATCTAAGCATAAGTACCATATCAAAGAGTAACCTATAAAAGAGCCTACATATACAAAGATTATCATATCAAATAACAAAGAGTATCATAACCATCTTGTATATCATATAACATATATCATGATGACATGTATAAACTGTATCACCACTATCAACAAGCCTTTTTGTCAACAAGGACAACCAAAACCAAGGAACAAAGAACAAAAAACTCTCCCTTTGTCCTTGGTGAGAAAAACACAAACCTCTCCCCCTGTTTTTGACATCTAAGACAAAGGAAAGACCAACACACACCAAATTGCGCCCCCTGAAAAGTATCCTGAACACACATTTGAATCTGATAGGAAGTATCACAGATCAGGTACCCATTGTCAAGTCATCAATCCAATCCAAAAACAAGCTATCCTCCAAGCAAGTAAATGTCATTTCACATTCCAAACAAAAGTGATTGTCCCAAAAAGTAATTGTTCACCATGGTTAAAGCATGAAGCAAATAGACATTGTCAAATTTGTAGAGATTGCATCCACTATGAGCAGGTTCATGATGTCAACACAATCAAGCATCATTATGTCTCAATCATGTCAACTGTCAAATACACTATTCAAGACAACATTATACCACTACAAACTATGAAATTGTGTAAGCATTGAATAAAGCTCAAATGATAACACATTATAGGAAAATATAATGCATACATACTCCTTGTAGCAATTATTAAACCAATACCAACACCACATACCTTTACAAAAAAATCACTGTCCATAATTCATGAAGAGGTCACAATCCAGTTTTGAATGATTCTGTTGGTGACAAATTTTCTAATTAATGATAAATTGTTGTCAAGAAACTTGGAAAAGAAGGATAGAAAGCAATATCATCAAGAATAGCCACCACCGTGATTATTAAGTATTCCATAATAAGCACCATCGTCAACTAAAATAGCATAGAGATAAAGCAACCATTGAATACAAATATACTTTATTTGCACTGATAGAGCCAATATAAACTCACCATTGTCATGCAAAGACATTCCTTCAAGAAGAGATCCATTCACAACCTTCCAAATTAGATGTTTACCTTTTTCAGCAATGCCAAAAGGTTAAAACATTTAGAAGAGATCACAAAGCTTGAACCACTGTCATGTAATGATTCCATCTACGAAAATCTAAATGATCAAATTAATGAACACACAAGAAACATTGCATATCACGCATTGAAATCACTATCAAGCAAATAAGAACTTAGTCAAGAATAATAAAAAATGAGTTATAAGCACCCACTTCCATATGACCATGTCATAATCAAGAATGAAGCTATCATCTACTTGCACATGACTATATATGATGAATATCCAGTCAAACATACCATTTCACATGAAGACATGCCTCTTTCCTTGTCCAAATAACTATCATCATCATACAAGGCATACATTATTTAACCTGAAACCAATCACGAAGATCACTGCACTTTACAACTTCCACTATCCATTTGTAATGAATATAAACCTCTTTGTCACTGATATATGCCACCACTACCATTTGATGGTTTGAGATTGATAACAAAACTATGATCATGTAGACATAATGAAAATCCTTATCCAAGAACCTTTGCATCAATACCATGATGATATGAATGAGCAAGTATCAATACCAATATAAATACCACTACAACTCCTATCATTTTTGAAAACTTTGAAGAGAATAAAGTATCAAATCAACCCTTTGCAATGGACACCATAAGACCATGAACTTTGACATCAACATAGTTGTTACAAGTAGTCAAAGTAATACTCATTGCCTCTGTAGGATATGCAGATGCTGACTACCCTATACTCCAAATTTCCACATTATAAGTTGTTGAAGGTAAACTATGGAACATACAGACCATATACCTAATTCACAAAGCAACTCCATTGTTTGTGCAACTGTCAAGAAAAAAATAGCATTTGCACAAAACATATCCACTATCTCATAAAATGAGAAATTCAAGATATTCACTATGCAAGTAGTAAAAGCATGTGTATAACAACTGAACATAAAAGAGTATAGCCAAACTACTTATATCAAAGCCTGTTATCAACAAGTCACCAAATGAATGAGGAACCATTGCCTCATATCCGTTGTTTGATAACCCTAGGTGATAACACTACACTTCCAACACACTGAATGTTTTTGCCAACTTATGAACTTTTCAAATATATATATCAAACTAGGGATATCAGATAGACACATTATAGTCCTCCTGATTGCATTCAATATCATGCTTTTACTTAAGTTTCTTGTGCAGTATGCAAAAGATTAGGTTCTTTTTGTTTTTATTCAAATTTTCTTCTCCAAACCTTGCTAGGTTCTTTCTTTTGCTTGTTCAAAGTGCTTACCACTTCGCTATATCTAATTTTATCTTACAGGATTACTCCAACAATTCTATTATTTATGTCCAACATTTTTGCATCTATAACATATGATATTGCTAGAAGAATAATGATGTTTGTTTCTTGAATTTCTATAATCATATCTTCCATGCATCCAAAAATTTCTTGCTAGATGACCAATTTTATTATAGTTATGGATAACATTGTTATAACCTTGATTTGAAAAGCTTTAATAATTATCATTAGTCCATCCAAAAAAATTTCTTGTATGAAATCTACAATCTCTTGCTCTATGACCATATTTATTACATCAATAACAATAACCATGAAATTGGAAGTAGTTATACCTTATTGAATGATATTTCTTTGAGACCCTGCTTGATCTTCTTCTTCCAATTTCAACACCATTCTCTTTTTCTTTCTTCTTGGTTTAGATCTCAGGGACAACAAAGTGATAATTCAGGTCTATCTTCTTTCTTGAAGTCTGTCTAACATTAATAAAAATTCCATCTTTTGTTGCAAACCTATTTCGTGTTTCGACTCATCTTAAACCCTACAGTTTTGTCCTATTTCATAACCTAAACCAAAAATGTCTTTGTAATGCTTTTACTTATCCAACATCTCATTTATCTTGTTGTTACTTTGATCAAAATTATGATTTTTCTATAACTGAAACTTTACACTTTCAAGATCTTTCCTTAGAACAACTATTTCACTTTCTCACTTTTGGCACTCAAGAGTTTTGACTTCAAGATCAGATTTTGTAAAATCATCTATCCTTTTGGCTTCTTCTATTTCTATCTTTAGACTAATAATAAGTTTGTTAGACTCTTCAAGGTTTAAAGAAACTTTTGTAAAATCTTAAAATACCTTGTCCTTGGATTCTTTTTCTTGTTTAAGTTGACCTTCTAGTCTATAATTTTATTTTCTAAGTTGCTTGATTATTTTTAGAGAACACAAGAGTTGACCATCTAAATCAAATTCACACTCCTGTTCATCATCTTCACCCACAAAGAAATATCTTTCTTCATCATCAATCTCAACAATAAAATCATCTTCTTTATCGCACTTTGTATCAATTTTCAGGGATGACTCATGCAACAAATCATCACATGAATTGACAAGGGTTTTCTTTACAACCATTTGCTTGGAATATTTCTTTTCTCTATTTATTTTACACTTTCCCATGGTACTCCACTATCAGGATCTCCCCAAGTTGGTTAGACTTCAATAGGGAACCTATGATCTGATACCACTTATTGGAGTACAATACCACTCAGAGGGGGGTGAATCAGTGGTATACTAATTCCAGATGAATTTGATATAATCTTTCAAAAATTTGAAACATAACTATAATGAGAACATGCATACTTAGAATCAAGAACTTTGATAATCATTATTATAACTATCATGAGAACAAGCAAACTTAGAATCCAGAACTTTGATAATCATTATTAACTCAAGACATCAACTCAAACCTTTAAAAAGGCTAACATGAATATCAAGGAAACTTCTATTGACATCAGATAGAGCATCATATATGAGCATCATGACACTTTTGTTGAATTAAGATAGGCATTATCACAAATAATGTTGAAAGATCAATATCATAGATGCACCAACATAATATTATGAAGCAATTTTATTATAAACATTAACTCATGAACATAAGACTTAAGATCAAGGAATATCATATTACACAGTGATACAAGACTAATATGTATTCATGCAGACTAGATGAACTATAGAAAAAGTGTAAACACAACACAATATTTCCTAAGTGGAAAACCCTCATGGGGTAGAAAAACCACTTGTAAAAGTGCCTCACAGGCTTAATGAACCTCACTGTTTATAGAATGCCTTGCTAGGAAAAATGGCCTCATTGACTAAAGAACTTGTGGACAAAATATTTGGGAACCCTAATCCTTTCTAGCACTTCTAGGGTTTTTCACCTAAAAGGAGAAAGAAGGACCAAAATGGGAAATTGTCACACTCAAAATTAATGCAAGAGTAGAGGAAATATAGATGAAATATCTTAATGCAATGATCTAAATGTACTAAAATGAATAATTAAATGAGTTATTAATGCAAAACCTAAGAAATGTAACTTGTTTGAAAACGCATTGTGATATACAAGAACACTTAGAAATGAAAGTAAACTGTAACAAAAATTGATGAAACTAAATGTGTGCACCTGTGAACTTGATGGAGTTTAGAAATGGCTTTTGAAATGTCACGGATGTTGGAAATTTGGCCTACATGGATTCATTCACTATCATGAGAACAAGCAAACTTAGAATCCAGAACTTTGATAATCATTATTAACTCAAGACATCAACTCAAACCTTTAAAAATGCTAACATGAATATCAAGGAAACTTCTATTGACATCAGATAGAGCATCATATATGAGCATTATGACACTTTTGTTGAATTAAGATAGGCATTATCACAAATAATGTTGAAAGATCAATATCATAGATGCACCAACAGAATATTATGAAGCAATTTTATTATAAACATTAACTCATGAACATAAGACTTAAGAGCAAGGAATATCATATTACACAGTGATACAAGACTAATATGTATTCATGCAGACTAGATGAACTATAGACAAAGTGTAAACACAACACAATATTTCCTGAGTGGAAAACCCTCATGGGGTAGAAAAACCACTTGTAAAAGTGCCTCACTGGCTTAATGAACCTCACTGGTTATAGAATGCCTCGCTAGGAAAAATGGCCTCATTGACTAAAGAACCTGTGGACAAAATATTTGGGAACCCTAATCCTTTCTAGCACTTCTAGGGTTTTTCACCTAAAAGGAGAAAGAAGGACCAAAATGGGCAATTGTCACACTCAAAATTAATGCAAGAGTAGAGGAAATATAGATGAAATATGTTAATGTAATTATCTAAATGTACTAAAATGAAAAATTAAATGAGTTATTAATGCAAAACCTAAGAAATGTAACTTGTTTGAAAACACATTGTGATATACAAGAACACTTAGAAATGAAAGTAAATTGTAACAAAAATTGATGAAACTAAATGTGTGCACTTGTGAAATTGATGGAGTTTAGAAATGTCTTTTGAAATGTCGCGGATGTTGGAAATTTGGCCTACATGGATTCATTCACCATTTTGGGTGAATTAGTCCCAGATCTAGGAAATTGTTTCAGAGCCTATTTCAGACAAATGGGTAACAAAAAATGTAGAAAACCAAAATTAGGCCTGGTAGTGGGACTCATTTTCCATTAATGGTGAATGAATCCACTTCTGAATTTTTGAAGATTGAAAAGTGGAAATAGGAGCCTTCGGTCTGCACTTTTTGTTTCTTTAGGTATCTGATTTTGAAACTATCAAATTCAAGCCTAAAAGTGACTTTTTGTTGATATTTTTCCTTATCCAATGAAAACATGACTTGAAAAACTATGTAGTACAATATTCAATGATTTATAATCCTTTAAGATGCCTAAATCTGCAAACACACAAGATAAGAAAGAGAAATGTTGAATGTTAGGGCATGGGGGTTTTCCTTGGTAAAACCCCTTTTTAGGTAATTAAACCAAAATGATGAAGCAAAGTAATGACACATGCAATAATGGAATAGATAACTTTCCTTGATGATAATTAAACCAAAATGATGAAGCAAAGTAATGACACATGCAATAATGGAATAGATAACTTTCCTTGATGATTGATCTTGATGTGCTACAACAAAGGATGAAGAATCTTCACTTAAATGTTTGAAAATGAAATCTTGATGACTTCGAATGATAAAACCCAAGCTTTCTTGAGAAGAATAATGGATGATGATTAAATAGTGAATGAATGAGATGTAAATTAGGGTTTAGAAGCTTGTATTTATAGGAAATCCCCTTATTTTCTCGTTAATTGGATCCCTAAGGCTGACATCGAGAAAAATTAAACTTATAACCTAATTTTTCCCGCTCAAACCCCTAAAATAGCTTAAATGGGACTCATTTAGCATTAAGGGTGAATGGGTCTGACCTAGATGGGACTAATTCACCCCTAATGGTGAATGGGTCCCACAAGGGCCATTTTCGCTAGCTGGAATGCTGAGAAGTAAGAAACTTAGGTTTATATGATGACTATGTCAGTTATTTCATCAAATTAAGCCTTGGGATGCACAATATGGGGTCATAGGGGCCTATTAATGATGATATAAAGGCCAATTAGGGCTTGGGACAAGAAATTCAATGTGAAGGTGTGATTAAATACACTTTACAACACTAAAATGAGGTCCACCTAGCCTAGAAAGGCACAACATCTAATGTGAATGTGTAAGATGCATTACAACACTAGATTAGAATTATGTTTATCTTACAAGCCTTCTAGATTGATGTGATAATGCAATTAAATACATTTTACATTGTTGAATTAAGGAGAAAAATGTCCATTGATTCTAGAAAAGCATGAAAGTCTTTTACAACACTTTACAACATCTTTACAAGACATCGATAAAATCATGTTATTCAATTTGAAAGGGTCCAAGACCTAGTGTGGATGCATAAAATGCCTCAAAACGCTAAATAAAGGCCTTATTAAGTTCCATTTATCATCAATTATTCCCATGTCAAGCAAGAAACATCCTTTTTTCTATGCCACATTTAATCTCTACTTTAGTGAGAGGATGAACTTGCTTCAAACTCACACTAAAGTAGACATTAAAGAGATATCAAAATGTATAGATTTAGATGATAAAGGATTACAAATATAAAGAAGGTAGTCAAGCCCCTAAGATCCAAGATCCTAAGTCAAACCATGAAGATACATAATCACACAATGACAAGAAAGAAAAACAGGATGGGAAAGATGCGCTCACTCTAGGGCCACGAAACATAAGGTCGTTCATGGGGTGAGTAATCCACAATACACTCACTCTAGGGCCACAAAACTTCAATTCATCCATGGGGTAAGTTGTCCCAAAGAAGTGGTTTTAGTGAGAAAGTCATGCCAATGTGTCGGCTTCCCACTGTATAATGAGAAAATTCATGCTAGTGTGTCAGCTTCCCATTATACAAACCATACCAAAGTTATGCTCCCAATAACTTTGATAAGGTACCAATATGTAATGCTTTTGAATGATATGTAAAAAAATTGTTAAAGGGGATTTTTATTTGTTCATGTAAGGTCTTCTTCTTAGGGAGAATTGTGCCTAAAGTCTCCAAGAGAGGAGAAATCAGGGTGTTAGATCATTATCCATGGGATGCCTCGTTCACATTAGGCCACTTCAATTGATTGTTATTCCCTTGTCAGATCATTATCCATGGGATGCTTTGTTCACATCAGGCTGCTTCAGTTGATCGTACAGTCTTGGAAGGCATCAAACCCAATGAAACCACCAAGGAGAGGACACATCACAAGAAAAAGTAAATCACACCATGAAATTTGCAAAATGATGTTGTCTATGTATGCCTCCACTTTAAAGAAACTACTACACACCATTCTGCGAGAAATTGCTTTAAAGTAGAAGAGGATATGAAAGCTTATCTAAAAATCCCTATGCCAAGTCATATGTTTTTGATAAGCTACATCATGAAGAAAGGTAGTATGTCACATGCAAGTCAATTTTAATACATGTCGTCCACATCCCAAGCTTTCTCTTATACACACATGAAAGGTTAACAACTAGCCAAAAGAGACAAGGATGAGTCACATACGAGGATAAAGCTGTCTAATGCTTTGCCCCCACTTAGTGGAAGACAAAGGTGAGCTTGGATTGGATGATGGTATGTTTCCCCTTGTAATGGATGCAAAGCATGAAATAGTGAGTATGCGATTATCCTACAACTATTACATGGCAAGGAGTAGCAACTAATGTTATTTATTGGGATAAGGAAACAAATTTTTTGCGTGACACATGTTTAAGGAGATATCTATCAATTTAGGATGTTAGATTTTTGTGTTTATCGATAATGGGGAGAGTCGGGGAAGACTCTATTTGATTGCTCTATTTCTATAAGGTCTCATTTTCTTGTTCCATATTATCTACCCTACTAGGAGAGTTTGTAATATGTTCATCCAAGGTTGAAATTTGTAAAGTAGCTTCATCACAAGTGGGGGAGGCATTAAGGGAAGGACCATTATCGTTTGCAAATAGATTATCCCAAATGGTAGGAGCATTAGGGAAGGAAGGATCAAGGTTTTCATGATTCTTAATAGGAATGTCTTCTAACACCATCTATCCTTGTGGCATCGAAGAGGGATATTAGGAGAAGGACAATGTTGATGGTCATGGTTATGGAGACTAGGTAAGGTAATGTTAAGAAATGTTTCTATGATCTCTTCTTGTTGTTGTTTAATATCTTCCCAAAGGGGATGAGGAGAAGGACAAACAAGATCCTCTTGATTCTGAACGATTGTATCTTCTTTCACCAAGATACCTTCATCACTAAAATGAGAGGCTTTGGGAGAAGAACAAATAGGAGAGATAGGAGGGGGGAGAAGTTGAAGGAAAGCATTAACATTGTCACTCTCTTGCATTAAGAGAATCTCATAGTTAGGACATGCGTTGAATGAATGACTAATATGCATATTAACTAACTTTTTCTTTGCAAACTTGGAAAGAATAGACACTAACATTTTGAAATAACAATCTATGAAAACTCAAAATGTAATGTAAAAGGATGAAATGAAATACAATTTGACTAATTATGCTAGGAAATAATATGAGAATGAAAATTTTGAATTTAAGCAATGCATGAAATGAGCTAATTTAAGCTAGATCTAAT
Organism: Sequoia sempervirens; assembly: GCA_007258455.2. NCBI lineage: Eukaryota > Viridiplantae > Streptophyta > Pinopsida > Cupressales > Cupressaceae > Sequoia > Sequoia sempervirens. Next base: position 73,019,389 of record VDFB02271358.1, on the reverse strand, counting down.
GAAATGCATGTTACATAAACTCAGCCAACTGATACAGATTGTTGATGACAGCAAACATAAGCTTTAAAATAGGGTTTTCAACTCTGTAACAGGCAGTTTCAAGGGGAAAAGGGACTAATTTTCCCATAATGGTGAATGAGTACTAGTATGGGTATTTTTCAGAAATTTTAGGAATGTTTGAGTGATTTTGATGTTTTATGTGCTCTATGATGTAAACCTAAGATGCAAATGCAGAATTTCAGATCTAATGATGCTTGTAAGGGAAATGATTTCAAAAATGACTACGATTGATGTTTTTGAGCTATATACATAAAACAAATGTTCCCAAAAATTTCCAGACCTATAGTATATGGAACTAGGAGGCTTAGGAAGCACAAAAATGAGGTTTCTAATGTTGTAATAGACAGTGAAAAATCTATACAGGGACTAGTTCGCCTAGAATGGCGAATGATTCCTAGTAAGGGTTTTTTGCAAAATTGTAAGAAATTTTCAATTGAATTTGATGATTTCTATGCTGTATGGTCATAAGACTAAATGAAAATGCAATTTTTAGGTGTTTTTTAATGATTTGAGAGACAAATATACAAACTATATGCACTTTTATTAATGCAACAATTTGAAACCCTAGAATGCAACTTAACTAATGCAAAATGAAATGCAAGCTAATCATCGGATGAAGGTGGACTCCAAATTAGACAAGAAGGTATTCAAAAATAAATTTCACCAAAATGTAGAAAAAATATTTTGGCACCCTAACCCTTTCTAGCACTTCTAGGGTTTTTCACCTAAAAGGAGAAAGAAGGGCCAAAATGGGCAATTGTCACACTCCAAATTAATGCAAGAGTAGAGGAAATATATATGAAATATGCTAATTTAATGATCTAAATGTAATAAATTTTAAAATTAAATGATTTATTAATGCAAAACCTGAGAAATGTAACTTATTGGAAAACACATTGTGATATACAAGAACACTTAGAAATGAAAGTAAATTGCAATAGAAATTGATGAAATTGAATGTGTGCACCTGTGAACTTGATGGAGACTAGAAAAGGCTTTTGAAATTCTACTGATGCTAAAAAATTTTCCTACAAGGACTCATTCGCTCTTTTGGGCGTATTACTTCCTAGATCTCGGAAACTGTTCTAGAGCCATTTTCAGACAAATGGGTATCCAAAAATGCAAAAAACCAAAATCAGGCTTGGTAGTGGGACTCATTTGCCACTAATGGTGAACGAGTCCAATTTTGAATTTTTGAAGATTGAAAAGTGGAAACAAGAGCCTTTGGTCTACACTTTCTATTTCTTCAAGTGTCTGATTCTGAAACTATCAAATTCGGGCCTAAAAGTGACTTTTTGTTGATATTTTTCCTTATCCAATGAAAAGATGACTTGAAAAACTTGTCAATACAATATTCAATGATTTCTATGCCTTTAAGTTGCCTAAATTTGCAAACACACAAGACAAAAAAAAGAAATGTTGAATGGTAGCATGGGAGTTTACCTTCGTCAAACTCATTTTTACGTAATTAATCCAAAATGATGAAACAAAGTAATGAAACATGCAATAATGGAATAAAGACCTTTCCTTGATGTTTGATCTTGATTTGATGCAACAAAGGATGAATAATCTTCCCTTGAATGTCTAAAAATGCAATCTTGATGACTTAGAGTGATAAAACCCTAGCTTGCTTGAGAAGAATAATGGATGATGAGTGAATAGTGAATGAATGAGATGTAAATTAGGGTTTAGAAGCTTGTATTTATAGGAAATCACCTTATTTTCCCATTAATTGGATCCCTCAGGTCGACATCGATAAAAAATAAACATAAAACCTAATTTTTCTAGCTCAAATGGGACTCATTCACCATTAATAGTGAATGGGTCCCACCTGGATGGGACTAATTGACCCCTAATGGTGAATGGGTCCTACAAGGGGCCATTTTTGCTAGCTGGAATGCTGAGAATTAAGAAAATCAGGTTTATATGTTGACTATGTCAATTATTTCATCAAATTAAGCCTGAGGATGCACAATATGGGGTCATAGGGGCCTATTAATGATGATGTAAAGGAAAATTAGGGCTTGGGACACAAAATTCAATGTGAAAGTTTGATTAAAAACACTTTACAACACTAAAATGAGGTCCACCTAGCATAGAAAGGCACAACATCCAATGTGAATGTGTAAGACACATTACAACACTAGATTAGAATTATGTTTATTTTATAAGCCTTCTAGATTGATGTGATAATGTGATTAAATAAATTTTACATTGTTGAATTAAGGAGAAATAGGTCCATTAAGTCTAGAAAAGCGTGAAAGTCTTTTACAACACTTTATAGCACCTTTACAAGACATCAATAAAAGCATGTTATTCAACTTGCATGGGTCCAAGACCTAGTGTGGATGCAGAAAATGCCCCACAACACTAAATCAAGGCCTTATTAAGTCCCATTTATCATCAATTATTCCCATTTCAAGCAAGAAACATCCATTTTTCTATGCCACAAAACCTCACTGGTTACAAGAAAACCTCACTGGCAATGATCATTCTATCTCACTGACTTGATCATTTTAACTTCACTATACATTTTTGAATTTAGGATCATTAACTACAAAGGATCACTCTATTTCTCTACAAATTATATTTCACTTTCAATCTAATACATTTAATATCTTAAAGATTCATTCAATGGAATCTCTAAAATATCAGATATATTAGTTATACAATCTGTTTTGCATTACTAGTAGAAAGACTCAAATTACAACTTTCAACATGATATTCCTTTTGTACAACACACCCCTACAACAACCACAAATAGTGATAAATCGGCCTTCTTAGTGTTCATTACAAACTCCCTCATCAAATTCTTTCTCCATGATCAAAATAATAATTTTCCTTTCATATTACAAGACTGTGTAATATCAGCATGATATTCAATGAACCATCCAACACAACCTGAGAGCAATGAAGACATTATAAATCTTCTCATAACCAAACAATTGTAACTGTCAACAAGATACCTGTCACCGAAGATTACAATCACCAAAATATTTCCATAAAATACATGTTTAGCTTTTTGAACATTTGAAACAACAAAAATATCTGAAGACCCCAGTCCCTAGCAGTAAGGGTAATTAAGACACGCTCTCCACATTCAAATATGCACCCAAAATAAAATCCCTCTATCAACATAATCCCTTTACAATATACTCTATCCTTCAATCTTTTGAGTAAGATTAAAAATTTATTAATGTAGTTTTAGCAAAAACCAAAACTTAAACAAATCTTTGTTTGTTTGAAAGAATCTTAACACAAAAATAGGATTAGCATGGGAAAAGAAAGATATCACCTGAAACCATCCAAATCATCATGCCTTGTCACTGTCTTGATCCAAATTCTTGTAAAAAATAAACTATCTCAGACCAACAATAATCTCCATGCCCTAGCACAGCTCGGGCTTGAAAATGTCAACAACCACCAAACATAGATGATACCCTAATCTCAACACATCAACAAAATAATGATGCCCTCAAATGATTATGTTTCCTTTTTTATAATTATCCTTGAATATTATGCTTTATCAAAGTCAAAGACTGATTTCACGCTACTTCGAGCACTTACTATGTTCTCATCAACCAAGACAATATCACGTTCACTTTCCTACCTTAATAACTTATTAATGTAGGAGCTACAAAAGAAAAAAATGTATGTAGCAAGTCAAATAATATATATATCCTGCACATAGAGTAAGTGTATCACTGCAAAGTATATGTCACCAATCGATATCCCATTGCCATATATCACCAACAAGTAATGGAAACAAACTAAAGTACCCAACCTGAATTGAACCATGAACTGTACCATCAACACCACCAATTTCCATGTATACCAAGTATCCATCAATTACCAAGATCATTGATTTCATACAAACCTATTTAGTTGTCATCCACACCTGTCAACTTTATCAAGCATACATCTGATCATGTTGACTGTATCAAGCATACATCTGGGTATAAGTACCATACCAAAGAGTAACCTATTATAGAGCCTGCATATACAAAGATCATCATATCAAATAACAAAGAGTATTATAACCATCCTGTATATCATATCAAGTCCTTTTTGGCACCTTACTGAACATATATCATGATGCCATGTAGAAATTGTATCACCATTGTCAATCATATAAATTGTATCACCATTATCAAACACCATTGTCAACAAGGACAACCAAAACCAGGGAACAAAGAACAACAAAAAATTCATAAACAAAACTAAACCTCATTTTTTTTGGTTGATGATGATTGCTCATTTTCCTAGGATGATCTTGCATCAGTTACACCTATTTCTACAAAGGATTATCATTGAAGTATTGAGAATATTGGATAGGCTGGCATGAAAACTTAGAACACACTTGTGGCTAGTGAGCTATTCTACCACTAAGTCACTTTCCCTTTCATGATCAATATTTAAATTATATCAGAGAGTGTATTTCAATTCAACACACCCCTAAGGTACATTCATATTGACATCAGCAATGATATTATATTCAAAATTTCAAACGAAGTAGAATTTAATTCTAAATAATTATTGAGGATTTAGTTCTAATTAATTTCAAATAGCATAGAAATCCAATTATGATATGTATAGATTTTTGCTCTAATAATTTTTGTATAAAAGTTATTGTATTGATTTTTATCATACAAATAAATAAAAACTATTGAACTAATATTTATCGTACAAACAATCTATTGATAAACTAACTACATTTTATATCATTCACCATGTAATTAAAGATTTGACTATAGAAAAACATCTAACTCTAACAAAAGTTTACTATAATATGAAAATCATCAACATACCCATTAAACCTATATGAATTCAATTGCTAGTTTACCAGATTTTAAAAAATTACAAAATAATATATTTTAAGAAGCAAATTAGAAAACAAAGCATGGATTACATTTAGGAGCAAAAATCTCAATGTTTAAGGTACTCATGTGTAGTATAGAGAAGAATACTTATGCAGTATATGGTAGAATAGACATCAAGCAAATTCACCATACGAAAATTCACGGCCAATAATTTATAGTGGGAAAATTCATCTCATGGAAAATTTACTGCCATGAATTGTTGCTGTGAATTTTCCATGAGATGATTTTGTCATGGCGGTAAATTTTCCTGCAGTGAATTGTTGGCGGTGAATTTTGAGATAGTGAACTTTCCTAGCACCGATAAAATATGCAATTAGAATACTTATGCCATCTAGAAATAATGGGTAGTAGTTGGAATTTCTGACTCAGCACTATCTTGAAATAATCTCTTAGACTTCGACGTTCAAAGTAGTCAATGTTTTGAATTCATTGCATAGGACCATTTACTTACGTGCAGTATACAATAGAATATGCAAGGAGAATGCTTATCCATTCTACAATAATGGTTAGTAGTTGGAATTGAAATGGTCTTTCAGACTTGAACTTTTTGAATTAATGGTTCAAACATGTCGAATTTTTGAATTCATTTATGTGGGATCCACTGCAATACTTTGTCCAAGTTCATTCATTCATAGTCAAAGTTTTGAATTCATTGTTTTTTTTTAGATACTCAGAAAAATAATCTCAAAGTTTTGAATTCATTGTTTTTTCTTAGATACTCAGAAAAATAATCTTTTAATTGGCGGGACATTTTGAGTATTGCGTGCATAAACTAGGCCCATCTAAACATCGGCTGATTAGTTACCTTTCCTCTCATGTGGGAGAGTATGGAGAAAGTAGAACAATTTCTTCATTGAATTTCATCCCATCCTTAATACACAGCAAAGAGGAAGTTAAATCCATAGAATTATTAACCAAATGCATGCTTAAATACATTTTAGAGTGAAAAAATTCTTTATAATTCAATAATTAGATTAACCATTAGGGAGGAATTGACCATAGGTGAATGGGAATTGTATACGCCTAAATATGATCTGAATAAATTTGATTAATATAATCTCTCTGACTTGGACGTTCAAAGCAGTCAATGTTTTGGACCATTTACTTATGTGCAGTATACAATAGAATATGCAAGGAGAATGCTTATCCATTCTACAATAATGGTTAGTAGTTGGAATTGAAATGGTCTTTCAGACTTGGACGTTTTGAATTATTGGTTCAAATAGGTCGAAGTTTTGAATTCAAACCAAGAACTTTAGCCCACTCATCGATTGCTTGTACAATATACAGCTTTGACTTTCTCCACATATGGACCATGTTGCAATCTAATTCTTGAATTATAAAGAATTTTTTCACCCTAAAATATATTTAAGCATGCATTTGGTTAATAATTCTATGGATTTAACTTCCTCTTTGCTGTGTATTAAGGATGGCATGATATTCAATGAAGAAAATATCCCGCCAATTAAAGGATTATTTTTCTGAGTATCTAAAAAAACAATGAATTCAAAACTTTGACTATGCAATGAATGAACTTGGACAAAGTATTGCCGTGGATCCCACACAAATGAATTCAAAACTTTGACTTCTTTGAACCAATAATTCAAAATGTCCAAGTCTGAGAGATTATTTCAAGATATTGTTGAGTCAAAAATTACAACTACTAGCCATTATTTCTTGAATGGCATAAGTATTTTCCTTGCATATTCCACTGTATATTGCACGTAAGTAGATGGTCCTATGCAATGAATGAACATGGCCAAAGCATTGCCATGAATCCCACATAAGTATTTGACTACTTTGAAAGTTCAAGTCTGCCTTGCATATTCTACCGTATACTGCATAAGTATTCTACTGTATACTGCACATAAGTACCTGTAAACATTTGAGATTTTTGGGTCTAAATGTAATTCATATTTTAACAGCATAAAGTTTTCACAGTCTATGATAATCAAGAGTTAGTTATTTATGAATTGAAACTCTGTAAATTTTTTTATATTGAAGGCCAGAGGTAGAGGAAATACCACAGGAAATTAAAACTTAAAAAAAAAATATTCAACCCAGAACTGCTGCTCATCAAATTCTGTATGCTAACATTTTTTATTAAAATTCAAAACTAAAAATACATAGACAAAAATAGGTAAAAGTTAAAAGTCACGTGAAAAACATTCACGGAAGGGAGGGCACGAAATAAAATTTATTACAAATTACTTAACTGCATTTTCTCGATCAAAACATATTTAATAAAGTGTCATTTACTTTAATATTAAAACTTAAATATCAATTTTCCATATTACGAAATATCCTTTGGCAGAGGCAGCTTGGTAGATGGTTCCCCGCGGTATCGCAATGGGTAACAACCCATATTGCGATATCGCGGGCAGCAATTTGTTGACTGCACGATTAATGGCTGGCGGTGTAGATGAGCCACGATGCTGCGAGGGTCTCCGGATGGTGGCAGGTAGGAGGACGGTAGCAGCTGGAGGTGACGACAACAATTGGGTTTACATTCCAATTCTCCCCCTTAAACATAACTGCACTGTCCACCATGCCCAATCTATTTCTTTGAAAAATGAAATTATCTCTTCCCAGTGCCTTTGTGAAAATATCTGCACTTTGCTCTTCTGATTTGCAAAACTCTAAAAATGTCACCATTGTTAATTAATTCCCTGATAAAGTGATACCTGGTATCAATATGCTTGCTTCTCTTATGGAAGACTGGATTTTTTGAGAGAGTTATGGTTGAATTGTTATCACAGTAAATTTTTGTTGCCTCCATTTGTTCATTTAGCAATTCTTTCAAAATTCTTCTCATCCAAACTGCCTGGCATGCTGCACTTGTGGCTGCCACATATTTTGCTTCAGTTGATGAAAGACAAACTATTGGCTGCTTCTTTGAAGACCATGAGACAACTCTAGTCCCAAAATTAAATACACAACCAGGTCCGTGCTTCTTCTGTCATCAATACTGCCAGCACAGTCACTGTATGTGTATCCTATGAGTTTGAACTCATCTGAGCTTGAATACTTAATGCCAAAATTCCTTGTTCCACTTACATACCTTAAAATTCTCTTCCCAGCTTTCCAATGGGTGTCTTTTGGTGTTTCTATAAACCTAGAAATCAAACTTACTCCATACATAATGTCTGGCCTTGTGGCTGTGAGATACATGAGATTTCCAACAAGCCTCTTAAACAAAGTTGGATCAACATTAGACTCTTTATCATCCTTGCTTAGTTTCAAACCTGTCACTGTAGGGGTTGGTGTTGGTTTGCACTTCGTCATATTAAACCTTTTCAAAATGTCATTTGCATATTTTGACTATGAAATAAAAATACCATTTTCATTTTGATTCACTTCAATGCTCAAAAAATACTTCATCAGACCTAATTCTGTCATTTCAAATTCTTTCTTCATGTCTGCCTTGAATAGATCAATTCACAAATTTCTAGTGAAAATTAAATCATCAACATATAAGCATACTATCAGTATTTCACCTTCTTCATTCATTTTTGTATACAGTGTGGGCTCACTGCTACATCTATTAAATCTATTCAGCAAAAGATAACTGTCTATTCTGTTGTACCAAGCTCTTGGGGCTTGCTTCAATCCATATAGTGCCTTTTTCAATTTATAAATTTTGTCTTCCTAACCCAGAATTTCATACCTAGGTGGTTGATCCACATAAACTTCTTCTAAATAACCATTTAAAAAGGTTGACTTTACATCCATTTGAGATACAAACCACTTATTCTGAACTGCTAAAGCTAAAATCATCCTTATAGTATCCAATCGTGCTATAGGTGCAAATGTCTCATTGTAATAAATTTCAGTCTATTGTGAATAGCCCTTTACAACCAATCTTGCTTTAAGCTTCTGAACTTCATCTTTTTCATTCAATTTGGTTTTATAAACCCATTTCACTCCAATGACATCTTTGTCTTTTGGAAGACTGACTAGATCCCACGTCTGATTCTTTTCAATTGCTTCAATCTCTTCATCCATAGCACTTACCCATTTATCATCTTTGACTACATCTTCAAAATGAGCTGGATCTTCTATTTGAGAATAAAATGCAAAAAGAGAAATCTAATCTGAATTATTCCACCTTCATTTTGCTCATATATATCTCTCATGCTTCTGATTTTCTATCTTCTCAGACTTTCCAATGTAGGATTTGACATATCACTTGAACTTGTGGAATGTGGACATGATGGTCCTATTGTAGATGGTGTTTTTTGTCCTCTTGTTGGACTACTTCCTTGAATGCATGAGGTTGTTCTTACAGTCGATGCTGGTGTCACTTGTGGACCACTTTGCTGAGCTTGAATGGGAGTGGTAGGAGTCACAATAGCTGAAATATTTGTTGATGCTGAAATTTCATTCTCCTCTTGAGGTATACTAGCTGAAATATTGACTATCTTCTCTATGCTTCTATCCCATGCTTCATCTTCTACAAATTGTACATCTCTGCTAATTATAACTTTCTTTGTTGTTGGATTATAGAGCTTATAAGCTTTGGATTCTTCACTGTATCCAACAAATATACATTTTTCTCCTTTGTTATCTAGCTTCTTTCTTAATTCATCAGGCACATGTGCATATGCTACACATCCAAATACTCTCATGTGAGTAACATTGTGTTTTCTTCCTGTCCATAGTTTTTCAAGTACCATATTCATGACACTTTTTGTTGGACACCTATTCATTATATAGGCTGCACAAGATATTGCTTTTGCCCAATATTCATTTGACAAATTTTTGACTTTCAACATGCTTCTAGCCATTCCATGATTGTTCTATTTTTCCTTTCAGCTACTCCATTTTGCTAAGGTGTGTATCTAGTTGTGAACTGCTTGTGAATTCCATGATCTTTGCAAAAATTAAAAAATTCTCTTGAAATATATTCACCACCTCTATCTGTTCTCAACACTTTGATATAATAACCACTTTGTTTTTCAACCAAATTCTTGAACTGACGAAACAAATCAAACACTTCATTTTTCTGCTTTAGAAAATAAACCCATGTTTTTCTTGAATAATCATCAATGAATGTGAGAAAATAAAAACTACCACCTATTGAAGGTGTTTGCATAGGTCCACACAAATCTGAATGTATAATTTCCAAAGGGGCTTTTGCTCTAGTTGACTTTCCAGCTGGAAATGATTCTCTATGTTATTTTCCTAAAATGCACCCTTTACATACCCTTTCTGGTTTTTCTATTAAAGGTAGTCCGTTGACCATGCCTTTCCTATGAAGTAAATTTAAACCTCCAAAGTTGAGATGCCCAAATCTCAGGTGCCATAACCAGTTTTCATCTTTTATCTCAGCTTGAAAGATTGTTTGCACTACTGTTGTAGTTTCTTCTCTACCCACTTGTGAATTCATTAAGTGTTGTGCTTGAGCATAATTTATATTCAAATTTGGCCTTATCTTTAAGGGAACATTATGTTGTTTGTCATTCTGACTTTTGTAATAAGCTGGTTGCTTGGGTATTTGTCTAAAATTGTGCATATACCATTCTTGAAGGTTATTGTATACCCTTTTTGAACCAGTTACCCTACACTCATTAAGTTATGTTTCAGACTAGGCACAAAATACACATCTAAAATATACTTTTTCTCCCCTTGTTTAGTTAGAATATTGACATCTCATTTTCCTTTGACTGACACTTTGTTGTAATTACCCAATGTAACATCAGACTTCACATTCTCATCTAAACTTGAAAAAATTTCTAGATTCCCTATCATATGATTGCTACAACTAGAATCTAAAAACCATACATCTTTTTCATTTGTTCGAGCAACATTACAAGCTAAAAACATTGTGCTCTTATTTGAATTCTGATTTTGATCTTCTCTTGAAAAATTTGCATTTTGTCTATTATTATCATATTGCTTCTTTCTACACTCATTCATATAATGCCCATATTTTTAACAGTAGTGACATTGGACTTGAGATTTATCATACCTTTGATTTTGTGACTGATTCTATGTTGGGTTTTGGCTTGAGCCTTGATTGCTGCCTCTTCCACTTGAGCTTGATAGACTATATCTTTCACCTCTGTAAGAGTTTCTTCCTCTTCCTCTTGATCTACCTTTGCCTCTTCCTTGACTGACTGAAGCTTAAGTTTTGAAAGCATGCTCCAGTGATGTATCTGCTGACCTTTTTAGCCCGTGCTCATGAGAAGTTAGAGATGCATATAGCTCATCAACTGAGAACTGTGAGAGATTCTTTGTCTCCTCTATAACAACTATAACTAGTAGAAATTTTGTGGGAAAACTCCTTAAAATCTTTTCAACAATTATGGTATCTTCCAGATTCTCTCCATGAGACCTAATTTGATTAACCACCCCAATGACTTGGGTGTAGAATGAATCTACAGATTCATTGTCCTTCATACATATTGTTTCAAAATATCTTCTCAGCATTGGTAGCTTTGTTGTTTTAACTTTTTCCATGCCTTGATAGGCTATTTGAAGTATGTCCCATGCTTGTTTGGACTTTGTTGCTGCTGAAATCCTTGGAAAAATGCTCTCATGTACAACTTGAAATAGATAAAATAAAACCTTTGAGTCTTTCTTCATTGTGTCTTTTAATAAGTCTTTCTCTGCTTGTGTTAAAGCATTGTATGCTGCTGCATCTACTGGCTTTGTAAATCCATTCTCAACTAAATCCCATATATCTTGTGAGCTAAATAGTGCTTTCATGGTAATTGACCAGTACTCACAATTCTTCCCATTAAACTGTGGAATTTGTGGGTTTGTCAAGCTTGTGCTTGCTGTCATTTTTGAAATTTACCCAGATAATCTGCTTTAATAAACTTGGCTTTGATAATCGAACTTGCTTTGATACCACATGAAGGCCAAAGGTAGAGGAAATACCACAAGAAATTAAAACTTAAAAAAAAATATTCAACCCAGATCTGTTGCTCATCAAATTTTGTATGATAACATTTTTTATTAAAATTCAAAAGTAAAAATACATATACAAAAATAGGTAAAAGTTAAAAGTCACGTGAAAAACATTCACGGAAGGGAGGGCACGAAATAAACTTTATTACAAATTACCTAACTGCATTTTCCCAATCAAAACGTATTTAATAAAGTGTCATTTACTTTAATATTAAAACTTAAATATCAATTTTTTGTATTACAAAATATCCTCAGGTGGAGGCGGCTTGGTAGATGGTTCCCTGTAGTATCGCAATGGGTAACAACCCATATTGCAATATCGCGGGCAGCGGTTTGTTGACTGTGCAGTTAATGGCTGGCGGTGTAGATGAGCCACGATGCTGCGGGGGTCTCTGAACGGTGGCAGGTAGGAGGATGGTAGTAGCTAGAGGTGATAAAACCAATTAGGTTTACATTCCAACATATATCAATGTTTTGGATCATATTTCATGATTCATCATCAGGATGATATGCAACTAGAAAGAGAGAAAAATAATCTGAAACGTTGATATAATTTTTTTTAACACAGTTTCAATCCAGAAATAATTATCACTTGAATTCATACTTTATTTTCTCATTTGCTTCTTAAAATATTTAATTTAATTAAAAAATATACTTCAACTACTTACAAAGATGAAAAGAAATCACACTCATTCAAATTAGTAATAAATAATAAAAGAGAAAAAATTATGAAATATGATATTTTTTGTTTGAACATGCAATTCATAATAAGAGGAAGAAAATAATGATTAAATAGATTAAATTTTAAGGTTTTTTGAAATTATATTATTTTGTATTTTTTAAAAATTATGTAAACTAGCAATTGGATTCATATAGGTTTAATGAGTATGTGGATGATTTTTATGTTATATTATTTTTTTGTTAAAGTTAGATACATTTTTTCTATTGTTAATTTTTTAATTACATGGTGAATGATATAAAATGTAGTTAGTTTATCAATAGATTATTTTAGGATAGAAATTAGTTCAATAGTTTTTTTTGTTTGCAGAATAAAAATCAATACAATAATTTTTATAGGAAAATAATTAGAACTAAAAATTATATGTATATCATAATTAGACTTTTGTGCTATTTAAAATTACTTAGAACTAAATCCTTAATCATGATTTAGAATTAGATTCTATATTGTTTGAGATTTTGAATTTAATATCATAGTTGACCTCAACATGAATGTATCTTAGGTGTGTGTTGGAGTTGAAATGCACTCCCTAATATAGTTTAAATATTGATCATGAAAGGACAAGTGGTTCAATGATAGAATAGCTCACTAGCCACAAGTACTGTGTACTAAGTTTGTATATCAACCTATCCAATATTCTCAATACTTCAATGATAATCCTTTTTAGAAATGGATGTAATCATTATTACAAACATCTAAAGTGGCTCAAATTTCTATTGTACATGAAGGTGCATATGCACTCCACATTCTTCAAATAAGAAAAAACTAGATCTCCCACCTTATATTGTGCATTTCTCCTTTTCAAATATGCCATCTCTTTGTAGTGTTCTACACTCTTTTTGAGATTTTCCTTCACTTGATCATGGATAGACTTCATGGCAATGGAAAAATACTCTCCTTCTACACTCCTCATCTCCATTCCTTTCAAATCTCTCAACTCAAAGATCCCCTTGGAGTTTTTCCAATGCTTCTATTGATGGAGTCATTATAAGCATATTCTATATGGGGCAGTACCAAATCCCATTGCACACCATGTTCCTTTCTCAAACACATCAAGAGATTACCAAGTGATCTATTGAATACCTCTATTTGGCCATCTGTTTGAGGATGGTAGGCAGAACTATGTTCCAAATTAGTCCCCAATTTCCTCCATAAGGTCTCCAAAAATGACCAATAAATTTAGAATCCTATCAGATACAATGCTCATAGGAATACCATGCATTCACTCAACCTCCCTAAAAAATAGATTTGCAATGTTAGAAGCATCACTAGTTCACTTACAAGGAATAAAATTAGCCATTTTTCTGAATCTATCAACCACTAAAAAAACACTATCAACTCCCCTCGGTGTTTTAGGTAGTCCTAAAACAAAATCCTTACTTATGCTTTCCCAAGGTCTATTTGGGATTGGTAGGGGCTGATAAATACCAGCATTTGAAGTAGTTCCCTTTGCTCTTTGACATATTGTGCAAGATTTCAAATATTTTCTCACATCAACCTACATTTTAGGCCAAAAGTAAAATCTCCTAACTTGCTCCAAGGTTTTATCTAATCCAAAGTGCCCTCCAAGACTTCCACTATGATTTTCCTTGATTATATTCTCCCTCATAGAACACTTAGGAATGCACAATTGAGCCCCTTTAAGAAAAATACCATCTTACAAAACATAATCAACACAATCACCATGAAAAGCATCTGAAAATTGAGAACAAATATCAAAAGCTTCCTTGAAATATTCATCTTCTTGATACATACCCTTAAGATCCTCAATTTACACTTTGAAGTTGGATTTCTTGAACCATCATGACCCTTCTACTAAGTGCATCTGCAAATTTATTAGCTTGATCCTTCTTATGTTTTATGGAGAATGTATATGCTTGTAGGTATTCAACCCACTTCATGTGCCTTTAGTTCAAATTTTCTTGCCAATTAAAGAAACTAAGTGCATGATTGTCAGTAAACACAATAAATTCCTTTGGTAACAAGTAGTGCCTCCTTTTTTTTAAATTCTGAACCAAAGCATATAATTCAAGATCATATGAAGTGTATTTTCTTTTAGATTCATTCAACTTTTCACTAAAAAATGCAACCAGTCTACCTTCTTGACTTAAAACAACACCTATGTCTTGATTTCTTGCATCACATTCTATTTTAAAAATCTTATTAAAATTAGGAAGAGCAAGAATAGGTTGTTGAGATACCTTTCTTTTTGAAAATATTCAAATTTTTCATTTGCTTCTTGGGTCCATATAAACTTACTCTTCTTGTCTCCTTTGATTGTATCAATGATAGGTGCACACATTTGGCTAAAATTCTTGATGATTTTTTTGTAGAAGCTTGCAAGACCATGAAAACTCCTCACATCGCCCATTGAATTAGGTGGTGGCCAATTGAGTATAGCCTCAACCTTTGAAGGATCCATTTTTAAACTCCCTTTTGTTATAACAAACGCAAGGTAGATTAATTCTTCTTTAATGAACTCACACTTCTGCATGTTAATAAAAAATCCTTCTTCATGAAACCTCCTTAGAACCATGTCTAGATGCTTCAAATGCTCCTCCTTGGACCTACTAAACACAAGAATGTCATCCAAATAAACTACAACAAATCTGCCAATAAAAGGTTTCTATATGTCATTCATTAGTCTCATAAAGGTACTAGAGGAATTAGTCAAGCCAAAAGGCATCACCATCCACACATAAAGACCTTCATTAGTCTTGAAAGCTATTTTCCATTCATCCCCCTCATGGATCCTAATCTAATGGTACCCACTCTTTAAGTCAAATTTTGAGAAATAATAGGCCCCTCCAAGACAATCCATAAGATCTTCCATCCTTGGCATAGGAAACCTATATATGATGGTTATCATATTTATGGCTCTTGAATTAGTAAATAATCTCCATTTACCATCCTTTCTTGGAGCTAACAGGGTTGGAATAGCGCAAGGGCTTAAACTCTTCCGAGGGCCCTTATCCATCAACTCTTGCACTTGCTTCGCTATTTCTTCATTTTGGGTTGGTGTCATCTTGTAGGAAGCCTTGTTAGGAAATGTAGGAATTGGCATTAGGTCTATATGATGACTGATGTCCCTAATTGGAGGCAGGGAACTAGGCAATTCATCTAGTACAATCTCCTTATACCACTCCAACAATTTTTTGACTTCACTAGGTATGGTTTTCTCTTTGTTTGAGGACAAAATAGACCTGCATTTAGGCTTAAAAACCAAGGAAAAGCCTAGAACTCCCTCTTCTTTTAAGGTTTACAAAAAATCTTTCTCACCTACCACCATGATGCTAGACCCAAGTTGTTTATCTACTCCTTCATCTGGTAAGGGATTCATAGTGAAAGTGTGTCCATCTTTTCTTATTGTGTAGGTATTCTTCTCTCCATCATGTTGGGCTTTCCTATCATACTACCAAGGGAATCCTAAGAGTAGATGACAAGCATCCATGGGTGTGACATCACACAAAATTATGTCCTTATACTCCCCAATCTAAAATTCCACCCAACATTGCTCATTAACAAGCACTTGTTGTCCCTCATTCAACCAAGACACCTTATATGGGGTAGGGTGAGGAATATTTTTTGTTTTTAACTTCTCAACCATTTCAAGAGACACTAAATTATCAACAAAACTAGAGTCTATAGTGACCTTGCATACCTTCCCATGAGACTTACATGAAGTCCTAAACAAGGAATTTCTCTATGGTGGCTCCTTGGTACTTGGCACCTTGAGAAGTGTTCTTCTCATCATGAAGCTCTCTCCAAATTCAGGATTAGAAGGCCTAGAAGGTGAATTTACACTTTGTGCATCCTCCTCTTGCACCAATTGGTTCCTCCTATCTACACCTTGAGAGGTTGAAGCTTGCTTTTCAGGACACTTGAAGGATGGGTGCCCAAACTGGTTACAAGTGTATCACCTTCCAAAGAATGAATTGGATCCTCTTGCATTGAATCCGCCTCTTCCGTTAGACCTCCTACCTCCGAATCCTCCTCTTGATTCTTGGATTTGTTCCTCTTTTACACTTGATTCCCCTTGTTGCCTTTGTGATTGGTTTCTACCACCAAAATTTCCTCTTCCCTTGGAATTTCTTCCTCTACCCCTTCCTTGCTGGTCTTGCTTTCTTCCTAACTTCTCCTCTACCTTGCATGCTATTTGGAATCATTCTTCTACTGTTTTAGGAGTCACAAGACTCATCTCATCTTGGATTGCAAATCTTAGGCCATTAAAATATCTGGCCACTTTCTCCTTGTCATTCTCTACATGACCACACCTCATACTAAGTTTGTGAAACTCCTCAGTGGGTATGTGTAGGATCATGATGGGCCAAAAAGTGGCGATATGATGGGTATGTGTAGGGCATGTGATTGACGACTTTTTTTTACCCAAAATTAATGAAACGAAAAGGGTTTTTAAAGGAGATTCTCAAACTTCCACCAGTATAAATTATCCTTTACTTTGAATTTAATAAATAATCATTTTTCATTTTCTATTTGAATTACGACTAAAGTCCTAATTGATAGGTTGATTGAAAAAAATCTATAGATTTCAAACAGTATCACATTTTTTGAATCCAAAACATGCATCACATTGTATGCTTCACATACTATAGGATTTAAAAAAAAATGAATTTCATGAAGTTTTGACCAAGTTAAGGTGGTTAGACATACGAGTTTTTATATTTTTTAAAAGTTGTAATAAAAAATTCATAATTAATTATTTACTAGGAAAAAAATTATAAAAAAATATGCATCACACTTGGACATGAGTCCTCTAATTTTATCTAAAATCTTATAAAATAATATTATCATTTTATTGTGGTGAGGGTGGTCAGACAGACACCTACTTCTTATTTTTTCCCTGAAATTTAAGTACTATTGCACTGAAATTTCAAATTTTCACCAAATATATTTTTTTATTTTTTAAATAAACTTAGTAGTTTAGAAACTACATTCAATTTTCTATAGATTCTATTGTTACATATTTTTGAAATAATATAGATAAATTATTCAAATTTTTACGTCTGTTGGGTGAAAATTATGTAATCATCTTTTTGATAGATTACACTTGGACTTCAGCCACAACTATGTGAGATGCAAATCTCTCCTCTCAGAAAGGGGAGGCGCCCTTCTTACTGCTAACAGAAGCAATGGTAAAACAAACAAGTAATTAAAAAATGTACACAAAACTCATGAAGTGGGGGGGGGTGTGTTACATTCATCCTTCTCTCTTTTTTCAGAGAAGATGTTTACAATGCTTCACTGTTGGAAGTTCACAATTCTTAATAACTTGAAATGAACAACTAGCAGTAATACCAATACCCCTATCTCGTCAAAGTGAAGCGTAGAGATACTAGAAGTAATTAACAATAAACAAATAAAGTAAAAAGGAAATCTCACGAAGGCACAAAGTCGTTCCGTAGCTTTTTCAATGTTGGATCTGTGCAGAGTATATCGTTTGTCACGTTAGAAGCACAAAGTCTTCTTAGACGCAGAAAATCCTCGAACAACATGAAAAATTACAAGCGCAAAGTCTTGTAGATTATCCAACAAAAGTATCAAAGAGCATGAACGATTAAAAGCACAAAGTCTTGTAGATCATTCAACAAAAGTATTCAAGAGCATGAACAATTACAAGCACAAAGTCTTGTAGACTATTCAACTAAATGATAAACAAAAAAAAAAAATGCAAATCTAAATAATAGATGCAACACAAAGTTTACATAAACTATTTAGAGTCCTTCAGATTCCTCAAGCTAATCACCACCAAATAAGATCAACTCACAAAAGTATCGAATCCAATGCAAAGTTTGGTTTGCAATCCTCTTCTTTATTGATCGAATTCCATTCACAAAGCATGAACACAAAGTTTCACAAATTTGCTTCAAAAAGGGCAGCACTTCGTTGCAAAATACTAAAGGATAAATTTACAATGGAAATCCCTCACATTATATAGAAAGAGGGATGAGCAAAAATAGGAAACTGATTGAGGAAATTAAGGAAAGTTAGGTGAGCGATTTTAGGAGATCTCACCTAACTTGGACCAAAGTCAAAGTGTAATTTGTTTTCAAAATATTACATCTTCAATCTTGGTGTAATTACAATTTACAAAAAGACATTCAAAAATGTGAAGAAATATTTACAAGATGCATAAAGGGATGCATCGGAAATGTCTAACACTGGAGAATAGGGGGCTGCTTCATGTTTCTTTGCCTTGGGAGCAGAAGTCTTCAAATTTCCTCCTAGTCTACTGCATGAACTCATCTAGACCAATGGTGTAATCCACAATGGTGTGAATTCTCGTGATCAATCTCATGGCAGATGAGTGAACCTTCTTGCACCTATCAAGATGTGTTTTCAGGTTATCCAATGTGAGCCTTGTATCACAAATGATGTTCAGTGAAGCTTCTAAGAAGTTTGAACTGTCAATCAATTTCATGTTGGCTTCCTTGAAGATCTGGGATATTTCTGTGGCTGGCACGAAGATATGATTCTCCTCAAGAAGTTGACTAGGCAACTCTTTGATACCTTTTTCAAGAATAGCGCGATGTCCTTTGACATATTCCTGTACTTGGTGGAGATCTTCCGTAAGAGATTGAATTACTTGAATTCTGTGTTTCAATGATTATCTTACCTCAATGAACTTTTCTTTGTTAGGAATTACCCCAACCTCCACCAATTTACTGAGCTTTACCTATTTCATTTCTGACCATGACAACAGGAATTTTTCCATGTCTCTGCACTCCTAGGAAAGTACACTTTTTTCTTTATCAAGCTCTGTGGTGAGCTTGTCCAACAAGGTAGTTTTCTCATCCGTAGCCATTATAATCTAAGATCCGTGTTCAATGATCTTCTCAACAAAATTTCATACAACACTCTGCCTTTGGAGTCAAACTTCTCAGCTTTCTTGACAGCTGGGTCTTCAATACTTACCACTATCAGCAGTTGTGCATTACTTGGAGAACCTGCAAGTCTCTTTACAACAGTGGCATAATGATTTGCCCTTTGTTTATACATATTGCAAGCTTGCTCTACTTTATCCAGCCTTCCATCCAAGATATCCAAAGTGACTTGCGCATCGGCTTTTGCACTTTCATTGGTAACCTTGCCAAGCTGAACTTTTGTCACCGTGTAGTCTTCCATATTGACATCACCTTCTTCACTTGGTGGTATGCCAATTTCTGCATACTTGTGGCTAGACTTATCAACATTCAGCCTTGAGTATACCTTTGCCTTTTTCTTCCCTTTAGCTTTTGGAAGGACTATCTCTTCGAGGTCGAGCTCCTCCAGAGAAATCATTTACTTTTTACGCTTCAACACTTGAGATATTAGCCAAGGGGGAAGGAAGGAAGTGTGAGCTTTTAGATTCACTATCAATTCAATTACCATTGCTACTTCTAAATTTATTGTCACGTCTGAAGTTACCATTGGTATCGTGACAATCAGAGAAGTGTCTGTCATCATCGCTCCTATAGTTGACACATTGAGCTGATCATGCATTGACTCATTCATGAAATGATTGAATTCATTTTTAGAAGTGATATCATACATTGGCGAAGACAAGCTAGGAATGGACGATGGAGAGCTCGACAGTATATCAACCGTATGGATGCTTGTCACTGAGGGAGTATCAAGCGAGGTTGATGTTGCAGGGATAGTGGATATCTCGACTACAGGAATGCATGTGGTAGGAATAGGTGATGAGGGAACAGGAGGTGGAGGAGTTCTTGAATTTGGAGGGGTATGAGGAACATTGGAAGTCACAGGCAATGACGTTCTGGGAATTTCCTCAACTACATTCTTAGGAGGAGAAGTAGTTCTTTCTTGATCATGCCCGGGTTCCTGTTGATCACCCTCTGGTCTCTCTGATTCTGGTTCACCTTCAAAATCACTTTCAGATCCTTCTTCAGAATCTTCTTCAGACTCTTTCCCACTTTCAGAAACCTCTTCTGCGTCGGAGTCTGCTTCTGTTGAATCTGTATCTTCATCGGATTGATCACTTAAAGTTTCTTCTTCATCGGAATCTACCTCCTCTAGAATAGACTTTTTACCCTTAGAGCGAGATGGATTAGATTCTATGATTTCTGTCTCTGGGATGGGCTGGGTATCCTTCTTTCCAACAGTGAACTTGATCCTAGGACCTCTTTGAGAAGAAGTGGGAACAACCGCTGGTTTATTTTTGTTGCAGAGTTCTTGCTGTTGGCGAGCTTCTGCTTCAAATTCCTCTCCTTTTGAGTCTGTTCTGAAACTTTTCATTTCATAACCATGTTTATGTAACCATTCTGTAGTGTTGGCTAGGATTGGCCTCAACCTCTCTCTTATGCTGGTAACTTCTTTCCTAGACCATTGAATTGCAGGCAACGACCTTTTAGCAATTTCTTGCTCATCATAGACAACATTCATGATATCACCTGGATCTGCAAAATCCTCTGGTAGGTTAGCAATATCAAGATCTTTGATTTGTTGAATAGTCAACCTACAATACTCCATTTTGTGAATGGCTTCTTCATCTCTGCAATCAGCCCAGATGTCCTCAAAAAGGTACCTGTGATGATGACCTTTTTGCAATCTTTTCTGACATCTCGGTAATCAAAATCAAACCTATACCTGTAGGTCTTGATTGTCATGATCTGCATTTCAGCATAAACAGACTTAGCCTTTTGTAAAGTTTGGATAGTATATCGGCTGATGGTCAGTGGGAACTTGAATCCACGCTTGTGGTTGCTTCTTCGTTCTTTTTGCATTGACATCAACTGTCTGCATGTTTCCATGAGAACCCACTTATTTGAAGGATAACGTGGTAGCATGTAGGGACAACCAGTGTAGCATCCTACTCTCAAGTAAGTAAACATTGGGAATTGAAGAAACAGGCATCCAACTTTACTTACCACCTTATACGCCTCATCAGATACTCTTATTTTTTCAAGAGCTGGATCAAAATTGAAAAGCAACTTAGGCGCAAAGAAAGCATCTGTGACCCGCCTGAAGTGATGAAAGCTTTCCTTCAGCTCCAATTGATAGAAATATCTATACACAGGTACCATCATCCGATTCCCTTTTGTAGATAGACCTGGGAATTGTCTCATTATAGTCGCCGTGTACACCAGGTAAGAAGTCATATAGAACTTTAATGTAGAAGGAGCATTGATCAACTGCTCATGTATTTCATCACTGATTTGTTTGCCCCAGTCAATATAGACCTTCTGTCTTCTTATGATCCTAATGTATTCATACATCCAATCGTGAAAAGTGGATGATTCCGGCAAGCCTTTCACTCTACTTAGAAATGTGATCATATCTTTGACGTCATCCTTGAAATCACTTCGCAGGAGTCCTTTTAGCCATTTGAAAATAGATGATCTAGGCTTCTTTAACCATTGAGTGTTTATTAAGTGTTTAGCTTTATTAGGATCAACGTCAAAGATCTCTTGTGCTTTTGATATAGAAATATCAATGTATTTCTCCATATGAGGGACCTTGAAAACAATGTCAAAGAAATCAGGGTCGAGTCTCAGAATCTCGTGCCCAGAAGAATCAATCACACTCCTACTTTGTCTGATGTAGTGAGATGCCACCTGAAGAACAAACTCTGTATTGTGTGCAGTTGTAGGGAACATTGCCACCAAATGAAGGTTGTTGTGTACGATTGCTCTCATTGAATTAGGAAGAGGCTTCGTCTCTGTTTGCTTTGCGAAATCAACCAAGTCCTGATGACCAACCTCCGTGTCTTTTATCTCTTCCACCTTGGAGAGCACTACAGTTGGTGGATAGACACCTTGATATTTGTACTTCATTTTGCCTTTTGATTTTGAAGAAGACGGAGGCTTGCTGGCAGTCATAAAAAACAACTGGAACTTTGATCACTTTGACTTGAAGATCTTTGAAAAGAGAATACAATTCGTTGAGCCAGAACAAACATTAATCATTAGGAAACATGGGAATGCGTGAAATGAGCAACAAGGATGGGAAAGCATGGAGCGGATGACAAGGCACGCAAAATGATGCACAAAAATGGAAGGAACAAGGCTCAGGAGTGCACTAGTAAAAAATGAAGCTCATATGGAAAAGATTGTAGAAAATTGGAAAAAGTGTAAGGGCGCCAAAATTCAGTGCCCTTACATTTTGGAGATTTTACTTTTGATGCAGGGTCGCTGAACTTTAGCGCCTCTGCTTTTTTTAGAGTTAGAATTTATTCTGACATTTTCAACATGTCATGGTGCTAAATTTTGGTGGTTCAACATCTTGGGCATATTTTGGATAAAACAGATGTAGGGATGTATGGAAATGGTGCTTGGGGTTGGAAATTTTTGTTTTCATGGAAATCTTGAAGACAATTTTTTGTTTTCCTTTGGATAGAGCTACAATTCGCATCATCATCATTGTAAAAATGTTCAAGAGATTTCTCAAAGAAACCCTCTGTCAAAACAAGAGATTTCTTCAATGTGCTTGTGTTAAGATATGATTGCAAGGGGGACAAAGAAGGAAGTTATCATAAAAAGCGTTGGAGAGAAAAACACATTCAAAGAATGACGCGCATAGAGGAGATGGTAAATGAAACGTTAGGAAGAAGAAAGAAAGAATGCACATTCAAAGCAAAATGTGAGGGTTCCATTGTGTGAGGTAAATAGAAAAATGCAAATGGAGAAAAACACGCATGATGCACAAGCATTTAATGAAAAAGAAGCATGAAAATGGCACAAAGAAATGAAAACATGAATGGAGAAGAAGACTACGTGTGGGAGGATGGAAAAATGTTGAAAAGAATGAAGAGAAAACAAAAACGCGTAGAAAAACTTAGAACATATACAAAAATGCATATGTTAATCCTAGAAATATATAGAGACGAATGGAGAAAAGAGAAAGAGGAAACGAATTACCCAAAATAAAACGCAAAGATTGCTGAAGGAAGGATGCGAAATCCTCAAAAATGTTTTTGCAGTTCGAAAAGCACTTCGCCCAGCAAGAAGAAAAGAAAGCAAAAGATCATAACAATGAAAATGGCGAATTAGAATACCTTTAAGTGAAAGGGAAAATCAAAAACCTAACTCAAGTCGAGCAATAAATTTAGGCACGAAAAGTGGCATGATTGACGAAAAGCATGAAAATCATGAAGAAACGTGCCAGGGCCAAGAAAAAGTTAAGTGTCAGGAAAAATTGTAATGGTTCTAAAATTTAGCGCTATTAAATTTTTAGAAATTTCACTTTCATGTAGGGGCGCTAAAATTTAGCACCCTTGCACTTTTTGTACTTAGCCAAATTTTGGCTTCAGGGTAGGAGCGCACTTTTTCAGTGCCACTGCATTTTTTGCAATTCACTAAGTATGAATAGTGAGACTTCACAAAGGAGCTCGTTTTCGAAGGTCTTCACGAGGCGAACATGGGGGAATGCTCGAATTGACTATTTGAAGCTTAGGAACACATTTTGAGGTGGCTTAAAAATCACTTCGTTAGGCGTACTTGAACTTCACAAATCCTAGGAAACAGACAAGTTTCGTAGGGGGTTATCCGCAGAACGAGCGCTGCTAGATTCTATGATAACAATGTCAAGTTTCCTAACTCTGATTTTTCTAATTTTTTTGCCATTTAAGGGCCTGCTTTTTCCATGATGATCCTACATATACCCCAGTATAGGTTGCCACATCCATATCCTTTTTCTTTAGGCTTTGTAGTCTCCTAAACACTTGCACTTCATGATTTGCTAGTAAAAGTTGTGCCTTCAATCTTCTCACCATTTTGTCCCAAGAGGAAATCATATTCTTTCTCTCTTTCACTTTTTCTCCTTAGTAGTAGTTCCACCAATTCAAAGCAGCCCCATTCAATTTAGTCTTAGCAAAGTTAAATTTCTTATTTTCTACCATTTCTGTGTTCTCAAAATAGTTGTTCAAGGCATCCACCCATTCTAGTAATTCCTCTACATTCATCTTTCCCCCATACATTGGTATGCCCATCTTCACATCAGATGATTCCACTCTTATGGATTGCAAGGCACCAATGAACCTCTTTTCCTGAGGATCCAACCTTTCTTCTTGTGAAGGGATTTCACCTTCACCCTCCACATCTTCCTCAGAGGTACTGTCCTTATCAGTAACCCCTCTCTTCTTCTCTAAGGCTTCTATCCTATCTCTCATTGCCTTGATTTCCATTGCAACTGCAAACCCACCTTTTGCACCTTTTGGAGGCATTGTTCTTTGCACACCTCAACTCACAAGCTCTTTTTACAACTGTCACAATGAAATAAGACTCTAATACCAATTTGATGTAGGGTGAGCAGGGGAAGCTTCTTAAGATGATCAACTAGATGATCAATCAAACCACTAACTTAGCACAACTCTCTCAAATACTCTCTAAGTGGACCTTGTCAATCCACTACTCCTTCAAGGAAATGACCCAACTCACCTAGGGTTCTTGTACTCAACACAACCAAGGGGATTAGAATCACTTTGAACAAGTTCCAAATGACCAAACTAGGCCACAAAAACCTAATTAGCACTTAGAAAACCCCATTTGGTCATTGCTCATACTACTAGGCCTCTTTAGCCTTGAATGCTTGTAGCACTGCTTGATAGGAAATTCTAAATAAACTCCACCCACAAGCCTATATCAGGCTCAAACTATTAAATTTAGGAAACTATGATATTCCTCTATAAGACCCCAAAGTCTCACTTTTTGATAGTGGATGGAAGAGCAACCATGGACCAATGTACCGATGTCCCCAAGAGGCCTAATTTGCTGATCACAACTGGATTTTGATTACCTAAGCTCTCCCCTTCACTCCAAAGCTTGGATTTAGACTCCCACAAGCTAATTACAACCATTCTAAACATCCCTAAGTGCAACTTTGAACAAAAATCACTCAAAACAAGAAAAACTCACTTTTTGCTTCACCAACTAGGCCTGTCACATGAGGAGGCCAGGCATAGATCAATGCATAAACTCCACACATATTTCCATTCTCCAGAACCATGAAAATATGAAAATATATCCAAACACCTTCCATCCCACAAATATTTAGCAATTTTACACTGTGGGAATGGAAGAATGAGCCATTTTACAATCAAAACCCTAGTTTTGAGGGTTTTCAAACCCACTCCTGCTAAAATGATGATATCTTCTTTTATACCTAATGAAAATTCACCAAACCACTTTCAAATGAAATCCACATCTTCCCTATATCCAACCATTATATCCTTATTGTTGTACAATTCATACAATTGTCATACCACGCAAGAAAACAAGGATTTTACACTTAGAATTTCCAGAAAATAGAGTATTTGTGCATTACTTCATCAAAATTTTCATCATCAAACATGCCTCAACCAAGAGAGGCCTATTTAAATCTTCAACATACCTTTCCAACATCCTCCAATATAATTTTGAATTATTTTTCCATTGGAAACTAACCCATCATCATTTAGACTCTTAATTGCCTAGTTAAGGCAATGCACACTACTTCATACAAGCCTGATTGATTTGAGGCTTCAAAAGGTGTAAAAAGACACCAAAAACACTTTAAATCATCAAGGAAACTCCCCTGAAGTACCTGGTTGCATCATGGCATCTTGATTCTTTAATTTTCTAAGGTGCACCAAGCTTACAAAGTGAGGATGAAGACCTTGTTATTACTTTGGAACTTATCACCAAGACCAAAAGCTCAACAAGAGGCCTAGAAAACCTATTACAAGTCATTCAAGATGGTTCTTAGGACCTTATTACATCAAAGAAAACTTGACATCAAACACAAAAACCAAACAAGACCTCAAAGAGGCATGGAAGCCCAAGGTTCCCTTGCACCAGGAAGAAACTTCTTCCAAGCTTGTACTGCAATCTTGATGATTATGATCATGCTGTTGTTTTCAGATGTCTAGTTGATAATCTTGATGAGGGATTTTTGAATTGTGATGGATTCTTCTAATATCTCTCCTTTCCTAAGAATCTCAATTAACTGCTCCAGTCTGCATTATGTTAAGTCCTTTACTTTCCAAAATGTGTCCACAATCTTGTTTTTAGTGTTTTGAACATTTTTATGCTCAGACTGTAAATCTTGAATCCTCTTCTTAATCACACCATCTTGATCTTTAAACATGTTAAAATTCTGTACAATCTTGTTTAGCTCTATTTCAATTTTCTTCAACTTTTCTTTGTATTTTCAGACTGCATGAGGCCAACGAAGGAAATAGTTATAGATGTTGTTTGTCATACTTATGCACTTCCTTAGCTCATTCATTTTCCTTTTTAACTTGGTGAGTGATAGTCTATACTACTCCTTCATGTGTAGAATTATTTCTTCTTCTTTCTTGTTCTGAGACTCAGAGTCCATGATTTCCTTAATGTATTTGATCATCTCTTCAGGTAACACATTCTGTAAACTCTCCAAATTAATATGGTTGTGCACAAAATGAGCGCCTAGTATGTTCAAAATAATTTCTCGCTCATATGAGGGTCTGATAGACCATATGCTAGCAATTTTCTGTATCCCATTGTTCTCATGAATAAGCTGCAATATCTCTTCTTTGGTTAAATCACCTTCTTCTTCACTTCCTTCTTCCTTTTCTTGATCCAGTTCAACTGATTCCAGTTCTTCCCTTTGGGTGTCCTTAGTTTCCTTATGAGTTTCCTCATCTGGTATATACACAATCACCTGTTCTTTTCCTTTCCCTTCAACTCTTGGAGTCTTCCATGTCGAAGGACTATAGACGAAAATTTATTTTGCTCTTTTCTTCTTTCTCTCCATCTCACCTAAAGAGGATCCAACTTCAAGTGCTCTTACAAGAATGGGAATACAGATTAATCCAAACCTTTCTAGAAAACCCTTAAAGAAACTTTTATATTCTTCATCATAGTTTTCCAAATTGTTAGAATGTACATAAATTTGTTTGCAAATGGTTCACTCTCTTCCCATACAACATTGTTGTTCAGTGGTAAGCAATTCAATAATTACATCACAAGACATATAGTACCAAACCTGAAAGGGTAACCTATCTCCTTTTTCAGTTGTACGTTCTCTGTCAATTCATCTTTCAATAATCCGCACAATTCAAAATCGTGATCTTCCATTATCATCTTGCGAGAAATGTAAACTGCACTAGCTGAAGTTGCACATTATATGTTTCTAAAAATTATTTTATAAGACACTCCATGCACAATGTACCTTGTCACTGAATCTTTGATTGTCAAAATTATTAAATCCCTTTGATCTCCAGCTACTTTGGTAAGGGTTTTGACTTCTTTATTTTGAATTGACTTCTTTCTTAGTATATCCCCAAATTTGCATAACCTAGTTACAGTTCCAATCAACTCTTTCGAGATATGATAGGGTTTATCTAGAGTTCAAATGTCATCATTCAATCTATCCAAAATAAACCTAAAAAAAATTTCATTTTCAAAATAGGGGAATTCACTCCAAATGTCCAAGCTTTTGTGTTTTGCATCTTCTAGCCATTTCAATTCATTGGGCGACAACATGTTTCTTATAGCTCTAATCTTCTCACTGCTATACTCATCTAGGTTCAACATTCCCTTGATTTGTTCCATTTTTCCTTCTGTACTAAACAAGTTCTTATACCACACACAAAATTGAATGAAAAATCCACAAAACAACTAAAATACCTAATGAATTAGGGTTTCACCACTGAATTATCTTCACTCTTTCAAAATTCTACTACAAAGTTCTCTCCTTATTCTCTTCTTTGATGCAAAGTGGAAAATGAGGGTTTCAATTAGCTTTTTATAACTCAAACACCTAACCATTTTAATGTATTAAATGCTTTTTCCTTAGGTGTTTCAGATACCCTGCTTTCTCAGACAATGAGAGAAAGATTAGTCTGTGGACCTTCAAATTTTTGAATTTCTATACAAGTGTTCTCCACTGCATTTTTAAATCATTAACACAACTATTGACAATCTCCTGCATTCTAGTATTAACTACCGATAGGGGGAAAAAGAATATTCTTGAAAAACTCCACCTAGGCCAATGGCCTAAGATCAATTCCCAGAGGAATTATCAGAAGCAGATTCTGGTGCTGGCTCATTTCCTTCAACAGTGTGACCCTTCTTCACCCATTTTTTCTTCATCTGATCTCTTATTTCTTCCACAATCACTTTCCCTTTTCCTTTAACATGTTTCTGTGTATTTCTGCCTTTGTATATTGGACCTCTTCTATCAATGTTTTTTTTTTTTGTAGAATATTGCAATGTGAGCATATCTATTGTAATTGTAACACACAAGATTTCTTTGTCTAGTCCAGTCATTCCATTGATTTCCTCTTGATCTACACTGGTTAGCAATATGTTCAAATTTTCCACAGCTATAACATTTAACATTCCTTCTACCAACAAAGTTGTTTGATATACTTGTACATTCAATTGACTTGTGACCAAAATTATTGCAACTGAAAAAATGACTGGAGAATAATGGAATACTTGAATTTACTTTACTTCTACATTGTGCATCCACATGACCAAATTTATTGTAAGTAAAACATTATCCATTAAACTTTTGAGCATTAGGTTGTCTTATCGGATACCTTCTAGCTTTGTTCAACCGATTTCTTTGCCTTAAATTCTTATGTCCAGATCTGAAGCTTTCTCCTTTTTCATATCCAATACCTCACTTGTCATTTGCATTCTTCTGACCGTCAGTCACCTCATCAAGCTTAGCTGAGCTAATCTTAAAATTCTTGCATTCATTTGCAGTAGCAAGGTCATCTTTGAGAATAAATATCTATCTTTCAACCTCTTGTTCATTATTTTTGGATTGTTGCAATTCAATCTCTAGCTGAATGAACCCTCCATGAATTCAGATTCATTCATCAAATCTTTCTTTTAAGGACTAATCAGGATTCTCCTCATTCATATTTATTTCTTTAATCTTCTTAGTCAGCTTCATCACCATGGATTCCATCTCAAGCTTTAGGGTAGCATTATCTCTAGCAAGCTTTTCACATTCTTTAGTTATTTCCTTCAAGGTCTGATTCAGGTGAACATCGTCCATTCCTTTACTTTCTTTTCGCTTGAGTTCATCACAAATTTCCTTTCTCTTTTCTCTTGACTCATTGATTTTGTTTTTCAATGATTGAATGAATTACTCAACATCCTTACGACTTGCTTTCAATTCTAGGACTTCTACTTTAGGCTGATCAAGATCATCAAGCACCACCAAAAGATACTATTGAAGACCACTAGATTCCATTGCTTTCTAAGATCCACCTCAAGTTGTTAAACTTCTTTAGAGGAACTTCGATCTGATACCAATTGTTGGACTCAAGGAACACTAAGAGGGGGGGTGAATCAGTGTTTGGAAATGTTTAACTTTATAAACTTGATCTTTAAACCATTTATAGAATTTAACCAAAAGAAAATATGCAAGAACATAAAGCAAATAACCATAACATCATAACAAAAATATTTTATGTGGAAACCCTGTTAGGGGAAAAACCACGGTGGAGGTTAATCCACAATTTTATACTTTGTTAAAAGTATGGAGAAAATGGGAATGCACATGCATTCAGGCACACTTCCTAGAGCTCACTACTCAAATAAAAAATGAAGAATCATTGTCTTACAAAGGATTTACAAAGATACTAGAGTGGATGAACTATGAATTAGCATCTGCTAATGCCTGGGTATAGTTTTGGTGAAGCTCAATTGTCGCTTTTCTAATCTTTTGTCTGATTCTGCTCTTCTACTCCTTCTGCTAACATTTGCATCTAAAAAACCCTTTTATGCACAAATGCAACTGTGCATAATTGTGCTACAACCATTCTATCTTTTGTAACACACATCACACATTCAATTCACTCTCACTCATACATTCGCACTTCAAAATGATTGCTTATATATCCGCGTCTAAAGATTTTTCGTTTATATGTCGGCTTCAACAAAATATAAAATATTTTGCAATGGTCGAATCAATCCACAAATAGCATTTAAAGCGCACCCATCAAGGTCGGCCACAACATAGTGAGGGCCCAAAAAAATTTACCCCAAACACAAAATACCTTAAATAACTACTCCTCGAATATCCGCAACACACCACTTTCACCAAGTCAGCCTTCTTGAACTGATAACTAGAAAGATCAATCTACCGGATCTCCTAACTCCTACACCATTTGATGTGATGAAAAAAACTTGAGAATATGATATTTCAAATGTCCAACGAGCTTCCCTAAGATCCATAACTCAAATTGATAATCTAGTGATGCATATGGATCAACAGAATCAACTTGAACTAGATACCTTGTTCTTCACGCTGACTTCCGGTAGTACTCTATTCTTCACTCTAACTTTCAGTATGAACAAATACTGAACTGTGGACCAGATCAATGACTTAGGTTTCCATCAATGATAACACTAGAAGCCATATGCCAACATCTTCTCTCTGATTTCCTCTAATTTGGGAATACACAAAAACCATCTAATGACAAAATTACTTTTCCTCTTCCTCTTCTTCATTTCAATGCCTCTCAAAGCCTCAACAACACAACTTTTCAAAACCCTCAGGTTCTTCATATGTAAACTACCTCACATTTAGCGATCTATTTACAAAATCTTTACTCTTAGGTCCTGGTGCAAATTGCCTCCTTTCAGTGAATCTACCTCCACACTCAAAATCTTCTAGCACTGATACCACTAATGCAAATAAGGAACCACATATACCATCACAACAAAAAACCATTACTTGAATGTAAAATAAACATGAAATATACCTTCACTCATTGCTGCAATAATATCATAAAACTAGGTTGCTACTTGCAACCAAATCACCAATTTCATTACAAACTATTTCTTAATGTTTACATCAGTCCTCAAGGGACTCAAGAGCTGCAACATGGCCCATATGAAATCACAAAAAATATCAAAATAATAGCTACAACAGAAAATTAAATCTTCCCATACATTCTTCAAACCCTCTCCTGCAAATAATGCATAAACAAAGCATAGGCAACCCACAATCAACAATATCTGATGATCAAAAATTTTTGTAGCTTTGTTTCCATGCCTTCAACTTGAAATCTCTCAATCTTAAAACCCCTTACAAATATTTTAAAAATCAAATACAAAATGATGTGCAACAACAAATCCAATGGTTTGTAAAACCACTCCTCCTAACTCTTGCAACAACACAAATTAAACACAAATAACTATGCCCATTTGCACCTACAACTTCCGGAGTCTCAATGGTTGCAACACAACCATAAAAACTAGAAAAAAATCATTCCCAAAACCATCCTTGGATGTATTCCATGCCATCCTTGAGTCTTCCCTCCCAAGCTTTAGGAAAAACTAAAATGAAAATAAAAATCCAATCTTTTGTATGCCTTACCCATGAAGTGAAATGGATTCATTTCAATTTAATTTCTTGGCATTTCATGAAGATCCCCAAATTTCACACCCATTCTTTGAAGACTTACAAAGCAGCAGAATCAATAAATGATATGGGCCAAATAAAACCAATTAAATTTATGGCATGGTGCATAGAGAAAGTGGGATGTTTATCTCTTTCCTTCTTTTTTTTTTTTATTTTAAAGCAAATTTCAATCCCTACCCACTTGGGCGTCCACCTCCACAGTCCCTATTTTTTAGGGATCTTGAAAATGTGAAATAAAACTAATTTCCAAGCTAATCCAAATGCCTCTATTGTGATTTTTCAGGTATTGTTCTCTTAAAGCACCTTTTCCACCACTTCTCTTATCCTAATTGCACTTAATTCAAGCCCAAAAATGCAAATTCAAATTCACCACATGCCTTGACATTCAAATGCATGTGAAAATGAATTTCACATGCCAAAAGCATGAAATCCCATCACACTAAAATTCAAAAATGTTGGAGTACAATACCACTGAGAGGGGGGGTGAATCATTGGTATACTAATTCCAGATGACTCTGATATAATCTTTCAAAACTTTGAAACATAACTATCATGAGAAAAGAGATACTCAAAATCAAGAACTTTGATAATCATTATTAACTCAATAAATACTCTCAAACCTTTAACAATACTAACATGAATATCAAGGCAACTTCTATTGACATGAGATAGAGCATCATATATGAGATCATGACACTTTTACTGAATTAAGATATGCATTATGACAACTAAAGTTGACAGATCAATATCGCAGATGCACTAGCACAATATTATGAAGCAATTTTATGATAAACATTAACTCATGAACATAAGACTTAAGAGCAAGGAATATCATACTAAATAATGATACATGACTAATATGTATTCATGCAGACCAGATGAACTATAGACAAATTGTAAACATTACAAAATATTTCCTAAGTGGAAAACCTTCATGTGGTAGAAAATCCACTCACAAAAGTGCCTCACTAACTTAATGAACCTCACTGGTTACAAAATGCCTCACTAGCAAAAATGGCCTCACTGACCAAAGAACCTCACTATTTACAAGAATGCTTCACTAGCTAATAAGGTTGCACTAAACAAATAAGGTCACTAGTTACAAGAATGCCTCATTGGAAATAAAACAATGCCTCACTTGCAATGATCATTCTATCTCACTGACTTGATCATTTTAACTTAACTATACATTTCTGAATAGGATCATTAACTATAGAGGATCACTTTGTTTCTCTACAAATCATATTGCACTTTCAATATAATACATTTAATATCTTAAAGATTCATTCACCAGAATATCTAAAATATCAGATATATTAGTTATACTATTTGTTTTTCATTACTACTTGCAAAACTCAAATTACAGAAATTATATTAAACTTTCAACATAATATTCCTTCTATACAACACACCCCTACACCAACCACAAACAATGATAAATCAGCCTTCTTACTGTTCATTACAAAATCTCCCATCAAATGCTTTCTCCATGATTAGAACAGTAAATTTCCTTTCATATTACAAGACTGTGTAATATTAGCTTGATATTCAATCAACCATCCAACACAACCTGAGAGAAATAAAGACATTATAAATTTTCTCATAACCAAACAATTGTAACTGTGAACAAGATACCTATCACTAGAGATTACAATCACCAAAACATTTCAATAAAATACCTGTTTAGCTTTTGGAACATTTGAAACAACAAAAAGATATGAAGACCCCATGCCCTAGTAGCAGGGGTAATTAAGACATGATCTCCACATTCAAAGATGCACACAAAATAAAAACCCTCTTTCGACATAACCCCATTATAGTATACTCTATCCTTCAATCTTTTGAGTAGGATTAAAAATTTATTAATGTAGTTTTAGCAAAAACCAAAAACTTAAACAAATCTTTGTTTGTTTGAAATAATCTTAACACAAAAATAGGATTAGCATGGGAAAAGAAAGATATCACCTAAAACCATCCAAATCGTCATGCCCTGTAACTGTCTCGGTCCAACTTCTTGCAAAAAAGAAACTATCTTAGACCAACAATAATCTATGTGCCCTAGCACAGCTCGAGCTTCAAAATGTTGACAACCTCCAAACACAGATAATTCCCTAATCTCAACACTTCAACAAAATAATGATACGCTTGAATGATTATGTTTCCGTTTTGATAATTATCCTTGAATATTATAATTTATCAAAGTCAAAGACTGATTCCACGATACTTAGAACACTTACTATGTTCTCATCAACCTATACATTATCACCTTCACTTTCCTACCTTAATAACTCATTAATGTAGGAGCTACAAAAGAAACAAATTTATGTAGGAAGTCAAATAATATATCTATCTTGCACATAGAAGTGTATCACTATAGACTTTTTGTCACCAATCGATATCCCATTGCCATATATCACCACTTGTATCCATCAATTACCAAGATCACTGATTTCATACAAACCTATTTAGTTCTCATCCACACTTGTCAACTTTATCAAGAATACATTTGATCATGTTGACTGTATCAAGCATACATCTAAGCCTAAGTACCATATCAAAGAGTAACATATCAAAGAGCCTACATATACAAAGATCATCATATCAAATAACAAAGAGTATCATAACCATCCTATATATCATATCAAGTCCTTTTTGGCACCTTACTGAACATATATCATGATGCTATGTAGAAACTGTATCACCATTTTCAATCATATGAATTGTATCACCATTATCAATCACCATTGTCAACAAGCCTTTTTGTCAACAAGGACAACCAAAACTAGGGAGCAAAGAACAATAGAAAATTCATAAACAAAACTAAACCTCCTTTTTTTTGGTTGATGATGATTGCTCATTTTCCTAGGATCCTCCTGCATCAGTTACACCTATTTCTACAAAGTATTATCATTGAAGTATATAGAATATTGGATAGGCTGGCATGCAAACTGAGAACATGCTTGTGGCTAGTGAGCTATTCTACCACTAAGTCACTTTCCCTTTCATGATCAATATTTAAATTATATCAAGGAGTGTATTTCAATTCAAGGCACCCCTAAGATGCATTCATATTGACATCAACAATGATATTATATTCAAAATATCAAACAAAGTAGAATTTAATTCTAAATAATTATTGAGGATTTAGTTCTAATTAATTTCAAATAGCATAGAAATCCAATTATGATACGTATATATTTTCGCTCTAATAAATTTTGTATAAAAGTTATTGTATTGATTTTTATCCAACAAATAAATAAAAACTATTGAACTAATATTTATCGTACAAACAATCTATTGATAAACTAACTACATTTTATATCATTCACCATGTAATTAAATATTTTACTATAGAAAAACATCTAACTCTAACAAAATTTTACTATAATATAAAAATCATCGACATACCCTTTAAACCTATGTGAATTCAATTGCTAGTTTACCTAATTTAAAAAAAATTACAAAATAATATATTTTAAGAAGCAAATTAGAAAATAAAGCATGGATGACATTTAGGAGCAAAAATATCAATCGTTTAAGGTACTCAAGTGGAGTACAGAGAAGAATACTTATGCAATACATGGTAGAATAGGCATTAGGAAAATTCACCATAGGAAAACACACAATGGGAAAATTTAGGGCCATGAAAAATTCAGCTCATGGAAAATTCACTGTCATAAATTGTTGCTGTGAAATTTCCATGAGATGAATTTTTCATGGAGGTGAAATTTTCTACGAGGAATTGTTGGTGGTGAATTTTCAGACGGTGAATTTTCCAAAAGCCAATAGAATATGCAAAGAGAATACTTATGCTATTCTAAAAATAATGGGTGGTAGTTGGTGTGATATCCTTTTGTCTAACCTATTCTAAGCAACTAAAATGCAATGGAAAAACATAAAGAAACACCTCAAGATTAGCCTAAGGAATTTGTAAAATCAAAGAGGAAAAGTGTAAAATGATGCTAAATAGATATACCTCCCCTTTGCAGTTGAAACTTGGTTGGACCTTAATTTTGATTTGATTTGTATACTCCTTGATGGCTCTTGATATGGCTAGATGCAAGGCTTAACTAGATGCTTGGATGTAAATGCAAATGGATGAAATTGAAGGCTAGATGAGTGCACAAAATGACAGCATTTAGTTGCAAAATGGCTAAATGTTCTCCCAAATGCCTTAGAGGATGGGGTATTTATAGAGAAACTTGAATTCTCTAGAAAATTCAATAGTTGGGATTTATCCAACAAGGCCAAGATGAAGGGCTAAGGTGAGTTGAGGACTCACAAGCCCTCACATTTTTACATGTGGAATGTGAAGTGGATAAAGGTAGGATGATGTGTAGGTGATGTGGAAGGGAGGTACATGATGTGGAGGAAGGACAAGTACCTTCCAAGTACATTGGGAGATGAGAAGATTCCTTGGAGGAATAAATGTGAATTAAATTCACATGTTTGGGAGAATCTAGTGGATAAGAGAGGATCTCCAAAAAGGTGGGATTTTGTCACATGTGACTTGATGTGACAAGTCAAAGATTATAGAAGGTGCATGGGAAAAGAGGATTCTAGGAGGAATAAAAGTGAGTTAAAAATTCACATGGGGAAGAGAGGAGCCTAGGGTGAATAAAAAGGAATTAAAAATTCCTTGGGGGATGGGGAGAGTTGACCAAGGTACTAATTAGGTTTGAATAATTAGTAATTAGAGGATAATTAGGGGTTAATGAGGATTAGAAGCCAACTAGGAAAAGTTGGAGGATGTGACACATCCTAATCAAGGATTAGGCATGTGCACATCCTTAATGAAGGGATTAGGAGATGTATTAGGATTAGATGAAAATGACATGTGAGGAATTAAATAAATATAATATTTATTTAATTCATTTGATGAAAAGAGGATTAAGGAGGGTAAGGTATTTAATTATTAATTAAATAACTTAGGGATTTGGCTAAATTAAGGATATTAATTAAATAATAGTAATATTACTTAATTAACTTGGATAAGAGGATGTTTAGATGAAAAGGGATAAATTTGGATAAATTAAGTGTCCATATTTAGGTGTCTACATTTTTCCCCTCTTTGAGATGGTGTTACGAAGTAGCATCATTTCAAAGAATATTAAAATATAGAACCCATAAGGAGATGGTTAGATTGGAAAAGATTCTCCTGTCATCAAAGGGATGACTAGGAAGAAAGATGATGGGGGTGAAGATGAAGAGTAGGGTTTTAGGATGCCCCCTCGAGAGGACATGTGGGTTCAAGAGGACACAGATGTACTCTCGAAATGGATGAGATGAGGAAATGGGAGATGAGGAAGAGGATGCAAAGGGATGGATATGAAAGGATAAAAAGATGCAAAGACAAATATGATGTTGGCCCAGTCAAGGTACAATCGAAAAGGGGTTGATGATGGATGGAGTGTTGTCAATGAAGGAATGAGAGATTCCAAAACAAAATGAGGATAGGGAACAATAAATCCCAAGGAGTGGTATTGATGAGGGAAGGATACATCCCAAAACACCACTAAAGGATAGAGAAGAATACCTCCTGATGATGATGATGAAAGTGTTGTTGATGAGGGAAGGATACATCCCAAAAAACAACCGAAGGAATATGGAAAAATAAATTGGGGTGATGATGATGATGAGGATGATTGGATCAAGGATTGTAACAAGACTGGGAACAAGACCAAGGATATGATGAGATGATTTGTGCTAGATTGAATGGATGGGAATTGGATAGAGATGCAAGATGAGGATGAAAGAGGAATGGATGGGGGGATTTTTATAGATGATAGGATGGATGCATGCACGATGATAGAAATGAAATACAATCCTAATACAATTTGCCATCTTCAAAGCACTGATTTTTTCTATAGCATAAGACACCAAGTGCCAAGGTATGTGGAACCAAGGAATATTAGTGTCTAATGCATGAAACAAACACAACAGAGAAGAAGGCTATCCCAACACCCCAAAGTCACAAAGACCTTGGTCAAGCCAGGTATTGAGATAACCACAAGCACAAAAGGATGGCCCAGCAAAACATAAGACCTCAAGGATCTTGGTAGGTACTACATGGAACAACCAAGAAGACAAAAAAATAGACATAAAAAGATCAAGATATGCCCCTATGTTGACCAATCAAAACACACATAATATGATGGATCATGGTGGCCTTGACAAGTGATGATAGGGAGCTCAAATGATAAAGAAAAGCCAAAAGTATCAAAAGATCACAAAAAATTTCAAATGTCCTTTACCATAGGATCAAGGGGATGGATGGGATTGATGAGGTCTGTTAGGAAGGATGCATCCTATTGAGACCAAAGATGATGGATACTAAACTAAAAGATCGTTATGATGCGAGATGCTCAAAATCGATTGGATCTCATGATACAAGTGGATCTCATTTGTGAAGAACTAGCTAGATAAGGGCATAGCTTGACGACATGACACAAGGAAGAAAATTCATGATACTAACACACCCTAAAGACCTAGGGGGCTCAGGGGTAGATCAAAGATTAGCCTTGCCTACATGAAAGCATAGAGCCCTTGTAGTTTGATAAAACGCTGACAAAAGACCATGGATAAAATTGGAAAGAGGATGATAGGATGGAAAAAGAAGAAATACTGATGATAGATGATGAAGGGGCAGATGGATAGAACACAACGACCAATGCTAGACGATAGAGGAGCAGATGGACAAAGCAGAAAGACCAATGCCAGACTATAGAGGAGCCCCGGGGGCGGATCAAGTGATCAACCTTGCCTACATGAAAGCGCGGGGGTAATGTAGTTTGACCAAAGACCAAAGACAAACAATGGATAAAGGATGATAAGATGATAGGATAAGTGGAGAATGATGATAGGATGAGTGGATAAAAAGATGGGACCGATATGATAAGATAAGATAGACCTGCTAGATTGGATAGGAAAATGACAATCACATAAAGCTCAGGGATGGGATAGTTATCCAAATCATTAAAATGACTTGGGAGGATGATATGATAGATAGATGGGTGATGAAAGATGTGCAAGATAAGCAAGAGTGATGAAAATTAGATAAATGGAATTGGATTGCATTGGGAGAAGTTGATAGCTAGATACTAAAAGGGATTATGAGGTGGGATGAATAGGGAGATAGAAATGGGGGATGTAAGGGATGGGGAATAGAGATAGG
Organism: Sequoia sempervirens; assembly: GCA_007258455.2. NCBI lineage: Eukaryota > Viridiplantae > Streptophyta > Pinopsida > Cupressales > Cupressaceae > Sequoia > Sequoia sempervirens. Next base: position 72,980,256 of record VDFB02271358.1, on the reverse strand, counting down.
GATGGAGAGGAAGATAAGGAGGTGGAGCAATGCTAGGATGGATAGATAAGGATAAGGAGGTTAAATGGATTGTGTGGATGGATAGGAAGACAATGATGGGGAGACAGAAGAGATTGTTTGGATAGGTAGGAAGAAAAATATGGGGATATGAAAGGGACTGTTTGGATTAGGAAGGGAAGATGGAAGGGAAGTTGTGACAAATGGATAGATAAGGAGATGAAGGGATGTTATGGTAGATGATGTCTCCAAGGACTATGTGACAAAGGAAGTAGATGGGTACGTGTAGGATCATCATGCAAAAAATAGGCCCTTAAGTGGCAAAAAATTCAAAAAAATCATTGTTAGGCAACTTGACGTAAATATTTGAATAAGTTATCTATATTATTTCAAAAATATGTAAGAATAGAATTTGTAGAAAATTGAATGTAGTTTCTAAAATACTAGGTTTATTTAAAAATAAAAAAATCTATTTGGTGAAAATTTGAAATTTCAATGCAAGAGTAACTTAAATTTCGTGGAAAAAATAAGTAGGTGTCCACCGACCACCTAACCATAATAAAATGATAATATTTTTGAAAGATTTTATATATAAGTAGATGACTCATGTCCAGATGTGATGCATGTTTTTTGTAATTTTTTCAAGTAAATAATTAATTATGAATTTTTTATTACAACTTTTAGAAAATATAAAAACTCGTCTACCCGACCACCTTAACTTGGTCAAAACTTCATGAAATTTAATTTTATTTTTAATCCTATAGTATGCAAGCATAGAATGACGATGTTTCAGATTAAAAAATATGATACCATTTGAAAGTTATAGATGTTTTCAATCACCTATCGATCGACTTTAGTTGTAATTCTAATAGAAAATGAATAATAATTATTTATTAAATTCAAATTAAATCATAATTTATATTTTTAGAAATCTGAGAATCTCCTCTAAAAACCCTTTTCGTTTCATTAATTTTGGGTGAAAAAAACGTCGTCAGCCACATACCCTACAAATACCCATAACATTGCCACTTTTTGGCACACCATGATCCTACACATACCCAGATGCCCCTACTCTAGATATGTCATGTATGATGATGCATGAAGGATGGAGGATGAGTGTATGGGAAGATAAAGGAGATAACTAGAGGAAGATAGGATGAGTGATTAAGGAATATGATAGAGCATGGATGAAGGGAATTTATACAAAGAGGTGTCCAAAGCATGTATAGATAGGTGCCCTTGTTTTGATCAAGATCACAAGAAGGATGGAGGGATGGGAGATAAATGGGATATTATGGTAGGATGCACAATATAGGTATATCAGGAAGACAGGTGCATAGCTGGAAGCATAGTGGATGGAGGGAATGCATATCAGGAAGCTGCCCCCAAGTGTGGAAAAGGACGAATGGGGATTTAGGCATGATGTTTGTTTACCAGGTTTTCATCATAGTACTTATCCAAGACGCTTGTTTGCCAATTTTTCACCATTGGATGGATTATTTCTCTTTACTATTTTTTATTTTTTATTTTATTTTTAATTTTTTTTTTACTTTTTCTATTTTTTTTTGGATTTTGTGGATTTTTGGATATCATGCAAAAGGAGATGAGGATATGGAGGTGGATAAGTAGATTTAGAAGACATGAAATAAGGATATGGATGAAGGAATCAAGCATCAAGTTCCATACGAGGCATTAAGAGCCCTTGTTCAAACTGATTGTTAGATGTTGGTACAACCTTATTAGGATAAGTGGATTATGCAAGAGGATGAATTAGAGGGATTTGATGGGGGAGATATGTGGGGTAATGGGTGGGATGTTGAAAAGGGTATGGATAGAATGATGGGGTGGATGTGTGATGGGGTGGTGTGTTCAGGACCAACATTGGCACATGTGGGGGTGGATGTGAAAAGATAAGAGGATGAATGGATGGAGAATGTGAGAATAAGGACCCAAAACAGACTTAGGATTAGCAACTTTGGATGTTGTTACAAATTTTTCTCTTGAAAGTATTGCATATTTTTTCTTTGGGACCCACATGGTTTGGATATTTTCTTTTGTGGGCCTTTGTGGCCTATGGATTTGATTTGGATTTATTTTTTTCTTCTCTTCACCATGTATTTTAGAGGGGACATGGGGAGCTTTAGATTTATGCAAATGTTTGGATTTATGCCTTTTTGCTTTAGTGCTTTTGATAGAAATGGGATGGGTGCGGGGAGATCGATGGCGTAGAGCAATGGAGGTAGGAGTATGGGTATTATGTGTAAATGGAGGATGATTAGGTATGTGCCTTTGTTGATCCTAATTATGGGATATGCGAGTGAGATGTTTATGGTGGGTGACATGGATAGGTGTTGTATGGATGAAACAATGAGATGGAGGAGGTGATCTTGGGATATGCGGACCCAAAGCAAACAAAATGGGTGGAGGGACATAAGAACCCAAGATGGATGGGGTAGATGAAGGATGGGAGATGGTGAATGGTGGGATGTAAGGACCCAAAATAGATGGAGCAGATGGAGGAATATGGACGGTTGTTTTGAGGCGATATGATAAAGGAGGAGGGATGGAAACATATGATCTAGTGGAGTGGGGAAGAGCCTATATTTCTTTTGGAAAAGGCTTGTTGAGGACGTCTAGAGGTTGTACCAACATCTTTAGATTGTGAGTCTTGGAAAATAGGTCCAAGACCTTGCATGCAGATTTGTTCTTTGACTTGGATGGGCTCTAAAACACCTTGCTCATGAAGGCCTAGACCTTTTCCTTGATAGTTCATTTTCTTGAGCATGCGATCCATGATAGGATTTTTGTTATTTTGAAAACATGATGTGAGTCCATTATTAGGTGGAGGATGATGGGTGGTATATATACTATGTTTTTCTTCTGTAAGGAGGCCACCATTGAAGAATGTGAGAGTACCAAGGGGATATGCAAGTGGTGTGGGGATAGTAGTTTTAGGCGATGATGGGGGATTATGAGAGGGAGATGATGGGATAGCTGCATTTGGATGGGTGGTATTAATAGAGGGATCAAGGGATATGATAGGATTTGGATTTGTGGTAGTAGGCTCATGCAATGGAGATGGAGCGGTGGAAGCTTGAATGAAAAGGGGATCATGGGATGGAATGGATTAGGGACTATGATCTTGAGGTGGACTAGATGTGATGGTAGGATCTTGATCTGAAGAAGGGGATATGTTGGCATGCTTTGGATTAGGATCTTGGCATGACTAATCATGTGCAGGAGGCATGATAATGGAGTCTTGGTGGGACTCTTCAAGTGGGGAAGATGGAGGGATGGAGGATTCAAAACATTCACGGGAATGGATTTTAGTGGATTTTATTTGGGTGTCGTCGATGGGTTTGATGATTCTCGGAGTAGGAAGTGGGTGTTCAATGGGTTCGGTAGATGTACCAGTAGGAGATGGGGCCTCAACAGATTCAAAGGATGTGATGGTAGGAGATGGGGGCTCAGTGGATTTAGAGGATGTGATGGTAGGAGATGGGGGCTCAGTGGATTCAGAGGATGTGATGGTAGGAGATGGGGGCTTAGTGGATTCAGAGGATATGATGGTTTCAATAGTTTGAATGGTGCTAGGGGTGGTATCATCAATGAAAGGTGTTCGGTGGAGAAGGGTCTTGTCACCAATGACCGTGGATGATGGGTTGGGATGGCATGATTCCATGATTTCAAGGTGTGGAGTGGGAGGTGTCTTCTTTGTTATAAGTCCTTGGAGAATTTTTGGAGTGAGGAACTTGCATACTCTAGTTTTGGATGGCGAGCTAGGAGTGGATGAAGGATTAGGGATTGGCAAGGGATTAGGACTAGGATTAGATGGGGGAATGGGATTGGGTGCAAGACTAGGAATATATGGGGGATTAAGATTAGATGAATGGTTAAGATAGGGGTATTGGAATGGTGAATTAGGGCATGAGGATGCGGGTGGTGGATTGTAGTAAGGATATTGGGATGGTAGATTAGGATGGGAAGATTAAGGTGGTCGATTGAGATAGGTTGGTCCAAGTGTCAGATTAGGATAGGAAGGTGTGAATGTTATATTAGGTTAGGTTCGTGTGGATGTTGGATTATGATAAGAAGGTTTGAATGTAGGATTAGGGTGAGTAGATTGGTATGGAAGATTAGGGTAGTGAGTATATGCAGATGAAGGATTGAGATAGGAAGATGTGGGTAGGGGATTAGGATAGGGGTATTGTGATGGAAGACTAGGATAAGAGGTGTAGGTGTTGAATAAGAGGATGATGTATATGAAGGATATGATGGATATCCCTTGTTAAAGGTAGCATAAGGAGCATGATTAAGCATGGACCAAGACATAATAGGATAACCCAAAGGAATGATTAGATTTTGGAAAGCGGGTGGAGAAAGCTTACTAGCAATGATAGTGTCAAGGGGATCTATGTCACATTCTTCTTGATCGACAAGACTTTCATTATCGTTGTCAACGTAATTAGGGTTTCCCTTGACCAATATTGATGGAGGATAAGGATTCATGATGATAAGGAGGATGGTTTAAAGACTTTGGATGGGAATGGACTAAAGCTCAAATCAGGATTTAGGTTAAGCTCAGATCAGGATTGTATTAAAGCTTAGATTAGGATGATTGGATGATGTGATGGGATTGATTCTGATGATCGACATTGAATCTTCTTCAAGATGGAAGTAGACTGATTGGGTCAAAGGTGATGTGATTGGATTGGATTGGATTGGATAAGGTTGATTGATGATTGATAAGATCAACTAATGGATGAAATAGGATGATGGAAGGGATTCTAAACCTCACTTAGAGATTACCCTAGGTGACGTAGGATACTGATTGATTGGATTAAAGGATAAACGGATGATTACGACACCGAATCCACTTTGAGATTGAAGGTGAATTGATTGGGCCGATGATGATGATTAACTTAGGATGGATGAAAATCCTAAGTGGATGTTGATGATGACAATCAAATCAGATACTTAGGTCAATTTGGATAATAACCCAAGACAAATTTCAGGGGATTTGGATGGGGAAAATGATGATTTGATTGGAGAAATGGATGAACAAATACTCAAAATGAGTAAACGATTCATTGAATCGGATGAACGATTACTCGTAATGAGTAAACCACTGCGCACAATAGATGAATGATTCTCAGAACGAGAAGATGAAGGTTTGGAATAGATGAAAGATTACTTGGAATGAGTAAATGACTAATCAGAATTGTTGAACAAGAGTTTGAAATGATTAAAGGAGGTTTGAAACAGATGAAATTTTACTCAAAACGAGTAAACGAATGATCGGAATGATAGAATGAGAGTTTAGAATGATGAAAGGGGGTTTGAAACGGATGAATGTTTACTTGGAACGAGTAAACGGATGATTGGAATGATAGATCGAGAGTTCAGAATGATGAAAGGGGGTTTGAAACGGATGAATGTTTACTTGGAACGAGTAAACGAATGATTGGAATGATAGATCGAGAGTTTGGAATGATGAAAAGGGGTTTGAAACAGATGAATTTTTACTCAAAATGAGTAAACGGATGATTGGAATGATAGAAGAAGAGTTCAGAATGATGAAAGGAGGTTTGAAATGGATGAAGGTTTACTCAGAATGAGTAAACGGATGATCAAAATTGCTAAACTAGAGTTTGAGACGATAGATTCATGTTCAAAATATATGAGTTTTTACTCAAAACAAGTAAATGAATGATTGAAAAGAGAGAAGAACTGTTCAGAATGGGTGAATGAAAGGTTGAAATGACCAAAGCTCATATTAGGGTTTTTGTTAAGCTCAGATTGGGATTAGATTGAAGCTCAAATTAGGATTGGTTTGAAGATTAGAATTATTGGAGGATGTGATGGGATTGATTCTACACCAAATTTTTGGGTTTGAAGGATGTAAGGTGCTGACAATAATATTTTTCCAAATTTGGCAATTTTTTAAAATTGTCAAATTTTTCCATTTTAGGAAACTTCAGAGACATACTTTTGAGAGTTCAATTTTTTCCCAAAAAATACTCAAAACTAAGATAGGATGAATTGCCAACTAACATCCAAAATTTGAGACATGCATTCCAAGTTATTAACGAAAATGATTTTTCAAAGAACTAAAAAAAACACTAAATTGCGATTTTGAGGGTTAAGATGGAAGTTTGAGGACCCAAAAATGTGGCACAACGGGGTTTGAGGGACTTCCAGTCATGCGAGATTCCACATGCCATATCATAACGTAACCACCCATAAAATTTCAGCTCAAATAGGCACTCGAGTCAAAAGTTATGGCCTCCAGAAGTTTCGACACAAAAATCAAAATTATCAAAATGAAGTCTAGATGATTGGGATGGATGATTTGATGCTGGATATGGACTCTAATGATGTTCTAAGTGGCACTTATTTGATTTTGGTGATGAAATGATGACTTTCAGAAAAGTGTTGATGACGGGAAAACGGGTGCTCGGAATAGATGAATGACTCTTAGAATGAGGGGAGGAAGATTCAAAATAGATGAATGAGTAGTAAGAACGAGTGCTTAGAATTAGGATTGGATTGAAAGATATGATGGGATTGGTTTCGCTACTCGGATTTGAGAATTGGATATGTTTGTTTTCCAAATTTTTGCAAAGGGGCAGCTATGCCCCCTTTTGGGGTGACTATGCCCCCTAGAGGGGCAGATTCACCCTTTTTAGGGGTTCTGGGGCAATTGTGTCATTTCAGAGGGGAAGATTTTCCCTTTTTATGGGTTCTAGGTCAACTATGCCCTCTTAGAGGGGTAGATTCACCCTTTTTACGGATTTTGGGGTGACTGTGCCCTCTCAAAGGGGCATATTCACCTTTTTTAGGGGTTTTAGGGCGACTATGCCCCCTTAGAGGGGCATATTCACCCTTTTTATGGATTTTGGAGTGATTATGCCCTCTTAGAGGGGTAGATTCACCCTTTTTAGGGGTTCTCGGGCAATTGTGCCCTCTTAGAGGGGTAGATTCACCCTTTTTAGGGATTCTAGGGTGGTTGTGCCCTCTCAGATGGGCAGATTCACCCTCTTTATGGGTTTTGGGGTGACTATGCCCTTTTTTAGGGCAGATTCGCCCCACTATGGGGAAAATTCACCCTACTACTTTGTGGACTCTATAAGTGGGTAAACAAGTTATAAGAGACGGGCGATTGGAATGGGGTGATAGATGATCGGATTGAGGAAATAGATGATTGGATTGGGAAAGTGAGTGATAGGAGTAGATGAACAAGCACTCGAAATTGGTAAATGATTGTTTGGAATGGATGAATGATTGAAAGCTCAAAACAAGTAAACGATTGATTGGAAGGGATGAACAACTCTCAAAATGAGGAGATGGATGCTTGAAATGGATGAAAGAGTACTTGAAACGAGTAAATGAAGGATCGAAAGGGATGAAAGACTACTTGGTCAAATAGATGTTTGAATGTTTAAACGAAGGTTTGGAATGGTAAAAATGGGGGTTTAGAATGACAAAATGAAGGCTTGGGATGATTAGATAAAGGTTGGGAATGATTAGACGATGATTTAGAGACTAAAAGGATCCAAACAAGGCAATTTCGGGTGTCCAGGAGGGAAAATTCGCCCTTCTACAAAAAATCAGGGGCACAGTCACCCTTCTATGGTAAAACACGGGCACAGTCGCCCTTCTGCGGTAAATCATAAACTTGGTTTGATGAAAATGACTATGAAAAGGACTTTAAAATGACAATAATAAGGCCAATTTGTCAAAAAATTTACTGGTTTCCCACAAGAAAACACTTTCAAGCAAATACAATCCTATGATTAGTGTTAAGGGTATGGCCAATGTGGTCTTAATCTAAGATGCACAAGGTGTATAGGGAGTCCTCAATATACTCTTGGTACGTGAGGCACAACCGTGAACACCAGCTTGTCATAAGCATGAGTCGGGAACCCCAGCGAGATACTAAAGGGCTCAGACCAACTCTTTACGTCTATCTAGGTATCACCCTAGCTTCGATGCTCTGCCAATTACGATGCGACTAGATTGGGGTATAACTTTCACTCTCCCCCCTTTGTATACCCCACTGGTACGCGTGGATAGAATCATCCCTTAGGGTGATGAAATCCCCAAGCAGGTCCCACTATAAAGAAAGCACTAACTATCTCCAACTACTCCCCAGGCTCACACGAAGTGCAAGGGGAAAGTGAAAATAGACTAATGCCCCCTTTGGGAAACACAAAAGGATAAACACATCAAACAATGAATAATACTTCCCCTAATTAAACTATATTCTTAGATTAATGAAAACAACAAGGATAGTTTTAAAAATCTGAGCAAATGGATAACCCTTTCAAAATGTGTTGTTTTGGGGCGTACTCGCCCCTCTGCAATGCTGACAGGAGGGCGTAGTCACCCTTTTATGCTGACGAGAGGGCACAATCACCCTTTTGTGCTGATAGGAGGGCGTAGTTGCACTTTTGTGCTAACAGGAGGGTGCAGTCACCCTTTTATGCTGACAGGAGGACGCAGTTGCACTTTTGTGCTGACAGGAGAGCACAGTCGCACTTTTGTGCTGATAGGAGGGTGCAGTCGCCCTTTTGTGCTAACAAGAATGCAGGAGGGCATAGTCGCCCTTCTGCAGTAAATCAGGGGGTGCAGTCTCCCTTTTGCAATAAATCAAGGGGCACAATCACCCTTCTGTAGTAGATCAAGGGGCACAGTCGCCCTTCTGTAGTCACCAAGAGGGTGCAGTCACCCTTTTGTGATGTATTCCTGCAAAAAGCTCAACAACAACAAACAGGAAATTGAGGGACCCACTTGTGGGTCCCACCGGGTGTGCCAGAAATGTGAGATCCTTATGTCTAACCTATTCTAAGCATCTAAAATGCAATGGAAAAACATAAAGAAACACCTCAAGATTAGCCTAAGGAATTTGTAAAAGCAAAGAGGAAAAGTGTAAAATGATGCTAAATAGATATACCTCCCCTTTGCAGTTGAAACTCCTTGGTTGGCCCTTAATTTTGATTTGATTTGTATACTCCTTGATGGCTCTTGATATGGCTAGATGCAAGGCTTAACTATATGCTTGGATGTAAATGTAAATGGATGAAATTGAAGGCTAGATGAGTGCACAAAATGGCAGCATTTCATTGCAAAATGGCTGTGTTCTCCCAAATACCTTAGAGGATGGGGTATTTATAGAGAAACTTGAATTCTCTAGAGAATTCAATGGTTGGGATTTATCCAACAAGGCCAAGATGAAGGGCTAAGGTGAGTTGAGGACTCACAATCCCTCACATTTTGACATGTGGAATGTGAAGTGGATAAAGGTAGGATGATGTGTAGGTGATGTGGAAGGGAGGTACATGATGTGGAGGAAGGACAAGTACCTTCCAAGTACATTGGGAGATGAGAAGATTCCTTGGAGGAATAAATGTGAATTAAAAATTCACATGCTTGGGAGAATCTAGTGGATAAGAGAGGGTCTCCAAAAAGGTGGGATTTGTCACTGACTTGATGTGACAAGTCAAAGATTCTAGAAGATGCATGGGAAAAGGGGATTCTAGGAGGAATAAAGGTGAGTTAAAAATTCACATGGGGAAGAGAGGAGCCTAGGGTGAATAAAAAGGAATTAAAAATTCCTTGGGGGATGGGGAGAGTTGACCAAGGTACTAATTAGGTTTGACTAATCAGTAATTAGAGGATAATTAGGGGTTAATGAGGATTAGAAGCCAACTAGGAAAAGTTGGAGGATGTGACACATCCTAATCAAGGATTAGGCATGTGCACATTCTTAATGAAGGGATTAGGAGATGGATTAGGATTAGATGAAAATGACATGTGAGGAATTAAATAAATGTAATATTTATCTAATTCATTTAATGAAAAGAGGATTAAGGAGGGTAAGGTATTTAATTATTAATTAAATACCTTAGGGATTTGGCCAAATTAAGGATATTAATTAAATAATAGTAATATTACTTAATTAACTCAGATAAGAGGATGTTTAGAAGAAAGGGGATAAATTTGGATAAATTAAGTGTCCAAATTTAGGTGTCTATAGTTGGAATTTCTGACTCAACACTATCTTGAAATAATCTCTCATACTTGGACAATCAAAGCAATCAATGTTTTGAATTCATTGCATAGGACCATTTACTTACGTGCATCATACAATAGAATATGCAAGGAGAATACTTACCAATTCTACAATAATGGTTAGTAGTTGGAATTGAAATGTTCTTTTAAACTTGGACGTTTTGAATTATTGGTTCAAACATGTCAAAGTTTTGAATTCATTTATGTGGGATCCACGGTAATATTTTGTCCATGCTCATTCATTTCGTAGTCAAAATTTTGAATTCATTGTTTTCAAATTGATTGTTTTAGATACTCAAAAAACTAATCTTTTAATTGGTGGGACATTTTGAGTATTGCATGCATAAACTAGGCCCATGTATACATCAGCTGATTAGTTACCATTTCTCTCGTGTGAGAGTATGGAGAAAGTAGAATAATTTCTTCATTGAATTTCATCCAATCCTTAATAAACATCAAAGAGGAAGATAAATCCATAGAATTATTAACCAAATGCATGCTTAAATACATTTTATAACCAAGAAAATTCTTTATAATGAATGGGCTAAAGATATTCATTTGAAATCATAGTGCATGGTGGCTAATTGAAGGAATATTTGTAGTAAATTTAACCACTAGGGAGGAATTGGCCATAGGTGAATGGGAACATGTCATATATGCATGACAAGTGTTTGGAATCCTTAATTTCAAGATCACTAAGAATTTGGGAAACTAAGGTTAGTGTTGATAAGATGAGGTATGAGCTTCCATAGGCACAATGGTATAAGAAATCCAAGAGGTTCAGAAAGATTGCATGCTAAGAGAGATTGGGGGTTCAAGAAAGTGCATACTAGCTTACTTGGAGAGAAAAGGGGTTAATAATTCTACTATATTGGTAGGTATTGGTGAATGAGAATACTTAATGCTAATAGAGACAAGTAGATGAAATCCAGTAGGTCCAAAAAGGAAGAATGGTAGGAATTAGGGTCCACATATATTAATTGCCTAAGAGAAGTAAAGATAAGAAACTCTAGATGTGTAGGAACAATGGAGTGGAGAGCAAGAAAGAATGTCAAAATGTGGGTGTCCCAAGGGAAATAGGCAAAGAGAATCCCAAAATGCTAAGAACACAAGAGAAAGTAGGGACAAGGATGAACAAATACCTCATGTCATAAGGAAATAGGGATCAAGAATATGAAATACTAGATGTTGAGGGGTGAGGGCATGAAGGCATAGAAAATTGAGATTCTTGTTCCCAAGGTGTCAAGGAAGTGAACAGGGAGGAACAAAATATAGGTATGAGGAAACCCAAAATCCAAAACTTGAGCTTCAAGAAAGTGTAGGAAAGACAAAACATGTGTCCCTTAGGAATCAAGAAATAAAGTGATGAGATACAAAATATCAAAGAAAGGAGCATAAAAGAGTCTTGGCATCTAATATGCACTAGGGATCAAGGATTGATAGATATGAAACTCGTAGTCAAGAAAGTACGGAGGGAAAGAAAAATTTAAGTGTGTGGGAGAGAAGGGAGGATAAAACCAACACGTACAAAGTTGGGACTCAAGTAGCAAGGAATCAAGGCAATCAGTTATGTAACAAGGGTTAATAGTATCCTTATGGGGCCAAATTTGACAACATAAAAGGGAGGAAAGTTTTGGAGATGGGGGCCACCTCATGATAGAATGACCCAAGGATTGGAAGAATAAGATGATAGTAGGAAAAAACTAAAAATATCAAATAAGAATATAGAATGGGGCTTGGGGGTTCAAGAAACTTAACAATTGAGTGCATGGGCACAAATAAACTAAAAAACTTAAGGAAATCCTAGAAGCACATGGTTTCAAGTAGTTAAGGAAAAGAATGTTAGTGGAGAAATCTCCAAAAATCCACCCAAGGTAGAAAATGAAGTAAACATCAAGAATTTATTGATATTTTTTCAACTTAGTTGAATGACTAAGGCATGAGGGGAGGCCAAGCATGCCACCAAGCATAAATTTGATTAAGAAAAGTTATTATGTTAGAGAGGATGCAAGTATTTTTGATGATGAATTTGATTATGGAGATGATGATGATGAATTCTTGTTCATGGATTTAAAAGATGAATATGTTTCTACTAACTCTAAGATATGTATGAAGGAAATCCCTCTGGAGACAAAGGATGAGATTGAAGGTACTTTGGTATTTTATTTTCATGCTAGATAGGAGAACAACTGTTGGATCATTGATAGTGGATGCTCTATTGATATGACCAGTGATAAGAGTAAGTTTATTAAACTTGAAATATATGGAGGACTAGTTAGGTTTGGTGATGATACATCTGCTAAGATATGTGGAAAATGTTCAATCAATTTTGATGGCAAGCATTATACTGATGATGTTCTCTATGTTAAGGGTTTAAGACACAACCTCTTGATTATTGGAAAAATGTGTAGCAAAGGATACAATATTATGTTTTAGGATGATGGCTGTGAGATTAGAAAATGCTCCAGAACTATGGTTACTATTGGAAAAAGGACAAATGGAAATTTTTATATGTTCAAAAGTGTTGATATTATTGTTTCATGACTTAGATCAATTAGAGTTGGATATGGCATAGAAAAATGTGTCACATCAATTTTGATAGCCTAGTGAGAATAAGTTCAATTCAAGCTATGAGAGATCTACCAAAGATTACAAAGCCTATCAATGTTGTTTGTAAGGAATCTCAAGTTGGAAAGCAAGCAAGAAGAAGTTTTAAAATCAAAGAACAATCTTCTATTAGACTGTTGGAATTGGTGCATGGGTGATCCCACAATACTGGTTTACAATTTCTGGGAGATCCTGATTTTTGTTGAAATCACATATTTATATAAAATATAATGATTTAAGCCTTGAAAAGTTCTATTTAAAGGATTCCAATTGAAGAGGGTTTGATTGAACCACCTTAGATCAAACCCCCTTGGATAGAACCCTTCTAGTTTTAAACCATAACTATAATGGAGTTTCTTTTACACTTATCAAAAAGCTGATAAAAAACCATTTTTGATTTACCTTTTTGATTCCATCAAATGAATTCATTTAAAATTTACTTTTTCTAAGTATGTAGTCCTTATTATAAGCTTCCCAAAAAGTGTAATTTTAATTTTAATTTCTTGTTCAAATGTAGGTTTTTCACCAAAAATCAAGCTCTCTATTCTGCATGTGGAAAAATAGCAGATTATCAATTTTTTTTTGAAAAATATGAGTGCACTAGATATTGAATTCCTTGATCCAATTTTTTTTTTTTGAATTTCAATACATACAAAAAAAGTTATGTTGTATACAATCTGCCTATGTTTTAATTGTAATTGGTTTGACTTTGAAACTTGATTAATGAAAAAAATTTCAATAAAACACTATAAAGCCAAATGAAAGCACTAAATATCATAGTTACAAATCTGAATTAAAAAAAAATAGAATTTTATCCTTCATGGAAAACAAGTTATGTTGTATACGGTGAGCATCACTCCTTAAAAATGGCGTTTACTAAAAAAACTAGTTTCCAAAGGAGATAGAAAAATAAGTGCAATCTAATTCTAAAATTTTGAAAAAATATTTTTAGAATCTACAAAAAAAATGTCACAAATCAGTAGTTTGCATCATCTTCAAATTCCTCATGATTTAGCCACTATAGGTGCTTAAAAGTGAAGATTTAGTTCAAAAAAATCAGTTCAGTGTCGAGTTTGGCCAAAAATTATAAATTAGTATTGTGGGATCACCCGCATATAGATCTTTGTGGTCCTACCAGAGTAAGAATTATTCAAGGTGACAAGTATTTCTGCTATTGGTTGATGATTATTCTAGAATGACATGGGTTACAACACACCCCTACCCCAACCACAAATAGTAATAAATTGACCTTACTGTTCATTACAAACTCCCTCATCAAATGCTTTCTCCATGATCAAAATAGTAATTTTCCTTTCATATTAAAGGACTGTGTAATATCAACATGATATTCAATCAACCATCCAACACAACTTGAGAGAAATTAAGACATTATAAATATTCTTATAACCAAACAATTGTAACTGTCAACAAGATACCTGTCACCAGAGATTACAGTCACTAAAAGATTTCCATAAAATACATGTTTAGCTTTTGGAACATTTGAAATAGAAAAATGATCTAAAGACCCCATGCCCTAGCAACAGGGGTTATTAAGAAATGATCTCCACATTCAAGGATGCACCCAAAATAAAAACCCTTTATTGACATAACCCCTTTACAGTATACTCTATCCTTCAATCTTTTGAGTAGGATTAAAAACTTTATTAATGCAGTTTTAGAAAAAACCAAAACTTAAACAAATTTTTCTTTGTTTGCAAGAATCTTAATAGAAAAACAAGATTAGCATGGGAAAAGAAAGATATTACTTGAAACCATCCAAATCATCATGCTCAGTAACTGTCTCAAACCAACATTAATCTATGTGCCCTAGCACAGCTGAGGCTTCAAAATGTCAAAAACCACCAAACATACATTATACTCTAATCTCAACACTTCAACAAAATAATCATGCCCTTAAATGATTATGTTTCCTTTTTGATAATTAACCCTTGAATATTATGTTGTATCAAAGTCAAAGACTGATGCCACGATACTTAGAACCCTTCCTATGTTCTCATCAACCTAGACATTATCACCTTAATTTTCCTACTTTAATAACTCATTAATGTAGAAGCTACAGAAGAAACAAATGTATGTAGCAAGTCGAATAATATATCTATCTTGCACATAGAGTAAGTGTATCATTGTAGAGTAAATGTCACCAATCGATATCCCATTTCCATATATCACCAACAAGTAATGAAAACAAACTAAAGTACCCAACCTGAACTAAACCATGAACTCTACCATCAACACCACCAATTTCCATGTATACCAAGTATCCATCAATTACCAAGATAATTGATTTCATACAAACCTATTTAGTTATCATGCACACCTGTCAAATTTATCATGAATACATCTGATCATGTTGATTGTATCAAGCATACATTTGAGCATAGGTACCATATCAAAGAGAAACCTATCAAATAGCCTACATATACAAAGATTATCATATCAAATAAAAAAGAGTATCATAACCATCTTGTATATCATATAACATATATCATGATGACATGTATAAATTATATCACCATTGTCAACAAGGACAACCAAAACCATGGAACAAAGAACAAAAAAATCCCCCTTTTGTCCTTGGCGATAAAAACACAAACCTCTCCCCCTATTTTTGAAATCTAATAAAAAGGAAAGACCAACACACACCAAATTGCTCCCCCTAAAAAAGTATCCTAAACACACATTTGAATCTAATATTAAGTAGCATAGATCAGGTACCCATTGTCAAGTCATCAAGCCAATCCAAAAACAAGTTGTCCTCCAAGCAAGTAAATGTCATTTCACAAAATTAATGAAATTCCATTTCACATTCCAAACACAAGTGATTGTCCCAAAAAGTAACTGTCCACCATGGTTAAAGCATGAAGCAAATAGACATTGTCAAAGTATGTAGAGATTGCATCCACTATGAGCAGGTTCATGATGTCAAAAAAATCAAGCATCATTATGTCTCAATCATGTCAACTGTCAAATACACTATCCAAGACACCACTATACCACTGCAAACTATGACATTGTGTAAACATTGAATAAATATCAAATGATAACACATTATAGGAAAATATAATTCATACATACTCCTTGCAGCAGTAATTAAACCAATACCAGCACCACATACCTTTACAAAAAAAATCATTGTCTATAATTCATGAAGAGGTCATAGTCCAATTTTGAATGATTCTATTGGTGACAAATTTTCAAATAATGATAAATTGTTGTCAAGAAACTTGGAAAAGAAGGATAGAAAGCAATATCATCAAGAATAGCCACCACCGTGATTATTAATTATTCCATAGTAAGCACCATTTTCAACTAACATAGCATAGAGATAAAGCAACCATTGAATAAACCTATAATTTATTTGCACTTATAGAGCTAATATAAACTCACCATTGTCATGCAAAGACATTCCTTCAAGCAAAGATCCATTCACAACCTTCCAAATTAGATGTTTACCTTTGTCAGCAATGCCAAAAGGTTAAATCATTTAGAATTGATCACAAAGCTTCAACCACTATCATGTAATGCTTCCATCTACTAAAATCCAAATGATCAAAGTAAGGAACACACAAGAACCATTGCATATCAAGCATTGACATCACTATCAAGCAAATAAGAACTTAGTCAAGAATAATAAAAAATGAGTTATAATCACCACTTCCATATGACCATGTCATAATCAAGAATGAAGAAAACATCCACTCAAATTACTTTCCAAGTAAGATTTGAGATATAAAAAAATAAGAAAAAAACTACATTAGACTCTGTCAAGACACACGATTACCACTACTTCACTTGTGTATTCACTGTATATGATGGATATGTAGTCAAACATACCATTTCACATGAAGAAATGTCTCTTTACTTTTCCAAATAACTATCATCATCATACAAGGCATGCATTATTTAACCTGAAACCAATCACGAAGATCAAGTGTGCACTTTACAACTTCCACTATCCCTTTGTAATGAATATAAACCTCTTTGTCACTGATATATGCCACCACTACCATTTGATGGTCTGAGATTGATAACAAAACTATGATCATGTAGACATAATGAAAATCCTTATCCAAGAACCTTTGCATCAATACCATGATGATATGAATGAGCAAGTATCAATACCAATATAAATACCACTTCAAATCCTATCATTTTTGACAACTTTGACAAGCATCAAGTATCAAATCAACACTTTTCAATGGACACCATAAGACCATGAACTTTGACATGAACATAGCTGTCACAAGTAGTCAAAGTAATACTCGTTGCCTCTGTAGGATACACAGATGTTGACTACCTTGTACTCCTAATTTCCACATTATAAGTTGTTGAAGGTAAACTCTGGAACATACAAACCATATACCTAATTCACAAAGCAACTCCATTATTTGTGCAACTATCAAGAAAAAAATAGAAATGCACAAAACATATCCGCGATCTCATAAAATGAGAAATTCAAGATATTCACCGTGCAAGTAGTAATAGCATGTGTATAACAACTTAACATAAAAGAGTATATCCAAACTACTTATATCAAAGCCTACTATCAAGAAGTCACCAAATGATCGAGGAACCATTGCCTCATATCCATTGTTTGATAACCCTGCATGATAACACTACACTTCCAACACATTGAATGTTTCTACCAACTTATGAAATTTTCAAATATATATATCAAACTAGGGATATAAAATAGACACATTATACTCCTCTTGATTGCATACCAATATCATGATTTTACTTAAGTTTCTTGTGCAATATGAAAAAGATTAGGTTCTTTCTATTTTTATTCAAATTTTCTTCTCCAAATGTTGCTAGGTTCTTTCTTTTACTTGTCCAAAGTGCTTACCACTTCATTATATCTAACTGATCTAATAGGATTACTCCAACAATATTGTTATTTATGTCCAACATTGTTGCATCTATAACATATGATATTGCTAGAAGAATAATGATGTTTGTTTCTTGAATTTCTATAATCATATCTTCCATGCATCCAACAATTTCTTGCTAGATGACCAATTTTATTACAGTTATGGAAAACATTGTTATAACCTTGATTTGACAAGCTATAAGAATTATCATTAGTCCATCCAAAAACATTTCTTGTATGAAATCTATAATCTCTTTCTCTATGACCATATTTATGACATGAATAACAATAACCATGAAATTGGGAGTAATTATACCTTATTGAATGATATTGCTTTGAGAACCTGCTTGATCTTCTTCTTCCAATATTAGCAACATTCTCTTTTTCTTTCTTCTTGGTTTCAATATCATGGACAACAAAATGATAGTTCAGGTCTATCTTCTTTCTTGAAGTTTGTCTAACATTAAAAAAAGTCCATCTTTTGTTGCAAACATTATTTCGTGTTTTGACTCATCTTGAACTCCATAGTTTTGTCCTATTTCATACCCTAAACCAAAAATTTCTTTGTGATGCTTTTTATCATCCAACATCTCATTTAGCTTGTTGGTACTTTGATCAAAATTATGATTTTGCTATAACTAAAACTTTGCACTTTCAAGTTTTTTCCTTAGAACAACTATTTCACTTTCTAACTTTTTGCACTCAAGAGTTTTAACTTCAAGATCAGATTTTGTAAAATCAACTATCCTTTTGGCTTCTTCTATTTTTTTCTTTAGAATAATAATAAGTTTATTAACTCTTCAAGGTTTAAAGAAACTTTTGCAAAATCTGAAAATACCCTATCCTTGGATTCTTTTTCTTGTTTAAGTTGACCTTCTATTCTCTGATTTTCTTTTCTAAGTTGCTTGATTATTTTTAGAGCACACAAGAGTTCACCTTCTAAATAAACTTCACACTCTTGTTCATCATCTTCACCCACAAATAAATCCCTTTCTTCATCATCAATCTCAACAATAAAATCATCTTCTTTATCACACTTTGTATCAATTTTCAGGGATGACTCATGCAACAACTCATCACATGAATTGACAGGGGTTTTTTGTACAACCATTTGCTTGGCATCTTTCTTTTCTCTATTTCTTTTACACTTTCCCATGGTACTCCACTATCAAGACCTCCCCAAGCCAGTTAGAATTTAATAGTTAACCTATGATCTGATACCACTTGTTGGAGTACAATACCACTCAGAGGGGGATGAATCAGTGGTATACTAATTCTAGATGGCTCTGATATAATCTTTCAAAACTTTGAAACATAACTATCATGAGAACATGCATACTTAGAATCAAGAACTTTGATAGTCATTATTATAACTATCATGAAAACAAGGGTCATCCCACAATAATGGGTTACACTTTTTGGCCAAACTTGACATTGAAATCAACATTTTCAGAGAAAACTTCACTTTCTGACAATTATAGTAGGTAAACTATTAGGAATTTAAAAATGATGTAAACTAGTGATTTGTGATATTTTTTTTGTAGATTTTAAATATATAGTTTTTTAAAAATTGAAATTAAATTGTAATTTTTTTGCATCTCCCTTGATAACTAGTTTTTAATAGTAAACAACATTTTTAAAAAGTGGTGTGTACTTCGGCTCGCATAATTTTTTTTCTACAAAGGATAAACCTCTAATTATTTTGAATTTAGGTTGGTAACACAAGTATCTAGGGATTTCATTTTTTTTCATAGCATTTTGTTGAATATTTTTTTTTAATTAAGTTTTGAAGTCAAAACATTTATAATTTAGACATAGGTGCACTTCGGCTCACATAACTTTTTTGGTATGTATTGAAATTCAATTTTTCTTTTTTTTGTTAGAACAAGGACATCAATACCTATTGGATAGATATTTTTCAAATTTTTTTTCCTCAAATTTACTATTTTTCCATGATGATTTTTCATCGAACTTGACATTCGGTGAAAAACCTATGTACAGTAAAACTAAAAAATAAAATATAAAATAAAAACAAAATATATTAAATTTATAGTTGTTGGAAAGCACGTTTCAATCACTACAATCATCCAACTTGGTTTATCAAGTTGACTCCATTTTCACCTCCTTCCCAAGCTTCGATAGTCAAAAAAATGCATAAATTTTGAAATGGTGGAGGGGAAGGTGAAAAAAGGGGGTTCATTAGAACCCCCCTTCTAATGAAGGGGGTTCATTCGAACCCCCCTTATATGGTGTTCATTAGAGGGGGTTCATTAGAAGGGGGGTTCATTAGAAGGGGGGTGGTTCATTCGAACCCCCTTCATTAGAAGGGGTAAACCATTTTAAATTTTTTGACGAGAATTTCTAATTACTCTTCATTCAAAAAATTGTAACCCACTATTGTGGGTTTACCCAAAAGCATACTTAGAATCAAGAACTTTGATAATCATTATTAACTCAAGACATCAACTCAAACCTTTAAAAAGGCTAACCTGAATATCAAGGAAACTTCTATTGACATTAGATATAGCATCATATATGAGCATCATGACACCTTTGTTGAATTAAGATAGGCATTATCGCAAATAAAGTTGAAAGATCAATATCACAGATGCACCAACACATTATTATGAAGCAATTTTATGATAAACATTAACTCATGAACATAAGACTTAAGATCAAGGAATATCATATTAAATAGTGATACAATACAAATATGTATTCATGCAGACTGGATGAACTATACATAGTGTAAACATCACACAATATTTCCTGAGTGGAAAACCATCATGGGGTAGAAAAACCACTTGTAAAAGCGCCTCATTGGCTTAATGAACCTCACTGGTTACATAATGCCTCACTAGAAAAAAATTGCCTCAATGACCAAAGAACCTATGGACAAAACATTTTGCTACCCTAATCCTTTCTAGCACTTCTAGGGTTTTTCACCTAAAAGGAGAAAGAAGGACCAAAATGGGCAATTGTCACAGTAAAAATTAATTTAAGAGTAGAGGAAATATAGATGAAATATGTCAATGTAATGATCTAAATGTACTAAAATGAATAAGTAAATGAGCTATTAATAAAAAACCTAAGAAATGCAACTTGTTTGAAAAGACATTGTGATACACAAGAACACTTAGAAATGAAAGTAAACTGTAACAAAAATTGATGAAACTGAACGTGTGCACCTGTGAACTTGGTGGATTTCAGAAATGGCTTTTGAAATGCTGTGGATGCTGGAAATTTTTCCTACACGGACTCATTCACGATTTTGGGTGAATTAGTCCCATATCTGGGAAATTGTTTTAGAGCTTGTTTTAGACAAAAGGGTATCAAAAAATGCAGAAAACCAAAATCAGGCTTGGCAGTGGGACTCATTCACCATTAATGGTGAATGAATCCACTTATGAATCTTTGAAGATTGAAAAGTGGAAATAGGAGCCTTCAGTCTGCACTTTCTATTTATTTAGGTGTCTAATTTTGAAACTATCAAACTCGGGCTTGAAAGTGACTTTTTGTTGATATTTTTCCTTATCCAATGAAAAGATGAATTGAACAACTTTTCAGTACAATATTCAATGATTTATAATCCTTTAAGATGCCTAAATCTACAAAAACACAAAACAAGAAAGAGAAATGTTGAATATTAGGGCATGGGGGTTTTCCTTGGTCAAACCCCTTTTTAGGTAATTAAACTAAAATGATGAAGAAAAGTAATGAAACATGCAATAATGGAATAATTAACTTTCCTTGATGATTGATCTTGATTTGCTACAACAACGGATGAAGAATCTGCCCTTGAATGTTTCAAATTGCAATCTTGATGACTTAGAATGATAAAAACATAGCTTGCTTGAGAAGAATAATGGATGATGATTGAATAGTGAATGAATGAAATGTAAATTAGGGTTTAGAAACTTGTATTTATAGGAAATCACCTTATTTTCTCATTAATTGGATCCCTAAAGTTGACATGGAGAAAAATTAAACATAAAACCTAATTTTTCCCGCTCAAACCCCAAAAATAACTCAAATGGGACTCATTCACCATTAAGGGTGAATGGGTCCCACCTGGATGGGACTAATTTTCCCCTAATGGTCAATGGGTCCCACAAGGGCCATTTTTGCTAGCTGGAATGCCGAGAAGTAAGAAAATCAGGTTTATATGATGACTGTCAATTATTTGATCAAATTAAGCCTTGGGATGCACAATATGGGGTAATAGGGGCCTATTAATGATGATGTAAAGGCCAGTTAGGGCTTGGGACACAAAATTCAATGTGAAAGTGTGATTAAATACACTTTACAACACTAAAATGAGGTCCAGCTAGCCTAGAAAGGCACAACATCCAATGTGAATGTGTAAGACACATTACAAGACTAGATTAGAATTATGTTTATTTTACAATATTGATGTGATAATGCAATTAAATACATTTTACATTATTGAATTAAGAAGAAATATTTCCATTAAGTCTAGAAAAGAATGAAAGTATTTTACAACAGTTTACAACACGGTCTTTAGAAGACATGAATAAAAGCATGTTATTCGATTTGCAAGGGTCCAAGACCTAGTGTGGATACATAAAATGCCTCACGACACTAAATCAAGGCCTTATTAAGTCCCATTTATCATCAATTATTCCCATCTCAAGCAAGAAACATCCTTTTTTATATGCCACATTTAGCCCCTACTTTAGTGAGAGGACGAACTTGCTTCAAACTCACACTAAAGTAGACATTCAAGAGATATCCAAATGAAAAGATGTAGATGTCAAAGGATTACAAATATAAAGAAGGAATTCAAGCCCCCAGGATCAAAGATCCTAAGTCAAACCATGAAGATACACAATCACACAATGACAAGAAAGAAAAATGGGATGGGAAAGATGCACTCACTCTAGGGCCATGAAACATAAGGTTGTTTGTGGGGTGAGTAATCCACAATACACTCACTCTAGGGCCATGAAACTTCAGGTCGTCCACAGGGTGAGTTGTCCCAAAGAAGTGGTTTTAGTGAGAAAGTCATGCTAGTGTGTCGACTTGCCACCGTATAATGAGAAAATTCATGCTAATGTGTCTACTTCCCATTATACAAACCATACCAAAGTTATGCACCTGATAACTTTGATAAGGTACCACAATGTAATGCTTTTGAATGATATGTAAAAAAATTATTAATGGGGATTTTGATTTGTTCATATAAGGTCTTCTTCTTAGGGAGCATTGTGCCTAATGTCTCTAAGAGAGGAGAAATCAGGGTGTCAGATCATTATCCATGGGATGCCTCATTCGCAATCAAGCCACTTCAATTGATCATTATTCCCTTATTAGATCACTATACATGGGATGCTTTGTTCATATCAGGCCACTTCAATTGATCGTACAATCTTGGAAGACATCAAACCTAATGACACCACCAAGGAATAGACACGTCACAAGAAAAAGTAAATCACACCATGAAATTTGCAAAATGATGTTGTCTATGTATGCCTCCACTTTAAAGAAATTTCTACACACCATTCTGTGATAAATTGCTTTAAAGTAGAAGAGGATATGAGAGCTTATCTGAAAAGCCCAATGCCAAGTCATATGTTTTTGATAAGCTACATCATGAAGAAAGGTAGAATGTCACATGCGATTCAATCTTAATACATGTCATCCACATCCCAAGCTTGCTCTTATATGCACATGAAAGGTTAACAACTATCCAAAAGAGACAACGATGAGTGACATATAGTGAAAAATTTGTCTAACCCTTTTCCCCCACTTAGTGCAGGACAAAGGTGAGCTTGGAGTGGATGATGGTATGTTGACCCTTGTGATGGATGCAAAGCATGAAATAGTGAGTATGCAATTATCCTACAACTATTACATGGCAAGGAGTAGCAACTAATGTTATTTATTGGGATAAGGAAACAAATTTTCTGCATGACACATGTTTAAGGAGATATCTATGAGTTTAGGATGTTACATTTTCATGTTTATTGATAATGGGGAGAGTTGGGAAAGACTCTATCTAATTTCCATATTTCTCTAAGGTCTCATTTTCTTGTTCCATATTATATACCCTACTAGGAGAGCTTGTAATATGTTCATCCAAGGTTGAAATTTGTAAAGTAGCTTCATCATAAGTGGGGAGGCATCAAGAGAAGGACCATTATGGTTTTCAAATAGGTTATACCAAATGGTAGGAGCATTAGGGAAGGGAGGATCAAGTTATTAATGATTCTTAATAGGAATGTCTTCTAACACCATCTATCCTCGTGGCATCGAAGAGGGATATTAGGAGAAGGAAAATGTTGACGGTCATGGTTATGGAGACTAGGTAAGGTAATGTTAAGAAATGTTTCTATGATCTCTTCTTGTTGTTGTCTAATATCTTCCCAAAGGGAATGAGGAGAAGGAAAAACAAGATTCTCATGATTCTCAATGATTGTATCTTCTTTCACCTAAATACCTTTGTCACTAAAAGGAGAGGCATTGGGAGAAGAACAAATAGGAGAGATAGGAGGGGGGAGAAGTTGAAGGCAAGTGCTAACATTATCACTCTCTTGCATTAAGAGACCCTCATAGTTAGGACATGCATTGAATGAATGACTAATATGCTTATTAACTAAATTTTCTTTGCAAACTTGGAAAGAATATAAACTAACATTTTGAAATAACAATCTATGCAAATTGAAAATGTAATGTAAAAGGCTGAAATGAAATGAAATTTGACTAATTATGATAGGAAATAATATGAGAATGAAAATTTTGAATTTAAGCAATGCATGAAATGAGCTAATTTAAGCTAGATCTAATGAAATGCATGTTACAGAAACTTAGCCAACTGATACAGATAGTTGATGACAGCAAACAAAAGCATAAAAATAGGGTTTTTAGCTCTATAAAAGGTAGCTTCAAGGGGAAAAGGGACTAATTTACCCATAATGGTGAATGAATCCCAGTATGGGTGTCTTTTTAGAAATTTTAGGAATTTCTGAGTGATTTTGATGTTTTTTGTGCTCTATGATGTAGACCTAAGATGTAAATGCAGAATTTTAGATCTAATGATGCTTGTAAGGGAAATAATTTCAAAAATGACTACGATTGATGTTTTTGAGCTATATGCATAAAAAAAATGTTCCCAAAAATTTCTAGACTTATAGTATATGGAACTAGGAGGTTTAGGAAGCACAAAAATGAGGTTCTGATGTTGTAATAGATAGTGAAAAATCTGGATAGGGACTAATTCACGTAGAATGGCAAATGAGTCCTAATAAGGGTTTTTTGCAAAATTATCACAAAATTTCAATTGAATTTGATGATTTCTATGTTGGATGGTCAGAAGACTAAATGAAAATACAATTTTTAGGTGTTTTTCAATGATTGGAGGGACAAAAAATGCAAACTATATGCACTTTTATTAATGCAAAAAATTGAAACCCTAGAATGCAACTTAACTAATGCAAAATGCAATGCAAGCTCATCCTCGGATGAAGGTGGAATCCAATTAAGACAAGAAGGTATTCAAAAAGAAATTTCACCAAAATGTTGACAAAATATTTTGGCACCCTAATCCTTTCTAGCATTTCTAGCGTTTTTCACCTAAAAGGAGAAAGAAGGGCCAAAATGGGAAATTCTCACACTCAAAATTAATGCAAGAGTAGAGGAAATATATATGAAATATGTCAATGTAATGATCTAAATGTAATAAAATAAAAAATAAAATGATTTATTAATGCAAAACCTAACAAATGTAACTTACTGGAAAACATATTGTGATATACAAGAACACTTAGAAATGAAAGTAAATTGTAACAGAAATTGATGAAACTGGATGTGTGCACTTGTGAACTTGATGGAGACTAGAAATGGCTTTTGAAATGCTGTTGATGCTAGAAATCTAGCCTGCAGGGACTCATTCACTATTCTGGGTGAATTAGTCCCAGATCTGAGAAATTGTTCCAGAGCCCATTTCAGACAAATGGGTATCCAAAAATGCAAAAAACCAAAATCAAGCCTGGCAGTGGGACTCATTCATCACTAATGGTGAATTATTCCAATTCTAAATTTTTGAAGATTGAAAAGTGGAAACATGAACCTTTGGTCTACACTTTCTATTTCTTCAGGTGTCTAGTTTTGAAACTATCAAATTTGGGCCTATAAGTGACCTTTTGTTGATATTTTTCCTTATCCAATGAAAAGATGACTCAAAAAAATTTTCAATACAATCTTCAATGATTTCTAAGCCTTCAAGATGCCTAAATCTGGAAACACACAAGACAAAAAAGAGAAATGTTGAATGTTAGGGAATGGGGGTTTGCCTTGGCCAAACCCCTTTTTAGGTAATTAATCCAAAATGATGAAACAAAGTAATGAAACATGAAATAATGGAATAAAGGCATTTCCTTGATGTTTGATCTTGATTTGCTACAACAAAGGATGAAGAATCTACCCTTGAATGTCTAAAAATGCAATCTTGATGACTTAGAATGATAAAACCCTAGGTTGCTTGAGAAGAATAATAGATGATGAGTGAATAGTGAATGAATGAGATGTAAATTAGGTTTTATAAGCTTGTATTTATAGGAAATCACCTTGTTTTCCCTTTAATTGGATCCCTAAGGCCGACATTGAGTAAAATTAAACTTAAAACCTAAGTTTTCCTACTCAAACCTTGAAAATAGCTCAAATGGGACTCATTAGCCATTAAGGGTGAATTGGTCCCACCTGGATGGGACTAATTCACCCCTAATGGTGAATGGGTCCCACAAGGGGCCATTTTTGCTAGCTAGAATGCCAAAAAGTAAGAAAATCAAGTTTATATGATGACTATGTCAGTTATTTGATCAAATTAAGCCTTGGGATGCACAATATGGGGTCATAGGGGCCTATTAATGATTATATAAAGGCCAATTAGGGATTGGGAGACAAAATTCAATGTGAAAGTGTGATTAAATACACTTTACAACATTAAAATGAGGTCCACCTAGCCTGGAAAGGCACAACATTCAATGTGAATGTGTAAGACATTATAAAACTAGATTAGAATTATGTTTATTTTATAAGCCTTCTAGATTGATGTGATAATGTGATTAAATATAGTTTACATTATTGAATTGAGGAGAAATAGGTCCATTAAGTTTAGAAAAGCATGAAATTCTTTTACAACACTTTACAACACCTTTACAAGACATCAATAAAAGCATGTTATTCAATTTGCAAGGGTCCAAGACCTAGTGTGGATGCATAAAATGCCTCACAACACTAAATCAAGGCCTTATTAAGTCCCATTTATCGTCAATTATTCCCATTTCAAGTAAGAAATGTCCATTTTTCTGTGCCACAAAACCTCACTAGTTACAAGATTGCCCCACTGGAAAAAATGGCCTCACTAGTTACAAGAAGGCATCACTGGCAATAAAATAATGCCTCACTGGTAATGATCATTTTGTCTCACTGACTTGATCATTTTAACTTCACTATACATTTCTAAATAGGATCATTAACTACTGTGATAGGTCGAAATAGGTGTTAGAAAACAAGCAACAAGTTAAAGAGCACAAATAAACAACTTAAAACAACCTACACTTCGAGATTAGCCTAAGTTGGAAACAAAACAAGACAAAGCCACGAAATGGAACTTTATACCTTGCGTTGAGTCGATCCTTTGGTTGGCCCTTCGATCTTGGATGTGTATGCTCCTTGGATGGCAAGATGCAAGCTAGATGAGGATGTGAAGATGGATGCAAATGGATGAAGATGTGAAAATGGCTAAGTAGAGGTTGAGAAATAAAACTGCAAGAGTTTGGCTAGCACAAGTGATCTCTCTAAAATGAGAGAAAAGAGGGGGTATTTATAATTTTTGGGAAATCCTAGGGGAAATGGACGGTTGAGATTGATCCACCAAATATCAAGATGTAGGGCTAAGGTGAGTTGAGAACTCACAAGCCCTCACATCTTGACATGTGGCATGTGAGATAGCCCTAAAAGGTGAAGTGGACATGAGGTGGAAGGAAAGGACATGACATGGAGGGGGTACAAAGTACCTTGGGATTGGACAAGATCTCCTCATAAAGGAGGTACTTGTCCCCATGTGGTGAGAGGACATGTGAGGAATTAAAAACTCCTCAAATATTCTCATGGGGAGATGGGAAAGAATTTTAAATTCTAAAAGGGGCATTGGAGAATTAAAAGGTGAATTAAAAATTCACATGGGGAAGAGAGAGCCTAGGATAAATAAAAAGGAATTAAAAATTCCTTGGGGGATGGGGAGAGTTGACTAAAGGGGTGATTAGGATTGTGCAAGTACTTGATTAGATCAATTAATGAAGATTAGAAGAGGGTTAGATCTCACATGTGACTTGATGTGACAAGTCAAAGATCACATGGGAAGAGTAATGAAGGATTAGAGGAGGGTTAGGTGGCTAAGAGAGATTAGAGGCCAACTTGCAAAAGTTGGAGGATGTGACACCTCCTAATCAAGGATTAGGCATGTGCACACCTTAATGATAGGATTAGAAGAAGGATTAAGATAAGATAAAAATGATGGAGGATGTGACATGAAGGGAATTAAATAAATGGAATATATATTTAATTCAATTGATGGAAGGAGGATTAAAGAGATAAGGTATTATTGATTAAATACCTTAGGGATTTGGCATAATTAAAGCTATTAATTAAATAATAGTATTACTTAATTAACGAAAACAAGACGAAAGGGGATGAATTTGGATAAACTAAGTGTCCAAATTTAGACATCTACATTTTGCCCCTCTTTGAGATGGTGTTACGAAGTAGCATCATTTCAAAGAATATTAAAACATAGATCCTAAAAGAAGATGGTTAGATTGGAAAAGATGCCCCAGTCATTCAAAGAAGTGACTAGGAAGGAAGATGATGGGGGTAAAGATGAAAGTTAGGGATGAAGGATGCCCCCTCGAGAGGACATGCGGGTGCAAGAGAACACGGGTGTGCTCTCGAAATGGATGAGATGATGCAAGGGGAGTTGAAGAAGGTGATGCAATGCAATGGAAGATTGGGAGGGGAGTGTGATGAAGGATGAAATGGATGGGGATGGGGGATGAAATACAATCTAAATGCAATTTGCCATCGTCGGAGCACTGATTTTTGCTATAGCATAAGACACAAGATGCCAGGGTATGAAGAACCAAGGCGGATTAGTGTCTAATGCAGAAAATAGACATAACAAACAAGAAGGCTATCCCAACACCCCAAAGTCCGATGACCTTGGTCGGGCCAGGTATTGGGATAACCACAAGCACGCAAGGATGCCCCAGCGTAACACAAGACCTCAGGGATCTTGGTGGGTACTACGTGGGACAACCAAGAAGATAAAGAAAAGATCAAGATACACCCCTATGTTGACTAGTCAAAGCACACCATGATATGATGGATCAAGGCGACCATGACAAGTGATGATAGGGAGCTCAAATGATAAACAAAAGTCAAAAGCATCAAAAGATCACAATCAATTTACAAATGTCCTTTGCCATAGGATCAATCAAGGGGATGGATGGGATTGATGAGGTCTGTTAGGAAGGATGCATCCTGTTGAGACCGATGATGGATACTAAAGTAAAAGATTGATATGACGCAGGATATTCAAAACCGATTGGATATGATGATACAAGTGGATTTTGTTTGTTAAGAACCAGCGAAATGAGGGCATAGCTTGAGGACACGACACGAGAGACATGACACAAGATAAGAGACTTCGATGGAGGGTAAAGACGGGATAGACAATAGCAACAATGGTTGAAGACTGATGATAGATGATAAAGGACAAAGTAGAAAGACCGATGATGGAACGATAGATGAGAGACGATAAAGGAGCCCCGGGGGCTGATCAACCTTGCCTATGTGAAAGCGCAGGGGCAACGTAGTTCGACAAAAGGTTGACGGATGACCAAGATGGGGATTTTGATGGATGACCAAGATAGGATGGAGAACAGGAGAAAAGTGGACAATATAGATCGATGATGGATGGAATATGATAGATGATAGAGGATGGACAAAGAAGAAAGATTGATGATAGGTGATAAAGGGACAAAGTGGACAATGAGGACTGATGATGGAACAACATAGACCTATTGGAGTGGATTGGAGGATAGTGACTAGACAAAGCTCAAGGATGGGATAGTTATCCAAATCATCAAAGATGAAGTGGGCGGAGGACAGGATAGATAGATGAATGATGAGATGATGAACGATGATATAGAAAAGATATATGACGTTGGATTGTGTGGGGAGAGTGCGGATCATGAAGCTCTGGGATGGAATAGTTAGCCAAATAATCAAAAGATGAATTGGGAGGATGATAGAATAGATAGATGAATGATGAGAAAGGATAGGAGATGGAGAAGATGGAACATTACTCACAATGATTAAATGATCGATCAAGATCATTGAATGAGAGTTTGAAATGATAGAAGGAGGTTTGATCAAGATTATTGCCACCGGGCGTGCCAGAAATGTGATAGGTCGAAATAGGTGTTAGAAAACAAGCAACAAGTTAAAGAGCACAAATAAACAACTTAAAACAACCTACACTTCGAGATTAGCCTAAGTTGGAAACAAAACAAGACAAAGCCACGAAATGGAACTTTATACCTTGCGTTGAGTCGATCCTTTGGTTGGCCCTTCGATCTTGGATGTGTATGCTCCTTGGATGGCAAGATGCAAGCTAGATGAGGATGTGAAGATGGATGCAAATGGATGAAGATGTGAAAATGGCTAAGTAGAGGTTGAGAAATAAAACTGCAAGAGTTTGGCTAGCACAAGTGATCTCTCTAAAATGAGAG
Organism: Sequoia sempervirens; assembly: GCA_007258455.2. Taxonomy (NCBI): domain Eukaryota; kingdom Viridiplantae; phylum Streptophyta; class Pinopsida; order Cupressales; family Cupressaceae; genus Sequoia; species Sequoia sempervirens. Next base: position 72,949,872 of record VDFB02271358.1, on the reverse strand, counting down.
AAAAGAGGGGGTATTTATAGGATTTTTGGGAAATCCTAGGGGAAATGGACGGTTGAGATTGATCCACCAAATATCAAGATGTAGGGCTAAGGTGAGTTGAGAACTCACAAGCCCTCACATCTTGACATGTGGCATGTGAGATAGCCCTAAAAGGTGAAGTGGACATGAGGTGGAAGGAAAAGGACATGACATGGAGGGGGGTACAAAGTACCTTGGGATTGGACAAGATCTCCTCATAAAGGAGGTACTTGTCCCCATGTGGGTGAGAGGACATGTGAGGAATTAAAAACTCCTCAAATATTCTCATGGGGAGATGGGAAAGAATTTTAAATTCTAAAAGGGGCATTGGAGAATTAAAAGGTGAATTAAAAATTCACATGGGGAAGAGAGGAGCCTAGGATAAATAAAAAGGAATTAAAAATTCCTTGGGGGATGGGGAGAGTTGACTAAAGGGGGTGATTAGGATTGTGCAAGTACTTGATTAGATCAATTAATGAAGATTAGAAGAGGGTTAGATCTCACATGTGACTTGATGTGACAAGTCAAATATCACATGGGGAAGAGTAATGAAAAGGATTAGAGAGGAGGGTTAGGTGGCTAAGAGAGATTAGAGGCCAACTTGCAAAAGTTGGAGGATGTGACACCTCCTAATCAAGGATTAGGCATGTGCACACCTTAATGATAGGATTAGAAGAAGGATTAAGATAAGATAAAAATGATGGAGGATGTGACATGAAGGGAATTAAATAAATGGAATATATATTTAATTCAATTGATGGAAGGAGGATTAAAGAGATAAGGTATTATTGATTAAATACCTTAGGGATTTGGCATAATTAAAGCTATTAATTAAATAATAGTAGTATTACTTAATTAACGAAAACAAGACGAAAGGGGATGAATTTGGATAAACTAAGTGTCCAAATTTAGACATCTACAACTACAAAGGATCACTTTGTTTCTCTACAAATTATATTTCACTTTCAATCTAATATACTTAATATCTTAAAGATTCAGTCATTGGAATCTCTAAAATATCAGATATATCAGTTATACAATTTGTTTTGCATTACTACTAGAAAAACTCAAATTACAAAAATTAGATTAAACTTTCAACATGATATTCCTTCTTTACAACACACCCCTACACGAACCACAAATAGTGATAAATCAACCTTCTTATTGTTCATTACAAACTCCCTTATCAAATTCTTTCTCCATGATCAAAACAATATTTTTCCTTTCATATTACAAGACTATTTAATATCGGCATGATATTCAATCAATTGTAACTATCAACAAGACACCTATCACCGAAGATTACAACCACCAAAATATTTCCATAAAATACTTGTTTAGCTTTTGGAACATTTGAAACAACAAAAAGATCTGAAGACCCTGTGACATGATCTCCACATGCAAAGATGCACCCAAAATAAAAACCCTTTTTCGAAATAACCCCTTTATAGTATATACTCTATACTTTAATCTTTTGAGTAGGATTAAAAATTTATTAATGTAGTTTTAGCAAAAACAAAAACTTAAAGAAACCTTTGTTTGTTTGAAAGAATCTTAACACAAAAATAGGATTAGAATGGGAAAAGAAATATATCACCTGAAACCATCCAAATCGTCATGCCTTATAATTGTCTCGATCCAACTTCTTGCAAAAAACAAACTGTCTCAGACCAGCAATAATCTTCTTGCCTTAGCACAACTTGGGCTTCAAAATGTCGACAACCACCAAACATAGATGATACCCTAATCTCAACACTTCAACAAAATAATGATGCCCTTGAATGATTATGTTTCCTTTATGATAATTATCCTTGAATATTATGCTTTATCAAATTCAAAGACTGATTCCACGATACTTAGAACACTTACTATGTTCTCATCAACCTAGACATTATCATCTTTACTTTCCTACCTTAATAACTCATTAATGTAGGAGCTACAAAAGAAACAAATGTATGTAGCAAGTCAAATAATATATTTATACTGCACATAGAGTAAGTGTATCACCAGAGAGTATATGTCACCAATCTATATCCCATTGCCATATATCACCAACAAGTAATGCAAACAAACTAAAGTACCCAACCTGAACTAAACCATGAACTCTACCATCAACACCACCAATTTCCATGTATACCAAGTATCCATCAATTATCAAGATCATTGATTTCATACAAACCTATTTAGTTCTCATCCACACTTGTCAAATTTATCAAGCATACATCTAATCATGTTGACTGTATCAAGCATACATCTGGGTATAAGTACCATATCAAAGAGTAACCTATTAAAGAGCCTGCATATACAAAGATCATCATTTCAAATAACAAAGAGTATCATAACCATCATGTATATCATATCAAGTCCTTTTTGGCACCTTACTGAACATATATCATGATGCCATGTAGAAATTGTATCACCATTTTCAATCATATAAATTGTATCACCATTATCAATTACCATTGTCAACAAGCCTTTTTGTCAACAAGGACAAGCAAAAATAGGGAACAAAAAACAACAAAAAATTCATAAACAAAACTAAACCTCTTTTTTTTTGTTGATGATGATTGCTCATTTTCCTAGGATGCTCGTGCATCAGTTACACCTATTTCTACAAAGGATTATCATTGAAGTATTGAGAATATTGAATAGGCTGGCATGCAAACTTAGAACACACTTGTGGCTAGTGAGCTATTCTACCACTAATTCACTTTCCCTTTCATGATCAATATTTAAATTATATCAAGGAGTGTATTTCAAGTCAATGCACCCCTAAGATACATTCATATTGACATCAACAATGATTTTATATTCAAATCTCAAACGAGGTAGAATTTAATTCTAAATAATTATTGAGGATTTAGTTCTAATTAATTTCAAATAGCATAGAAAACGAATTATGATATGTATAGATTTTTGCTCTAATATTTTTTGTATAAAAGTTATTGTATGGATTTTTATCCTACAAATAAATAAAAACTATTGAACTAATATTTATTGTACAAACAATCTATTGATAAACTAACTACATTTTATATCATTCACCATGTAATTAAAGATTTGACTATAGAAAAACATCTAACTCCAACAAAATTTTAGTATAATATAAAAATAAACATACCCATTAAACCTATATGAATTCAATTGCTAGTTTACCAAATTTTAAAAAATTACAAAATGATATATTTTAAGAAGCAAATTAGAAAACAAAGAATGGATTACATTTAGGAGAAAAAATATCAATGTTTAAGGTACTCATGTGTAGTATAGAGAAGAATACTTATGCAGTATATGGTAGAATAGACATCAAGAAAATTCATGGCCAACAATTTATCCTAGGAAAATTCATGGTCATGAAAAATTCACCTCATGGAAAATTTACCGCCATGAATTATTGCTGTGAATTTTCCATGAGATGAATTTGTCATGGCGATGAATTTTCCTGTAGTGAATTGTTGGCGGTGAATTTTCAGATAGTGAACTTTCCTAGCACCAGTAAAATATGCAAAGAGAATACTTATGCCATTCTAGAAATAATGGGTAGTAGTTGGAATTTCTGACTCAACACTATCTTGAAATAATCTCTTAGACTTGGATGTTCAAAGTAGTCAATTTTTTGAATTCATTGCACATGACCATTTACTTATGTGGAATATCTTGTAGAATGACAAATATTTATGATGCCCATGAACTAGAAATGACTTGAATTAATTTTTTTTCAAATTTTAAGGTAAAACCTATAGATTATTTGCGAGAAAAAAATATATTTGAACTTGTTACCTACCTCATCTAAATTTCATTAAAATTCATTTGAACAAAATATATATATATATATATATATATATATATCTACCTTTGAGTTACTTTACTATAGCCAAGACTTAGTAGCATAAACCTTTAGTGAATAAATTCATTGTCTTGGGAAGATAATTTTCTTTTTGTAAACTTGGTATATTGTTTGAGCCAACAATAAATATATAACCCGAAAATTATATTAAATTAGATCCATAGACATATGCATGGAGATGGGGAGCCAAAAAGTGATTTTTTAAAAATAATTAGTATTTAAGAAATTAGACTCTAAACACTACATTTTTTGTTCTTAGCACATCTTCTAAATATGAGTGTAAGCATCTCAATTTACTCATCAAAATTTAGGTTCCAATTTTAGGAAAAAAGCCAATAAGATCCTCTTTTGCCTTCCCATTTCCCTTCACATAGCCCCATCAATCTTTTCTCTTACACATTATAATTATTTCTTTCCACATTTTTACTATATTTTTTTTACTTGCACTACATTTATTTTTTCTCTTGCACTATAAATAACTTTTATTTGTTTATACCACGACCAACTCTTTCCATGTGTTCTTTCAATATCTATTCTTTTTCAAATAAAATAGAATGTAAATGACTTTTCTTTGTTTGTACTATTGCAAGTGCTTTCCCTTCTCCTATAATACCCAAATCGTTCTAAATAAAATAAGATATGAATAACTTTTATTTGTACTATGATAACCTCTTTCTATTTTTATAATAAGTAAATCTTTCTAAATAACACTATAATGTTAAATTTTGCATATGCATGTCGATTCTCATTTTGTTTTGGGTCTATTTTGAGGCAATGTCTCAATACAATTAAATAGTGACATGTATCGTATTATTTTGTTAGGCTTAGCCCATATCTTAATCAACATCTATTATCACTTACACCCTTTTACACACATTTCTATACAACTTGTGGAAGCATAAGTGCATGTCTATAATGCATAGGAGTGATGCCACATGATTGAGTTGAAACTTAAATTTTTAAAATTTAAATTGTTGAATGTCACCCATTCCTCAAAACTATTGAGAATTGATTTATTATATGTTTGTTCAACAATTTGTCGTGTATTAGTATTTAAAGACATTCATTTGAATATTTAAAAACAAAATCTTGAAACATTCAAAAATCAAATGAGGAGAAAACTTAATAGATTTTAAAATATATTTAATTTTATGAAACTTTTTTTCTCTTCCTCTCCACTTTTTCTTAAATATATAGATTTTTTTAAAATTATATTAAAAAAATCACTTATTAAATTATATATTATAAAAAATACCTTTTTAAAATATTTTTTCACAATAATATTATATTTTTTTTAGAAAGTTGAATATATAAACAAAGTAATTCATTAAAATATATTAAACTCGTTCTCTTCTAGAGAATGTCTAATACAGTAATAAGAATTTTCCAGTCTTCCAAAGTGAAATTTGCCAGTCTTACAATCTATATACATGTGGAATAATCTCATGAAACTTTTCTAGTCTTAAAGTCAATATAAAAATTGTTGTGTTATGAAAAAGTACTCCTAAGTTGGCTTGTACTATTGGGTTGGTCTAATGGTGGAGAAATTGTACTCTCGAAAGAGGTCACGAATTCAAATCTTGTAGGGAGTAGGATATCTATGTCTTGTATTTGAAGCACAATTAGATGCCTCATGCATACTAGAAACATAGAATAGTCCCATATGCCATAAACCATTGATATACCCAAAAATAAGTTTCTCAATATCATAAACTATAAAAGATCCATTTCCAAACAATTAGAAGTATTTTATCTCCTTTCAATTATTTTTTTGTTGCAAAACGACCATCATCATGTGTTACAAAAGACTTAAAATTAGTCAGCCTTCCAAAAGACTTCATATCCTTTATTACTATTTTATCAACGGAGGGGTGCAAATTTTACAAAGAAAGGAAAGGTAATGAAGATGCATTGGATCAGTTTTTTAAGGGAAATGAGAAAGACGACCTAGTGAAACTTCCCTCCTAGGGCTATGACCCTCTTTCGCTTAAGTGTATTTGGAATTATGTAGCAAAAGTAGTAATGAGGTATGTAACCCTTGATGGTCAGTTTTCTACTATCTTAGGGCACCATTGTACTTTGATCAATCACTATATAGACATAATTTGCATGTTTCATTTCTATTTTTCCTCTTTTCCTCTTTGGAGGTTTGTGTCTATGCCCACCTCAAGAACCATAGGACTGGACTATGCTCCTTGAATGGATTATCTTGCACATCATGGAGCATGTGAGAGCTAACACTTTGGCCAAGTCTATCAAGGGAAAAGATAAATTTGTTAGTCTTGATTCCTACTCTACTAGATTAGATTTTGACAACACTGGGGATGACGAGTGGAAAGGGGATGAAGACAATAAGTTGTTGCAGTCTCCTTGTCCCCTTCTGGATCTCCCACTTAAAAAGGAAGAAGGGGACACTAAAGAAGAAGGGTATCGCAAAGAAATTGATCATTCAAGGGTGAAAATTTGGTGGGTCATTATCTGGAAAGGATGATACTACACAAAAAAAGGTTGGGCTTTGATGGCAGGCAACCTAAAAGAAGGCTAAGGTGCACGGTATGGATTCAGAAGATTCTGGGAAGGATGAGGAAGAGAAATCGATTCAGGTGGAGGACATTGCAAATAAGGAGCTTTGTTGGAAGGCATCTAAAATATTTTTCAAGATACACAAATTGGATTCAGAAGGGTGCAAGAAGGGAGAGCAAGAGGAATAAAAATAGGTGAAGGACACTTCAGACAATGCCTTTGTTGTGGAATATTCTCCTGCCCAACATACACCTCAAGATTTCATTGCTAATGAAGAGGGAGACAAGGTTATTGAGGATGCCATGGCTGATAAGGGTGATAGGGAGGTAGCGGGTAAGGATGTGGCCCTGGACAAACTAAAAACAACAAATGTTCATCCTCTTTCTAATGACTTTTATCTTGACGAAGATAACACCTCTATGTTGGAGTTGTTGGACATGGCTAGAACTGGCAACACATGTAACTTAAAACTTCCAAATGGGTGATGAAGGAGTTTAATAAGGTGAACATTAAAATTAGAATCTTAAAGGAGAATTTGGCTAATTAGCCAAAAGGGACATCTTCAGATTTGCTCATAGAGAGGTTGGTGGATCTTGAATGCTCTGTTTCTTATTTCAAAGTTGATTGTGAAAGAAACATTTTTGATATGGAGGGTAAGATCAAGGAAATTATTGAGGATATCAAGAATCTCTTGTAGGTTAGCCATATGTCATTCAAAAATAGTGTAGACTCTCTTAAGGTACTTCTAGATAAAATCAATCAACATCAAGAGGATCAAATTTACTTTGCAAAGTTGTATGAGAAGGATCAAACTACCAAGAAGAAGGGTAAGAAGAGTGCCAAAGAGGAGGTTAAAGGCCCATACACAAGGACGAGGAGTAGTTTAAGGAAGTCTTTTGAAGAAGAAAAATAGGAATTAATGGAAATTGTTAACTTGCACTACAATCAGGGGATTGAGGTGGCCAATACTCTGAAATATCTGAAGTAATTCTCTTGTGTTTTGTTTGTTTTAGCTTTGTTATTTTGTTTTTTTCTTGTTGTTGGTTAGCTATTTTTTGGTTGATGGTTGCTACTAGTGTTTTAACTGTTCTTTACTTTATTCAACATAATTTTGTTGTAACTTGATGTAAAGGGTTTCGGGTCCCTTCAAAACTTACTTTTCCCATATAATCAAAACTATTAAAATGTTCTAATCTTAAAAGCAGATTTTGAGAGTATTTATATAGAAAAAATTAATAAAAATGTGTTAGCTCAAAAATAAAAGAAAACTTTGATTACTAACTAAACAAAATGACAAAAAAGTATGGCTTTGTAATGAAAGGGAATTAGTAGCTCTATGACATACTCCTCCAAAATATCTTTGAAGAATTTTATATCTCTATTTTATACAATATATCTTTGTATTGTGGCATAATGGTAATGTAGATTGGGTGATGGATAAGGGGTAAGTAAGTAAACAAGACATAGTGGTATAATTTCACACTGAATTTGTCATAATTTTTTTAATGTGGGTATGTACAAGGAGATGGGGTACCAAAAGGGGGTCTTAAGTGGTTACTTTTTTTTTTCTTTTCTGAAATTAAGAAATTGCAGTGTCAGAAAATACATACCCTTGCATTTTCACACTTGTTTGGGCCCACCTTGCTTTATTTATCCCTATTTATGTCTTAATTGGTCCTATTTTGCATCCACAAGCCTAATAAACTATATCTTTTTATGGCTAATCTCGACAAACATCAAAGGATAAATGATAATTTAATGATTTTGGCTGTGTCCTTGATTTTTAGACTAGGACTAAGTTTCCACCTTGGAAATCTTTGTCCTCCAAAGGTCTTGGGACCCTGATTTTAAATGCACCTTGAAAGGCACCCTTTTTGAAGTCTATGCCCTGAGTTTCAAGCCCAAGACTAAGACGCCACCAAGGGCGTCTTAGTCCCCCTTGTTGGTATGTGGTGACTGATCATGATATATTGTACACTTGTCATGTATCCTCACCAGGTTCTGGGGCTGAGCCGAGCCTTGGGCGGGGATTTGGGGGCAGCAACCCCCGAGAATTTTTTTTTCTCATTTTTTTGCTTTGTTACCTACAAAAGAAAAAATTGACTTTGTAGAACCCTAATTCTGGAAGATTCAAAAATCTTGTTATAAGTGGTTGTGATGGGAGTTGCAGTACGATATTATTTGTGTGATTGTAATATGTTTTGCACTAGATAATAAAATCATTGGTGACAATGGTTTTGTGGATGTTGCCAGGATTGGGTGAACCATGTTAAATTCTCTATGTTAATTTTTGTATGTGTTTTATTCCTCTGATTTATTGATCTAATATGCATTTAATTGTTATATATCCACCTTCTAACCCTAACACCCCTCAAGTTATTTTTGGGATTTAATTTCAAATCTTGGTGGGATTTAGCCTCCTTTAATTAATGATTTCATATGTTGGCTTGGTGTGGTGTAATTTTGGGATATTAGGCATGGATAAGTATAAATACAAGGTTCTTTCACTCATTTATCATCTAACAAGCATTCAAGTATTCATCCTAATAAAAAATTGGAGTCCACAAGAGCATTCAAGAGCAGTTCATCAAACATTTGGAGCCATCATCAAGATTCAAGCATCATATCAAGGATATTCTTGCATCATGTGTGTTTTTGAGCTAACATTTGTGATGTAGGGTTTTGATTCAAGCAAGCAATTCAAGTCAAGATCTATCAAGCATTTCAAGATCTACATTTAAGTTAGCCACTTCTCACAAGTTTCCATATTTCATAACAAGGGTTTGGTGACTTTCAACATAGTACTTTGTTCACTTAAATTTCCTTTCATTATTCTATTTCATTCCAAGGTTTAATTACCAACAAGGGGTTTGACCAAGGAAAACCCCCATGTACTAACAATTAACAAGTTTTTCCTCTCTTGCATGTTTGTGTTTGTAGATTTAGTTTAAAGACTTGAAGATCATTTGAAGTGAAAAGTTGCATTGCAAAGTTGTCATCTTCATGAAAACTCACCTACAGGCCAAATCTAGAAGTTTCAAGACCTAGGATCTGAGAAGAAGGAAGTGTAGACCTTGGAACTCAGGATCACATTCAGAGATTTCAGAAATTTAGATTGTTAGGACCAAGACAAAAGTAAGGGAATCTTATTCCTTCCAAGGGTATATTTTAGATATTCTTTTAGATTCTATTTCGACATCCAAAGATTTTGTATTTCTCCCAAAAAATAGCAGCATGACTAAGACAACAATAAGGGAATCTTAGTCCTCCATGGCATATTTTGACAACATTTTTTCATTTCTAGAATCTTCATCACATTTCCAGACTTCCCAAGTACACACATCCTAGGGCGGGTGAATGAAGTTGGGTTGCAATTTTGTGGCCACTTTTTTTTATAAATTTTGAAACCTCATAATGTGAGCATGTTATAACATGCTCATTTTATTTCATGTTAAAAGCAAAAAAAAAGGGTGAAATCATTCATTTTCATTTTGACTATTGTTTTGCTTTCCTTGCAACCAAATCCCCATCTTTCGTCCTCACATTCTAGGAGGAGGTATTGTGCAAAAATATTCAACAAGAGTTGCTATTTCTTTACAAGGATGGCACCACGATGATGAAGAGGTGGGAGAGGTAAGTATTGTTTGTTGTTTGTTTTGATTTTCTTAGTTTTAGATTGATTTTGTTAGTTTTAGGTTATATTTGATATATTTTTTTTCAATTTGTAGGATATGTAAATGAACTTGCAAATCCTCAAAATCCTCAACAAGAAGAGAAACCAAATCCTCAAGAACAAAATCCTCAACAAGAAAATCAACCTCAACAACAACCTCCTCCACCAATCACTCAACCCCCTCCTAGCACTCAACAAAATTTGATGAGTGAAATTGAGAACAACAAAAAACAAATTGAGGATTTTATCAATAGGTTGAGTGATCCAAATGGTTCAACCATAGAAAGAATGACCCTAGCAAATTCATTAAAAGATATGTTAAAAAATGTAGATTCAATTAGCAAACAAATAACTGGATGGAAAGATAGGCATCAGGGGGCTAGAGCATATTATGTAGATAAACTATCATATAAACAAGTAAAGGATTTAAAAATTTAAAAAGGTGGTTTGTGCTCATTATTTACTGGCCCACGCACAAATGAAAATCTTAGCCTCAATGTGAAGTGGTTTCCTATTCATTGGTGCTACCACCAAGAGATTAGGAACCATTGTATGATAGGTGGTACATGGTCTTTGATGACCGACCATGCAACAATTGTGAAGCCCCCTAGTATTTTCTTAGGAAACTATACAGTGAGTTCATATTGAACAAAATCCAAAATTATTTTGATATGAGGGACTTCCAAGGGAGAGGTGGGGGGTTAGCTTAGGATAGGCTCGATGCATAACCGAATCCTACACGACAATGGAGATGAGCTCTTGCTAGGCCACCTCGTGAGCGCATTGTTATGTCTGCTTTCACAAAGGAGAGTGTCGATGTAGAGACATTGCGGGTGATCAACACTTTGACCTAGAGTGACATCCATCATACTAGCCCTATTCTACAATGCCATCTAGGGGAGTCTTCAAGTGGTGGCCTTCGAACCCATGTGTTTCAATCTTGTGGGGAAACTTGTTCATATGACCCCACTGACACTCAGGAGGCTGCTACACATGGTTTGTATTCTTCTACAAAGATGGAGAGGGCGGCTGAAATTTTGCATGATGCGTATGGCATTGATACTCAGGTAAAAGTTAGCATGTTCATTGAATTTAATTTATTAAATTTCAATTTTGAAATGCAAGATTAACTAATTTAGTTTAATGATTTTAATAAAATTCCAGGGTCATAGTGTTAAGATTGGATACGCCAGCCCTCCACCTACTTTTTTTTGCAGTACACCTATAGGTGGGGTATGTAACTAGTAAACAATTATAAATTTATTACATGTTAATAGCATTGTTTTACTTGAATGGTATTTTAATATGTTATTTTGGATGTTGAACAGGATAATATTGGAGGGTTTGATGGAACACCTCCTAGTGCCAGTGGATTTACTCAAACCTACACGCAGGTAATAAAATAAAGAGTTTAACTAATACATTGTGCTTAAAAGATTTGTGTAGTTAATATTCATATCATTGGTTATGTTGCATTGTACATCATTCAAACTCAAAGAATTACGTCACATTCCATAACTAATAATTAGATGTTGATAGATGAAATTTTTTTAAGTACAATATAGTTTTTTAGAAAGTCAACATAAGCAGCACAATTCAATTACTTGACATGGAGGCATGTGCTTGCAAAGGTGCACTTGCACGACAAAATATGGATGCTTGGAAAAAATCTATGAAACCATAATAGTAAGCAATAGCATAGACAAGGTAGTTAGTAGTTTGAAAAAATGCCTCGAAGAAATGTAGTCTCATGGTGATGGAATTCCATTCCATCACCACATAAGACCAAATTTCTTCAAGGAATTTCTTCAAACTACTCACCACCTTTTCTATGATACCACATTTTTCATACATGTGCACCCAAGAATTTTATCAAACTACTTACTTCCTTGTTGCTATGGCTAAAAGCCTAAAATAGGTGCTTTCCAACAAACTATATGGATGCTTGGAAAAATATCTATCAAAGCATAATAGTAAGCAATAATATGATAGAGAAGGAAATGAATTTTTTGAAAAAGTTCCTGAAAGAAATGCGATCTTATGGTGATGGAATGCGATGACGTTCATTTTTTTTGTAATGGTGTTCCATCACCACAAGACCCCATTTCTTTTAAGGCATTTTTTCAAACAGTTCACTGCCTTCTCTATGCCACCATAGTTATTGTACATGTCTACAAAATCATTTAATCAAATGGTTTAGCTGCTTGCTGCTATGGGTAAAAGCCTAAAAATGCATCCTTTCGAACAAGATATGGATAGGGAAAATAGTAAGCATGATAATAAAAAATATATACTTTAATAAGTACTCATAATTTTTTTCATTAGATCTTATACACTATAAGTCATGATGTGGATTGCTATTGTAACTCTTTTGTGATTGAATACTTTGTTGTTTTATTTTTAGATGTTGGATGCAGAAACACCTCCAAATGTTATGAGGGAAATGGATATTGGTGTTTCATCTGCTATACAATCCTCGATGGCTCTGACAAGGGAGGTATGAGGAAAATTGCTAAATTTCAATTTACATTCATTGTTATAGATGTAAGTTCTAGTGAAAAATCAAACCATTATTGATTTGTAGTTTAATTTCTATTTAGATAGTTTATATAGGGCTTGAGCATGCCTCAACATGGGTGTGTGAATATTTCCCTCATGGAGAGTGATCGTGAGATGGTCATAAGTGACTATTTTGTTAAATATATCATTTTTTATAATGTAATTTCTATTTATTAATGTGTTTACTTCTTATTGTAACAGTTAAAACTTCACCAAGAACTTAACATTAGGAGTAGTAGGAGCACTCCAAGAGCATAGCAGAAATGAATGATAGACTTATCGACATCAGATTGAGAAACAAAGGGAAAGAATTTATTTCTAGAGCATGGAAAGAAATAAATTTTGATTCCAGAGCCATTTGTTGTATACCTACATGACAATTTTGTACATATTTTGTATTGGATATATTTGACATTGTATGCCTATATGGCATTCTTGTAATCCTATATGGTTATTTTGTACTTATATTTTATGCTTATATCGACATATATTGATGTATGTGTACATGGATATTTGGTTAATAAAAATCTTTTTTATCGATGGTGTCCATATTTGGATTATAATTTCATGGTTCAATAGATATGAGTCATGTGTATTCAAGTGTATACTTTACAACTTATGTCTATACTTTATGACTTACGTGTGTTCCAATGTATACTTTGTGACTTACATGTTTTCATGCGTATACCTTGTATTCGTGCATATACTTTGTATTAAGTTGTGTATACTATGTATTCATGTGTATACTTCAAGGCTTACATGGTTTTGACTACTTGTGCTTCCCTTATTCACATGTACATGCTTGAATTATTCACGTGTATACTTATTAATTGGTTAGCCCTAACATTGATCATTGTTGTCCTTCATGGTTTGTCTTGAATACATTAATTGATTGATGGTAAACAACTTTATCTAAAATAAAAAAACACATTTTTAATTGGTATTCCATGAAATTATTGATAAAAAGATTCCAATATATTTAATCCTTTGATTGGAACAATTCAATTAAGAAAAGGATACATAATCTTCATGTAACACTTGCAAAACATAATATTCAGAGTAGATGAAGTAGTCAACTTCTTGACACATTATCTATGTTACTGGGTTCATCTATTTTAGCCTTGGTTCTGGTCCTAGTTCACTCAAGTGGTGCAGGTCCTGGTTCGGTTTTCCTATGGGTTCGACTAGGGTCCTTCATTTTTGGGTCTGGTTCACCCAGGCAGAACCCAAGAGAACCCGGGCAGAACCCAGACATAACCCTTGGGAAAACCAAGACAAAACCCGCATGCCTAGGCATCCAAAAGAGTGTTGTTTTGAACACTTTTTTAATGTTTTGTGGAGTTTGACTTTGACCCACACCCAAGGGAACCCTAAAACTAACATCTAAATCAATTCAAACACCTTAACTACCTCATTCTTATTCTTTTTTTTTGCAAACAAGCATTTTAATTCCAAGAGGTCGGGCTTTCATTTTTGCTTGCTAGATTGAAAGTGGATTGTGACACAAATTTCCTTTTTCAAAAATTGTTTTGCATCATTGAACTAAGAATTTATCACACATATGTAGAGAAAAAAAGGAATACTACAAACTAAAACACATTACACTTCTATTATCATTGACTTGATGTACTCTCCAACATCTCTCTTCTCTCATGCGAAGAGTTAGAATTGCTTGGCCATGCCTTTGCATCATTCAAGAAGTTTTTCTCTTTTTGACAATGTCAAAATCATGGTTGCATACAGATTAGGAAAAAGAATTTTCCTTTTAGATTAGCAATGCATGGAAGTTTCAAAAAGAATCCTTGATATTACAAAAATATATGTGTTTATACACTTCAATTGTGTATTCACCCTTTGGTTCCTTGAAAGAAAAATCTACCTATGCCATTGTTACACTACACATGTAAACCAATTTTTGTATTGTGGAGCTATTTTAAGCTACCACTCTCAAGACCAATGTAACAATGATACAAAATAATGTTTGAAACTGCAAGAATACATCAAAATGGCTAGTGTACTAAAAAAATTCTTATGATTTATGAAGAATGTTGGTAACTCTACTCAGTTGGCTTCTTTTTTCAAAATCATACAAATTGAACCCTAGCATCAATAAACTCTGTATATCAAGCTACCACAATTCAAGTTTCAACGATGAATATTTATCATGCATGTTTTAAATGGCATTCAAGTTTATGGTGGTTTTGTTGTTTATATGATGTTATGTTATATTCTAATCCTAATTCATGCTTCTAGGTTGCATATATATATATATATATATTGTTTTTACATTTTTTTGTACCAACAAACCCAAAATGAACTGAACCCCCCTCCAAAAAAAATTGGCTGAACTAGTGAATTGAACCTAATCCTGAACCTCAAAACCTATTCCAACACTCTTCATTCTATTTACACAAACTTAATTGACCACCAAATTATGTTTCCCCTTGACTTTACCCAATTTTACTCCCTCAAACCTCTCTTTTTATTCAAAACCCCTATTTTCCCAACTAGGGCATCATGTCATAACATACTTTTGACCTCTCCTATCCTTGCAGACCTTTTGAACACATTGAACTCCACAACATCACCCTATTTCCAACCTATTCTAACTTATTTTCAAGCAATTTCTACTTTTCACCTCTTCTAGCCTTGCTTTTAAGGGGCCTCAATTCTGAATTTTCAACAAAGGCAGTGTTAGTAATCTCTTCTAATTCCTTTACCAATGCTTTTTTATTATTCCTACTCCCTATCCTACTTACATCAGACCCATATCACTATGTCATAGCCTAAAAAATAGGTGGAATGGCCTATTTCAACATATTACACTCAAACCCTTAAGGGATTGATCTGGTTGAACATAGCTCAGAGCGATTCCATGTGTTTGGGTGTGAAGAGGACCATTCCTAGTGTAAAAATACCTATTTGGATGCATTGGAATAGTTAGTTTGGTCACATGAGTTGCAAAATGAAAGTTGCACCACTTTGCAATTTTCCACTGCTTGCATTTGACACTTTTTCCATCAACTGAAAATTAGACACCATGGGAAAACCACTCCGAGATAATAAAAACCGAGAGAGGTTATTGTAGAGGGGCTCAACATGATCCCATAGGATTAGAAAAGAAGTTTCCAAGCATCACAATATCCAAGTAATAACATGTTGAAGGTTGCAACCATTTTGCACTTTAGACCCTTAAGGGATCGATATGGTTGAATGTAGCTCAAAGAAATTCCGCATGTTTGGGTGTGAAAGAGGACCATACCTAGCATAAAAATACCTATTTGGATGTGTTGGAACAACCTGTTTGGTCACACGAGATGCAGAATGAAAGTTGCACCACTTTGTATCTTTCCATTGCTTGGATTTGACACTTTTTCCATCAACTGAAAACTGGACACCACAAAAAAACCACTTAGAGATAAAAAAAAATTGAGAGAGGTTATTTTGGAGGGCCCCAATAGGATCCCATAGGTTTAGACAAATATTTTGTAATTGCCATGGTATCCGAGTAATACCTTGTCAAAGATTGCTACCCTTTTGCACTTTGGGATCTAATGTTTCCTTGAACTATATAGTTTCGTACAGGGTGATTGTGCTCTCTTTTCAATGGAATTCGGTGGGTAGTAGACTTAACTCCATTTTAGTTTGGTTTGGTTGGATTTCATGTTATTTTGTGCATTTTAGAAGCCAATCATTGAGGGTTGGTTTGTATACCTTATTTTAAGGGTTTTGAGTGTATTAAAATGTCATATTAAGCCTTTCACCCACGGTATGTAGACCTTTTTGGAGGTGTTTTAGGCTTTGGTTGGTGTGGGAAGCTTTCGAGTATGGGTTTTCAGTAAACCCGTGCCTAACTTGTGAAAGAAGATGGTTTTGGGGTTTGTTATGTTAGAGGGCTTGTTGATGCAATTCATGGTGGAATAACTCTTTTCAACATCAACTAATCAGACATCGACAAGACACCAACCTTGAAATCACAATCACCAAAATTGAATCAACTAACAAAAATAGGCTTATAGTCTCCAAATCTCATCAAATGGTCTTATCTTTTAGAGAAGGCCATCTAATGGCCAACAAAACATCAATCAAGCTTTAACATAGACCTTAAGACAAATTCCCAAGAGATCATACCATGTTTCTTTGTACCATCCTTAAGATCCAATAGATCACCTTACACAAAGGCTACTAAATTAGCCCTATTTACAAAGAGAGGACCTTTTAAACACTATATATTCACTAAAAATCCTCAAACAATAGTATGTTATGTTTCAAAACCTCCAATTCCATGATTTGTTTCCAAGTCCAAGACCTCTAGACCCCTAATACACCAAACTCTCAATTTCAAGCAAAATACTTGGGGTTTAAATGAAACTCCTATCTCCTAGACCTTCCAGACCCAAACAAAGCACCAAACACACTTACCATACCCTGCACATGGTGAATAATACATTACATGGATAGTCCTTCCCACATTTTTTCAAAACACCACTTGAAACCCTCATTTTCATCATGAAAATACCCTGCTACAGCCCTAAAAAATCATCCTAAACACCTAACCTTGAATCCAAAACATTCTAAACAAGTTAGGAATGTATTTTAAAAGTTATAGGACCCATTCCACAAGTTACAATAGGCACAAAAAGTGGAATTGGTCGAATTACATCATGAAATCCTTTAATCCAAGAACACTGTGAAAGTAGGTAGCAGTAGTAAAAACAAGATAAATTTCACTATACAAAGCGTTAGAACCTATAAATAGGTGAAAATGAAATTTGATTCATCAATATACAACATCCAATAGGTTTTAGATCATATTAGTGTCTGTATAAGTCGTACAACAACAAGAAAAGTGAGAAAAACAAGTAAATTTCTAGAAAATAATGTTCTTGATAAAAAAGGGTTACAAATCAACCAAAAACCTCTCCTTCAAGGAATTGGAGGTTATTATACATGCTTTGATTTCATTCCAACTCCCTCCAATTCCAATAACTGATTTTTAATCATTAAAACCTTCTAATCTTCATTAAGTTGCATTTTAGACCTTTTACACATGACAACATTACATGAATTTTGCAACTTTTTTTAATTTTGACCCCTAAGGACTCCTAAATCACTCAAACACCTTTAATTCAGCCTATTACAACCTCTTAGACCTCATTCTTGCACATTTACAACCAAATTCAAAGATTTTCCTGAATCAAAAGGCTACAAATTCAAATATTTACAATTTTGTAGCAAGAATGCATTTTTTTGCACATTTGACCACCAAGACTCAAAAAGTCACCCTAATACACCTTAAATTTTCTTTATTGACCTTATTTAGCATAAATAAACACAAAATACCTTAATCAAATCTATTGACCTCCTATCAACCTTCAAGAGACTAGGAGACTAGGTGCTCCTGTACCAAAATTACATTGTGTCTGAGCCTTTAAGAGGCTTTAAATAGCCTTTACAAATGATTCTACATATTTCAAATCTTGCCTAACTGTTGTTTTGTAACTAACATGACTTATTACATTATAAATCGATTGGTCTAATATGACCTTATTTAATTGACAAAACTCAGAACACAAAACTAACTTAAAAGACTTCCATGAACCAAATTTGCTCAATAACCTTGGTTCCCCTGCACCAAATTTCAATATTTCAGTAAATCTCATTACAATGCCTTAGGTACTCTATTCTCACAGATATTTTACAATTTCACTCATACATTTGAGATTCTCTTATAATGTCTACATCATAGGTTATCATTTAGAGGTTAACTTCAAATGAGTAACTTGAGATTCCCTCGCAAAGCTTCACACACTCTTTTATAATGGCTTCAAATCAAAATTGAGCTTTGTCAAGATCATAAAAATAAGGATGTTGCTTTTATTTTTTGGCTGAGATTCTCTTTGATGGCTCAAAAATCAACATTTTTTGTAAAAGACCAATCAATTTTTACTAGTTTAGTTACAGATACGCAAAGTAAAAGAATACAAAGAAACAACTCATCCAAAATGGAAATTAAATGAAAATAGATGGAAGGAAATTATAGATAGGCATGGTAGTCTCTCAACTTAGTCACTCCTGGCCATACATCTTCATTGGGAGTTCCAAGATACCTATTGCACACAACACCTCTCATGAATAGAATATTTTTAAAATTCGAGATGCTCTTGTAATGTATACATCATAGGTGCTCATGGTAAGGTTAACTTCAAATGAATAACTTGAAATTCCCTCACCACTTGCTTTGCGCGCACTTTTGTAATGGCTTAAAATCATAATTGAGATTTTTCAAGATCATCAAAATAGGGATGTTGCATTGATTTTCTGCTTGAGATTCTCTTGGATGGCTCATAAATCTGCATTTTCTGCAAGGGGACACCAATCAATTTTTACCGGGTTACTTATAGATATGCAAAGTAAAATAAGATGATAACATTGACATCAAAAAAATTAACATAGATAGAAGTGTAAATTAATAAGAACCATTGTGCATATACTTACAAATTAATCCAATGAACCATCCAGGTCTAATCTACTCTTTATTGTGTCAAGTATTGCCTCATGGTCAGACTCATGGACCTTCCAAAAGGTCTTGTTCAAAGGTCTACCCCCATATTTGGTAAAACGAACATTGAATGCCACGACAAGGTTTGAGTAATGAAGAATCTTACAATGCATGTCAAAGTTCTGAAACAACCAATGTTTAACACTCTTATGTGGGTACCTTCTAAGCCACGTTCTAGTAACAACAACTAAGCCTGTAGGATATTCAATATTTTCTCCATCTATAATTAGGACTTCCAATTTATTTTTGGCCTCAACACAATGACACAAGTAATAGTATGCTCCCTCTTCATTGTCTTCATTTGCAATAACTGCATAAACATGCCCTACATTGATATGTGCAGCATATCTCTTGAAATTAGTCAACATTACGAATATAGTACAAAGTAAGATAACAATATGGAATTTCAAAAACTAAGCAAGTAGATATATTACGTGGTTAAACTAGATTTGATACGTGGTCAAAGTCGACCGATGATTCCATTTGTGTTAGTTACAATTCCGTCAGAGGGTGATACATGTGAAGTGGGCTAATATAACTTGTCAACCATTTTTCAACCCACTCCCCTAACCCACAATCATTCCAGGCTTTCATTGCACATGAAAAAAAAAAGCATGCCATCTTACGTGTATCGATACTCCATGAACCTACATTTGAGCTAAGGAAAG
Organism: Sequoia sempervirens; assembly: GCA_007258455.2. Taxonomy (NCBI): domain Eukaryota; kingdom Viridiplantae; phylum Streptophyta; class Pinopsida; order Cupressales; family Cupressaceae; genus Sequoia; species Sequoia sempervirens. Next base: position 72,930,022 of record VDFB02271358.1, on the reverse strand, counting down.
AGTGTTTCTCACTCGATCCTATTAGTGTACAATAGTCCTCGTATGGTGTAATGTTAGTATCATCCATCAACTAAAAAAATATATGAACTGAAGACATACCTTCATTACCTAGACCCATTGAAGCATTACACCACTCGATGATGATCTTGCATCTGTCAACTTTGCACTATCTTTATACTTTAACTCTTCTTGTGCTAATGCTCCTTTCAGGCATGCTCTTGCACCATCATGCTCCCCCTTTCCATGCTCGACCTCAAAAAAGTTCCACATATGATGAACACCTGTAGTGAGATTGATCCTGCATAACTAGTAGAACATGCACACGTTCTTAAACTGTGCTGCACAATTATCCGACCATATTTTTTGATGACCGTATGCTATGCCCCTCTGAGCCAAATCATTGTAGAACATCTGGAAGAAACCTTGCACAAACTCTAGAGAATGTGTGTGATCATCACTAAAATAAAAGTGATACTCCCTCAACACCTTCCTTTGGTCCTCTATACTATCAGCTGCATGAATGAATGTTATGTGCACAAATATCGAAACCTGTGTGGAGTTGTAATACTGTGACTGCACCTCACACTATGGTTGTAGAGTGTAGTTCTCTACAAAGTCATCCACTGATACTATGCTACTAACTAGAAAGGTGTCCTTTCATAGCTTGAATTGCATGTCCAGCCACCAAGCTCTATGGGTATTGCTTGCATACTCATACACTAGATTCTCATGAAACATGGACATATATTGATACACTAGAATCTTCTGAATAACCAAATCACACCTTTTTGCTTGAGACCCATATTTTGTAACGTATGCCACTATTTTATACTTCCAAAACTCTACTAGTTTCTATCCCACCTCATCTATGCTTTCCATATGTTGACATACTGGCATTTGTTGCAAGCCACCACAAAGCTCTCGTGAACCATCCAAGCAACATGTCCTATAGAATATTATGCCATCCTCTATTTCACATAATTTTTTTGATAAGAACTCTCTTGAAGATTTTGGTTGGGCTTCTATGCCACAATCCTGCAAAACATTGTTAGTATGCAAATCTAAACATATAGAATGATAAACATCATAATGGTTAGAAAATTCAATATGTAGTCTACAACAAAAAGTAGTGCGTGTGTGATTTATCTTGACATAATTTAAAGGTTTAAGAATTTCAAAAAATATTTGAGAAATACTAATTTGAGGATAATCATTTTGAAACTTACAAAAAAATTGGGTTTGAGTCGTATCCAAAAAATGCTTTAGATGTGGCCCACGGTTCCAACTACCGATTCTCCTTCTTACGACATCCCTTTGATTCAGAGATGGCCTTATATTATTCTTCCAATACTCTTCAATTAGTGTTCTCAATTCTTCAACAACTTTTTTATCTTTATGTGCAGTCTCCCTGAGAATTCCCATAATTCATTTGAATCGGTGCCCTCAATTCTTTACTACCTTTGAATGACTTTTGATAAAGTTTTTCTACTAATTCCCATTTTTTTACTTGTCTTTTTAATGAGACGATCTCTCTTTGTTTGATAGCTTACCAAAGTCGATGTAATGACACGTTGGGTGAAATTACTATCCTTTGAGTGTGAGGTCTTACCCACACTCTCATAAGCATCCATTAGATTCTTCACAATAGTGTTTTCACTTGATGCTTTCGATGTTCTCAACCCAAGAGTCTTCATGATGTTTCTATACTTTAAACCCTACATCATTTGAACAAATAGTTGAAATCTTGCGATCTCATTTATCCTTTCAAAGAAAATTTTCCAAATCTTATTAGGATATCTTCTACAAGTGCGTTCTAGAATATTACCTTCCAAGTGCTGCAAAATATCCTCATCAATATTAATCAAAAAATTCGGCTTTCTACGTAAAATTCTAGGTGGTGTTCTCCTAGGTACATACATCTCAACATTAGAAATTTCATCAATTATATTTAATTGAGGTGGGATAGATTGCATACCTTCGATCAAGGGTGGAGTAGAAGACATACCTTGATCTTTACATGGGGATGATGGCATACCTTCTTCATTAAATCTGAGTGATGATGTACTCTCAACTTGAGATGCGGTGGATGGTGTCCCTCCATATTCGCTTATGCTTAATGGTGTCCCTTCGTATTCACCTGCAGTAGAGGCTATGTCTCCAACTACATTATCTGAATCTGTTCTAGCATGACACTTTTGCATTCGTTCCCTTTATGCTGCCAATTTTTGTTCTCTTTATGATGATTGAGGTTCCTCTTCAATGGGCTTGTTTTTGTCAATAGTTTCCAAGTTATTCTTTGCATGATATTCCCTCAACCATAATTTCTCCTTTTCTTTGAAGGTTTGGAGTTGCTTGTTTGTTATTTTTTTCCTTGTTCGTTTCTTTGGCATGATGGATAATTTTACCTATAGCATGGTAATGAGATGAATATTAGTTCCTCAAAAAATGTATCCATTAAAATAAATGAAATATATGTCATTCAAGGCTTCATAAATAGAAAACATAGGTGATGAGGTAGCTTTATTGATGAGGTAATTTAGAAATAGAGATGAAAACCAAAATTGTTTAAATTGGTGCTATCAATGTGGGAGGAGTTGGTGTAGGAACACAAGTAAAAGTTGTTAATCCATTTAAGGTCATAAGGTCTAGATTATAGTTTTGGAGTAATTTTGTCTTAATAAGGTCAATAAGACCATATCGTGATGTAATTATTCATTTTTCAATAGTATTTAGAGGTCTAGGTAGTAGAATTTTCAAAATGTGCAAAAAGTGCTAAGTTATCAAATTAACAAATAGTGAAGAGTTGTAAAAGTCTATTAAAGAGGGAGACCAATGGTCACCTCTTTCAAATGTTAGTTTTGGAAGCTGACGTGGTTTTTATTAGGAGGGAAACATTATAAAAGGCCATGAGAAACTTGAATGGAGGATGATCCTTGGATTGGGCGTCAAACCAAATGAGGAAATGTTGAGTTTTCCTTAAGAAAAATGAGGTTTTGGTGAGTGAAATTGAGTTTATGAGTTGGGAAACATTATTTTATGTTAGATTGAGCATGAGAAGGGTATTTTAGGCTTGTTTGAATAGTTTCTAATTTTTGGAGTGTTTGGCAAGTGCTACTTTCAATAAAACGTAGGGTTTTTAAGCCTATGGAGAAGGTTTTATGGTTTGGGTGGTAAATGATTGAATCTCTACAATATAATGCTATAATTTGAATTTTTGACAGATATAAAGTGCTACCCAAAGGTTTCAGGAGATTTGGACAAGTTTAGAAGGTGGTCCCTTTGTAAAACTGGGCTAATTTGGGCCCTTAAAAGCGTAGAAAACCTAATTTGTGCAGTTTGGTGCAAAACAAGCATTGGTGATTGTTGGATATGTTGAAAGGAACTGTAATGGGTCCCTGATGTGTGTTTTTTTGTGACTTGAAAGGTTGTGTGAGTGGAATTATACCCGATTGAGTGACTTTGATATGCTACAAGGAACAATGTGAATTTGTTGAATGAAGAGGTCCTGATGAAATTGTAAATTGAAAATTGTGTTTTCAAATTGGAGTTCTGTGTTTGTGTGTTGTAGGCCTCCCCCTACTACATTAGGAGTATATTCCAAATTTTTATAGAAATGTATGGAAAATTTGGTAGCATAGACAAGGCAATCAACTGGTTTGTATAATTGTTTGGCAAAATATCTCAATGAAAGATATGGAAGCATACACAAAGTAATTCAATTGTTAAATATCAAAATTCCTCAAAGAGATGTGGTTTAAAAATGTAATTAGAGAGTGTATGTATACAATTATGTAATTTAAAATGTCCATTAACAACCTAAGGTTGTAACATGACAAACAAACAAAGATCAACATGGAATATGGAAAACAACAAAAATGAAAGCAAGCCATAATAGAATGAAAGAAAATGTACAAAGACTTCACATACCTAAAAAATCAGAGTTTCAAATGGAGGAATTCTACCCAATTATGTATCCTTTGCTTCTTCTTTCCTCAAACTCCTCAACAATTTGACTTTTTCAAAATCTTGTTCCCCTTCAAACTTCAATTGTATATCAGTTATCACTAGAATTCAAAATTGAATTAATATTATATGCCTCTCAATGTGAAAACTCTGCTATTTCATGCAAAGGTGGTGGAAAGATCATGAAAAAGGTGGTGGAATAAAAAAATCATGCATGGACACTTCACTCAATCATCAAAAAGATACCTTTTGTCAGAGCATGTGCAGAACCAAGAGAATATTCAGAATGTGGGCTGACATCACAGGTATATTATGTTATTTTACCATTTTTAGAGCAAGCCAACACATGCTGGCATTATAACATGAGCACATTATTTCTTTCTAAAATAGTCATGTCTCTACTTCTTCAAAATATGCTAACGTTATAATAAAGTTGGTTTTTTTTATAAATTAATTTTCTCTCTTTGTCTATACT